>CM054114.1:74391975-75591975 GCA_028673005.1 Tanypteryx hageni
GTATTAAAGCAAGTGTTAAAACGAGTTTATTGTAATTACGCTGTGTTTTGTATATAAATGTTTTGAAAGTTATCACATGGAAAGCGTCTATTACTCCTGCTGTAGACGTAATCCCAGGAGTATGCTCAAATCTGGTCGAAACCACAAAGTCTAATTCAAAACAAAACTTTTTACAAGGTCTCACTTTAATTATAAATAGCATTCTCTACAGAAGCAGATTAAGGTTGAGTCTAAAGAGAATTAAAAACATACACAGTAAAAAAAAAATTAATAAGACATTACATACAAGTTTCATCAACATTTTTTGTACGATTTTAATGAAACGCAATAAATTGGTCTATCTTGCTAATATAGAGGAAAACAGAAATGCTGAAATCCCTCGAGAGATAAGATTTTTCTTCTCTAGCTGACGGGGAAAAACGCGCGAAACTTGTGCCATAAAAGATTCACTACGCGAACTCTATTCAAACTTCACCATAGACAAGTTTTTACGAAATACAACGTCAAATATCAGCCTTTTAATCTGTTTTTAATATAACAATAATGTACACGTACATTGGCTTTTTAAATGGATAGAATGATCAATTTTTCGCGCTTTAAACAATTTTAAAATGCAAAATTCCTATTCGAAAAATAAGCACTTACAAGCTCGATAATTCATCACTGAAGTATAAAATACTTAGCTTCAGCAATAACTTGATTAGGTTTGAAATTCTATCGACGAACAATTAAATGAGATCGAAAAGAAAAACAATTAAAAAAGTGCCTGTCCAACTTTTGAAGCATAAAATACAGTGTGTGTCTTCTGACACATCCATTGCCCTCCGAAGGTCGACGTAATGCATTTTAGGCGGATGGTCTCGCAAACGCGGAAGTTTCGTCTCGACTATTACGATTCGCTCTCTCGAACAGCGCAACTACATCTCTCCTCGAAATTTTCAAGAGCTCCATCTCGCTAAAGCGGTTTCCCACGAGCAGTCGGGAAAGTTCACCATCAGAGCGAAGAGGACCTTGAGCAAAACAAAATCACACCTCTCTCTCACTCACAGCCGTGGCATCAGCTTGAGAAGATTCCCTTCCTCCATACCTCAGACTCCCGACCCAACTCCATCTTGAAGATGAGTTCATGGGTCAACTTTGCGATCGTTAATCACGCGGAACAAATTCCATTGCCATGCTGCGGAGACAAGCGGACAAAGTTTACGTTTCGGTCCCACGAATCATCCACAAAAAAAATACATTTCGGCTAAGTTTTAAAATTGGGGTTGCTCGTGGTTATGAAATTCATACCACGCGTAATGAAGTTAAAGAAGTGGTTTAGATATAAAAGAACTTACACTATATTTGTACAAGATGAACACATCAGTCAAGTTCGAGGCAATTTTCTTTGTCACCGGGTTAGAAAACGCAACAAATTTTAAATAAGTCGCCTTATTATGTTATAATCCGTCAATGCAATTTGTATCGACTTCAATAATCATAGATGATTTAAGATTTTGATTAATTTCTATTTCTAAAATTAAACTGATTCTACGTATTAGCTGACGAGCTTAAGAACACCAAGATGAGAAGTAATCAGAGGCGTTCATTTTAGAACTTAATTACGATTGTTCATCCCATGGTATAGAGGCGAGGTCATTAATCATTAAATCACTGCTAGAAAAAAATCTGTCCGATCATTATCATTAAAAATTTTCATAAGTCATAGGCGGCGTAAGAATCTAGTTCTTACTCGCGCATCTACCTCGAGCATAAGCTAAATCAGTCGGCACATAACTAACTGCATTTAAACGGTGTTTGCCCAAGGCCTCGCGAACTGGAAATGCAACCCAAATCATATTGGCAACGCGAAAAACAAAAGAATTTCTCGCTACTTTTTACCAAAAATAGCCCTCCGCGAGACAACCAACTGAATACGCACGAGAGTGCCAATTCCTCAGAGCGAAAGGATAAGAATTCCTGCTTCGAATGGCAAGAGAGACGACGGGACCCCAATGCCCATTCAGCCTTTATGAACTTCACAGCGACACTTATTCTGGAAACATATAAGCTTTGGTGGAGAGCGAAGACACTAAAAGATCCTGAAGCAGCTTCTAGCACCATCGGGAAGCAGCGAAACTGCTCGAAATAAACGAGGAAGTTTATTTAGGCACACTTTTCTAAGATAGCACTAATAATTGGATGAATCGCAACAGTTATACAAATATTTCTATGAGATAACCTCATGCACGTGACCTGTGACCATTAAATATTCTATCTTTAGCGGTTTTATTTTAAATTCGCTTGCGCTTTCGGTTGGTCTGTCTGTCTATCTGACGCGCTAACTCCTCCTAAATTAGTGGTGAGCAACCCACGGCCCTCGGGAGCGTTTTATGCGGCCCACGAGGCTATGATTAAAAATTAATCCGTAAAATTTAACACGCAAATTCATATCATATGCATTCAAATAGTCTAGTTAACGTCCGATTCAAAGTATTGACATTGACAACTTGAAATGCGGCTCGCCAAGGAATTCGCAACCACCAATGCGGCCCGCAATATAGAATAAGTTGCTCACCACTGCCCTAAACGAAAGCAGATAGAGAATTCGTTTTTTCGCCAAGAGATTAAGTATTCTGTCTCGTTGTGCACCATTTCTTGTAGAGGTCCGTCTGTCCATGTCTGACGCGTTAACTCCTACACGAAAGCAGCTAGAGACTTCGTTTTATCGTTAATCGTTTCAGTATACAATCTCCCTGTGCACGTTTTATCGGATGGTCAGTGTCTAAAATTAAAAAATAAACGCCAATTTAGGGCTGATTCAGTAGCTCTTTCCTTACTTGTTCAAAGATGTCTTTCGTGGATACAGCGTATATAATTTTTGCGATGTCATGCAACTATCTAGAGTGTAGTCGGAAAATCGATATATATATATATATATATATATATCATAGCAAAGCAATACGGCAAAAACTACAAATTTTAAACAATACTTACCTTCCTTACATTAAGAGCAACTTAATCGTGAAAATATGCTACATGAATTCAGGACATGAAGGGAAGTTAATCAATTATTTCTTTTTACTCCTCCTCGTCTCACTCTATGAGCGAACAAAATTAATTCTCCAGCTTTCATCCCCGCTTTGTCCTTCGAACGTTTCGCCTCCGCGGTGACGAAGCGTTAGCTGAACCATCTCAGCGGAACAAGATCCCCTTCTCCTCAGAGAACGCAAAAACCCCACGGGATTAAGTTTCGCGCTAAGGATAATGGGCGCCCACGGAGAACCACTTAAAACAATCGCTCTAGAGGCAAACGACAGCCAGACCATGGAAATTATCGATCATACTGATGACGTATAACGTTGCACTAACTAGCATAAACCTGCAGATATGGGGGTCCCATGGATAAATTACATCCATAAATACGAGAACAACCACTACTATCGCCAAGATGCTATTTTTTATGTGCGCTGATAAATGTAAACATCGGTAGCGTAGTAATGCCTGCGCAGCCTGGTCGTTAATTATTGGCGTAACAGCTAATAATAACACTACGTGTTTTATTATGATAGGGACATATTATTTAAGCGTCGAATCCTTGTTTATTGTTCAAGAGGGCCTACGCAACCTCCGAAGCTATGCAATTGGTAAACTTTACAGAAACATTTCCAGCGAAGTGAAACAGATAATAAAACAGCATTTGAAATTTGGCCTAAGTAAACCGTCAATTTTTAGATGTGACGGAACACACCGTGGCGAAATCAGTACGAAAATATTTCCAACAACTTTTTCATCAGAAATTCACGAATGAAAATACACCATTTAAATAAATAAGAAGAAATGGGGTTAAATATAACAAATAAATATGAATTGAAAAGATGCGAAAAAACAATGGCGCAAATGCATATCCCCAAAAACCGCGACGTTAAAACGCATCCAAAATAGTGTAAAAAAGAAATTTGACCTAATATAGACAAAAATACGGTAACGCGGAAATGACTATGAAAGAATCGTAAGAGCAAGAAAGAAAAGGAAAAAACGACGGAAAACGGAAGCAGAAATTAGTTCGCGGCTATTTTGTTTCTATGCAAAAAAAAAATAACAAAAAGACGTACGGTTTACGTCAAGTACGTACCGAACACAACGTAGGAAATCGTTAAAAATATTGCGAGTCTTTTTCGACCGCAAAAAAACGCGAATTTTATCATGGCGAGGGAGGGGGGAAAGGAATGTCGAGACAAACACGATTACAATTTCATCAGACATATTTCGTAAAACACCATCGGTGGATGGTTGGGAGAGGAACCACATGGACACACAGTGAGGTATATAAAAAGAGTAGTGCTTAATACCTGGTCTTGGTAGCAGAGCGATTAGCCTCACTGCTCCTTGACCAACCGCTACACAGGTCGATGCCGACAGAGTGCATTGGCGTCGCACTAATTCTCGCATCGCTCGGAATCACCGGCTCAATGTCCCGATCCGACCTAAAATGGTCACAAAGTGGACTTAAAGCCCTAAAAGGAAAACAAACAAATGAAAGAAAAAAAGAATTTGATGGTGTGCCGAATAAAAAAAACGTAAAACAATTGACAATCACGCAATCTTCATTAACACAAAACTAATTGATCTCCATGCAAGTACAGCATGTAGGAATAAAAACAAAATTAAACCAAAAACAGAAAGGGATAACTTTATTTGTAAACAAAAAGGGAATAATCACAGTGGTTTTAGATTCGGCTAAAATGAAAATAACAGGTTTGTGCCGAAAGGGTTTTATTTTTTCCTTCGCAGACAAAATCCAATCCTACAGATTTAGGAACCATCTACCGAGAATACGAGGCACCATTCTCCCTTTCCGCTCTGATTCTTTTCCATTCATGAATGGATTGAGAGATTGCGGTGAAGATATCAAAAGCGAGATACGAATTCAAAATTTCCAAATATGGAATTTCAAGACCAAATCCTAACTCAGTTTCCGTTCAGTTTTAAGACATGATTCGTATGCTTTTCTTGGTCGGGGTGTGGGTAGAGTGTCTATATACCATTGTCTCGGCTTCCAGCCTTGCAGTTGGCACAGGCACCAGCGTCTGTTCATTATATTGAGCTTAACCTACGTTAAAAGGTCGTAAAGTAGTGCCATCGAAATAAAGTAAAATAAAATTTTCTCTAAAAACAGCGAGCAAATGTCCGCCCGCTTTTCCTGCCGAAATAATTTGGCCGAATTTTTCCAACTGTCTCGCCCAAAGAGAGACCGAAAAACCCTAAAAATAAGTCCCATCTACTGTAGAAAAGCCAAGGCAGATAAACAGATACACGAAAGACCCTTCAGTAACTCACACCGCGCAAAAACACTCCAACTCCCGATGCAGCCAAAACAACGACACTCGAGGGAAAAAAAACGAAAACTCGAGAAAAAACGCCCACCAAAACACAACTCTATATTTCCGAGGAAAACCTATTCAGAGTCAAAAGGTGTAAGGAAAAACAGAAATAAAGACGATAACATACGGGGTTTATTCTCCAAGGTTCCACACCTAAAATAGTCGTGTGCGCATGCGCGCGCCTATTCCTGATATTGCAGTCACACACAACAACCGCGCCCATTGGAAATTTCGGCGGCGTTCAGCCTTCCGTCGCTAGGAGCATGCAAAATCGGTCCGCTGAGGGCCGGGAGAGGGGAGATCGGGGGGAAGGGAGATCGGGGGGAGGGGAGATCGGGGGGAGGGGAGATCGGGGGGAGGGGAGATCGGGGGGAGGGGAGATCGGGGGGAGGGGAGATCGGGGGGAGGGGAGATCGGGGGTAGGGGAGGATTAGGGACGGGAAGGAAAGAGGGATGAGAGGATAAGGAGGCGTGGGTGGGGTTGGTTAGTAAGTCAGGATGGGGTGAACGACGTGGGGGCAGGGAGAGAGGGGCGTAGTAGTAGAGTAGTAAATACCGGTAGAAGGGGAGATTGAGAGGGAGGGGGGATATGGGCGGGCAGAGGAGCGAGAGGAAGGAGGGAGGCATGGAAACACCAGCATCCACATTGAATTCTACGGTTGGCAGGTGAACGGAAAACCGCGAGGGGAGACCAAGCGGGCATTCTACCAAAATCTAAATGGGGGAAGAGTTATACACACGCATTGCACGCCTTAAACTTCGTCCTTCGGCAGCGAGCGATAATAAGCAGGCAAAAATTTGTATTGGACCTTCGAAGCTTCGGTAACAATTATTTTAAAGCTCAATAAAAACGAAACGGGGTGAAGGAGTTGCGAAAATTGAACTTCGAAGGTCTTGACATTCATTCGGGAACATGAAACTGACGAAAGTATTGCCAATAATGGTTTTTTAAATTCCGTTCATACAGGCGATAAAATTCATCATCAACCTATAGACGTCATCAATGATTCAAAGACTTGGTCTTGAATGCTGAGTCTGTCTTTCCGACAGAATAGAGTAGCTATGTGTGTAAGTGTCCTCTTAAATTTTAAATAAGATGAATCAAAAAAATTAAACGTATATTTACTTTTTAGGGTTAGGGTTAAAATTTTTAGATATACCTACCATATGGCATATGGAAAAACGGGTTTCAAGATTCGCCGCTTAGAGATAAATCGAGACTTTCCGTGGAGTGCACCTCGATCACTAAATGCAATAAAATTTTCTTGGTCCTCCTGCTCTTCACGATCAGAGGCGTGGTGAAGGCCCCCGTAAGACAAGGCCTGCGCAAGACCTCTTTGATACTTAACAAAATTGAAGCCTGTTCAGTGACATCATTCACATCTTGGACATCGAGAAAAACTGAAATTCAATCATTGGATCTAAGCCAACGAGAATTAATGCATCGACGAAAAAGCTAAGGTGCAAAGCTGACTTTCGAATTATGTGTCCGAGCGAATAAGAATTATCCGCCACCTCCTAGACTCCGGGACATGTGCACGACACTCGGCCCGCGTCGATTAAAATTCTTTTCCGAGAAAATGGGAAAAGCCAGACCCTGGCCGTGGCGGAGAACCCGTAAAGGAGCTCGCCTCGCACGTTTGATATCTCTCCACACGAACCAAATCTCATCTCTTCCCATCCACCAAAGGGGCTCAATCTATCGCGACGACAATCGATCCATTGTATCGCGTAAAAATCGCTAAAAAAAATTTCAGCGGGGAGAAGCATTTCTCTCGAAGAAAACAAGACGGAGGCCCGAAAAGAATCTTCGGGGGAAGGGGTGAGGGGAGGGAGACAACCTAAAAAAGTGTTCCCACGTGAGATTGAGAGAGGGGAGGGGATCAATCTTGCGCCACGCTCGCTACGACTTCTTCTGTCTGACTCATCTGTCCCCCTTCTTGTCTTGAGATGGCTATTTCCTCCGGTTCGCTTACCCGCGCATCCTTAAGCAGAGAGCACCACAGAGTCGAACCATTGCCTTAAAAAGCATCCCCGGAGATGGGAACGCGGGTTCGACACCCGACCAACCGTAAGCTACGTCCGTCAAAGCTCATTACAAAAGGCCTGACATGTGGCGGGAAAGATGGGGTGGGGCGGCCTTTCTCTCCGACACCGCCTCCAAAGATTCGAGCATGGCAACCGCCTCGCCTTCTTTTGCTTTTTTTTAAGCCTTCGGAGAACATTTGACACGAAATTTATAGTTTAACTCGGATGGATTCAGTCCGCATACAGACGGAGGAGATGCGGGAATAACTTGGACCAGAACTTCCATTTCATTCATTCGTATTCTCTGTTAGGACTCGCTTGTCATCCGAACGAAAGCTACAAAGTTGATGGGACAAATTTTGTATGAATTTTAAATCGGCAATACTCGTCGCTTAGGCCGGGAGGCGCAGTTTGCGAACAGTCGATGATCCTTTGTAGGAAATCGTACGATTTCGGAAGGAGCTCAAAAATTCATGAGAATTTCATTCCTCGCTAGGAATCACTTTCCGAAGTCGATTTCAAATACGCACCTAAAAGAAGCTGAATCAATTTTTTTTTAATTGCTTAAACGGCAACTGCGAGACGACTAGACGACCCTTCGGCGTGTGAAATTCCATTTGTACTTCGATTTATTATATTCACGGTGGAAGAGTAACAGTAGTTGGAAAAGGCCGAAATGAATTTATCGAGACGAACGTCAACACACTTAGTATATAAACATATCGTAAAGCTCTCGAACGATTAGAATTCTCACGGCAGATACTTATTTTCAACAAACCACACGATTGAAATAGTCAAGCGACTGTACTAACGGCGGAGTGGAAAAATCTTCAAAAAGCCCTTCATTTTTAATCGGACCTCTTAACGTCGCAAACGGCGAATACGCTGGACGTAATAAAGACGATTTCACCGCGCCACCTTTGGAAAAAGGAGGCAGTACTGAAATCAAAAACAAAGGGCACTGTCTGGGCGGTCAACCTTAGCGCGATAAATGCCGCTACGCCGATCAAATCACCCTCTTAGCGCCGCCGTTATCTGAGAGTTATTGACGCACAAAGACGCGAAATGCGGGGGACATCTTTTTTCCACAGGCATTGTCAGAGGTACAGAGAAAAGATTCGAAAGATTAAGAGGAAATTCGAATTCCAAAAAAAGAGAATAATACGGTTGTTATGCGACACCTTTTTCGAAGATCTTTTTTAGCAGAGCCATAAAGAACAACACACACGGCGTGAAAAATGCGCGGTTTCTCAACTATTATTCCATTATCTCCGAGGCACTAACAACACACCAGCGGGGAGACGGAAGGAAGACTCCAGTGTCGCATATAAACTCTTCTAGACGCATTTTTACTGTCATGCATTACACAATGTCAACAAAGGAATCTCGTTCGCAGTTTTATGATCGGGAACTGGGGAAATTATTTAAGAGTTAGCTAATAAAAAGGGAATTAATACGGGAAAACGGGCTAGAAACTTCGCGAAAGGCGCGAAAAAAAATTGAATCGCAAACTAAATTTTATACTAATAGCCTAGGTAAAGACGTGGCTGTCGATCGCGAGAAAGAAGAATAATCCGAAAAGATTGAAACTAGGAAATCTCTAATATTAGCATTTTCCTGTATATATGCACGTATATATATATATATATATATATATATATATATATATATATATATATATATATACATCCCCGGGGCCTCGTCAACCTGAAGTCGTCCGATTGGTGAGTGTTCACTGGGTTTCCTCATCCCAACACCTTGTTGCCATCTATATATCCATTTTACCTTTCCTTTTCCGTAAGCTGTTATATATATATATATATATATATATATATATATATATATATATATATTCTATTATATATAATATGAATTTATGTATTATTATAAATAAATGTCTATATTTTTTGTTTTCCACATTGTCGATGAAGCTTCCAACCCTTTCATTTCTACAAGCTATCGGTCCAGTACGTCTAATAATTTCCCACTGGTCCTCTTTCAACACCTAGTTGCTAACCAAATATAACATACCTTTCCTTTTCCAAGAGAATATGCACATACATATATAAAGGTTAATATTGATATAAATATTAATGTCCCCGATCCCCACCAGTATTACGCAACGGTTTCGATTTCACCCAAATCGTATTTCACTGCCATTACAGCTTCTCACCGAATTAATAACTCTCTCGCAGGAACACACGCCTCTTTCGTGAAAGAAGCCGACGAAAACTCGATTTTTTAAATTAAGCCAAAAAGGACCGCGGATAATTTCGTTTTCCCTCCCTCAGTCATAAATTGCCCATCAGATACAGCCGAGGATACACGCCTGACGTTGTGAGGGTAGCAGCAGGTGGCGAGCCCACGAAAGACATTTAAAAATTGGGCGAGGAGCGGGCTATGCGGGCGAGTGTCAACCTCATTCACGGAGCTGGCGAAAAAAAAGAAGCACTGAGTGCGCACGAGGAAGGTCTTTTTCAACGGAGAACCGTGTATTTAAAAAAGAACCACATTAAACGCTATTTGAAGCTGCTTTATCAACGCATTGAGGCCCATGGAGCGTCAAGTCCTTCTCGTCCAGCATTACTTCAATACCTTCAAATAATAATCATTTGATGCCATAAACGATTCGCGATAAATGATAAACGATAAATGATTTGATTAATAAAAGGCTCGACAAATTCCGGATACCATGCCTATAAATTTCAACATGGCGTCTATCGTTTTTTTCCAATTTCATAATAAACTCATTTTAGAGGCATTTTTGGTTCATTGTTCGTTTAAATGTAACGATCCGAACAACCGAGTGTCTAAGGTATCGCAGTTTTAACTATACACTAACAGTCCCAAACTTTTTATATCAGTCCTATTTATTAATTTTTAATTAATTAATTAAATTAATTTTTATTATGTAATTTGGGTATTATGCATGGGGACCCGCTGCCACCGGGACCTGCTCCCAATTGTAGCGTTTATGTGAATAATAATAATTAAGTTTTGGTGTTTTCTTCTAGATGCGAAACAAATTTGTCGGGGTCTGGATTTCTACTTATTGGAATTAACATAGATAATTTATGTCAATCATATATCACCCAAAATATAATATCTATATCCCTATGATCTATACCAGGGGTGGCCAAATCGCGGCTCTTTTAAATTTACACTGAGAGGCGTGTCAACATTTTTCACTACAGAAAATAATGCCGTAGTGTGACTTGAAACGCGTTGGGGATGCCTAAGGGACGTATTATATTTGAATTGCTTCCGATAAAGATTATGTTTTACTGTTCGTAGATTTATGAACAAAGAATGTGTCATGTGGCTCTTGAACTGCTAAAGATTATCGAATGCGGCTCCGAAGGTAAATTAGTCTGGCCATCCCTGATCTATGCCGTATATGATGATACGGTACCAGAAGAAATTTTCATCGAAATATTATTTCCTTTAATTATAACTTACGCCACATCCACCATTAGGATTGATATTACACCGAAAGTTAAATAAAGACAATTCATTGCTTCTAAACCTGTCCAAAATATTATTAAGTTATTGCATAAAATATCAAGCGAACAGCAGTGATTTCTTGCAACTATTAGAAATAATCATATGCAACTATTAGAAACAATCTATATAAATAAAATTCTAATTCTGTCTGTTTGCCTGTGATTCTGTTTGTTCGGCCATCACTTGAAAACGGCTGAACAGATCAGCACGAAATTCACATAGTGTTTACAGTATGTCCTGGGAGTTTACACCGGGCTATTAAAAAATTTGTCCGCCATATTGAAATAAAATGGCGGTAATAAAACATTATTCTAAAGCCCTTTTCTCTGGATTGGCTGAACGGGACAAACTTTAATCAGTTTCGCTTAGCCTAATCAAAACTTGAAGCATAATATTTTATAATAACCTATGCTATGACGAATAATCTTGATTTGATATATTTAAAAAAGAAGCGTAAACGAAAGAGTTGAAGAACAATTGTAGAATAGAAATGATATTTAATAAAACATAAGGAGAATTAATGTTCCAGGTATTAAGTAGTTTTGAATTGTGATTGTAGTTCGGTAGGGACAGTGCGGGGACACAAGCAATAAAAATCGCTTGCTACTTAAAAGAAAACGGTCCCGAGCGAAGCCGGGCGTTTCAGCTAGTCATAAATATAAACCTAACAACATCAAATATATTACTAATGTAATTTCATTCATTCAGAAAGAAAACCTCTTGGTGTTTGGGCACATCAGACTGCTGCAGTTTGCGTTTACACCATCTTGAAAAGTCCTCACTCGAGCGAACCACGATGCATCCATTTCACATTCATTTTCTATGGAACTACAATTTCTCCAGTTTCTTGTTCCGTGGAATTACATAACGACTCCGTGATTTCATTAAAACAAAGACACGTTGAGTCAACATTTAGCGACATCTTTGCTATTCCCACAAAAATCGATCGTCAACGGCGCGAAGGCGTTGCGTAAAACACCCTTTAAGTTATTAAGGAACGATTAAATTACAAATAAATCAATTGTGTCAGTGCCAATATAATACGCGGCCATACACACACTACGCGCTGGATATAATTAAGCGATTTAGTTATAAACGCGTTTCATTTGGATGGCATCCAGATCGAAGCGGCGCTCCCTTCAAGGAGAACGCGTTACTATATTAACTGGGACGGAAACATTAGCGAGGATAAGCGAAGATAACAGTAAAAACCGAACCGCCTTTCACGTAAAAGGCCTCGTTTGAAAATGCGACGCCAATGCACGGATTCGGAAATGCCGAGCGGGCCTTAAAAACAAAACGCACTTATTTTAAAGGGGGAGGGTGAAAAAAATTGGCATTCCAAAAGATTTGCTACCTCAAGAAAAAATCCTCCGCTACCACTCGACACAGTAACATTAGTTTAACCTACATATTACGCCGTCACGAGGTCCAAGCTAAGAGCAAACAAAGAGTTAGCATATCCGTAATGGGAGGAAAACCAAACGCACGTATTCGCGAAACATTTTCAATCCTGAATTTTTCGGTTCCTTCTACCATCTCCAGCTAAGCACCGCGTTCTCAATGGTCCTGTGCATAACTCCATCCTTAAAAAAACGATTAATGTTTTCTCCGGATCTCCTTGGATAAGTGTTTATATCGTAATATAACTTACTTGAATCTACTTATGCTTTCATTAGTCAACTGCAGCTAAACCTATCCGATGTCACTACCGATCACATTTACGAGCTAGAAAAGAGAATAGCATTTTTTTAAAGAGGGGGAAAACCTGCCACACTTTCCGTAAAGCATTTGAGCGAAAAAACAGATAAAATACAATTTACTAAAATAATCACTCCATGGAATCGACGATGGCAATATAAATATATGTTACTGAATAGCAGTAACGCGCTTAACGATTTACAAACACTGAGGATGGACGCGCATCACTTCCATGACATTTAGCACGCTTTAATTACCTCATCCGGCCGTATCCTATAATATTTAAGCCCGGCGAGAAGCGAATAGACACTCCGCAATTTAAATCAAAGACCGTGCGGAGATATTACAGCGGATAGTTGCTCCAACTACCATGCCTTTCGTCGACCTGAATACCACTCCCTTAGCGTGCATTTGAATAAAAGTCGTATTTAAATGAACCGGAATGTCGAGAAAACAACATTTTTTCCCAATAACGGAATGCAATTTGAGTCGACCGGTATTTAGTTGGGCAATAGCTTTCCGTGCAATTTTAAGACGGGGTTTTCGTGCGCTTCAATTGCAACCCATCGATATGATAATTCACTACCGAAGCAGCAGCACTTTGAATAATTAGCAGCGAGTATGCTACACAGCTGACATTCGCACATGATTTACTGAGGCGATTTAGAAGCAAAAAAAACTTAGCGCATCGAACAAAAACGGTCGCAAAAGACGTGCCAAAATTACAAAAAGAACCTTGGCAAAAAACAATTCGCGACGTTTTCTATTAAAAATAACGAGTTTTCAAGCCCGTATGACGACAAACGGCGCCCGCGAGAACACAACACAAAGCACCGAAAAGACAAATTGATAAACGCTTTCGTATTGCGAGGCCATGGCCTTTATCGCGACAACGCCGTTTAGCAGCCCTCCGAACGCTAAGCTGGGACGTAATATATTTCGGCCCGTGCCGAAACAACGAAAACATCCTTCGAAAATAAAAACGAATTTTTTTTTAAATTAACAACCATAACAACTCGGACGGCGGGATATTTGGATGGTTAAGGCGCAATGGACATAGGCAACAATATCTTCCGACAACGAAGCGGAAAGAATATATCCCTCCTCTCTATATCTCTCTTTAAAAAAACAGCAATTCTCATTCTTGATCACCTTCCTCGCCGACTCTCCCGTCTCACCACTATCACCGCCACCGCGAGGAGGTGAGAGGGAGAAGGGAGGCGGATAGAAACGGCGGAAAGGCATAATCCTCTCCCATCAACAGCCCGCACCGGAAACGGGTTGGGAAGAGCTAGAAAGAGGTGGGGAGAGGTGGGTCGACAGGTGGTCAGAGGGAAGAGGAGAGGTTACACACTGTGAGAAAAATGAACGCAGGGGAAGAAGAGGATAGTAATGGGGAGAGAGACATGCTGCGCGTGGGATGGGGAAGAAAGGTGAGATAGAGAGTACGAGATGGGAAATGCGCTCTTAAAACCCAAACGCTAGAAAACAGCCGGTACCTCACCTCAGGCGAGCACACACGCACAGATATCCCACCTGCCGAAAGAAGTTCTAACCTCTTAAAAGGTCCCTTTAAAAGAATAATAAAGGATAGGAGAAGAGGAAGGGAAAAAATGCGAGAGAGACCCGGGACGATTCCTTGGTGACCTAAAAGGATAAGAAAGGACAACAACACGTATTTTTTTTCGAGGGACCACAATGGCGCGCCATTCATCGCGTTCGTGAAGGTGACATTTCAGCTCGCCCTTCCTCATACGCCGTATCGAATGCGGAGACGATTCGTCAGCAGGAGATGTTAGGCTCGCATTCACTTCCGAGAACCATTTTATTTAAAAGACCGCCGAAAATATTATCGCACGCACGGGTATAAATGACGAGGGAGGAGGCAAGTATGATTACAAAAAATCACCCAATTAACCCAATAATTTTTCTTTTCTTTTTCAAAGGAAATATGACGCTTTGAGTTTTTTCTCCTATAAATGGTACGTTACGTATGCATGGGAAGTTCCGAATCTCCCCTCCCGTGAGAACTAAAATTCAGGCCCGCACACGTATTCCGTATTGCTTCCTAGAACTTGATATTCCCACCCCATTACGAACGTAACGCGACAGAGCTCGCTATAATGACACCGCGCACGACCCTAGGGATCGGATGGATATGAAACGTCGCGCTGAATACTAAAACTAACTAGCGCTCCGGATGGATTTTGAGAACGTTTTATTCCCCTTGGAAAAAAGTAAATATCGCGCTCGGTATTGTAGATTTGGTGTTCGAGTGCCCGCTATAACCTAGGGCAACTTATGCATCGATGATCTGAGCATTTTATCGCTTTCATTAAAGCGTTCCCAACGACATTTTATTCGTTTATATTGCGTAATTGAGGTCAATGTCGGCTATACTTACTTTTCTTGCGACTATAAGGGAAATTTTTAAAGTAAATTACACAAAAACAAAACAGGTCAGAGTAAATAACGTCGATGTGAATATTTGGTCGAGTGCTTCTCGAGTCTGACAGGATCGATGGTTCGTCCGCGATAGATTTTTTCCGCCAATGATAAGAACGTCTTAGGCCGTTGAAATTGCTGTTTACAAAGAAAAATTGGTAAATATTAAAGTGGTATAAAACTCCATACATTTCACTTCTCCTGGATGCTTCGTAATTTCTCCAGAGAAAAGATAACACCTCCACTAACCTATCAACAGCATTATCGCACGCCTTATCAAAGAAACTCAAAAAATATTCATTTGCCTGTTTATGTAACTCAACAAATGATAACTTGTCTCTCGAGACGGAAACCAAAGTCGACGAAGACGCGAGAGGGGAGGAAGTATTGACGAATGAGATAATCGGAGAGAGCGATTACGCCAATTAATATCACGTCCTTAAAAAGGGTGAAACTCTTTCTCTCGGGAGAAAATCGTCCCACCTCCCTTCTTTCTCTTGTCTGGCGTCAAGAGATGCGACAAATAAAAATAACGCGACAAAATTAAGCGAGAGGATCACGAAGCCTAATATACACACAGAGAGAGAGAGAGAGCGACGTGACGCAACTAGTCGAAAAATAATCTGAAGAGGAAAAAAGGCCCGATATAAAAAAAGCAAAGACGATGGAAGTCGATTCGCGGCCTCCGAGCAAAAGGGACGACGTGATATCACGTCGAGTCACGCCATTATTTCGTATAGCGAGAGACTTTTGAAAATTTCTCGTTCTCTCTCCTCACCCGAATGGATTTATTCGGTAAGTTCTTCAAGTAGGGAGAAAGGAAGGGAGAGAGAGAAAGGGAGGGAGAGAGAGAGAGAGGGTGGAGAGAGGCGAGATGGAGACGGGAGAGAGAGATGATTACATGGAGAGATAAAGAGTTTATTCGGACGTAATCTCGACTATGAAATCCCTTCTAACATTCACTCCATAAATTGAGAGAGGGAGGCGAGGGGGACCGAAACACACGCATATAAAAAACAAGAAGGTAACGTGTTACGCGTAGCGAGAAGGGTGGAGAGGGAAGGAGAAAATGGAGAGGAAGAGAGAGAGGAGATTCAAGCAAGGTTTCTGGACTGCCACACGAGAAACGCGTCACAGCCCTCCCAAAGTATCGATCGAGACAAACCAACCCCACCCACTCTCATAAGGCCCTCTCCTCCACCCCTCCCATCCCCCCTCCTCCTGCAACCTCCCGCCACGCCATACCTCCTCCTTCCCTATAACCCACGCACTATACGCTATGATACGCCCTCTGCCACGCCATACCTCCTCCCAACTCCCAGCCCTTCCTTCCAACCAACACAACCCTTCATTGCATAGAATCCCTTTAAAAAACGACGCGGGTTTTCATCTTCTTTTCGAAATACAGGCTGTTCAAAAAGTCGCTGTGCACTCGATTATCAAATTGTCCATAGTAATTACATGCATGGCACGCGAGCCAAGTGCGCAGCAACTTTTTGGATATCGTGTATTAGTAACTGATAAATAATATAGGCAACCTTTTAACCCGTATCTCCTAAGCGCGCCATAAAACTCCAGAGATTAAACCATTTTGGTCCTCCCCCTCAATTAAATCCCGACGTATTTACGGGCGGAGCGTTTTTCGTTGCACCAATTATGAATTTCCCAGCAAATGAACGCAAACCTCACCACACTTGGCGACGGATCGAAGCAGATGACGCTCTGGCTCTCTCTCTCTCTCTCTCTCTCTCTCTCTCTCTCTCTCTCTCTCTCTCTCTCTCTCTCTTCCCTCTTCCTAAAATGCACAGGACTCTTCTTCCCCGCAACCCTCCCTCCACCCGAAGCAAGTTCCAGCACATGAAGAGTGCGAGAGGGGGGGGGGAGGAGGGAAGGGGAGAGGGGGAGAGCGAGCGAGAGGAAGAAAAGACGCACACTACAGGCGACGCACACTACAGGCGACGCACAAGAGGATGAGGGCTTCCAAGGGGGTTGAGGGAGGGGAGTGAAGTGTGGAAAGGAGGGGCAGACACGGCGGAGGAGATACGAGGGGCTAAAGATAAGAATAACTCGAGTATATCACAACCTTCGCAAGGAGATTTTTATTGAAGAAGGCGGACCGGGATGACTTTTATGCACTTCCACCGCGTGTCGCTCTGCACGATCGTTGCCATGGATATGACGGCGCGAGGGCATTTACTTTTCTACGCTTTTTAAAACGGAGCATCCGTTTTCTAGGCCGGAATCCGTATCATTGGTTACGTTGCCGCGTGTCGACGTAGTTTAACCAAGACACTTTCCTTGAATTTTCGTGCTAGGAGCAATGGATTATCATAGTATAAAATAGATGGAATAAATATTCAAGCAGCCGAGAATGTAAAATATTTAGGAGCAACCATTTGTCGAGATCTTTCGTGGGGCATGCACATTCGCCGAGTTATAGGCGCGGCCAACAAGAAACTGGCTTTCATAGGTAGAATAGTACGGAATACTACAGAAAAAGTTCGCGAAACATGTTACTTATCACTGGTTAGACCACAAGTGGAATAAACCTCATGCATATGGGATCCGTACGAGAAGGGACATTTAATTCAATTAGAAAGAGTGCAGCGCAGAGCAGCTAGATTCGTAAAACAAAAGTACGAACATAAGGAAAGCGTCACCTCATTATTGGGGGATTTGAACTGGGTACCACTGGAGGATCGTAGATTGAACTCAAGGTTGCGGCTTCTGGAGAAATACAGATCGGAATATCTAAAAGACGAGGTTGTAGGAATAATTGAAGCACCAACGTATATAGGTAGAAACGACCGTGACGATAATATACGTGAGATCGATTGTAGGACGGAGGCGTTATCTAGCCTCGTTCTTTCCGAGGACAATACGAGATCACAATAGAAAATTTCAACCTGCGATAGACAATCTTTATGTAGGTTATGGTGCATTTCACCCCCTGCCACCCACCAATTAGGTGAATTGCAGGGTAACATGTAGATGTAGATTTGCACTTGGCGGCATTTTCGCGATGACGAAAATAATGACGCGGAACAGACCAACTGAAAGCGACACTCGAAAAACATATCTCTCATAAAAGAACAAAAGCCACGGGCACGCATATCGGTGAGTATCCCGGAGATACCAACGTCAACTAATAACGCGGTGATCAAGGACGCGTGATACGCGTGGTAACAAATATTTCCGCGTGGAGATTTGCGATGTTCCCCGGTCACGTAATCTCCATTTTATAACTTTTCCTTGGAAACGAAACTTCGCTTTTTCTCGTCTGCCTCTCCGTCACTGCCAAGCTGACGGTTGGCACTTCCTCTTTCAGCTTCGACTGCATGCAATTCTTCGCTTTCGTGTTTGATTCTTAGAAATGATTACTCCTCTAGAATCTCAATTTTTTCCAAATAGCTCGCAGATGACGTGATATCACCTCCTGCTTCAACCTGGGTCGTTCTTCTAGCTCTTTTAATCTGACCATCAACCTACTCGGTGGAAGGAAAACGATCTATGCAGGAGAAAAAGGAATTTCGTAGCTCGAAAAACGAGAGAACGGAAAATTAGCATGCCACAACGCCTAAAACGAGAAAACTCGACGACGAGTCAGAATAGTGTAGATGAGTTATTCGTTCTGGGGAAGGTGGGCGAGGGGCTTCATCGTTAAAAGCGCTTAAGGACGGCTACGATAGATTACATGGCGTTTCTATGACTGACTGACTGTGAGAGATAATTTATTTAATACAAAAATGAGGAAAACGTTAAGCATCAAGGACTGAAGAACGGGAAAAATACCCTTCTCAAATTTAAGAAAACGTTACTTTGAGGCAAAAAGCATCAAGTGGGACTCAAAAAAGGCACTTATTTTGGGCCGCCAGTTAGACACGCCCGGCATGAGCAAACAAATGAAAACCGCGAGTTTTAATGGCGACGCAAGCCGTCGACCGTTTATCCCTAGAGCGCAAAACGATTTTTGAGGGACGTAAAAAAAACAAAAGAAACTCTTTCGGACTCATAAAGTCGTCGGTTATACCACGCGGGGCGCACAGCTGTTGGCGAGGACCACGCAGACTGTGGGGAGGAGGAAGAAATAAAGAGCCCAAAAAAACACTTTTAGACAGAGCGACGTCAGCAGCGACAGATACGGAGAAGTTCGGGGGAAATGCACAACGGATCTTAATCTACATCTACATGTTACCCTGCAATTCACCTAATTGGTGGGTGGCAGGGGGTGCAATGCACCATAACCTACCTAAAGATTGTCTATTGCAGGTTGAAATTTTCAATTGTGATCCCGTATTGTCCTCGGAAAGAACGAGCCTGTAAATCAAGAGTTAAAAATACCACTGTGAACGATATTCGTTACTTTTAGTTAAATTATTGTTAAATAATATTGTAAGACGAATTAATTAACGAAGGAGCTCGAACTCGAAGCTCCTAACAGGAAAAATATATGGATAGAATATTGTATGTGGTATGTGAAAAATTGTAAACTGAATCTTCTTTATATGTTTTTAATATGTTAATTCTGTAACCTTGCCACCGGGCTAGGCGCCCACTTGCATTGTATATAGAAATAATAATAATAACGCTCCGTCCTACAATCGATCTCACCTCACATATCTTATCGTCACGGTCGTTCCTACCTAAATACGTTGGTTCCTCAATTATTCCTACAACCTCATCTTTTAGACATTCCGATCTATATTTCTCCAGAAGTCGCAACCTTGAGTTCAATCTGCGATCCTCCAGTGGTACCCAGTTCAAATCCCTCAATAATGAGATGACGCTTTCCTTATGTTCGTACTTTTGTTTTACTAATCTGGCTGCTCTGCCTTCGCAGGGAGATTAACGTCATTAGAGATGATGAGACGCGATCCGTGCACCCGGGAGATGCACTTCGATCACTACTTTCGAGACCACTTCATTATTGTGATTTTTTGTTTGCGCGTGATTGAGTCGACGCGCCGAGAGGGGGCGTAGAGGGCGAAGGGGGCGCCTGCACCCAATGGCGTTACGGGAGATATTTTGCGTTCCGGCACGAGTCTTGGAACGTCCGCACCAACCGCCGCAAATAATTACGGAAATGAATATAAGACGCTCATCCGAAACGATTTTTTCGTATCCTTGCCATCTATCGGCGAAGCTCGAAACCACGCATAACAAATGTTTCGCCATGCACGGAAAGACGCCTTCATTCATTTAACGACACGACTGCAAGAAGAACATGAGTGTAACAATTTCACAGAATAGTGAGGAATATTTTGAAACGAGAAAAAAGTCTGCTATGACCGGGAATCGAACCCGGGTCTTTCACTTGCCGGGCGGATATTCTACCACTGAACTATCGTAGCAGATCAATTTTCTCCTTTCTGAACGCGGATGTTTTCTTGGTTGGGACGGAACTAGCCAAGCTAGTATCAAACTGCCCCAACGGATGTCCTCGAAGAGATACATCGAAGAAAACTCCTCCCTCTCAAATGGTGAGATTGCCACGCAAGAAATTGATGGATTAAACCGACCCGAAGATCCTATGCAGACAGGCATAAGCTGTAAAGTTAGGAATATTTTGAAACGAGAAAAAAGAATAGTGAGCTGAAAATGAAAAAACATCTACACGATTTAACTGAATGCGTCAAAAAAAAAACCAATAGCATACGGTGACGGAAAAAGGCATTGGGAGGAGTTCGTCCATCGCATCTTAACGTCTACGAACCTAGGGAACGAAGGCTGCGTCATATGCAGAAGACAAAGAAAAACCTTTGAAAATCACCGTTCCAATCGAAGGCAAAACTGTTTCTTACGTGAATAATGTGTTTAGAAGACAAATTGCAAACGGCTTTTTCCAACTCAACCGCCAACAATAATAAATCGGGAGTCGGACAGTGATGATCTCAAATATAAAAAAAACTCCAGAGATGACGGATAAAAGGACAGCGCATGGAAAAGCAATTGCCACTCCAGCTTTATTTCTCACCACTCCCGTTTAATAAAATGATAACGTGATTAAAATACAGGTTTTATACACGAGACTGTCCATTACACTAGTTTAACCAAAAAGAACTTCACCGGTTTAAAAAAAAGGACACTATCCAGTTTTACAGGTTACTCTTTGCTCATGGCTATAACAGATTTACTGATAATAAAAAATCACACCATAAAAAGTTTAAAATATGACAAAATACACTACACATTAATAAACATTAACGCATTCTTTATGAAATATGAAAATAGAAATATAAAATGTCATTTCTTCAAATAGTACCCCCAGTTGTATACCATAACAGATTCGCTGGTAATAACAATCCCAATAAAATGGACGCAGTAATATCACAGTAAGCAAAACCCCAAATCGCAAAAAAGTACATGACCCTATGTAAAATCTAACCACAACTCAAGCGAAAAATACCATGCATAACTTCCGTAACCTTATTTCCGTCTAGAAATATTATCGAGGCGGAAAAATTAAACCGTCCGTGCAACCAAAAAAGTCCAAAAACTGGGTGGAACCGTGAACAAAAACAATGAGGGAGGTTCATTAAATGCTGTCGGGGGAAATATTCGATTCCTATCCAGCCAAAGGCTGTTACGACAATAACTTCTTGACACGAGCGGATCGCGTCTCGCCCTCTTAATTAGCCAAAAAAATGACATAACTTGGACGTCGACCCACGCAAAACAAAGGCAAAACAGACGAAAAAAAACCTCCCCACTCCTAGGCCCGAATGCTGTGACAGCCAGGGGCTTGAAAGGAAAAGCAATTTCCTTTCCTGAAAATACGCTGCACTTCAACATAGTTTCCCCTTTTTCCCTCCCCAACGTGCCACACACAAACCTCACCCTCTTCATCCATTATTTACTGCTTAGGATGCAGACAAGGGTAGGAAGGCAACAGCAGATTTCTTGGCAAAACTTTTCTCCTCGGCGTCTCCTCAGCCGGCAAAAACCAAGGGAAAACGACGAGAGGGGAGCAGGAGGGAGCGGGGAAGCGGAAAGAGGCTGTGCTCGCGCTTTTGACCACGAAGAAAGAAGGGCGGAGAGGGTGGCGTAAAAAGGGGCGTGGAGGAAGGATGAGAGGGAGAGAAGCGAGCTTCAAAGGATACGAGAGATGAAGTCGAGCCTCTTGGATGAGTGCCTCCCACACAAACGCACAAGTCGAAGGATTTAGCGGATGAGGTGCAGTAATTCCCCGCTGTACGTCGCCTCGTTAGAGGTCGTTTCGCGTGTACATCGTCAATGAATTAAGAAACATGTATCGCTAAAAGTTGCTTCGCTTCGCATCAACGTCGTTTGTGAAGAGCCAAAGACGGGATTGGAGAAATTCCAACTGCAACGTATATAAGTGTGACCATAATTTTAAATCCCTTTATTCGTTTTAATTTCAAGCTCAATAATTTATGTTTTATATGATTTAATTTTATTTTGGGTTAAATTTTATTTTCCAACTCCATATGAGGTCGCAAAATATAACCACTTACTGCCGAATGGCCCTATAGGCGGTCGCAGTGCTACGCAGTAGTTTCAAAATCAGAATAACCCCAGATGTCTGTTTTCACAAGTATTAATTTTGTTTATTTCATTTTTTGGCTTTTAACCTAGCTTACCTTATGTACTGCATCATCATGTATCATTTGGGTACAAATGTGTCACGTCACTCGTACTTTCATCGTTAAGTCTATAGGAAATAGGTTTTGTTATGCGTCGTTCCGTTATGCGCCGTAGTTTTCAGAAACGTACATCCGACGTATGGTACTATATTAGGAAAATTTAGAGCATTAGATCGGAATACAACATTTGGAAGATAATATACACTAATTCGGCTGTAGGGCAAAGCTATACAGAAGTTCGGTTTTCGCTAGGACAATCTTGGACCATAATAAGAGAGTCCACCCAACACTCGAGAACTGCTAGAAGCATTTAGGTACGCTGCACTCTTCACCGATCCTTATCCGGTGATTTCCAGGGCAATATGTAAATGCAGAGTGGGGCGGAGATGAATTCGTACGGAGAGGTACCGCGTTGACATGCGATGAAATTTCAGATTCGCATTTCCATTTACTGCGCTTTAAACAGAGAAATTCACTTTCGTGGTTCGAAAGTGGATCATATTTTAAAAGATTTTCAAGTTTTTGGTTGGTTAATCATCTACTCCATAAACTTCGTTTTATCAAAACCTCGCATTAGTTTTGTTAACTAAAACGCAATTAAATGTCATTCAAAGTCATAACGTGCCCTTTCCTCATTAAAAGAAAAAGAATCTCCTTAATTCGCGAAAATATAACGGCAGCGAAACTCGTGTAGACGGTAATTTGAAAAATAAAATTAACATTCCTGTGATAAAGCATGACAATGCTCCAGTGGCGGATCCAAGGGAGGGGCGATGGGGG
The DNA here is from genome assembly GCA_028673005.1 of Tanypteryx hageni. Classification (NCBI taxonomy): domain Eukaryota; kingdom Metazoa; phylum Arthropoda; class Insecta; order Odonata; family Petaluridae; genus Tanypteryx; species Tanypteryx hageni. Next base: position 74,415,401 of record CM054114.1, read on the forward strand.
CGATCGCCCTCCTCTTGGAGGACCCCATTGCCCTCCACTAGGTGCATTCTTAAATTCATTCTGCGCAACATTCATTGTTTCTACGCCGAAGATTAAGTCTGTATGACAAGGGAAAGAAAGATTCTGATGGAAGTAGGGATTTTTAAAAAGTATGGTTGTCGACAGAGGAGGAATCAAGACGGGGGAGGGGTAATTGGGGCGATCACCCCCTCCTTGGGAAGGTTCTGGATCCGCCCCTGCAATGCTCTGAAAACATACCAAAGCGATCGTTAAGCATTAAACATAGACGAAACTTATCATTTTAGGCTCAACTCCATTTCAAGCGTGGAAAGTAAACATATTGCTTGGTAACAAATTTAACTTTTAAAATAATACACTTGAATACACCTACACTCCTCATGCGAGGATGTTGCAGTGCAATGAAACTTAGGTCGTATTAAAGTGCATTCAATCAAAAGTAAAATCTGTTGCCAAGTAATCTGTTCCCTTACCATATCGACCATCGAACCTTCAAACAGAGTGAGAAAAAAACCTCAATTTCGCGACAAAAAGAAGTTTTTGACTCCCAAGACGACTACGGCGGCATAACCGCAAAAAGCCGGGAGACACTAGAGAAAACGAAGGCGGAAAGGGGGATCACGCTCTTTCCCTTCGCGAACTCTTAGAAGAGGGAAGGAGGAGCGTATGAGGGGGAGAGAATGAGAGAAGGCTGTGTATGGGAGGAAGGGAGGGAGAGGATATGTGAGGGAGGGAAGGAGGAGGAGGGGCAGGTGGGGCTGAAAGGGAAACCACGACTGCGCATTTAAAAATAAGGGGGCGTAACGGGGGCGGCGTTAGGGTGGAAGAGGAGGCTGGCGTGCGCGTGGATCTGGAAGGGGAGAGTGAAGAGGGAGATATGCAGAGGGTAGAGAGAGAGAAAAGAGATAGAGAGAGAGAGGAAAAAAAAGAGATAGAGAGAGAAGAGAGAAAAAAGAGAACGAGATATACAGAGAGAGAGAAAAAAGAGATAGAGATATATAGAGAGAGATAGAGATATATAGAGAGAGATAGAGATATATATAGAGAGAGATATAGAGAGAGATATAGAGAGAGATATAGAGAGAGAGATAGAGAGAGAGATATAGAGAGAGATATAGAGAGATATAATAATAATAATAATAAATCGACTTTATTTAAGGGCGATATTTAGACCATCTGGTCCATTCTTACATATAACCCTGTACATACTACGAACACAGACGACCATGCCCTTGGCGGGATTCGAACCCGCGACCTTGGTCTCCGTTGTCAGATACTCAAACCACTCGTCTACCAAGAGGGAGAGAGATAGAGAGAGATATAGAGAGAGATATAGAGAGAGATATAGAGAGAGAGATAGAGAGAGATATAGAGAGAGAGATATAGAGAGAGAGATATAGAGAGAGAGATATAGAGAGAGAGAGATATAGAGAGAGATATAGAGAGAGAAACATAGAGAGAGAGAGAGATATAGAGAGAGATATAGAGAGAGAGATATAGAGAGAAAGAGAGAAATATATATATATAGAGAGAGAGAGAGAAAGAGAGAGGGGGGGCCTGGTGATCCTGGGAGGCGTTCGGCAAGGTCACCCGCCACCCACGGAGCAAGAGAGACCGATCCACACTGACGCACCCAACAGATAAGGGGGGGGGGGGGGGGGGAGAGATAGAAAGAGAAGCGATTTCTCTCTCGCGAGAAAGACCCACCCTCTCACACTCCTTTCCTCCACAGCTGTTATGCAGATTGAAAGAAGAGGAAGAACTGCGCTCGCAAATGAAAGAAAAGGTTCGCTACACTCTCGACACACACTTCCAACACTTTATTGATGGCTTGTTTTTAAGCTGGAAGGACGGTGTGGAGAGGATGGGTTCCAGTTTATATACATACACACACACATATATATAATGACGTAAATATACGCGATCAAAAGTTACAACAATCATTTACTATAAATACCTAACTGACAACGAAATTCGCAAAGAGACAAGTTATCGGAATAATGTCTCCACAATATGACCATTCAAGTCGACGATTATAGACGTTTTCCAGAAACATTTCCGCAGTAACTGGAAACAACTTTACGACTAATTACGCCACAGAGCGAGAGCCATCCTCAAAAATAACGATCATCCGCTTAACTTTTCCAGCGCAAGAAAATTTCTCTAAACTCAAAATCATTACATCCCCTTCGAGAAGACTTAATCATTATATCCGCAACCTTTTAACCGAAAACCACACCGGCCTTTTCATTAATCAATTAAAAATAATTCCTTCACAGGAGGTCATTTATTTCCTTCCTTCTACAGCTGTGACAAACTCGGTTTGCATTAAAAACACCCTACGAGGAAACAAACGCCATTTCATGCGATCATTACGGAGTCCCGTTTTAGTCTGGTTGCTATGGACCTTCCAGGCCGAAGGGACCGGAGAGAACCGTGGGATGGAAACGCATGGGAAAGGGAAAAAAGAAATTTCCGCAGAGATCAAATAATTTTCACCGACCTTCCTTCCTAAATCACTTCCCTCCCGGCCACACTCGCTCCCTCCAACGCCACTTCAAACGACTCCCTCCCTTCCCAGCGGACGTGATATAAGAGTTGAGTAAAGCACACAACACCCCCAAATCCCCTGAGAAAAAAGAGCTCGGCGAAATCTATTAAAATCCGCTTCATTAATGGAATTTTTTGGGGAAGAGCGGTGGCTAAATGCGAAAAATCAACGTTTTTTTTAAACACCACATCGTAAGGGAACACGAACATTTCCGCACGGAGTCAACGATACGCAATTCCAGCTTCAAGTAAAAATAATAGCGTGGAATATGATGATTTGACATTATTGGGCGAAAGACCTCTCGATGAAAAGCACCACCTCTTCCTCTCTCCTCTTCTTGGACGGTGACAGAGATGCCGGCGCCACAAGGACGTTGGCGGCAGTTTCGAGCGACTAACGCAGAGAACAAATGACGGTAACGAAGCGAAATTTTTCCCGGTTCCGTGAATCGAGGAGGAGAATTAATCAAGTAGCCACGACGAAAGGAAAAAATGGAATTCAAAACGGAGTGAAAACAAAACGGGGAATCCCCTTCTCTCCGATTGAGCCCTCCTATTGCCCGCATGAACCGCCTCCACCTCGCTGCGAATGACGCGGTCACGGTAGATGCTGACCTTGTTGGGATAAACACCGGCAAAAGCCACAGCAGGCCTCTTGAGCTACTGCGGAAAAGGGTGAGGCCGCTTTCGAGCAGAACTCGGAAAATGTTATTCTTTCTCTTGATCCTCTCTCTTGGGACGATGTGAGAGTTCTAACTCTCGGAAGGTTCTTGGCTCGTTGTTTCGTTTGCCTCACTCCCTTCATCTTCTCATTCTTCGAAGCCAACAGAAACCTCTCTATTCTTCCCACCCCTCTGGCTCTTTCCTAGCATCCTACCCTAGGTGAATTCCTTCAACAGTCAATTAGTCGGGAATAATTTTGAAACGAGAAAAAAGTCTGCTATGACCGGGTATCGAACCCGGGTCTTCCACTTGCCGGGCGGATATTCTACCACCGAACTATCTTAGCAGATCAATTTTCTCGTTTCTTAACGCGGATGTCAATTAGTCCCCAAAATTTAACCCCAACATTTCCTAATCTTCGCCGAATTACTCTAATTAAGCACCTTTCTTCTCGGACTGTATTTAAGGACTCACCTCATTTGTCTTTTTTCAGGCTGACCAACTTTTCCCAGTCTACGCCTAAAGTACATCCAAAATCCTTCTTTCCATACAGTACCCGTTTCACACCCGTATAATCCTTCATGTATCTTATCAAGTAGCGAACGAATTGAAAAATAAATTCTCAAGCAGTAATATTTTTTCCAAATGATCTTTTCTAAGATGTTCAATTCCCACCGGTTATTCAGCGCCTATAGCGGGCTAAAACATGAACCATTCAGTAAATTCCTATACATCAAACCAGATGACTTCCTAAAACCCAAGAATAACGAACATCATATAACAGCTGCGATGAGTTTTTAATTCTCGCTCGCCATACAAACCGAACGCTGCCACGTAACTTCGGCACCAAGTGCCAAGTGAGCATATTTCGGCACAATTAAGCAAATTTCAAAATCGCTCTACGTTGATGTCGGTATTGGAAACAACTGGTTCGAGTTGGGCAAACTCTTCGCCCGCGAATATTTCGGAAATTCAGGAGGCAGGACAATAATCGTTCCATACTCTCTCCCTCTCTAACTCTCTCCCCCTTCCCTCGCCTCCGCACATATCTCGCAAAAGCGCCGACAAAACTTTCCCTTTTCGCTAAACATCAAAGGAGTTTCGTTCCGACAAACTTGAGGACGAACATGAGAGAGAGAGAAAACTATTTTCGAGAGAGAGTTTAATGTTTCCGCGCGAGAATGGAGATTTGCGAGGCCTTCGAAAACAAGCAAACAACGATGACGCGAAGGAAAATTCGCGGAAAAAACTGCGAAATTCGAAGCGCAAATCTGTAATTATTCCGCTTTTGCAGCGGCCGAAAATAACGACACTAAATAGATGAGGCATAAAAGTCGATGCTGACCTGAATCTCAAAAACCTGGCAGATGTGAGCCTATTCCCTCGTGGGATTAAATTTTACTTCGTCCAACCACTCCGTCTGATCTCCAAAAGTTACGGGCCAAATCTGAGATAATTTTCTTTTAATTTGCCTTGAACCGTCCCTCACTTTCTGATGATTCAACAGGAGATGACCAATATAAAACATAATGATAATACTACTTATATGTGCAAATAGTACAAGTGCACAACAGAATATGCAATTTATTTAATTTTTAGTTCAAATTACACCCATTCCTCTACTCCACCATATTTCTATCTCTTCAGAGAATTCTATTACATCTACTAAATTTTGATAACAAATTTATACAACAGCCACAGCTTAATTTTCCTTAAGGACCTAAAAAATTAAAGTAAAAATAAATAGCATTATTAATAACCCCGGTTTAATTTCACGAGCTGGTGGGAAGAATTCCTGAATTCTCTTCCCTTGAACGAAGATCCGGCAGGATATGCGTCTTTCCAAGTTTAAAACCACTCCCACCTGACCATCCTCAAAGCATTTTCTCAAAAGTATTTTCCGAGCGTGTGTCATAGCACGTAGCTCCGCCATGTGTCACGCGTTCGGTGACACGGAAAATAGAAGAGCGAGGCAAGGACACAAGGGCTTCAACTTTCCATACACCTCGAGACATTTGCCATCACAAATACAATTCCCAAAAACTTGGCGACAAATGGTGGCCGGAAAGGGAAAACGGTATTCTCACGGATTAAGACAGTTGGAATGCGTTGCACCAACGATATGATGAACTTGAGTCACCAAAAACAGAAATTAATTTTTATACAAGTAAATTTTCTGAGTCCCGTGAAGAAATTTTTATGAGAAAACTTTGTTAAAGTTGCAAATGATTAGCTTAGAATTACTGATATACGCAAACCAACGTAAATATTTCTAAAAAATCTGACGTGGCCACCACATGACTTTCTCCATACCCGTAATATTTCTAAAAATTACAAATAGGTAAAATGATAATAAGTATTTTAAGGAACTGCGAGAAAAATTCAGACTTTACAAAGAATAGAAATAAACTCATACCGTAGCCTTCTGATATTGGATATAGCCATGAAACTCCAACAATTGAGAAAATAAAAAGGAGCGTTACTAAGATGTAAATAAGCGTCAAGCGTTTACAAAAGTTACTTCCAGGTGGCATGGTGGTAGCAGCTAAAAAATATAAGTTTTTAAAATATCTCTTAAACAATGGAATAATGTTTTCAACATTTTCTTAGCATCTTTGCCCCTATGTCCTAAATACCAAATTTCATCAACACCCGCCCAAGAGTTTCTGAGATGAAACATGCGGACGGACGGACGGACACGACCTGATCATAGGCGTCCTTTTTTACTTATTGTAAAGAACGCCTAAAAATGTAAAATGGCAAATTTCGCGTTGATCTGAGTTAGAGCACCCACAAAATCCTATCACATACTCTCTCTCTCTCTAAAGACCACATCAATCAATCAATCAGTCAATCTCTCCTCCCTCTTTCTATGAGTCACACACACAGACATCACCGAGAAAATGATCAAAACGTCTTCAGGGGACCTCAAAACGTGTATTTCCGCTGAAATCTCGAAATCGATTTTTTTTATGAAAACAATCCTTTCCCCTATACTACGTATGGAGTAAAGTAAAAAAGAGGACAGGGGCATAAAGAATTCTCCACGTTTAATTCTACCACTATTATGAAGGTCTGAAAGGTTATTCCGCAACAAAAAAGATAAAGACCTCATTTAATACACAGAGTAAAATCTTATGTATCCATACAGAGCAATGTATATGTACAATAATACTTACATAGTTACATTAGCGCACTCAAGAATAATTATAGGCACTTCCAATCGCGAGTAATTTTTAAACATGGTGGGAAGGCTTTGAATAATTTTCACAGTGAAAAATACCTTGAATCACTTTTCACATTAAAAAAGCAATAAATAAACAAAATTATTTGTTGCTCTGGATAACAAAATATCGATTCACGATTCAAATTGCCGTTGGTGGCGCTGGTATACCTATTTACAAGAAAATTCCTTTACGAAACATGACGCAAGATGGCATTGGGATAATATTGACTGCAATTAAAATTGCCCTTGGCTGAGCAGGTATCGCTATCAACTATTAGAAAAATATTATCATAGCAACGAGAAAGTAATGTATCACTTAGCGACGTACTTAACATAAATTTAGACGGATAATGGAAATATCTCTGAAACAATCCGTTTTATGAAAAATGTTTCAAACGAAACATGTAGAAAATTACGTTGTCTACAACTATGACAATGATAAATATTTACATAAATTACTCATTAAGGAGATATTTGGAAAAACGTGACAAATTTAAAGATTAAACCTCCACTCCCGGTTCACCAATTTTATCCCAAAACTATTCAGACCGTGATTTTTTAATAAAAATCTAAAATACAAAATTTTGTGTTGAGTAGATCAGTACTTATTGAGCTAGAGCGCACACAACATTCCTATCGCACACACCCACAGAACACATCAAGAAAATAGTGAAAACGTATTAAGGGGACTTAAAACGTGTATTTCCGTTGATATCTCGAATTCGACTTTTTCACGAAAACAACACCATATACTGCGTACGGAGAAAATAAAAATGTACGTCGTAAATGGAGAATGCCACTGGCAGAGCATGACGCAAAGAATCTATTTAATCAGAAGTTTTAGCCCAGAGAGAAAAATAACACCCAAAATTTTAAAAAGACTGCAAAGATATGATATAAAAACAGCAGCTAATGTATACTTAACCTCTCAAAACTGCGTTAGTGGCCGATTAATGACGCCGAGCAACTGAAACTTTTCCGAGAACTAAAGAAATCTACTTCGAATGGGAGATTCTTAAAAAAAATCTCCCGAAGATGAATGCATCCAAGGGATATTTCTTAGCCAAATATTTAAAAATATTTTCCGATTGGATATAGCCACCGTAAACTTTAATAACAATAACAAGAAGATCCAAACAGAACTTATGATGCTTACTTTCCATATAATTATTTATTTGATACTTATACTGGCTTTAATAGTTTTAAAATCACCGCGGATGAGTTGCTCTTTGTGTTCCTAAATTTTGTAATTTAGCGTTATAAAATACTACAGATACATTCGAACGGAAAACTAAACTGATCCAAAAATAACGCGTGTATAGAATATACCGAATCCGAGTCCAACAATAGTCGTTGCGATTGCATTGCTCTCGTAATGAGTTATAAAAACTGCAGAAAGGTCAGTATTTACGCGAAATTCGAAGAAATACGATCGATAAGCAAAATTCTACGATGAAAATTAGAATCTCCATTCCTTTTCTCAGAGAGTAGTGCAAATCACGCTCCGATATTACAATCCTAAGAAATTTTAATGTTCAAAAGAAACTTACCCTGCACGATGAATTTCAGATTTCCCATGTTAATCAGATGGGAAGGATAGTTACTGGAATCGAACCCGGGACTTTCAATCTTCGCAACAAAAATTATCCTCGGGAACTCGGCCCTAGTAGCAAGAGATTTCCAACAACTTGTCATTGGTTCAAAATTTAATAGGGGGGACGGACAGACAGACGGACTCAACGATGAAACTATAAGCCTATTTCCATTCTGGAAAGTAGGCTAAAAATGAGATAGCTGCGATTTGTTTAACAGGATGGCACTGTATTGAATAAAGGGAATTTCAAACAGAAATGTGAAACGAAATGATTGGTTGGTTCCCATACTCTAAAAATTCAGAAACGACGTTTCCAAAATCCGATGCCGAAAGATAAAATAACTATATTTTATATCTCTCAGGTATTTCAACCGATATACGATAGCTCCATTTGCATTGTTTAAACAAACATCATATGTGGCGAAAATTACTTCACCAACCAACTTAATAGAATACATTGACAAGCAAGTGCGATTTTTTAAATCCATCACAACACAAAATAAGCATGATAAGCATGCGTTACCTAACTTAGAATTTAAGTATCTTTGCAAATACTCTAAGACAGGGATGGCCAACCTGGGCCTGAGCAGGAGCCACAATACTAGAATAGACATCACCGAAGAGCCGCAGTAACATGCAATGAGCTGATAAAATATATTTTACACATACTGAAGCTGCTGTAGCTTACAATAATAATGATAAAAACAAAAATTTACTCATAAGGCAGCCAGTTTCAAAGAGCCGCACATCAACTCTCAAAGAGCCGCATGCGGCTCCGGAGCCACCGGTTGGCCACACCTGCCCTAAGACTTTTAAGAAGTACATAAAGTCAGATTTTTTTTAATATCTGTGTTTTATTGCTCATTCCCAACCCACTCCAACCCTGCACAGTTGTGGCACAGAAATGTTCTTCCCGCTGCCAGCTTGTCTGAAGGACCTAACCCTCGACGCCGAATCTAGTGTTTTTTTAAGAGCGCATCATAGGCTTGGAGCGATTTCCCCCATGTGGAAAGGGGGAACGAATATCCAAAGAAAATGAAAAATGTGAGGACGAGGAAAGTATGGAATGCGACCTGCGGATTTGGTGGAGAACCTTCATGCGGCTCGTGCACCGATACGAGTTTGAAACCCCTGGAATAACCGAAATGCACGCGACCGAATGCCAAAAGTAATTTAGCGGAAAATATTGCCGCAAGATGGCATCTTAAACGGCTCCCCGAGGCGCCTCAGAACCTCTCTAACTCCACACACAAACGCGCGCAGTTTCTCTCTCGTTCTTTTCGGGAAACGATTTCACGGAAAGTGGAGTCGGAGGGTGCGATCGAAGGAGCATAGACTTGCCCGCACGTTACAGAAGGCGTAACATGGGAGAGGGAGAAGGAGAGACGAAGAGAGAGAGAGAGAGGATATGTGCTCCTAGGGTTAACAGGTGTTTCCCTATCCGAACGTTTGTGATTCGATTACTTCGGTCCAACGACGTCCATTGAGCTGCCGCGCCGTCATGAATTTCGGGATGGATATAGACGACGCGTGAAATTCCTCATTCATGATCCCAACCACCGACTCCCCTCCCACAGGCCACCCCCCCTCCCCCCCCCCTACCAACCTCCAACCGCCCTCTCTCTCCTACAGCACCCGGGGCTAATGGAGTTACAAAACAGTTTACCGCTTCACAGTACTGGGTGCTATCATCTTACGCGGGAATCGCAACCGCCTGGAAACGCTACTCGCTCCCTCCCTCCTCCCCACTCTCTCTCTCTCTCTCCCCCCTTCAAATCCCTCTGATCAAAAATGGACCGTAGGAACATCATTATTCTATCTGTAAAAAAATAATTCGTGATGCGGGTCTCAAACTGAAAATATTTCGAGACGGAGAGATAATTGCGACAGAAATTGTAGACCGCACGTAGCAATGAGTCCGAGTATTACGTTAAAACTTAAACTTACCTCTGGAATGGTAAATGTTTTCCTGAAAATCGGTGTAACACGCATCGTGGAAATATATATCCGTACGCTTCTAGTTCACACAATAATTCCTGTTGTTTTTTTGGACAGCTCGGCAGTAGCTGACAGTAAAGCTTGATGTATTATAACGGCACCGGACGCTGTATAGTTACATTTTGAGAAAGTATGCCTCATGCAGTATTATTCATGACGTAAGTTATATAACCGGATGAATTTTAATCAAAATCCTTGTAGCCATTTTCGACTAAATCGACATTTTGTGAAAGCTGACAGGAATAAACTACCGTCCATTGCTGCGCAATAAGATTTTTTCGATAAGGCTTATATTCCGGGCAATGCCCTTTCTAAATACGAGATGGCATTAGATTCTGTTCAAACAGTTCAGCCCCTAGAGCCGTGCACAAATAGACGGAACGGCAAAAACCATTATTTTTCAGACACTGAGGCACCTAAAAGGCGGCTATTCATCAAAATCTCTAAATGAATTTTTCTCCCAGTCCATGGAAAAACGGTCTGAAGGACCTATCGTTTGCCGTATCCGTGAGTTCGTCCCACTTTTCCGGCAGCAAAAGCAGTGCGATGTATGGAACTTACGAATTATCATAATACTAGTAACAATTACGCCAAATGGCTGAAGAAAAACAGTTGGTTTAATGAGTTACATACGGTTCCATAAAAACTAGGATAAATATAATTAACAATATATAAGATAATTACAAGAGGAAAGGGTGGATTATTTACACGTGTTTATTGATTTTGATTTTTCTTTTTTTTGGTTTATTTTGTTGCCGGTTTTATATATTTTTTGTTATATATATACAGGTTGGAGCAAATATATGTTTTAATTATTTTATCTGTTTTTTTTTTATCCTGGCTTTCTTTAATTTTTTCCCCGTTTTTTTAAACATTGTTGCTCTTTTTTTAATGCAAATTAATCTCACCCTTAAGCTATTTACAGTGATTTGCTGACAGTAGATCGCAGAGTTACATTTATAAAGCGATATAAATTTTTATGAACATACAATATGGTTTAGGAGATAGTGAGTGGCGTTAACTTAAAAGGTATATTAAACACTAAAATTAATTAACCTAAATATCTAATACTAAGTTTCAAAAAAATTCATGATCACAATACTTTATATACACTTCGTATACGACAAAGAAACACCAAACCAGTTGCTAAGAATTAGAGCAATGATTCTTATCGTTTTGTCGCCCCATGATCACGCACTTCCACCTACCCGCAATAGAATCAAGCGAGAGGGGCCTCTCCTTTGCAAATATGTAGAACGAATCCCATTATCTTTTTTATCGCTCGATTCGTTATCAACAGTGTTTTGCGGAACGCTTATCGCACCCACACAAGGATACTGCGCGCGTCATTTGAAACAACGGGGCCATCGAGATGGCCCCGTTTCGGTTCCTTATTGATTTTGTCGACCTTGCTCTGTTTTGTTTTTTAAAAACCGCGAGGAACGTTTGAGATTTATCTTTCGCATTTACTTTTTAAAAAGTATTCGCATCCTCACGGTCTTTTTACACTCTGTGACACTTAGCGGATTTACGTACTTGTTAATCCATTCCGAGAGAAACGAAATGCCAGTCCAGAAAGTATCCATTATACGCGGAGAATGTTTAATATTCATCACACTCTTAATGCGTTTTAAATTAAGACGCATAATTTTTATTCCAGCTTTACACGCACGGTGAATCCACTTTAATCTGATGAATACGGAATACGCAAATGCCTCGCTTATTAAATCGGCTGGCAAGAATAACGCGCTGAATATATTATGGCTAAATTCAAAACTCCCCAGCATAATCGCAGCATAAGGACTAACGATAGAGATTAAACACGAAAAAAAACCTCATGTCTCCGCGATATCCTTTCGTATTTTTCGGGAAATATTCGACTCCTTAAACTCACGAAGGAATCTGGAAACAGGAGCCCCGCCAAAGGAACGGTATTGACGTCACGAGGTTTAACTCATCGCTGGCTGAATCTCCATGCAGATGCATGCGCACGCCGTTACCGTTCCCTGAGTAAAACGAGTGCCAAAAAAAACGATGAAAAGCTGCGATCGAAAACAAATATAACAGTAGACAAACGGAAATCGAAGACGCTTAACGGCTATATGAAAAAAAATCACTTCCAATGTTTTGAACAAAACGGATCCTGACAAATTTGTTGAGTAATGAGTGGAAATCGTTTCTGCGTCCTGTTCCCATTCATCGAACCCCATATCGTACCAGACGAGGAACTCGAAAGTCACGTGACTAAGAGCATCGCCAATCGAGAAAAAAGAGACAATAGAAAGACCCGCTCATCAGGCAGAAGAAGAAAGCGATACGATCCACGACCACAAAATTGATAAGCACAAAAACGCTTTAAAAGAAAAAAAGGCCCTTGCATTAACGGTGGGCTCAAAAGCGAAGCGTCGTGCCAATAAATGGGTCACAACCTTTCAGGGGCGGAACGAATGACGAAACGGAGAATTGGAAAAGCCAACTCTAAAAGCTAGCGAAACACTACAAGGGCAATGAGAAAGAAAGCTCTTCTAGGGCGGCGGGAAAAAAAGACCAATCTGAAACACGCAAAGGCATAAAATTTACAAAAAAATCTATAAAGCGGCGAAAGGAAACCTGCCTTTATCGTGGGAATGTTATTTGATGGAAATTAATACGTGTATAGGAGTGATTCATACTTAGACCAATGACTGACAACAATTTCAAACAGACTGCTATAAATCGCTAAAATTTAAAATAAACAGACTTTTTCTTTGATGTCTTGTTTACCGGAATATTCATGGATATTGCAGCAAGAAGTCAACTCTCATTTTTTGCAAAAGAAATAGCTAACGCCACAACTCTGAAAATCTTTAGCAATAAGCACCGATCAAGTTCTTACTCAAACTGAAGTTTGATTTACATTAACGATTTTGAGAGAAGGAATTACGAAACACAGCGCTGTCCGCGCTTGAGTGATCACTAATAATCACTTTTATCAATCGCTACCACCCTCCCTCTGCCATCCTGGAAGGCGCAAGCAAGATCGTTCCACAATAATAAACGGCGCCACGGGAATAACAAGAACGTGGGTGAATACAACATCAGCGGTTTTTTCAACAAATCAGGTAATTCCGTCTCCTCAAAACTATGCATATACCCAGAGCCGGTCCAAGCTACGGGCGAGCCGGGCAGGTGCCCGAGGCGCCAAAGTCTTGGGAGCGCTATCCCGACCAACTATCTATGTATTACTTGCCAGTGGATATAAATTGGATAACAATTTATATCGCAGAACGGGCTGGAATTTTGATGGCATTCCTTATATTTTGTTCTTTATCGATATTTTAAAAAGTGTTGAATAAATTAACATGCGCTTTGAAAATATCTCACCAAACATTTACGGCGGGGGACGCTGGAGTGCTATCTCACCCGGGGCGCCAATATTCTTAGGGCCGTCCCGCATATACCACATTATAACACCCAACGCCAGGATTGACCAGAGGTACTTGCGAGCAGGGCTGATCGGGGAGCCAATATTTAGAGGGCGCTTCTTACACGTTTCCTTAGTACATCATTTGCAAATAGTTAAATGTTGGCACGCGATGAATAGTTCGAATGCAATTTCTGTGGTATTTTTAGTAATTTAAAGCTGTAATTAATCACTTAAAATGTTTCGTGAACGATTTCTGAAGTAGAGAGGGCGCCAATATATTCGGTACAATACTGGCTCACGCTAAGTATTGCTATGATAAAATAGAAACGATAGAAATTCTTGGATATTTTTATAAAGTAATTTTTAATACCGCCACGATCTAAACAACACTGAACGTCTTGGTAAACCTTAAACAACATACCGTCGCTTCTTCACCATCCATCAATATCACTCTTCGTAATCTTCTTTAAGAATGGTCTAACTGGCATGCTACTTCAATAAGACACAAGGAATAAATACCTCTAGCTCCTCCTGAACATAATTTTCCAAGAAATTATAACTTAATAAGTCATTCACGGACAGCTTAACGAACTTTCAGCGGTGTTTACGCTGTACAAATTGGACGCAAAGGCCATTTTGTACCTTTTAATCCCAAGCACTTTAAATAAAGTGGCTCTTTGGACGGTAGGTTACCACTCTCTCTCCCTCCGTCCTTCAATAAAACCTGAGCACACACGCTTTCCGTCAATCCCCAACCACTTATTATTTCAACAAGGTCGGAGTACACGAGAATAATTTATCCCTTGTCCCTTTCAGGATTCCAAGTCCACCCTCAACATTCCTAAATCTTTCACCGGACTCAAGGCCCTGTTCCTTATTTTTCCTCATCTGCCACCTACCAAGATACGCCTCATTTCCCCAAATAGTACTAATTAAAAAAACTCTATGCCTGTGACTAAGAGGGAGGAAACACGAAAGCACAAGCGCACAAAACTAATCAAGCAGCGCACAAAAGATGCATCCGACCGAAACTATCACCTTCTAATCTAGGGGTGTTTAAGACGTCGATCACTAACTCCTTTTAGGTAGATCTCTGAACTCACTGCTCTAGCTTACGGCTACGATTATACACTATGCTGCCGATCACAATATCTGTATATTTCAGATAAATTACTTCTGTATAAGGAGCAGGACTGGTGCAGACGACAAACGGCGGAAGCACCGCACGGGCTGGTCCGGATTAAGAGGAAGGCACTGTCACTTCCGACAAAATACAATTTTAATCCAATAAACCGCCATCTATGTTTTGTTATGGTCATCGAAATTGCTGACAAGTTCCTGTTCCTTTCTGGCTCCTCGCCAACTAATGTAATCTATCCTATGCTTCAATCCAAAGTGACAAACAAACAGTATTCTCTTTACATAATGATTGCATTCCTTTAAATAAAAAAGTCTTTATATAGGTGTATAATTAATTTTTGATGATTTATTGTTGATAGACCACGTTAAAAAAGGGTAAAAAGGTACCTAAGTACCTAAGATCCGAGCACCCCTGTTCTGGGTGGATAGCAGGAAGAAGAGGCAAGAGAGAGAGCATTGGGAGGAAATTCCCTTCAAAATGCAACGGGAAAGGAAGGGAGCCGAGCGAGAGAGAGAGAGAGAACAGGCTAGCAGGCAGTCAGCATCTCTTTGTCACCACACCATAGCTGTAGCCATGCAGGAATGGGAGGGAGGGAGGAAAATTGGGAGAGGGAGGAGTGGAGAGGAGGGGGATACGGAGGAGGGGGGAGGAGGGGGATACGGAGGAGGGAATAGAAGGGGGAGACGGAGGAGGGGAGGGGGAGGGGAGAGAGGGAGGGAGAGGGTTAAGGGCGTTTCGGGAGGGGAAGAGGTAATAAGAGTATACGACGAGAGACGGATGGTAGGGGAGAGGAGAGGGAGGGAGGGGTCGGTGGTTGGCATGGAGGGGAGGGAACGGAGAGGGGAGGTTGGCATGGAGGGGAGGGAACGGAGAGGGGAGAGAGGGAGACTTCTGCCTTGAGCAGACACGGAGCGATGGGGAGGAAAAGAGTGGTTGGAAAGGGGTTGAAACGATGGTATGGGGTAAGGAGAAGGTTGGGTAGGGAGTCGGAATGGTGGAAGATTCGAAAGAGAGGGGAGGGGAGAGGGAGAGGGAGTTGCCATGGCAGGAGAGGGAGGCAACGTGGTGCGGATATTTCGCGACTGCAAACACTTGGCAGCACCCCTCGTCTTGCGCACTGCGTCCTTTTCGCGCACGAAGAGGAAGAGAAAAGGGAAGGGGAAGAAGAGAACGAGAGGGGAAAGGGGAAAGGGATGGAAGAAGAGGAAAAACGAGAAAATAAAAAGAGGAAAATCCAGGTTGTAATGAGCAAAATAACGAGAGTGAGACAAGCATAACGATCGCATGGGAAAAGGAAAACGAGATGAAAGGCGAGGAAAGGAAAGAGAAAACTGCAGTCGACAACTCGAACTTCGAAGGATGGCAAAAATCTCGACCTGTCGAAACTTCGAGTCGCACGACTTCCAATTATCGAGATCGGAATGCATTTACAACCGGTAGATATGAGAGAAAGAAGGCGATAACGCAAGATGTATATTGAGAAACGAAATTAAAACGAGAGAAGCTATATAAAACGGAAAGTAAAAGATAATTAAGAAAGACAAAAAAAAACCTTCCAATAAGCGAGAAAATGGCAATAACTCCAGGAAAATAATAAATGCATTAAAGGCGCGATGTAAGATAGGAAATATGAACGAATTGACATTATTGAAGACAAAACACGAAATCGCAATTAAGGAAAAGATGAAACGAAGACTTAATAGAAAGAAGAAACAAGACGAGCGACCCAGCCAGGCGAAACGCATACAGGAGAATAAACAGAAAGATAACGGAAGAAATATAGTTAAGGCGATAAGTGAGAGAGTAATCTAATTAAAAGGAAAACTGGCGAGTGTAAATGTCTTTGAGAGAGGAAAGGGGAGTAAAAGAGATGAAGATGAAAATGCAAAGAGATGGGATGTAAAGGAGAGGAAAAAGAGGTGAAGAGAGAAAGAGGGAGAGTATGAAAGGGAGAGAAAGAGATGAAAAGAAACGAATGGGAAGAGGGTCAGAGAGTGGGAAAGGGAGGACAGGAAAAGAGAATAGAGAAGAGACGATAGGAAAGGGAGAAAGGAAAACAATGGAGAGGGAGAGAAGGAAAGAGGGAGAATAATAGAGAGAGGAATAGAGAGGAAGCTGGGTGAAAGGCGGAGTGAAAGAGAGAGAGGACGAGGGAAAAGCTTCATTGATTGATTTCCGGAGAGGCTCCTCTTTTCCCCTCTCAAGGGTGGGGTCTAAACTTAGATGAAGAAGAAGACCCTCTCCCCAACTCCTCTCCTCCCACCCGCTGCCAAACCAACGCGGACGCCCAAACGAGAGCCGCATATTTCACGGGGAGACCCTTACCTATGAGAGAAACAGGATATCGCCTAGGTCAACGTGAATCCTTAAGTAAAACAAAGCATTAGGGAGATATTCTTCGATTATCGAATGATTAACATGCCTGAATTTTAAACCCTGGTTTAAATAATAATATAAAATTACCAGTTACGGAGCTCTCACATTACCAGCCTAATGTATCTACATAATGTAATTTTATAAATATTTATATATATTCGCATACTTATGAAATACATTCACCGCGAGGATGGCGCATTTAAAGTATGTAGGTAATGTACACAAAATGCAGCGTACTGCGTTTCCTCGAGGTGAAAAAAATCGACTGGAAAATGCAGTAACCAGATGGACACAAAAGCAACTAAAACGTCCTTTTTTACAAACACGAGAATAAAAAAACAACACAAAAATATAACTTCCACACGCAGATTAACTAATCATGATGATATTCTTCGTTACACTCAAAGCGCAGTAGACTACCGCTACACAGATATTCATACGAAACGAACATAAAGCACAGAAGTAGGAATAGCGACGAAACAAAATATCCACACTCAAGAGAAACATCGAAAATTGCTCTTAAAAAGACAAGATAATGAAGGGCCGAAATATTTGATTGATTGGCGGGCCGTGACATCAGCGACTGCCTCTTTAAGGATCGATATGGACTCGGAGAAACTTAGGTTAAGTGATGATGAATGGTCTCGTTGAACGCATAACTCAAAACTCCAACCGAGGGACTTTGGAATCGTTCTAGCGACAGAGAAAAGTCGGAAAGCCGCAGAAAGCCAGGCAGGTGTTGAAGTCGAACGCGAGGGCGTCACGCAGACAGCTACAATTGCCACGGCCGACGGTAGCTATCAGAAAAAGCTATTAATGAATACACGTTTGCGACACTTGCTTGGGTGCGAATTGTATGGACGACTCTTGAAACTTCTTTTTTTGCGAGGTTACGGATAATTTTCAAGGTAACGTTTGCACAAAGTCGAGCTTTCTTCCAGATAATTTATGTGCCACTCGATAAGGCGAAAAACTGTTGCCAAATGGACACTTTTAACGGAATTATGGGAAACAGGCGTTCTTCCATACGCGAATAACAGGTCCATAAATCGCTAACCTACGATCTTCTAGAGCCGATGAAAACGCTAGCATGAACAAAATTGTTTTACCTATTACAAACGTCCCCTTGTAGTTGTTATATAAATTCAGTCGTACCATTCCATACACGAGCATGACGTTCTCAACTCGCAACAATTTCGAAATAGATGTGGAATATCTCGTAAACTTAAAGGTAACTCTGTTGAAGAGCACGCCATCTTCGACATATTTTTCGACCCTCGTTTTGGATGCGACTCGATTCGAACCAAACCGCCCCTTAATCCTTACTTAGTCGGCACTGGGGCCACGACGACCATTCAAACTATTAGAGAAATTATTACATTAAATTTGGTATTCAAATCCGCAGCATTACTTTCGAAAGCTATGCTATGCCCACTCCGAGAAACAGAGAGCCATCGAATTTTACGAGTGAATCGTGCTTTGTTTACAAAGTGCTTCAATTTACAGGACGAGAAATTACATCAACTAGAGAGAGAGAAAGGCAATCTGCATATCATTACGGAGCTTAAAATGCATGCACGTACGAGAAAAAAAAGGTCGGCAGACAGATTTCGCCAAGTCACGAGGTGACGCAACCGCATTAATGGTGCCGTGCAAATATGAGACCATATGGCCAACGGGAGCGATATTTTTTAAAATAAGTTATTATCGAAACAAGTTTTAATGACCAATTAACTAGAGTTTGATAAAAAACAACAGCCTCGGATAAAGAAGGCTTCGACAAATATATCACGCGTCTTTTGCGTGTAGAAAATTTAAATCGATGGCAAGACGAATGAGCGAAAATTCCAACAAATAAAATCGAAACTAACAGTGATATTTACGAAATGCCTTTTAAACAGGGGTCGGCAACCTATAACATCACATGAGCTACTTGAAAAAGATTGAGATTTCAAGATCGACCACTTTTTCCGATGACGTTTTTTTACAATACAATTATTATTACAATATTTTCATGCGATACATTACAGAGTGATGAGCTAAAATCGTATGTTATTGTTTTTGTCGTCGTGAACATTCGAAACTTTTTGTAAGGTTCACAATGATAGACGTATTTTTTTTAATTTCTCGATTTTTGTCAAGTCCTGCGCGATCGACCACGATATGCTTCAAGATCGACCGGTCGATCGCGATCGACCGGTTGCCGACCCCTGCTTTAAAAGATCAACTTAAAATAGGTTCAATTATCTTCAAGGCCGTATTAATGGATCCAATTTCACCCAACCTTTCCCCAGGTACGAGAGACTTATTTGAGAAAAATTTTGGGTAAAAAAACGGAAACTACAAAGTCTTTCAAAAAGGTACGTATCCACTGCACCGCAACGCTGGGTGTTTCAAGCTTTTAGTCTCAAAATCTATCGGGAAATAATCGATGATCCCTGCAATGGCCTCCATAAAAGAGAAGGATATCATTACAAGATGTTTCGCATCAACAACGTGGAACGGTTGAATTATAACCAACCGCTTACTTTATCCATATAGAAATTATACGAAAAAATGTTAGTAACCAGCAGAGGTAAAAAAAAGATCAGGTTGAGCGACTCGGCCAATGCCACGCGAATCGCAAAAACAACAATATAACGCACGTAAACCCTTGGACAGATTACTAAGTGCAGGAATCCCCAACTAGAAAAGACATTACACTTCGGCGGGGGATGAAAGCAAGAAAAACGGAACCATTCCAATGACAAAAAAGTTAGAAATAAAGAGAGATGCCAGCCAAAGTTAGGGCGGCGAGCGACAAAGAGGCTTTGGATACCCAGAGGAAGTTCCCATCGAGCTGAGGAATGGGGAAAGAAGGGAGAGACAGAGGAAAGATGAAGAGGGAAGCGGGGAAGTAACGAGTGAGGAAGAGGCGGGGATGCAGGAGTGTGTGTGTGAGAGAGAGCGAGAGAGAGAGAGAGAAAGATAGGAGAGAGCCTCGGGTGTTGGCGGGTTGCAGCTCATGACGAAGGGAGGGGCTGGCTGGTTTCGCCGGGAGTCTGGGTAGAGATACAGATGGAGGGGAAAGAGGGAGCCATTGGGCTGCCGAGAGTGAGAGTAGAAAGTAGGCCTTAAGGAATGATTGCGTCACACTTGACGATGACGCCGAGCAAGCCAATCATGGACCACGACCTCGGCGGGCAGTCGAGAGAGAGAGAGAGAAACCAGGACTGCGAGGGAAGCCGTGCTTCACGCTGGTGTATGGATGCATGGGCGGTAAGGAAATAAAAAGAGTTGCGAGGTGTTTTTTTATCATTTTAGAGGCAGGGGTGCGCGTGGTGCGTGCGTACGTGGAAAATAGAACGCTAAAAGACAAAAAGATGTGCGCGTTACATATGCAACGGTTTCGGGGAAGAAAGGGTGGAAAGCGAAGGAAGCCAAAAGGACGACGGAAAGTCGAGGCGTCGTTTTTCAAACGTCTAGGGAATTTCTTTGAAAACACACAGAAATGAGGCATTAACGTGAAAAATTAAGTTCAGTACATCTAGGCGAAGACATAATTAAAAGGAAGCTTATTTTTGTTTATAGAAACATATGATGATTCTCCTAATAATATGCACTGCCAAATATAACTTTCCACATTTTATGGAACAATATTTACACTATAAACGCATGGGATTCGATTATAAAACAATGGAAAAATAAAAAAACATGACCACAGGTGCATGACAACAATAGGTTGCGCGTTCGAGCGTTCACAAAACCACTCCCAACAACTTCGGAGACCAAATAATCACTCGAATCGACCATTTACATTGAAAAGAAATGACTTCAGTCGGATTCATGAGCTTGGCAAACACGGGAGAGAATCTACGGCAAATCAAAACCACCGATGCATTTCGCGAGAAAAGAACAGTATCCCACTCGCATTTCTGGAACAGAAACGACATTTCAAGCATCGACAAAAATACCCAACTACGACGACAACGAGTTGCAACGATGGACGAAGATAGATACAAAAATAGCCTTTACCGACTCTCATCCGTAGCTAGGGAAACTTTATGAGCAAAGATGATGAGGGAAAAACATTATGCAAACCATATGATTACGCCCCCGGATTTCAGAAGGAGAAAATTACTCGATGTTTTGTGGGAGAGAAGAGAGAAACAGAGATGTATATTGGACGAAAAGGGGGAGCGATGGAGCACAGCTGATAAGGAGCATACAATCTAGGACAAAAACATCGAAGAGAGAGAGGGAGCACACTGCGTAATGTCGCCATACTGAATCCCAATTGACGGGAGGCTATAAAAAAATCCGTCCGTTATTATCTTGTCGCGAGAATAAAAAAACGGCGAACAAAACGCCATTTTTTCCCGTCTAAATTAAGCCCTCGTGTGGCGAGCAGTTGCGAAGCAGAAGACGTGATGACGACACCCTGATGTGGATCTGTTTATTGACATCGAAAGCATTTCTCCGTGCTCCAGACGAACATCAGCTACCATCATACACCCCGTAACTAAGCATTTTTAAATAGAAATACATTCTCAAATGCAATGGCTAACCACAGCCTGATTGATTCAAAAGCCCATGATTGCTCCTACTAAAAAAAAACAATATCATAACTTTTTCATCATTAAACCATGAATTTTCTGATCGTTTTATTCCAAAGGCGAAATTCGCTTTCGAGTCAACTGTGATGAGCTCAGTAATTGGTTTTGTTGATTTGCCTCAAGGGCAGAAGTCAGCAGACGATGACGACTCAAGTGTTCTTAGGTAAATCAGGCGATTCCATTCTTTCTTGTTGTAAAATACGAGCGCCCGGGTTCCGACGATTCGCCTCAGCGGTAAATAAATGAGAAATGATTAATTTACCAAAATACATCTAAATTAACGCAATTATGTTTTTGCCATCACCTTCTCACACATCCCAAACCAAAAGTTGGAAATGAAGTTAATATAAAATTAATTGAAGACATGAGCAGATCCGAAACGCTTGAGAGCGAATTCTAAAAATTTAGCTAATGGAAGTGACTTTCTCACGCGGCAGGCGAAGAAATTTCCAATGCAAACTTCATGAAATGTACGCGATTTGCATACCTATAGGTACCTACAAAAATATACAGCAGGTAAAACTACAGGTAGAAACGACAGTGAAGATAAGATAAGTGAGGTCAATTGTAGGACGAAGCGTTATCTAGGCTCGTTCTTTCCGAGGGAAATACGAGATCACAATACAAAATTTCAACCTGCGATAGACAATCATTAGATAGGTTTTGGTGCATTGCACCCCCTGCCACCCACCAATTAGCTGAATTTTAGGGTAACATGTAGATGTAGAGCGCCGCTAACAGGAGTAAAATTTATCGCAGCAAAAACCTATCAACGCTTTCAAGTCCGATGATTTACTTCTTTGGCAACAACTGGCGCAGAACACCACGCGATCACCTGCGGCACCTCAGAACTTCGCTTAAGAAACGTGGAGAAAAAGCCGTCTAGACAAGAAAGAATTACGCATCAGCTGATAATTTGTCCTGTAAAAGCGTGCCTATTAATGACAAACATTCTTTTTAAAAGCTGTCGAGGTTCGTCGAGTTTATTTGTGCTCCTTGGTTAACAAGGAAATGAAAAATCAATATGACGCATAAAGTGTGATGAAAATTATGCAAATTCGCTCGCTCCATTCACTTTGGGATAACTTTCAAGGTGAATGAATCACTGCAGAATAACTCAACACAACCGCAATTGTATGTTTTTAAGCGTCAAAACTGGCACTACTGATTTTATTAAGAGATAGTATACCCATAAGATACCGCCACACAGTGACATGGAAAGAAAGCAGCCAGGCGGCCGACAGGTCTACATACAGATACTCAAAAAAATCCAAAGGTACATGAACGGAGGAATATTCCGAGAAAGAATCGAACCTCAAAAACTTTTTAACGCGCCCCTTACGATGATGTACAATGTTGTGCCAACAGCCATTTTGCGGGGCCATTGATTATAAAATAGGTGTGAGAAAAATTGACTTTGGCGAACGTAATATTCCACACTACTAAAAGTCACCCAAACGATTTTTCGAATAAAAGTTGTTTCCCGCTACATAACTACTGTTTCGTGCTACCATAAAGCTTGCTATACCCCATTAACTTATTATTATTCAATATTAAGATGACCTAATTTTAATTAGAAGATTCACTCAGAAAATCACCTGTATTTCGATGCAGAATGTAAAATTGGAACAAATCCTGTTTTTTCTCATAAGAATCACTATTTGACACCGTTGCTTATCAAACTTTAAAGCACAAATGTATTTAAAGTATTTGCATTTCAATTTAGTCGATCCTACAATAAAAAATGTTTCAATTACGCCGTGATTAAATAATCATATTGATTCCATTTACTCATTTATACTATCAATCTCGCGCCATTGTAAATATTCATCCGCTCTCTGTCTATGAAATTGATCGAGTCAAGTTTTAACCCTTTTATTCCGGTAGGAGGCTCAATATACAGACATACAGAAGACGACATTTGGCCAAGTTTTGCAGCAAATTTCTCATTCTTGAAGATATGGCAATTGTCCTTGTGAAAAAACAAGTTTCTTATGGATAAGGGGCAAGTGCTGATCAGGCTATCACAGGAATAAAAAAACATTTGTCAGCAGACACGACGAAACAAATCAACCAAACCAACGCCTTTAAACATGGAAATTCATATTTCTCTGCATTCGCTGACACTCGACAAATGAGACGGGAATTACAAAGTCAAACTAATAACAATAACAAACAAAAACCTCGGCATTTATCGCGTTAAATCCCTCTAATATCACCTCCTCCGAGAACAAAACCCGAAAAAACGCATGCGAGAGCATTTTCCGAGTTATTGATCGAAACGGGGGAGAGCAGACTACGCGAATCCTTGCCAAAAATCACACCATCACGCCCGCGTTTACCCAAAAGGCGCCAGTGGCAGCATCCGAGGGGGAAAAGCGCACCATCGTGAGAGTTTGCAGATCGTATTTGGCGAGAAGGGAGGAGCCGGACGTAGGAAAGAGAGGAGAGTCCAGAGAGAGGGATAGTGAGGAGGAGAGAGGGATAGTGAGGAGGAGAGAGGGATAGTGAGGAGGAGAGAGGAATAGTGAGGAGGAGAGAGGGATAGTGAGGAGGAGAGAGGGATAGTGAGGAGGAGAGAGGATAGTGAGGAGGAGAGAGGATAGTGAGGAGGAGAGAGGATAGTGAGGAGGAGAGAGGGATAGTGAGGAGGAGAGAGGGATAGTGAGGAGGAGAGAGGATAGTGAGGAGGAGAGAGGATAGTGAGGAGGAGAGAGGGATAGTGAGGAGGAGAGAGAGGAGATACGAGGAGAAATGGTACGGAGAAGGGGAGGAGAGAGAGAGAGAGGAGCAGGCACCATCCCGATGGCACTAACCTCTCCAACAGGCCTGGGACACAAACCCGGAAGCGCCCCGTAACCATAGGAAGAGAGGAGAGGTAGCGTTGTTTATAAACTCGCCCACACTCCAGCCTCCCTCGCCTCGGCCGCCTATACCACCGCCACTGGCCTCCGGGCGCAGGCGGGGAGCCAGGCCGTAGTCTGGAGGCCTCTCCCTCTCTCTCCCCACTACCTCCCACCCCCTCCTTCCCCCCTCACACACGTCCCTTCCCCTTTCTCCCTCCCCGTCCTTCCTCCTCTTAATCAATAGCGGAAACATCAACACGGGCAGAAAGCGTGGACCAACGAAAGTTGGAGGCATGGACCCCGCCCTAACCGAAGACTGCAGCGATAGAGAAGAAAGGGATAGGGGAGAGAAAGGAAAGTTTGGAGAAAGAGAGAGAAAGCAAAAGTTGTGAGAGAGAGAGAGAGAAAGGAGAGTTGGGAGCGAAGAGAACACGGGTAGACGTCGAGATTAATTAGAACCCCGCGAGATGTCGCGGTTAACGTTTCAAACAGAGTCGAGAGACAGAAACGTTTTTTTCTACCCGCTGAATGAAACAATGACGGAATGGAGAGGTTTATAAATATAAACACACGAGTATGAGGTTGCGTTGTGCCCGCGAATAACGATCGCGGCTCGCTGAGAGAATAACATAAACTAAAAATACCCGGAACGCCGCGAGGCAAAATGCGTTAAAATTAGAAGTAGGATCGCTACATTTTCGTCGAACAATCGATCAATAAGCAATCCACATCGATAGGAAAGTAACTATGAAAAACGCGCCAGAAGGAGATGGCAATAATCGCCCATTACTCAAGTATTCTTCTGCATTTTAAAGAGAAATAAAAACTGCTTGACATAAGACAGGAAAACGATTGGCGTAGAATAATAATAATGCGAAATTACCCACAATCAGCCATATGAATAGCTCCACAAAAAAGAACGGGGAATTCGGGAAAAATGCCTAAGGTTCCCATCCAATCGCAAGAGACTGACTATCGTACGAATCTAATCCCCGCTAGCTTAAGCGTTAAGCGAGAGTAATATGAAAACGAGGGTCATTACTTAGAAAAATGCCCACCAAAAGGCAGATATCGAATTCGCGTGGGGCTGGTCGCGGCGGAGACAGACCGTGGGAAACCTGGCGGCAGACAGAGGAAACGAATATCGTCGAATTATGGAAGGAGACGAATTTCGCCGAATTAGACGTTTCTTTGGCAATCGGTATTCCACCCATAAGCGAAGTCGACGGTAAGAAAAGAAATTTCGGCCGAAATAGGAATTCTAGCGCGGGATTACGCGATATTAAGCAAATAAACAACCCCTAGAGAGAGAGAGGCAGAACGAGTGGCACGTCATTACACCACCCGCAGTTTTGATACCATTTCAATTCCTCCGAGCGAAACGAGCAGAGCGTGATCCGCCGACGAAATTGCATTACGTCTGGGAGAGTGAAAATTTGCTCCGGGAGGGGGGGGGGAGAAAAAAAACTTAGAAATCATAACTCTCGCGAGGAAAGGGACAACTGGGAGTTGGAAATTTTTCAATTCCGAGAAGTGCCAAGTCGTAAAATTTAGCGAGGGACGTATAGGAACTTACTCTCTTTTGAGTCACGTTCCAGCGAAAGTATGCAGTAATCGTTGAAGCGCCATCTCCTTCCAATCTCGCAGTTACGGCGTGATAAAAGAGGGAATCGATTCTGAATCCTCGTCGGAATCTATTTCAAGGTTGCGAAGACCTCCAAGTAGTAGAGAAGGCGAAGAAGTAATAATGGTAAAAAGGACCGAAGACGCCGCCATCTTGATAAAAGCGCGACATGATAGCTCCCCATCAATTGTTAATAAAAATCCTTCGGTGGCAGCTAACTTCTCACATTTCAGATTCGCGTTCGCTAATTCAAACGTTTGGTAGACTAACTTGCGCACGCAGAAGGACAAATCTTTATTGGTTATTATGTTAATTTAACAACGGATCTTCGATGAAAAACACGCGAATACCAAGAAGCCACCTTTGACATCCGGAACCACGAAGTTTACGTGTACGTAAGAGCCTTATACGCAACTATGAACCCGCGCACATTTTTACACGCATTTTCCCTTTATATGAATCGTCGCCAGGAGTTTCGGGTTAACAGATGTTTCCCGAGCAAGCCACCTGATCGTACCCTGGATAGGTCAGGGATGTGCCCGGCGGACTCCAGCCGTGAAAAAAACAGCTGATTGAGAAATCGATTACTTGAACTTTTTTTTCCAGCCCCGCCAAATGCGATGCGAAAAAACGCCTCTCACCCGAAGCGACCTCTGGTGCGGCGGCAACGCTTCCATGTCACTTTAACGGTAAAGACGTGCTTGATTATCGATCCAGGATGCTAAGGCAAAGCAACACCAACCGGTGGCCCAACCGAAGCGCAATCTCAAAAAAATTAAGCTTCACATATGATCCGACGCGATGACGTAACCATTATCGTCACAACTCTACATATGGATATAAATAACTCAAACAAACCATAAATCTACAACGCCGCCCTCATCAATCTGAATGCGATTTTCAACCTGTTGTCGAGAAGCACCGGATTCCAAATGCTGCTTAAAAACTTCAGCAAGTAAACGAAAAATTACTTAACATTTTAGCTTTAATCACGACTGCAATGGTAAAAAGTGACCTTTTCCAAGTAAGCAGATGAAATTTTGCCTCTCCAATAATAACGAAAACGAATCAAAAGGCCCACATTCGTCCAATAACCTCTCCGATATGCGAACCAGGCCATTTTCTTCAGATCCTGATGAACTTAATTCACTCTCACATGGAGCACTCGCCGAGCCTTGTAAATGTCTAAACCCGCCTCTGGTGGTCGCTTAGAAAGCGTGTGGAAAGGAACGCGGCAGCAAATGAATCACATAATCGAGAAAAAAATAAGCAAAAACAGACGATTGCTCGTGGTGCTGCCTTTGCGCTCTAAGGCCATAATCTGATCGGAAACAATGCGGTTAAGAAACTCGGAATCGATTTTTTAAGAAACCTTCATTTCTCGTTAACTTCTCTTTGGTATTACACTCTAAACTCTACAAAAGCCTTTCAGTATAACAGTAAAAACTGTAATGACCAAAATATGCTATAAGATTCCACAAAAAACTTTCTAAATAAGGAGACACGGTTTCCAATTTTGTGTACGAGGTTTTTTCAGCAGATACAGCAAGGCAAAACCAAAGAATGAAGTTAATATTTACAACAGTTGATGCAATAGCATCAACGTATACTTTATAAATCATAAGCTACACCAATTGTTTCAGATTATACCCAAAAACGTTCAACATTCTAAAAGGACAATACAAACTCAACGAATGACTTAACAAACACAATAACTTGTCTTAAAAGTATCCCTCGTTAAAGAAACAAATATTTGCAACTGAATGCATGGCTGGCATGCAAAGCGCGAGGGATTTTAACCCATTACCTCACCTCAAAAGAAGTCCACAAATGAAACAGAATTACGCGCAAGTAGATACAAATGGAACTTGTATACACATATTTATCTCTTAACATCCCCTCGCCCATATCCACCGCCGCTTCGATTGGAGACGCAAACAGCTGATCGCGTAAAGATCGTAAAAGGCGCCCCAATCCAAGAGGAATGGGATTCGAACTCATGTCGGACACCGTTTAAAGGTATCGGACGATAACGAGGAAGGAAGGGGGTAACTGTAAAATCACGTCTTACCCTAGATGCGATAATAAGCGTCGTGACCCTCTCTCGATCAAAGCGCCCCTCGAGGGTACGCCATGCGCCACCGCCGTGATTCTGTTCCCCTTCAGTTCGCATACGCCGACTCATCGCGCGGAAGAGATTGAACAGAATATAAAAAAACTTTCTTAAGCCGCAACTGCAACAACCTCGGGCTAATAAAGGCCACGCACGTTAACTCTGAAATAATGGGAGATAACCGACTCTTAACTACGCGAGAATAATGGTCGCGCGCGGTGCTGTCCATATGCCGTCCATCAAAGTCATTAATCGGAAAGGCTTAAAAATTAAAAATGTCTTATTCTATACGAACGCTTAGATTTAAAAAAGTAAAATATTGAACTAAATAGTCTTCCGATTTAATTTTTTAAGCTTGTGAGGCATTTCGATTTGAAATTTTACATTTTAATTATGATAAACAATTCTTAAGTTTTGATGCAATGGCTATTCTGCCGCATATTATTAGAGCATTCATCAGCTTAAAGAATTAATTAAAGCAATTCATTTCTGTAGCATCGTTCCCATCACAACGTGCACTCGATGAAAATGTCACTCGAATCACTCATGACACTTCAGAATGTAATAAATCAGAACGATTAAGATGTGGCTACTACAACACAGTACCCAAAGGAGAAGAAGCGACCAAACAATTTTCCGAATCGAATCCGCAGACCTGTTAACCCAATTACGAGGAAATAGACGCCTGATAGAAACGCAACCATAAACTTCTCCTCCCAACGAGGAATAACATGACCACTAATAATGCAGTCAAGAAGAACAAGGAATGCGGGACAAGGAGAGAAAGATGCGGGGAAGGATGGGACAAACTTTTGAGGGTCACACACACAACGATAGGACGTCTCAAGGTCAAGGCGTCAACAACCACAGAGAGAGATAACCGGAGAGAGAGAGAGCGAAAGAGAAGACGGGCTGAGGGAGGCGGGGGAGCAGAGAGAGAGAGTTGGTGAAACAGTGACCAGGCTCACAGAGCGGGAGCAGACCCAGCTATCGCCAAAGGGTCTCGTTTTTTAGTAATCGCAGAATGCCACACAGCCCAACCGACACAAGGTCACGACGCAAAAAATCCTCCGCTCTTAATCCTTGTGACGCTTAGAGAAAGATGGAAGAATTATCCATAGATGGCGGCTACTAAAATTAAGAAAATATCCGCGGCAACGCAATCCGAGTTCTAGGGAGTTTTGCTTTAATCCACAACAAAGAGCCAATCTCAATATCAAGAGCATTTTTCGTCGGCATTATTACCGGATGTATAAAACATTCCACATTTTAAAATGGCTTGTTCGAGCAAAGACTTCTTAAAAATATGAACCAAAAAGAGCCACTTTTCCGTTCGCGAGCAGGATTCGACCCTCTATATCTCACATCAACATATTAAACAATTATTTTCCCGATTGTTGATGGCAGTTGTGAAGTACTAAACTATACTTGAAAATCCTCATTGGCATGGTTTTCCCACGGTGATCCTAAAAAAAACGAGAAAAATAACTTCTTTGTGACTTTTTCCTACGATAGACCTGGCATCTTTCATCCCTGAGGATTTGCATTTCCACACAATATACATAAAACCGAATACCAGATCAAGAATCCCTGAAAATCAACATCTATCTTCCACTCGGCATTCCTAAAGTGATCCTGATTAAAATCTTTTAATATTGACATAAATCTTTTAATATTGGCATAACTCTTTTAGTGATGCCATAATTTTGTAAGACCACAATAGCTTCCCTGTGTCAAATTCTTATCTTATTCTAACATGAGATACCTCTATCTTACATAATTCACACGTAATGGATGTGCGACCGCGCCTGCGATAAGTAATAATGCGTTCCTTCCACTGTTTAGAAGACATCTCAAAATAATTCTTAAAAAGAACTTTTTACTCTTTGGAGCTACCCACCACTCTCCAATTGAATATGTTTTAAAAACGAAACCGATAACTGAACAAAACACTAAAGAATGTCTAATACAATATTAAATGCTGGAACCGATAATACAAATGAACGTTCCC
This sequence comes from Tanypteryx hageni, assembly GCA_028673005.1. Classification (NCBI taxonomy): domain Eukaryota; kingdom Metazoa; phylum Arthropoda; class Insecta; order Odonata; family Petaluridae; genus Tanypteryx; species Tanypteryx hageni. The sequence continues at coordinate 74,445,562 of CM054114.1, forward strand.
GTATATATCCAAGTATTATAATCGTATTTCTATCAGTTTGCGCAGGAAATTGAAAACAGGCTAATTGTAAGACAAGGGCAAAACAGAAACATGAATAAAATGACGAAAACACGCAAAAAGTCCAATTTGCCGACACCTGCGGCATAAAAACACGCAAACGGATATGCAGCTATCTCCCTAATCTACTTCGTCCATACACTCGGTAGTACTAGCTGCATATCCAGTAGCCTTTCCAATTAAGTGAAATGCCCTTCCCTTCCCCCATACGCGAACGCCACTTTCAAGACATTAACGACAACAGGAACGCTCCCGACGAACCACAAGTAAGCTGTCCCAGGACGGTGCACTTTAGTAAAGATTTCCAGCATAAGACGATCGCTTTTCACTATATGTATCAGGCATTTCATAGAAGAATTATCTCATAAAGCATAAATAGCTGGACTCGGAAAATAAAAATGATCACCAAAAATCAACAACTTGACACTCCGAGAAAATTCAGCATCGAGGCTTCGTAGCTATGGCAAATGCTGGAGCCCGAAATTTAAGGGGTCCAAAAATTAAGACGGGAAATCGTCTTGAATTTCTCAGGCATCCTTCATATTGGCCTCACATTCTGTCGCATGGAGTACAAGTGCACAGATACCAACAACAGAAATAGAAGAAGGGTATGGAGATGGAAAGGACAGAGAATTTTCCTCGTTTTTCTTAAAAAAAAGGGAATGGGAGAAACAAAAGATGAGAAAGGAATGCGCTTTGGCGTTGCTTTGTATTGAAAGTGAGGTTGCTAATGAAATTAATTATGATGAAATGATTGTTAAATCTGCAGAAAGCGAGAAAGTAAAAATTTAATATCTAGATCCATTTACTTTAAAATACAGCATTTTAACATTTCCTGCGGATTAATTTTTTTCCATTATATTATACCTTCCTTTTTAATGTGAAGAGGGGAACCCAAAAATTTGCTTTGGCTAGGGCCGTAACTGCCTTCAACACGGCCCTGTAGCTATGTCCTACTTAGCAGCGTCCAATGGCAAACAAACCAAGCAATTCAAACAACTTACACCCACCCTAACACGCCCGGAAGGATCATTTCGCCATGTATGGAATCGAAGGCGATACATAAAACTCCCCTTCGGCGGAAAAATCTCTCCCTACCCCCAAAAGAGGCAACAATGGAACCACTTTTTCCCGAAATCTTCCACCGGCATTTCTGCTAACGCATGCCGCGCGAGCCACGCTCCGCGACATCGGCATACGACGCACGTTTGGAAGCGCACGTCTCCGATCGCAGCGCGAGTCACGGTATATTACATGTCGCATCACGATTAACACTCGCTTGAGCTTTCCGAACAATCGATGTGCAACGGAGATTGAAACTCCCGGCGATGACGCGCTTGCATCCATAAAGACCGCGAGACCAAATTGCCACGGCCGAGAGCGAATCGTACGGGAGCGAAGCAATTACTTCGGAGAGGTAATGAGAAAGATCTGCCATTAGGAGAGGCGGTTATTCGACGATTCTCATTTATTCTTCGGTCGCCAGGCGAAACGCTTTTGCATTAAGAACACCGAATGCGCATCTAGCTTACAGCATTCAGCTATACAAGAGATAGGCTTAAAAAACGTGGGTGTGAAGTCATGGAGACGTTATTTCCTCGCCACGGTTAACTGATCTTGCTCAGGCAAGTCGTTTTGCTATTAAAAACCTCATTCCGTTTCGAAAAAAAAACTCGACTCCCTCCATAGCTTTGCCCGGTTAAGGGTCAGACTAGTAGACTCGATTAGACCGTATCCTCCGGTTATCGTGACTGCTTTTCGTTCCGAGATCCAGTAGATATCAAAGGCTAAAAGCTAGATCTCCATCTTCTTTCCTCTCGGTCGCAAGCGACCTTAAGACTCGCACGACCCAAAACACTTTCTAAAAAACTACAACGACCAAAGTATGACCTCGCGACTCGCCATGATCGATTACACTTCAAAAGCAGCGGTGAAATCTAGCACTGCGACCCAAAGGAGAAATTACTAGAAGAGGAGGGACGTTCTTCATAGCGTTGACGTGCGCTATGCGGTGCCCAAGGGCAGCTGTTGCCAAATGTTCTTATGTGCCAAACAAAAATATCGGGAGGAGCTTTGTCGCATCCCTTTGACACAAAGTATAACCCCCTCGCGCACCCGTGACTTGGAGCTCTAGCGCTCACATTTAAACCGACGCTAAAGTGTAACTGATGTCCGTGTAATTCGAGGTGGTTCTCTTAAAACAAAAGGGTGCTAAATTGAAAACGCGAACAGCGAAACAGCGCAATTCGAGGTATGAGCGCGCGATACTTCGGACGATTATAGAAAAATCTACGAAGCCGTGATAATAGAGAAATAGATTAATCCGCCTCACGTTTCGCACAGCTTAAATAAGGGGCTAAGGGGATATTTCTTCCTTTTTTAATTCCGGCAGCCGTGTCATATTTTCCAGCAAATAATGCGCCTGGTCTCCGACAGTCCCTGGCCAAAGGCATGTCCGTTGCCGCGTCAACATATTTTCTCGCAAGTCAAGGCTGGTGAAAGATAGCAAGGAGCAATTCAAAGGAAAGGCGAGAAACGCCACAACCGTACGCTCCCTTACATCCAAGCTCATGGGAAACGTGAGAAAATTTTAACGAACCACAACATAATTAGCGACCTTTTCTCCTGATGAGCCGACTTTTAACATTTAGAGAATGAGTAATATCAGCTGATAAAAGATGTATTTTTAAGGCGCTGATCTTATAGAAAATAATTCCCTAAACGACCATATTAAATCAAGATTTTCCCGACATTCTACCCACAGAATAATCGCATTAACGCCACCCATAACAAAGATCATGTCGAAACAAGATAAAATAAACTCTGCAACAATGTTACAGTATAACTAAACCTAGGTCGTAATTAATTTGTGTAGCTGTTACAAAATTAATTTTCTTTTTCCTATTTCCGATTGAATCAATTTCAACAAATCGATCTTATGAAATTCACGAAGAAAATGTTGATTCGACGAATTCCGCTTAACTTCTGAGATCGCCAAAAACAGTCTCGGAATCCATAATGACGCCAAAAATAATCGGAACGGCCCTGGTAGCGTACATGTGGCCACCTAGGACAGCTGGCCGAGCAACGAGCGACCGCGAACAATGCATCGATACTGTTTTAATAACTTCAAAAAAAAGGCAAAACAGACAATGGAACCACACACGGCGAACGCAAGGCCTTCATCCCCTCTCGCTACCCCAATCGCCATCGCCCATTATTCAAAACGTGGCACACCACGCGTACAACCTTTTAAATCAGATCACAATAGCATTGCCCTCGAATCGTACTGTGTCATCTTACTCAGCGGCCATTATGAATTAAGGCGACACGTGTATACCCGCACACAACGACGGCAGGAAGACGGAATGAGGAACCTCCCTCTGCCTTTCCCACACATGCCAGCGACCACGAAATAACAGTGGAGGAAATAATATTGCCACCCTTCTGACATGTCTACATGGAATCACGGCGTTTCAGTCGTGTAAACCTTAATTACACACTCCTAAACTAAAGCCACGTATTATAATATGGCGAATGTCTGCGCAAGATATCTATGTAGTTGTAAAGAAAACATCACAAGAGAGGGGCAGATAAAGAATAAAGTATTCAATAACTTTGGGAGAAATGTATAGGAGCCATGGGCACTATAAAGACAGCCGAGTGTTTTTGTTTCAACCAGCTCTACTATGAAAGCAAAAATGAAATCAAATGAAGAACCAAGGCCATGTTTAAAATAAAATCAACTTAATGAAATCGATCGAGGAGGGCATACTGTGGAACCGCATTTTTAGAAAAACTAAAATTCACAATTAAAAAAATAAAATAAAATACAAGTTCGCTATTAAACTATATAAATAGATCACCTAATAAGGACATGTCCGCAGTAATATTTATAGTGTAATTTGTACTAAATTATATTAAGGATTTAAAATTGCTGTATGTAAAATACATTTAAGTCGTCCGAAAACAACTTACTTTGACTACTACATCCAAAAAGTTTCCAAATACATACGGCCAGCACAAATTTCCAAGAAAAATCTTTAATAACAACCACAAAATACTGCAAAAAATCATCTTGAATTAAATAGTATAACCTTTAATTACTGTTCATAATGACCAATAATGCACATTTGTAGAATGTGAATGCATAAACTAGATCGAACAGTTATAATCACAAAAACAATCTCAAGGAGAGATATTACGAAATGCTATAAATTGAAATTTATATGCAAGAATAAATAACTTGGAGAAGATCGTTAATGCTTCTGACTGTATCCATTAATCATTGCCATTAGAAAATGAATTAAAATTCAATTTAAAGCATTCCTCATTAGTTATTAAGACATGGCTACGCAAATTGTCACTTAAACCACTTTAAAAGATTGTATTTCAAACGCTGCATGATATGTTCAACATGACAACGATATAAACAAGCGCCCCGCTACGGTATTTGATTTCCCGTTTTAAGTTTTAACTTTACTCAATTTCTTAAAAGCGTTGAATAGTTTTAAAATCGGAAAAAATAGCACAATTCAAAGCTAAAAATAACAGCGGGCGATATGGCAATTAATTAAGGTAACCATTCCTCATTAAAATCTCCGAATCAAGATTTCTCGTTTTGCTGGTGGGAGGCGAAGGGCAATGTCCTTCAACCTCAAGGTCGAAAGTTCGAATCCCAAGAACGGTAAGACGTTCCCCCGGCGCACGAATTAATCGCCGCGGCCGTATCGATTTCCGATTATTCTAAACGAGTAAAACGCACAGTCGAAGAAAAAACGAAAACAAACCGTTTTAGAAGCACTCCAAAGAAAACGCACACTGACCAACTACACGAATTCCCACAACGAAACAAATCGAACCAAACATGTCTGCAATGCAAAATTCCGACACAACTCGACTTTGCGATCGCATCCTGCTGACGAAGCGCCATACAAAAAAAAGGACACAATATCGATAGTTATCCGACGACATTAACATCTGTGCCCGTGTCACCTGGGCGACCACCCCCTGTCAACAGCAAAAAAACGCCCAATAATAATAACAACAATTCGCGTGGCGTCTTCTCTCGCCGTTAAGCTCGAATGCAGCACGGTTCAAACGAAATGGCAATGACCTGCGCAGCAGCAGTAGCTTCTGATGCGATAAATGCACTGCGGTAAGACACGATATCAATCTTCCTCGCAAATGACATCAACGTGCTCTTCCTAAATACGGAAACGAAAACGCGAAAAATTCCTTCCCACACCGTTATTATGTTTATTCATCCGCGGCAAACTAATTAGTGGCTGATTAGGTGCGAAAAATGTCCGTACGCAGTAATTACGCACGGGGCGACTCTACGCACACAAACAGTGGTGCACAAAGGAACGTCCGCGCTTCAAACGAACATCCCAACTCTTAAAAGGAATGGTGTGGGGGTTGGGGGAGTGGTAGAGAAGGGGAAGTAGGAAACCCATGCGACTTAAAAGCGTTTCACGGCCAAAAATTTAGGATCTTAAATAAACCTCCCGCTTGAAGACTTTGGCACTCGTTACGCGGTTGACGCTATATATTAAGAGAGTGTGTCCTAGCACAAGTACGGCGGTTCGTTCACGTAGTCGGTTTGATGACCCCTCCTGAGGGAGTTGTGGGGGGGGGGGGCGAATTCCCTCTCTCCAACTCAACACACACGTGGCCGGACGGAGAGAGAGACCGAAGAAGTTTCACGAGAGGCACCGTTTATTTGCTGCACGAGCAGAAATCGCGAGTTCAAAAAGACGCGAGCGAAAAAAATATTCCAAGTGAGTTCATTTCGAACCGACTCCCACCTCGGGCATTGCACCACTTACGCTCGGAGAGAGACACAAGAGTTTATTTCCAATCTACACGAGGGTGTACGGTTTTACAGCAAGGTGCATAACCTCGATTCTTATTTGTTTTCAGATAGATAGATAAGCGTCTTTATTCGGGCGAAATATGGACCATAAGGTCCATTCTTAAATTTAACCCTTCGTCAATATCGTGAATATTATCGAGTCGGTAGCGCTAAGAAAAATCCGCCTCACGTCGCCCATCGATCTCGATGAGGACGCCACGCAGCAAAAGACGATCGCGACGAATTAATTTCTATCAAAAAGTACCGACGGAGAACGTCGTGGCCCCTCTGTCGACTAAAAGAGATTGCATTTTAGAAGAATGGGCGTAAAAGCCGTCGAAAATCCAATCCGAAATGCCCGAAAAAGGATCTTTCACGAAGGATTGAGAGGTAGCGTTGGTAGCGCACCGTTCAGAAGGCCGTGGGTTCAACCACCGCGACGCACTAAGTCACGTGGCCTGCCCGACAACAGCCCCTTCCGAGGCCACGAAACACTTATGGCGAGACAAGACGCCCGGTTCTATCACAGAAAAATCCCCTTAGGCGGAATCCCCCAAGGCACTAAAAAAAATCACGGCAGAAAGGTAGGCAGAAGGCTGCATAAAACGAAAGTTTTATTTTCTGAGATTTGCTAAGTTTAAAAATATACTAATATAAAACTGTCCGAGATAGGAGACGAGGGGAAGGGCAAGCGGAAACGTGGAATCGGACGAAAATTACGGGAAAATCCGTGGCGGGGAACGAGAGAATGAACTTGAGACCAAAACCGTGGGAAGAATTGTCACATCACTCCGCCACCACGGGTTATACAATTGAGCATCGCGAGAAATTTTCACACTCACTACAAATGGAAATACACACATCGATGGGTGGATTGGAATCCGATAGGGAACAAATTTACGAGAATAATCGGGCACACCTCGTTGGAATAACCATCCTTGATGAAGCCGGTATCGAAATTTGCGCAACCTTCCACTATCTATAATAAAAAATAAAGCAACACTATAGATAGGGTTCCGATGACCTAGGCAACAAAACTTTCCGAAAAAATTCCACCCACGTGGCAACGCACATCGACGATGATCTATCACAGATAACACGCCCATATCACAGAACGAGTAAACAAACTACCGAATGTTTCTATCGAACGCGCAGGAACTTCAAGAGAAAAACAATGACCGCCGGTGGAAAAAACTTACGTGGGCTGGGCAAAAATAAAAATCGACTCAAATGACCGGCCATCTCACACGCCTTGAGACAGGACAACGGGTAATCACGGTGAAAGTAACGAGTATTAGGTAAGTGAATGAGGGTGATAGGTGTGAAGGGAAGAAACATCTAAGTAATAACCAAGACCCCATGGATGGGAACTCTCTCGTCAATCCGAAACGGTCAATGACTGTTATGTTAGACCAAATTTCGCTTCCTTACTTTTCGTTCGAAAAAAATATCTGGATGACTCAGAATAACAATAAGAGTCACGTCTCATCGAATAAAAACAAAGCAATAAATCCGATGTAATTGTTGGAGTAATCGATTGAATTTTTAGATCCACGAAAACAACAATCGCGAAACAATTTTCATTACAATAAAACACATGACGTTTCAATATAACAGCCAACGAATATTATCATACTGCTAACGACTAAAAGGAAGGAAAATATTCTATTGAAATTTGTACGCGAAGGAATTTATGAAATATTAGTGGAAGATGGTATGAATGACACTCGGGTGATTGTTTGCAGAAAGAAACAATAGTCACGGAAAGACCCGAGGGAAAAATATACGAGTAATCATTCGCAAAAAAACCTAACTTAATTTTTTTTAACTTAAAAAAACACATGACCGTAGTCCCCACCGAAAAATACCGACACACGTTCCTCTTTCTCCACCCCTTCGCTGCCGAGACACTCGCTAAGCCGGCTTCCTCCCGGCCACACGCACGCACATGACAACAATATTTAATCCCACCGACATTTGGAAAGCACTGCAGTTGATACGCCAACGTGGTTTAATACTTATAGGTTATGCCGCAAGAAATCTCCTTTTTTACAAAGTTCACGAGCTCATAAAAAGTCGCGGGACACAAACACCGAAGAGGACACCGCCGCATTTCCAAAAATAACGTGTGGCACAAGTGGTTCGAGAGACCCACCCATGGTTTAAGAGAACACAAGAGACGCTTAAGGGCGAGTCTAAGGCAGAATACGCCACTTACACTAACCGCAAGGAATGCAAGTATCGTATAGTTTTTTAAAATTCGCTTTTCGTGCGAAGCGCATTTCGTGCACAGTCGGGGGTAGGAGGAACGATCGAGAGGACGATTCACGAAATTTCGAACGACAACTCGCGTCGTCGTTTGTTTTCACGCACATAACAGCGGTTTACGAATGTTATAAACTAACAACAAACGTTAAAAGTGACGATTTGTATCATAAATAGAGGATGACATCGACGCCGACCGGGTCAACACAAAATTCACGAGACGAGTTTGACATTCCTCTAGGTGACTCCTAACATGTTTATCTCCACAGATAATACGATGACACCAGTTAAGTTCGCGATACAAGAGGATACATTACGATTTACTGGCATCCAGAACACGCTAAAGGATCATAGGAACTTAGTCCGAAGAGAAACATACCTCTGAAAGTTGCCGGCATTCTGAATAGGATCCCTTACACATTCACCTCAATCTTGCAATCCATTGCAGTTTCAAGGTCCTGGAAGTCAACCACACCAAAACATACGGAGTACCTCGGATATAAGATTTTTAGAATATCACAAGCACTCCCCTTGGGCACACAAGAAGCAGTAGTCAAATTCGAGACGTGAACTTCACTTAACACTCGCTGACATACACAGTTTTTCGGATTAACTCGAATAGCTGCACCGTAGGAGGTAAGACTGCTTTCAATATGGCTGCTACCAAACTCTGTTATTTTATCTCACCGTGGTAGCCGAGACGACGAATAAGCATGCCTCCCATTGGCCCACTATCTCAGACAAATTTTCCCATTGGTCGAAAACCAAGCATTAGCGTCCCGCTCTCAAGGTCGGTAGGCCAAGAGGACGAAACGTGCACCTGACAAACTTAGTATTGGAAAAGTATAGGTTTATAATTTTGTTTCTTCTTGTCTGTCGTTGTCCTTTCATAGAGCGATAAAGGAATAACTAATCTTTATATCGCAATGATTTTCTATGCGTCTATATGTTTCGATGATATCTGGTATGATAAAATTTTACTTGTTATCTTCGTGTTACAGTCGCTAATGTTTATATGTTCTGCTGTTTAGTAAAATTAATTTTAACTATTGGAAAAAATTGTTCTCTAAATTCTACAATTAAACATTGGGTAAATACTGTTGTAAGCTATTCACAGCGGAAGAAGTACGCGTTAGCGAAGATATACTTGGATATATTCATATTTGGTAGTTACCGATCAAATAATTCAGTTCTAGTTAAATTAAACAACTACACTTTTAATTTGTTCTGCAGTTTAAATTTCTATATTACTTGATCGCCAATGAAGAAATTTAACCGCTTTACATTATTCTAAATTGCCATTTTTCGCAAATTAGTAGTTGATATACTTCTAAAAATAAAAATTTAACTATAGTAATTAAGTAAAAACGTAAAATTAAACAAATCTTTGCATTCTTTTTCAAGAGACTTTGCCATTTATAGAAAAAAGGTTCATTGATATCAGATTCAATTTAGCCTGTGAAAACGCCTCCGACATCTAGCGGACTCGCTGTGAACTACGTGGAAGTTCCCAAGTTTCGCTGCAAGCAAAACAGCATCGACATCCGTATCCAATCAAAATGCTAATATGTACTGCTTAATCTTTGGATGAAGTGTCTCTAGCAAAATTTCTAGATTGAGGGGAAAGCATAATTTATAACTCAAATGAGGTATCTTTCGTTCCGCTTGCTGAATTCTCGCCCACGACGACAACATTCGAGCGTTGCCTGGGGAACTTGACACACAACCAGCTATAGAAGCAGGCGGGTCTCAAATTGACTAGGGGACGGCCTGACCCCGTTCTCAATCCGCTCCTTTCCCGAAAGTATGTCCCTCCTTTGTCCTTAAGAGCGACCCTCCTAAAATTTTATCGCCGCCCCTTTCTCAGAAGCTGGTTGGTCCGCCATAATAGTGCGACATCTCCCTGACGACCACTCGTTACCCTTTCTTCCACTTAGGTTTCGGCATCCCCCGGCGAAATAAACATCTCGGATGTATTTCTCCCTCGATTGCTAGGCAGTAAGTATTCCTTCAAGATCGCCCTAAAAAGTTCTATCACCAATGCGATGCTACGCCCAATCCCACACCCCTGCCCTCTTCTTCGTGTGATTTTTTGTAGGAAAAGATAATCCTTGTGAGGTATGTAACGCTAGACCAATGTCCTCCGCTAGTTTTCCCTTCCCCTCCACAACTCATGTATCTCTCCTCCTCCCTCTCTTTTTCTGCACCTCTATTACTCTCTCCCTCAATCCCTCCCACCAATTCCTCGACTTTCACTTTTCACGGAACCTTGAATCTGCCCTTGGAACCAAAAAGCGAAAAAGCTCTAGTGTGTGTGTGTGAACTGGCATTACGAAGAGTGTCGGAAAGAGTGAGAATGTGGGAGATCTTGTCGGGGGAGGGGGGATGGCGGTACGGAGTGGGGGAGGAAGAGGGGGGGAAAAGGGAGGCGGTCGGGTTTTAACAATACGAAAATGGCCTACGCAATACATGGAGGCGATGCGGACGTATTCTCATCGAGCCGCAAAAAGCATGATTCATCGCCGAACCTTCCAGACGGGACGAGATAGAGAAAAATGCAGGGGAAATTTGATAGGCTCAATGGACGTCGCGGAGAAAATAAAAAATGACGCTCTGGACGCGACGCATAAATAGGCCCGGCACATGTGGGGGTTTTTTTCCCGCACTCGTATCATCCATTCAAAGATCATCATCCCCCATGACTGCGCACGCGCGTGCCCGTATCAATTTGGCTCGTTGTTTCCTTTCGCGGCTAATTGAAGTAGGTGGTGGCGCTTCTTTCGCCTGGTGAAATTCGAATCCAAATTCGCGAATACGCGTCAAAAACGCATCCCCGGCCAACAGAACCCACGCTTAAGTGGCTTCTGCAAACATTTATTTTTGGCTCATTTTTGAGGCGTATATTTTGAAAAGTTGAACAGAGAGGAAAACAAGAGGAGAAGAGATTAGCTTAATTAGGTTGCTAAGGGAGATGAAGAAGAAATGAGTGGGTCGAATTTTTTAGAGGCAACGATCTGTTGAGAGAAGCCATGAATGATAGGAAAGAAGCAAATAGTTTAATTAACGCATAAAATGATGGACGTAACCTGCCAGGGTTGCATATGCCCAAGTTTGTCTAATACATTTGTCGATTAAACGCCTTTGTATTCCAATGCACGGCATAAAAATTTTCTCCAAATTATTTTTCTTAATATTCCTCGTTGGCACATGTAATCGAGTTCTATGAATTCGAAGAAAGAAAGCAATTCTGATTTTCGGTCGTCTTTTTTGCAGGGGTGCTGGATTTTCGCTGTTGATATTTCGTGGATAAACACTCATTCGTATCTCGAAAGACATTCTACCCCGTTTGTTTATCTCCATATCTCAAGAATTAATACCATAAATACGAAGAACCTTTTTCTGTTCAATATTTTAATTAATTTAACTTTCACGAGAAAGATTTCTCAAGACATAAATAAATATATTTACTCTAAACAAGAAGACATATTAGAAAAGTTAAAATATTATTCAGAAAAAAAGAAAACACCGTTGAACGATGCTAGTCTGTAAATAATGTCCTTGTGTAACTCTACTACCGACCTTAATGAAATTATAATCGAATGAAGATATTTTCGGAGTATTTTCGAATTAATTTTCGGGGACGAAGAAAATTTACATCTCAAGAATATTTATTTCTAAATAAACGGAATTGAATATTTATGCGTACGGCATAAAAAATTTCCAAAAGCAAAGCGAGAAAAACGTATGTGTTAAAATCAGCGGACAAACGCACATACTCGCAGGTTTCGATAGGATATTCCAACCACTGGCACTGGTTACGAGTCAAGAATTGCAAGAATTTTATCCTCAGGAACCAATGAAAACAGTTTCGGAGGCATCCTTTCGTCCCCATCTGTAAAAGGCCGCGTCCCACACTTGAGGAAAGATGTTTAATTAACAGTCTAGGAAGAAGGATTTTCAGTTGTTGGGGTGGGGTCGGACCTAGCTTCCCAAAAACAACAGCGCCAACCTTCAAGTTTACAAAGACGTCCAAAAACAATTATTATGAGACGCGCGAATTTTCTATAAAGAGAAAAAAATTAACGCGAGGAATTACACCTCGGTCCAAGCCGCCTCCTCTCCCTTCTCCTCCCCCCCCCCCTCCTCCGCCTCTCACCCTCGCCACCCACCCTTCCACCCGCTTCCCCTTTCAATGTCCAAGTAATTACGGAAGTTGATTGGCCTCGACGGCGAAAAGATTAAATTAGGAATTGTAATTGAAACAAAAGGGCGAAAAAATTAAACGAATTAAAAAAGAGGCAAATGCAATTTAGCGCACGCGAAATTACGCCAAGTATCACCCGAAAGTTTTACTTTTATTTTTAAAAAGAAACTGACAAAATGGATTTCTTTCTAGCGCCAAATGGATTGGGGGAAAAGAGAGAAAGAGAGGTCAACTTTTAATATTTTGTCCTTTCTGTTTTTTGCCGAGACTAATTTGAACGCACAGGAAATTATTTTTTTTCACGTGCGTTATTATAATGAGAAAGTTTTCGCAATATGTTTAATTTGGTTGCGCAACACCTTTTTTAATTCCAGCCTGGATACGTTTGATGAAGATTACGTCACAATGGGGGAGTGACGTAGGAAAGGAGGACGAGGAAATGATGATTTCATGCAAAATTCAAATTAAAAAACTTAACCCTCAAACTCACCTCATTGTTTTGAACCGAATCGTTATCTGTGAAAGTCAAGTAAAGATTAAAACAAAACCGGTCCCTTTTTACGTAGATCTACGTTTCCAAAGTAGGGATTCCGCAGCTGATGGTGCCGCGAAAAACGTTGTTAAACAAATAAATCATTGATTGGGAAATGTCGATGGGTCGTTGGAGCAATAACCTTTCCCCTAATGAGTTGATGATGATGTATTGCTAAGAAATTAATGCGACCAAATGTTATGATACCCGGACGTATAAATATACAACGATGATTCAAGGTGGGGCCGTGGCGAAATTCTGTTCATCTGTGAAAGGGTGCCATGCAATGGCGGATACAAAGGGCGATGATCAATCTTTACAAAAAAATCTGATTTGGCCACCACATGACTTTTTCCATACCTGTAATATTTCTAAAAATTCCAAATAGGTTACATGATAAAAATATTTTCAGAAACTGCGAGAAAATTTTAGACTTTACAAAGGACAGAAATAAACTCAAACCATAGCTACACATCTAGATCAGCCACTGGTGCCGCGCCTACGAAGATTTTGGGCATCGCTGAAGCAGTCCATCAAATGAAATGACACTTTCTACTTCTTTTCCTCTTTTGGGAATTTTGCGTAAATATCTACGCATGACAGTAATTCAAAGACACGATAAATGGTCCTCCATTCCTTCAATTTAAAAATAAAAACAAGCAAATTTTTTAAATATAATATAGATGACGAATAAATGTTTTCATCAATTTCTCGATTCATTCTTAGCCGTTATTTAAAATCGACAGCATGTGTTTAGACTTTTATTCAAGAAAGTTACAAACAAAAGAGTGCGCGGTTTTTCTCCTCACTTCTACAACCATCATCGCTCTTAAACTCATCGCTGTAGTAACAACAATAAAAAAATGTATAAATGTAAGTACAAGAACATAAAAATATCTAATGTGGCCGCCACATGACTTTCTCCATATCTGTAATATTTCTAAAAATTCCGAATAGATTACATAATAATAAATATTTTAAGAAACTGCGAGAAAATTTTAGACTTGACAAAGAACAGAAATAAACTCAATCCATAGCCTTCTGAGATAGGAAATAGCCACAACGATCCAACAATTAAGAAAAGAAAAAGAAGGGTTACTAAGACGTAAATAAGCGTCAATTTTTACTTTCTCCATAAACATAGTATAGGAGAAATTATTGTACCTATTCATGAAAAAATCGACTTCGAGATTTCAACGGAAATGCACGTTTTGAGGTCCCATGAACACGTTTTGACCATTTTCTCTATGATGTCTGTGTGTGTATGTGATAGCTCTTTTGTGGGTGCTCGAACTCAAAAACTAATAATCAGGTCAGCGCGGAATTTTATATTTAAAATGTTGATGAGTCACAAGAACTGATTAGTTTTTGGTAAACATCGGTCAAATGTAAGTGGGAGTTTACTCTTGTCACTTATTCGTTATTTTAAAATAGTTGCTTTAATATTTGCTGAATGTAAAAATATACTAGGACAAAAGTTATAGAAAATTTAATTTTCTACAACCTGTGTTTGAAATATTTATCCATATAATGCATTGTTTAAGAGATATCGTATATATTTAGTTGCCACCACAACGCCATCTACCGACGCTTAGTTACGTCTTAGTAACGCTACTTTTTCTTTGTCTAGCTTTTTGGCTATATCCAATATTAGATGGCTATGATTTGAGTCTATTTCTGTTCTTTGTAAAATCTAAAATTTTCTCGCAGTTTCTTAATATATTTATTATTATCTAACCTATCTGGAATTTTTAGAAATATTACAGATATGGGGAAAGTCATGTGAGCCACATGAGATTTTTCTTTTCTTAACTGTTGGAGCTTGTGGCTATATCCAATATCAGAAGGCTATGGTTTGACTTTATTTCTGTTCTTTGTAAATTTTTAAATTTTCTGTTTCTTAAAGAATTTATTATAATGTAACCTATTTGGAATTTTTAGAAATATTACAGATATGGAGAAAGTCATGTGGTGGCCACATTAGATTTTTACTTTCTTCATATACGTAGTATAGGGGAAAGTATTGTATTCATGAAAAAATCGACTTCGAGATTTCAACGGAAGTACACGTTTTGAGGTCCCCTGAACACGTTTGACCATTGTCTCGATGTCTGTGTGTGTGATAGCCTTTTTGTGGGTGCTCTAATTCAAAAACTATTAATCAGGTCAACACGAAATTTTATATCTAATATTTTTATAAAAGTCAGACGAACTGATTAGTTTTTGGTAAAAATCGGTCTACCGGAAGTGGGTGTTTACTCTTGCCACTTATCCGTTATTTTGAGATATTTGCTTTAATATTTGATAAATGTAAAATTGTATCGGAATAAAAGTTGTAGGAAATATAATTTTCAACAACTTTTGTTTGAAACATCTTTCCATATAATGCATTTTTAAAGAGATATCCTATATTTTTAGCTGCCACCACCATGCCACCTACTGACTATTGTTAACAATTGACGCTTAGTTACGTCTTAGTATGGCTGCTTTTTCTTTTCTTAATTGTTGGAACTTGTGGCTATATCCAATATTAGAAGGCTAGAAGGCTAGAAGGTTTGAGTTTATTTCTATTCTTTGTAAAGTCTAAAATTTTCTCGGTTTCTTAAAATATATATTATGTAACCTATTTGGAATTTCTGGAAATATTACTGATATGGAGAAAGTCATGTGGTGGCCACATCAGATTTTCAACAATAGTCGTCAGGTGGCGTGGTGGTGGCAGATAAAAATATAGGATATCTCTTAAACAATGCATTATATTGGAAAATGTTTCAAACAAAGATTGTAGAAAATTACATTTCCTACAACTTTTATTTTAGTACATTTTTACATTTATCAAATATTAAAGCAAATATTTCAAAATGACGGATAAATGACAAGAGTAAACACCCACTTCTTGTTTATCAATTTTTATCAAACACTAATCAGTTCTTGTGATTTTATAAAAATGTTAAGTATAAAATTTCGCGTTCACTTGATTAATAGTTTTTGTGTTAGAGCACCCATCGAAAAGCTATCACATACACACACATACATCATCATCATCGAGAAAATGGTCAAAACGTGTTCAGAGGACCTCAAAACATGTATTTCCGTTGAAATTTCCAAATCGATTTTTTTCATGAAAACAATACTTTCCCCTATACTACGTATGGAGAAAAAATACACAAATACACAAATTATAATAAAAGTCTGAATCAGATGTGGGCACCACATGACTTTCTCCGTACCTGTAATTTTCTAAAAATTCCAAATACATATATTAAATGATAATAAATACTTTAAGGAAATGCGAGAAAAATTCAGACCTTACAAAAGACAGACAGACTTATACTGTAGCCTTCCGATATTGGATATAGCCACGAAGCTCCAACAATTAAGAAAATAATAAAAAGGAGCTTTACTATGAGGTAATTGAGGTGGTGGTGGTAGCTAAAAAATATAGTTTTTAAATATCTCCTAAACAATGCATTATATAGGTTTCGAACAATGGTCGTAGAAAATTTAATTTCCTACAACTTTTATTCCTTAACTTTTTTACATTGATTAAGTATCAAAGAAAATAATTGAAAAAAATCTGATGTGGCCACCACATGACTTTCTCCTGACCTGTAATATTTCTAAATATTCCAAATAGGTAACATAATATATATTTTAAGAAACTGCGAGAAAATTTTAGACTTTACAAAGAACAGAAATAAACTCAAACCATAGCCTTTTGATATTGGATAAACCCACAAAGCTCCAACAATTAAGAAAAGAAAAATGAGCATTACTAAGACGGAACTAAGCGCCAATTGTTAACAATAGTCGTCGGTAGGTGGCGTGGTGGTGGCAGATAAAAATGTAAGATATCTCTTAAACTATGTATTATATGGAAAAATGTTTCAAACAAAGGTTGTATAAAATTAAATTTCCAACTTTTATTCCTATACATTTTTACATTTATCAAATATTGAAGCAAATATCTCAAAATAACGGATGTGACAAGAGTAAACACCCCCTTCCGTTTGACCGATTTTTACTAAAAACTAATCAGTTCTTGTGACTTACATAAAAATGTTAAATCTAAAATTTTGCATTGATCTGATCAATATTTTTTGAGTTAGAGCACCCACAAAATTTCTATCACATGCCCGCAGAGACATCGAGAAAATGGTCCAAACGTGCTCAGGGGACCTGAAAACGTGTATTTCCGTAGATATCTCGAAATAGATTTTTTTATGAAAACAATACTTTCCCCTACACTACGTAAGGAGGAAGTAAAAATGAAAATGAGCTAAACAAATATTTCCACAGTGCGAAAATTTAAAAATTCTAAAACATTCTTATCATTTATCGGTTGGTGTTTAACGATTTTTGCAAAAAAAAACTTTCCCAGGTGCATATAGAAATCTTTGCTTCCTGCCTCGTGTTCCGCGCCCTCAAAAAGACAATATTTCCATCCCTCCCCCTCCCAACCCCCCTGTCATCCAAACGCGCGCGCAAAAGAAACGCATTTTTTGCGGAATCTATATTTATCCTAGCGGAAAAAATGACGTTCCAAGACCGCCGTCATAGTATATGTGGGAGGGAGCTCGAAGAAGCTGAGAGGACACAGGAGGATAGAGAAAGAGGGGGGGGATGGCGGTGCGTGGGGAGTTCTTTTCCGGCCTTTTCTCGGGCGTTTCGATGTTCGGAGACATCGGCGGCCCTTCTTCTCTCTTCTCCCCCCCCACCCTCTCTCTCTCTCGCCTACGCGAGTGCCTTCCCCCTTCCCCTCTCTCCTTTCCCCTCCCCTAACCACTTCTACCCGCCCACTTCCCGCAAAAAGACTCCTCTCCCCTCTATCCGTCCCAAGAGACCTCTACTTCCTCCTCTACCCATTGTACCCCCACCCCCTTCCCTAGCTTCTCACAAACCCAAACTCCTAGTGTGTTCCGAGACGAGTCTTATTGCACACTTCTGTTTCCGAGGATTTTCGTGATCGGACGTTTTATTCCATTTTCTTTACAGCTTTCCGACTTCTCCGATTCTTCCACTTCTCGCCTTTTCTTCCATCTTGTCTCCCTCCGGACTCTCCCTCTTTGGCACTTTCACTTATCAGATCGTTGCAAATTTGTTTTTTCCCCCTCCTTTATTTTTTCCCGCTCGACGTGGGGTCAACGGAGGCTTCGTCGATGACAGATGGAGCGTCGCTCGAAAGAAAACGAGGAAATTGTTTTCGCGTTTTCTATTAACGTAGGAAAATGGCGAACGGAACGGCTTGTTCCCTTGGAAGAAATAAATTCCGAACGGGGCGATTACGCCATTTGTCAAAAGCAGCATTATTTTAAATATACATTCAGATCGATGGGATTGGGAAATCTTGATCGATTTTCTCGTCAATTCGAGTCGAAAATATCCTGTAGGGCAGTGGTGGGGAACTGGCGGCCTTTTGCATACTTGTCTAAACATACTCAAACTCATATATGATTTTAGCATGAAATTTACAGAAAGAACAAACAAAAGATATGTATTTTGCATCAACAGAATCTTTGCGCCAAATATTGTTTTAAATGACACATTACGTATAGTTATTGGTATTGTGAACTAGGTACATACATTCGAGCAAATGCTTCACGGCATCGCCAATTTCGCACCATGCTTCAATATGACGATGAAACATTTAGTGTAGATCTTCCAAACCATTAAGTGAGCTGTCACAAGGTCAAGTACTAGAAAATCTTATAGCTTTGCGAAAACAAGTCACGAGCTTTTTCGAAGAACAGAATGAATCCTGTGAAATTTTGGAAAAAGATTTCTGCAGAAATGTTGCATTTTTGTGTGATTTAATGTCAAAACAAAATCATTTGAATACTTCTCTACAAGGTAAAACTAAATCCATGTATGAAATGTTGCAGCAAATTCAGTCATTTCGGAAGAAGTTTATTTTTTTCAAAATTGGCCTTATCAGATCAGTTGTTTTAGCCGAACATTTTCCTGAACTGGCAAAGGTAATTGATAAAAAGATATGAATAAAAACTTGCAAATTTGGAATATGAATTAATATATAGGTGTTTTAGACTCCTTGATTAAAGAATACAATAACAGATTTAAAGATTTTGAGAAACATGATGCCACACTAAGGTTAGCTTTTCAGCCACATCCGGTTGATGTCTCGAATGCACCTGAGGATTTGCAGATGGAGTTGGTTGAGCTCTGAGAATATAACATTCTGAATCCTCTATTCGACAGTAAATAGGATTCCATTGAAATATGCAAGAATGCTGTTGAATACCCACGACTGCGTCAATATGCTCGTCGTTTACTCTCTTGTTTTGGCACAACCTATTGTTGTGAATCAACATTTTCACATATGGCTCAAATCAAGACGTGTCTGAGATCACAGATGACAAACACTCACCTGGAAGACCAATTGAAGCTAAAGACAACAATGCTGGAACCAAATATCAAGTTCTTAGCTCACAACAAACATTCACAAAAAAGTCATTAAATTGTGTTTGCCTTCTTATTTTGATGAATGTGATTGAATGCAACATTGTATTTACATGTACTTAATTTGTTTTAACTTCTTTAAAGCTTATTAATATACTAGCAAATATGAAAATTAAAATTTTTTGCATTAGATTAAAAAGTCATTACATTGTTTTAAAGCCTTCAAAGTTTTTAAAAATATTAGTAAATATGAAGAATTGAAATCTTTATTCGTTAAATTAAAAAGCCATTAAATTGTGTTTGCCTCTTTATTATTTCAATTTTGATAAACGTGAATGTATGCAACGTGCATCGCAATGTGCGGCCTGATGAGGTCTCCGTTAAGTAACATTTGGCCTTCCAATGAAAAAAAAAAGGTTCCCCACCCCTGCTGTAGGGTCTAGCGGTGGGCAACCTTTTTTGATGGCGGGTCAATTAACGGTTATGGGAAAATGCGATGGGCCGATTATATAATTCGAATGAAAAGAAAAAACCGAACATGGATGTTTATAAAAATTCAGATTTACTAATCGAATCACCCTTTTATTTCCAAAACATAAAGCCTTCTAAACATGTTTACCTTTTTGGGACACCCAAATCGCGATGTCGGATCACTCATTGACCAGCGGGTCATAGGTTGCCAACCGCTGCTTTAGGCGGTTGATTCCTCCACAGTATTAACTCTGGACTGCTAACATGAGGTGCTGCTGCTGATTTCCCCCTCCACTCCAGTTATTTTTTAGGTTTTATTGAATTCTCCAGAGTAGCTACATAGGAAGGGCTGTGCGATTGGAGTAAAACAAATCTCAATTATGTTCAAGGCCGAGTCTGAATACTGAGATTGTATAGAGGGATTCTATAGAGTCCCATGCTAATACTAATGTTAGTCAGGAACATGTCGGCAACCCAGAGTTAAAACTAAACGACTTCTCCCGCTCGATGCGCCATTCATCAAGAGTAACGTGTCGTAGATTAACTGTTTTATCGCCGCTCAGGAAGTCATGATTCAAAAGAGAAATATCTATCTCACCTTACGACCTGTCCGATCGATGATCAATCTTAAAATATTCGACTGTGGAGTGGGTATCCACTGAAAATGGCTCTATCGCAGCTGAGATGCACATTTGTTTCACTCAACCATGCAGAAATAACCCGAAGATGCCACTTCCCCGGCTGGGATTCTATTGATGGCGTGAGTCAGGAATCAGCAACCTACGGTTCGCGGACCGCATGCAGCCCACGAAGCTATGAATAAAAAATCTGATGTGGCCACCACATGACTTTTTCCATATCTGTAATATTTATAAAAATTCCAGATAGGTTAGATAATAATAAATATTTTAAGAAACTGCGAGAAAATTTTAGATTTTACAAAGAACAGAAATAAACTCAAACCATAGCCTTCTAATATTGGATATAGCCACAAGTTCCAACAATTAAGAAAACAAAAAGCAGCCATACTAAGACGTAACTAAGCGTCAATTGTTAACAATAGTCGGTAGGTGGCATGGTGGTGGCAGCTAAAAATATAGGATATCTCTTTAAAAATGCATTATATGAGAAATTATTTCAAACAAAGTTTGTAGAAAATTGAATTTCCTACAACGTTTATTTCCGTATATTTTTACATTTATCAAATATTAAAGGAAATATTTCAAAATAACGGATAAGTGACAAGAGTAAACGCCCACTTCCGGTAGACCGATTTTTACCAAAAACCAATCAGTTCGTCTGACTTTTATAAAAATATTAAATATAAAATTTCGTGTTGACCTGATTAATAGTTTTTTAATTAGAGCACCCACAAAAAGGCTATCACACACAGACATCGAGACAATGGTCAAACGTGTTCAGGGGACCTCAAAACGTGTACTTCCGTTTAAATCTCGAAGTCGATTTTTTCATGATTACAATACTTTCCCCTATACTACGCATATGGAGAAAGTAAAAAAGATTGGTAAAATTCACATAGACAATTTCATACTCTCTCAGTGAAATTATATTCTCAAAACCTTTTCAGGTGAAATCTAAACGCTAGTATATGATGTAGGCTTGATTTTAATTACTGTGAGATCAAAGAATCTCTAGGTAACTTACGATGCATACACTCACGCAACCAGCCGAAGCTCTAGTGACTTCTTATGCGGCCCTCCGAAGCATTCACAACTACGAATGTGGCTCGCCATTCAGAAAAGGTTGCCGATCCCTGTAGTAGGAAACTCCGATTTGCAAACAACGGTTGTTAAAACAGCCGTAATCAGTGGTGATCCTCCGTTACTAATTCTATTCAATCTAGAATCTGCGATCGATGGAACACAATTGATGACGGCCGCTCTGTAGCAGAATTGCACATGTGGTTTTACCCGCCGTTTTTTTTTCGATAAAGATGTCGCGATCCCAAGGCGAGATAATATCGAATGAGATACGCTATTTATTTTTTGCGGGCATTAAAAATTCTACGGAGAAACATGGAGAGCAGAAACGAACAAATAAAATTCGGTAACGCCTGAGACGGATGCACGAAGCTGCACCTGACTTTATTTTTTTAAAATAAGCACAAGACGCATCGCCATTTTTACGATGTTAATGGGACACGAACAACTATTATTCAGCGCAGTAATGAAATATCGGTGCAAATCTCGCCCGTAATATATTGCTAAAATGCGCATCCTGCTAAGACGAACCTGATGTTCTTTCGGCGAATCAAAAACTCGTGATCTCAGCGCTCGAGACAAGCAATTTATTTAATTGGCTAACCTGCGCTTTGCGCGTAAGACAAAAAGAAATATAAAAAAAGCCCCACAGCTATTACAGATTTATGCATCGCGACGATGTACCGGTCTCCCCTTTGTTAACGACAACCTTGAAAAATTTTCATCTCATCCTTTTGTTTTCCTTTCAAAAAAGTCCAATCCATCGTTTTTTTCAGGGATAGTACGAGTTTTCGGGAGAGGGAAAGGGTGCTCTCTGAAACCAATTTCATTATTTCTGTGATGATAAAGATACGAAATTTTTCGCAACCGCGAAGCATAGTTTTCTGGGGCACGGATGAATATGGAGCATGGTACTCGTAATACTGCGAGCTTTTGAGCGATAGAGGAAGAATTAAGTAGATAAGAAAAGCCAAGCGGGGGATTTATAGAGAAGAATAGGAAGGGACGACTCAAATCGGCGGAATAGGAACGTCACTCAAAAATCTTCCATGTGGGCGGACTAAGCTTCCATCTTCGTCAAAAACATTTTACCGAGAAACGATATGGGTCTTTGAGAAAAATGAAGAGTAATAATGCAGAGCCACTCAAGAAAAGGAAGCCTTAGAGAAAAAGGAAATTGCCAAATAATAAGGATTTGAAAAACCCGCTTATCCTATTTTGTAGGACTTAAAGGGATTCAACTGTAAAAAGAGTACACGGAAAATAAATTAAAGTACAGACACATCTAAAAACAAAATCATAACCGTTTGCGTAGGCCAATGGCGTGAAGTGGTGCAATATGAGAAAACCCGTTGAGTTTTACGACGAAAATCTTCACAATCAATAACTTCAACTGTTATAATTTAAAAAATTAAATCTGGAAAATTATTTAGATATGAATTAAATTCTTCCTTATTTTTCAAAAAATATCTTCATGTTTTTTTTTCTGCAATTTTCTTGATTTTTAATATCACTAATTGTTTTTTCGATAAAACATTCCTTGCATTGTGAACCCAATTAGAGAGGATTATTCTCATTATAAACACTCAAGCAGCCTAACTTTGCATCGAATTAGCGGTTCCATACGAATGAATTTTCGCCCGTTTCTCGAATTCTCTCCTGTCCGCCGACCAGCTTGGAAAGCTAAAAGGACAACATCAAATTTCTCTATCTTCGCGTCATTTATACCGTTTATATCCTCAGCAGAACCTAATTCTAAAAATACTTATGGCAAGTCGAAAACTCTATGTAACAGGAAAAAGACATGTTTCTGGGAAAGTAAGTGTCGTTCGCTTGAATTCCGCACTCCAGATAACGTTCGTACCTGGACGTATTCCTCCGCTGCCTGTGGCCCTCTCTCGCGCACATTTCTTATTGGATCATCCTCCCCCCGTGTATGTGTGCGTATACTTGCTTCGTTTTTGTAATGCTTCTTCTTCTGCCGTTGGCACGACGACTCGTAACACGGGTTGTTTTTATTTATAACCTGGTGGAATATACAACGCCAATAATAATAATATCCAACCGATTCAGACGCTAATTTTTCTCGAGCTTCGTCGCTTTAGGCAGTGAGGTCAGAAATATATTATTAATTAGTATATTTATATATTATTTGTAATGTAATTAGTTATTTACAACTTCAGAAAAGTCGGATTAAAGAAGTGACACGTGTAACGAGATGATGACTTCTGCTAGAATTTGGGAGAAATTTGAGTTGTTTCGAAAATATGTTGAGCGAACCAAGAATTTGTAATCCTACCGTAATTCGCGTTATGTACCTAAGTGGATTCACAAAGCCAAAATACTTACCTCTGCATATAAATCTCGACTTACAATAATGAGGTTTTCGGAGATAAAGCACGGAAAAAATGTAACAGTTCTTTTAGTTTATTAGTTTTTTTTTAAACTTTCATTTTACACACAATTAGAAAAGTGAATCATATTGCATCGCATTTTAAATTAGCATGAGTCACGCACGGCGTGTTAACCTAAATTATGGACGATGACTACGTCAAAACTTCGTCTGTCGGCTTATGTATTGCGTTCGAGAAATTGTGTGCGTAGTTCACGGCTCTCAGAGCTATTTGTGACTTATAATCGAGGTTCTCGTACTAGAAATGATAATGGGTAATTAAGAAATGATTAATGACCTAAAATTTTATTATTTTAATTTTTCTGTTGCGCAAAATAAAATTTGTTCTTAAAAAAAATTGACAGTTTTTCACATATTCGTGTAGCCATCGTTTGATTTCGTATTTTAGTCAGCTTAACCATCGTCACAAACAATAACTATGGCGACGGTTCCTTAGATATTGTTGCTGAGGTAGATTTCTCTCAACTCCAAGGTTTTTCTACGAAATAAAGAGAATAGACGCATATATAGAAATGCTTTAAATAAAAATTACGAAATATAACAATGGCTTAATGGCATATAAGCATACATACATGCATACGTTCGTGTATGCATCATTACGCGGTGCATAGCGTAAGGTCTGAAGAACAGATATATTCAAATGTTGCACCACAATGCGTTACTCGAGGAGTTTTGGAGAAGACGGAATTAATTCAGGATAAGATTGATCGAAAATTTGTCCGAAGTGAAGCTTCCAGGAACGAAGCAAAGAGGTAGGAAATGATTTGCAAAAAACGGGTTATTTGATAGATTGGAAATGCCATAGGATGATGGACAAAATGGAGGATAAATGAATCGCAGATTCACGGAATGGCCAACGAGGAATTCACACCTCACGGGGCACGAAGAATTTGACGCAACGCAGGCATAAATTAGTTGAAATTTGTCGAGGATTAAAATACGATGAACTACGTTTCTGTCGAAAGGAAACGATTATGATTGTCAAAACATAATTCAACAGATGATAAGTATTTAAGGGATGCAATAATCAATTGGTTATTTAAGCTTTGAGTGAGATTCAAAGTATCACTATCGCTTCTCCAGGCTGCTGGATCTCAAATATTTTATATAGAGTATAGATTATGCGAAAGTCACTCCTCGAAAGAATTGGAGATTTCTCGGCAAAAACGGCAATGAAGTTTATTAAAACGTAAAATCAATTGTTAATTTGAATAAAATGCTACAAACCAGTAGATCTTCAATAATAAAATGAAATTACGTCTGTACATCTACCTCCTTTATTACTCAATTATCAAAACAAAGCGATACACCAATTTCCGAAGCCCAATAGCGTTTTTAATATTTAGTCTGCAAATTTTAAAGCAAGCAGACATTCACTTTGTGACAGCACGAAAATGAATTTTCATTCTTTTATGAGATTTTTGATTTGTCTCGACCTCGTAAGATGATTCCAAGTAATTTCAAAACGCAAATAAAAAATACTTTACGCTAGTTGCAGTGTAAATCAAAATGGAGAAACAAAATTTCCCAAAATTACTGGAATAACTACATGGAATATGCTCAAAAATTAATAGAGTGATATAGATGTCGCCAAAATTCTGAATCTAAAGTTTCCTCAAAATCTGTTAAAGTTGATTGATATAAATTGACCCCTTTGAGAGCGTTCCTAACAGAAAAACCAACAGAAATATTTGGGCTATTTTTTATAAACGATTACACAGAAATCGCGTTAGGAATTTTAGCAAAGTTGAAGAAAATCTCTTTCGATTGATGATGATGTCTTAGCAATCAAATATGTATAGATTCATTTCTCGAGTTTGTCAATTTTCAGAGGAAGTCATCGGGTACGAATCCTGCGCGAGTAGGATTTTTCTCAAGGTCACACGGCCCCCTGTTTGCGTAGTTTGAGGAGACCGCGCAAATTCAGCTGTTCCGTCCTTCGGAAGGGACGTTAAGCTGTTGGCCCCCCTGGTGTTCTTCGTAAGAGCAGGCAAATGCCGGCACCGGGTTTCCCTCCTCCCTCCCCGGTTATTCATTGCACTACCTCTGAGATACCCATTTGTGCTGTAAGAGAGGCGAATTGGCTGGGCATTCAAACAAACAATTTTCAGAGGACGCCCGGAAATTTCATTGACTCGAATCTTTTTTCCGGTGCCATATTGGATTTCCACGATCAAGTTTTATATTTTTTTCCGTAGTAGCAATACGAAAAATACAAACGACCGCAATTTTATCAGGAGGAAAATGGATCCTGTTTTTCTTACTCGCCGACACATTAGAGTCACTCGCTTCTGTTTCGTTCATTTCCACTGAATAGCCGACTGCTTAAAATCTCATAAGACGAATGGCGTCTCCAACGGATCGATACGATTTCAAGAAGCAATGATTCCGGAGCGCAATTACCCAGAGACGCAAATTAAGCTGCAGTGAGGTTTTTTTTATTTTTATTGCGCTCGCGAACGGATGGTTGCACACGCACACACACGATCACGAACCGATTGAGAGCTTAACGCGGTCTCCGATATCGGGATTGTAAGGGAGCGGGACAATTACTAGCTCGGGCCTATCGATCGAACGAAGCAAATACCGCGGATTATTTCTCGGGCGCCGCGATAAATTTATCACCTCTTCCAGCACGCACTTTAGGGGTCGGTGTCGGACGTCGAATAGAGGGCGCATTGCGCGCAATCACGTCGCGAAGGAGAAAATCGCCGCTCGTTTGTCTGTGCGAACTCTCAGAACCGCAAACCGAACACGTGTAGTGTTCGTCCGTGGTATGGCGATTAAACCTTTGTGTATTGCAATTTCATTTCATTAAAACCGCATGTTGGCAACGCTGTTACCAGTTCAAAAAAGGATCGTTATGTTGTTGTATGTATCCCGAACGAATCGTATTTACACCTGCTTCGTAACGACGCTTGCCTAACGATAGTTTATTGAGCAATCCATCGTGGTCCCGGAAACAGAAAGCAATTGCCACTATCAATATGTTCTCAAAGTAATACGTTTTATGATAATTTTATAATGAATTATAACACTTTATAATATTTTATAACACTTTATAGTCATTACTATAAAAACGTGCTGGGTTATTAATATATCTAATGAAGTATGATCCAGAACTGAAAATAGATCATAGATGCTGCCGTAAAAGCATTTGACATGACAATTTTTTCTCTTAAATCATTTATTTCACAGACCGGGTTTTATATTCTTTCCAAAAAATTAAAACCCATTTCCAGCGAAGAGACTTTTAAATAGATAAAATGTTACCTTTAATTCTAATTATTTAACATTGAGAGGACATTGCGAACTAATGTAAAATATAACAATAATGGAGCATGTTCAGTCATTTGATACAACAATTTTACTGCAAACTTTGGATTTTAATAAGTGTATTAAACGAAATGAAAACCAAGTCTAATACATGGGTTTGAAAAGAAAAAAAACATTACGCATCTCATCCATATATTCCGAACCCATGATGTCACGTGGAAATTATAAGCCATAGTGATAAGTCACCGTATGGAGTAAAGTTGGACAGCTGGCGACTTTATATTCAATGAGCCCGGTTATGGGCGTGGCGAAGATTTTTTAACGTTTCGAACCATTTATAAAATCACTTAATCAAACAACAGCGATTAGTACACACCTGAGACCAATGAAAAATCGGTTTTGCAATGGATCGCAATAGCCTTGGTCGCAACGTCTATCTGATTAGCAAATTGCGCTAAATTTCGCGCCCGCGTAATTTACATCGCCGAGCGTTTAAATTAATTTCCAAGTAATATATTGCATCTACATTACATAAACATTAAATTTAAATGGAAGATAACATTTGAGACCACGATATATTTTTCGAAGGTAGACGTGGGCTCCAAGCGCCTTACGTATATCATTCCTTTTTCATTTCGGAAATTAACTTGTAAATAACAATCAATGAAGCGAGGACGGAAACCGTTACGATCGACTCGTCAAAATGGACGAATTAAACTTCAACGAATGGTCTCCTTTTTATTCCTCCAAGGTTTCGCAATAAAAGGGAAACGAGTTTTTACGGTGAGAATTTTTATCGTCGGAACAATTTTAAAATCGAGGCGACCGTATAACTCGATTTTAAACATGATTTCTTCATTACCGCGCGAGATATTTCAAGAGCGCTCGCTTTCGTTGAATTCGCTCTCAAGGTGAAGTTACTCGAAGAGTTTAGCCTCAAGAGGTTTTTTGAAAGAATGCCGACACGTCTGAATCTTTGAATCGGATATGCGGAACCGGGACAAGGAATAGGCGAGCGAGGGACCCGCCTAGGACGCGGTACACTTAAGGGACAGACAGACAGACAAACGGCTTTATTTAGGGCGAAGGGAGGGGGGGGCGACAAATGGCAATATGAACTTTTAAAAGTATCATTTTATATTATAAAGTATATTTTGTGTATTTTATTTTACATCTACATTGTAAATAAGTTTGTTTTGAGAGATGAAATTGTGTACTGTATACTTACAATAGGCGAGGGGCGTAATTTTCAAACCTTGCCAAGGGTGCAAAAATGTGTCCCGGCTCTGCGTGCTTCAATCGGTTTACTCGTAATATCTGGAACCATTTCTGCTAATAAGTCTCTCTAGTATGATTCAATAGTGCATGACGAGGTGGTATTTTGCTCATTTTCAAAAATGTAAAATACGAGGTATAGTTATCGCTTTGTCGTCCGCCCGTCTATAGACATTCAACTTTATTGTTTTAAGAGATGGGTGAAAATTTCTTTTTTGGTTGGGTTGGGACTAATAAAATATTATGTTTCGCATTTCACGAATTTTCCATTAATTTGAATTTCCATTGTTAGAGGGCGCTAAATTCGGAAAATGATTAAACTTTAAACTGATATTGTAAACATTCTCTTTATGCTATAAATCTGCGGTTTTGATTCAGCGCAATATGCGTTGACATCTACGGAATTACGCATATTACAGCAAGGATTAATAGAAGTTTTAGAACGATTTGAAATTAGAGGCAGAAAATGACAATCAGATATGTCTTTTCTTCGGTGATGTAGCGTTATGATGTTATATGTAATTGATATTTAGTAATCCGTCATCGGACCAACTTATATTTTTCAGTGGGTAAGACTTATAAAAGGATGTTTACTGTTGCCCGAGGGTTAACCATTATCCTCATTCATACCCAGCGCGTATCCTCACTCGAAACTTTTCAAGTTTTAGCCAAGAGGTTGTCTATCGCGCTCTTAAGAGAGCATCTGAACTTGAGTTCATGCATAAACAGCAAACCGTTGGCAAGGAAAATGAATGGGGCGAAGTTAAATTATAAGGCCTTTAATGCGCGATAAAATTCTATTGATGTAATTTCACGTCTGCCTTGGCACGAAATTAATCGAGTTTAAGTTGAAGAGTCCCTCCCCATGCTGCAAAGGGCTCGGCGCCATTTCGAATTCCAGAAGCGGTTTGGTTGCGAGCCCATCGAGCCATTAGTTTGGGGTGTTTACGGTCTCGCAAACGGAACCTTTTATCATAAACATTCTCGAGTGGCTCGCAAAAGAAAAAGAAAGCGCAAAGTACTGCCATATATCAACCTGTTAAATATCGAGAGGTGGCGTTCCTCTCCGACCCTTCCCAACATCGCCCGCGATGACACGGCAACTCGTGACGTCACTCTTAAAGCGAATTCGTTATAGGTTGGGAAAGATTTAAGGTGACAGACGCCACAAGGAAATATCCCCGAGACGGCGACTGTGGCGAAGAGGCGATAAAGGACGCTGACGTTCGCAACGCGCGAAGCCCCCCCCAGAAGACTTTTTTTCGCTTTCGCTGGATAAAAAAATACTCGCTCAGTTTTCTACGGGTGTGTGAAATTTGACGCCTCCATCAGGCAAGGGGGATTTGAAAAATCATTCGCCGCAAGTTTTCGCCCTGAAAATGTAGATTTTTTTCATCACTCCCGCTCGCCATTTTCACTCGCGTAATGCGCCGATTTTCAATTCGAATTCACAGGTGAAGCTGATTCGTGCGGAATTCCAAAAAATGAATTTCGTGTTCTGAAAAATCTCTCGACTTCTTACCCTTCTTGGTCGCGTTTGGAAGCTCACTCTTAAAGCGAGTACAGTAATACCCCGCTATAGGTCGGAGATGCGTTCCTGAAAACTGCGAATTATCACGAAACAACGTATAGTGAAACATATTTTCCCGTGAGAACAATGAGAAATGTAGGGGTTACGCTCCAGGCGGTTATTTCGTAGTTAGGAAATTATAATATTAATATTTTTATAAAAAACGCTGGCAAGGTGCATTTTCTCAAAATGAAGATAAATAATAATAATAATAATAATAATAACAATCTTCAGAAAACCATAGTAGAAAAGCACCACAAATAAAAGAAGAAATTAAACGAATGTGGAACATGAATACTGTACACATAGTCCCAATAGTTTTATCGACAACAGGAATTATCCCTACAGATTTACACAACAGTATAAAAATAATAGATTTACCTAAATTGCAATATACCCTCCTACAGAAAGCTGTCATACTAAATACAACCAGAATAGTACGTAAATTTTTAAGTTTCGAGTAAAGATAGTGCTTGGCAAAGCCCGTAACTCATTGAAATAACCGGCTCAAAAGCTGTGAAATACAAAGGTAAAAAAATAATAATAATAATGAATGAAATTTCTGTACCTAACATTAGTAAGTGAAATTGAAACTACTGCGTAACATTGCTCACACATATTTAGTCATTTGGTAGGGAGAGGGCCCAAAAGTCGCAAAATGAAATTAAACACGTAATTAAATTAAGTTATATAAATAATAATAAACATGAAATTAAAAGGCAAATAGAGGGGTTTTATTGTTATAGTAATAATTTATGTACCGCAATTGTAATTTCTGAAATTTACCTTTTAGCAGTTCACAAACGACGTATATGTGAAGAGACGCAACTTATAACGAAACATGTTCCTAAATTGATGGACGACGTATATGCTAAACAACGTATAGCGGGGTATTACTGTATAGAGACCTTGATATAAATGGCCGTTTGATCGTTATATTTCTTCGAGAAACACATTTACATCAGGGTTCCGCCACCTGGTGCTCGCGAGCACCGCCGTGTTCTTTGGCAGTCGCACCGTGCACTTCGGCGGTGCTTAAAAACGACTTTCCTTACACCAGCAATTTTATTTGTTCGCCTGTTTTCTCTCTAAACGTAAGAAAGGACAATTTTAATAACATTGACGTTGGTTTGATTTTATTTATGACCAATCCCATTTATGCAAAAGTATAGTAGTGCTCGCTGGGTATTCTAGAAAGTAAATTGGTGCTCGCCACATTGAAAAATTTGCGAATCCCCGATATACCCTGGAATTCGCCAGGAAGGTGGTTGGCAGGGGGTGCAGCGCACCAGGATCCCTAGAATAGGTTTCTTTTAAAACAAACAAGCATGCGAAAAATTAATATGTACATATTTTTCGAGTGCTCACTCATATGACTGCAGCAGCACTCGTATTTTTTTCGTAAATTTTCCATTGGCATGGAGGAGGGAAAAACAGCTCGGGGATGGCTTCAGACTATAGACGACGAGCAACCAACGCTTCGCAGAAAAGCATTTCGTTTTTTTCCCCTCACTCTCTTTCCACGCAGAACTATGATTTCCGAGCGACGCGGCGTTGGAAAACGGTTCATTTCGCAGAATTTTAATCGCCTCTCGATTTGTTTCGATGTCCGGGAGGTCTGCAAACCGATGGGAAAAAATCCCGCAGACGACGCGGAGGCGCGTAACTGAATTCCAGTCGTTTTTACGAGGGTTTTCTCCAAACAGCTCAAGCATGTCTTTTTTCGGGCGACCTTTGGAGCATCTCGGTTTGCCTACTTCTCGTTGCTATGGCAACGATATCTTCGGTTCTTCGCGCATCAATAACGTCGTTACTTTGCATCGCAATTAGTACGGTTTTCTTGAAATTATGTCTGTTGCAATTTAATCCGAATTACCACGAACGTTTGAACTCTAAATGCATTATATCATTAAATGAAAATGATGGCTTATTCGGTTTTATTTCCCATGGGACAAAAACAATTGTTTACTTATATGCATTATATATATATATATATATACGTATATATTTATTTATTAATCATAGCCTCAATATTATTCAAACAAAAACTCAAGATGTGTCAAACTTAGCGTGATAAGAGGGAATACTCGGAAATAATCTCCCGGCGCAGTGTCGGGGAAGATTTTAAATGTCAAAATTCGAGAGGCGGCGTGAATATTATTTTATAGATGGCATACAGCCACGCATCAATTTCCTCGTCGCGGAAATAAAAATGCCTATGCAACCCTTCTCGGGCTTTGGAGCGCTCTCAGCTTTTCCATTGTGTCGGTTTCCGTGGCTACGAGTGGCGTCCTTGCACGGTGGCGCCTCCTCTCCTTGACGCGGCCGATCCACTAAGTCAAACTTTGTCCTTCCTCACTTCCTCTGACAGCGGAACCTCTGTAGCCATGCCAACCTGTTATTCTGCGCGTCCTCACACCATAATGAAACTTAATATTCATTCGAATCTCATTAATGGCTCGCCCGCTTTATATGTTAATCACATTAGCTTAATTCGGATCGGGTTTGAGAATGTGCAAAAATAACTGGAGCGGTTTCGCACCATCCTCATATATATTATAGTGCTTTTCAGATGAGATTGTGAGTTAGGGGGAGGTAAAAGTGAAATCTGACGGGGGCGGGACACTGAGAGAACCAATAGGAAAGAAGGAGGGGGCACCTAAACATTCGAAAGCTCATTCCCCATCGAGTCTCCCTAGTGGTAACATCGTGTCCGAGTGCGTTGCGTTGCCACGTTGGCGATTTCCCTTTAATTGCCTGCCGAACGTTACGTGTGTTCCGGTGTAGAGTTGGCAACGTCTAGCATGAACTTTTTGCTAGGAGGCAGTACCCCACCTCTTAGCAGCGGAGACATACGAGCGGTCCCGAGTACGACCGAAATCTGACCCACAATCTCATCTGAAAAGCACTATAGTCGAGGTTTATTTTGAGTGGGCGGTATCCTTATCCTGTAACCACTTCGAGGCATGCCGGCAAGAGTAGGAAAATATGAATCCATTACCTGTCGCGTGAATACTAAAATCTACAAAGAATACTTTGATCAAGTCTTTTGCTTTATAATTTACTAGAAGGTTTACCCGTGCTTTGCACGGGTTGCTGTTTAAATGAAATATAAAACATATTATATTACTAAAATTTATATACTTTATTTAAAACTTTTCGTATTGATTTTTTAAATACAAATTATTTAATCCAATGTTTTTTTATAGGCCATATTTCTTATTTTTCTTTCTTTGCTAAAACATGAAGATTTTGAGCACTTCCCACCCTTGAGGTCGCGGCATATAACCGACCGTGAGTGAAGCAGTCCGATCTTAAATCTATTCCAATTGTTTGAAGCGATTGTCCTTGCGCTTTGTTTATAGCCATCGCATATGCAAGACTGACTGGAAACTGCAGTCGCTTGAATTCAAATGGTACAACCCTTGGGATCATTGGAATCCTAGGGATAAAAACATCTTCGCCTCTAGCACATCCAGTCAGTGTTGTAGCTTCTGTCGTATTTGGTCTCAAGAATTTTACACATAACCGTGTACCATTACATAATCTTGGAGCATTCAAATTTCCTAATAACATTATGATTTTACCAATTTTTAATATTATGTTGTGAAGTGGTAATCCACTTGGGTTCGATGAATTTAAGAACTCAACTGGATATTGTCGGTGACAATTGATTTATATGACTTAGTTTCTCCAGGAATTTTTCTAGTACATATTTTAAAATTGATTTCATTTACACTGTCATTTTTTGGTGCACATAACCGTTGTGTATTTTTATAATTTTGTAATATATTTGGGAAAACTTTTAAATTCCAACTATTTAACCTTTTCCACTAATTTACTAGTTCCTAATATTAAGGTTGACTATATATAAACTAATTAATAAATTTATTAATCGCACTTAAAATCAAATAAAATAAAACACGTCAATACTCAACAGCAATGTGTTGAAAAAAACGTTAAATTCAAATTTATATTAAATAACACACTATATTATTACACCACGTTTAAGCACGATTCACTAAATAAGAATATTCATTAAGTGACTAAATAAATAAACCGAAACAACATTAAGTCCTTGCACTTTAACAATGTCATTGTCGTCAAGGTATTTATCCTTAAAAATGGAAAATTAGTCCAAATTAATGAGAATAAACGTGAAATGCGAGCGATTTCGAATCAAAGACGAAAAAAGACGACAAGAATAAGAAACTACGAACATTATTCTAAATAATGTGCAGGTACGAAGTTCTTACGTCAATTTCTTGAATTTATATAAGCAAATGAATGAAAACCTTCGCTTATAAAAGTTAGGTTTTATATGTTATCTTACGGGGAATTAAAAAAATGCGAATAACTTTTTTATGGGTAATCTGTCGGGATTTTAAACCATCCTACGGCCTTCCCCATGGTGCCCTCAATAATCGTGCCAAGTTTCGTTACGATACTTTTGAAGGTGTGGATTTTTGTAGGATAACATACAGCCAGACATTTGAAATTATAATATAGACATTCGAGTTTCGTTCACTTACGATTTGGGAAAAATTTTGTTTCGATTTGGGCGTATACTCAGCCGACCTAATGTTCGATGTGTTTCATTCATATATCTGTTTGGTCTTTTAATGCTGAGAGTTTATTTAGAAAGAAAATGTTGGGGACAAAAAGAAAGGGAATATAATTTGCTCGGATAATGTTGATTTTGAAACTCTATGAAGGAAAGATTTTAAAAGTGATAATTTTATGAGGGCTATTAAACGAAAAAGTGAGCATGTCAATACATTGAACATGAAAACTCATAATAAATGTAAGTGGAAAAAATCTAAACATTTGTAATTGACTAATAAAAATAAGAACATCACGAAAATAAATACATTTTTTTACAAGAGTTTCTCTTTAATTTGGAAAAAATACAAATGAAGTGCACGCGAGAAAAAATATGCAGAGTTAAAATAAAATGGATCGAGTTTTAGGTTACGATCTCGATTAAGCATAAAGAATATAAAATGTAGATTACTCTTTGTGAGTAAATTTGATGTGGTCCTATGCGGCAACCATATCTTTATCGATTTCGTCATGATTGAAGCCTCTGTGGGCCTAAATACAAGGACGAGGCTGGAAATGACGCGCCGAATGAGCCATCACCCGTCAAAAAAACGACTGAAATTTCATCAAATGCAATTGCGTTACATGCCTACACTGCAACTGACACAGGAAAATATTTGATACAGCGTTCGCACGAACTTTATGCTAGCCGAATTTTCTTTGACATATCGACAGAGCAAAATAGTTTTTCCTGAGTACAAAAATCTTCAACATCTTCCTGTGCCCGCAAAATTTGACAACAACAGTTAGATTCACGTATATCTATCATGTTCCGCCGGAAGGAAATATCAAATGTCATAACAATCTACAATGTGGAAATTAATAAAAATCCATCGAACGTGTATGTATACCAAACAGCTTCAAAATATTCCCAAAATTCCCAAGTATGACGCGCACTCGTGCATAACGCGCAGGCCAACCTTCGGCTGTTTTCCGCATATCTCCAAAATATCTAGTATAACGCGCACTTGTGTATTACGCGCAGGACACCCGCAGAACATGGGATCGTTGAGCTTAGCGTTTTTTTAAAGAATGCTACACTTTTAGCGCCCTTCCTATACTCTCCTGTGCGAAGGAGAACATTTGGGGAAAACCCCTGGATACCGATTTTTCCCATTCTTATTTCCGATACAATGACCACTCGAGGGTCAAAGAAAACTGGTTGGGGAGTGAGGTGTAAGGAAGTGGTGAGGGTGTCATGAGATGTGTTGGAATGGTGGGGGTGGGTAGAGGTGGACAAAACAAAAGAAGGACCAGACCTCAAGGGTGGTACGACAGGGGGCAAGAGAAAGCTAGCATAAACAGCCAGAGAATCTGAGTGTGGGAACGAATGTGGAGGGCACACATTGTTGACTCACAGACAGAGAGACGACCTGTAATCTTCATCGCCTATTCATTTGTGGTTTGCAGTCTGGCTGTAACGTTTTGATCAACGAGGTAGGGCACTGAAAGTACGGAGTTTCGTTCCTCTTTGACAGAAACCAGGTGAGGTATTTTCAAGGATATTTTGTTTTCCTTAAAAACATTGACATTATTTTTACTGAAATTTGTTGACTTTGTCATTTATGGAGTGTTGCCTATTTAATTTTTCTTTACCTGACTAAGAAACGGTACGGTTTCTGTACGGTATTTCTTGATTTGGTAATGCACAGTTATTGAACCTAATGAAAAAATATTAATATTTTTTTTATTTTTTAAATTATAGACCCACCGTCTTACATGGCGCAGAAAAAGTTAGAAATGTGAATTATGCCGAGATTCACGGTAATCGGTCAGTGGCCCGTTTCTTCGAAGTGGGCGAATCCAGCATTCGCTAGTGGCGGTCCCAAAAGAATTTGTTGAGTGTTCTACCTTTGGCAAAAAGGGCACGAAGGAAACGAAAGGAGTTTTGGCCAGATCTGGAGCAAGAATTGAAGGACTGGGTCTGTGCGCAAAGGAATGAAGGAAGAGGAGTTTCAACTGTGTCACTAAAATGCAAAGCAATACAAATAGCTCGCGAGAAAAATATTGATAATTTTAAAGGCAGTCATTGCTGGTGTTATCATTTTATGAAGCGAAATAGTTTAACAGTACGAGCAATTACATCTACCGGACAAAAGTTACCAGAAGATTGGAAGGTGAAAGTGGAAGAGTTTAATTTGTTTGTTGGGCAGGAAAAGAAGGGCGTTGAACCAAGTCTGATAGGGAACATGGATGAGGTACCTATGAGTTTCTTCATGCCATCGAAATTTGCAGTTGACGTTAAGGGCACCCAAGACATAAAAATATGCACTGCTGGAGCTAAAAAATGCTGCTTTGCTGTTGTGCTAACAGTGACGGCTGATGGAGAAAAGCTTCCCCCAATGGTAATTTTCAAGCGGAAAACCATTCCTAAATAGGAATTTCCTAAAGGTATTGTTGTGTGCGTAAACCCAAAAGGCTGGATGAATTGCGATATGTTGCGAATGTGGTTAACTGAGGTATGGGGAAAAAGGAAGGGCTCATTTTTTAAACCAAAATCGCTGCTTGCATTGGATTCAGCTAGGTAAATGATTCGAAAATATTATTGAAAAAATATTCCACTATTGCAGTTATTCCTGCAGGTCTAACAAAAAAGCTGCAACCACTAGACATCTCCGTAAATAGATCATTCAAATCGAAAAGACGGAGGCACTGGGAAAAATGCATGGTAGATGGTTTCCACTCCTATACAAAGTCTGGAAGGATGCAGCGAGCGAGCTTCTTATGCTGAAATTTGCAAAAGCATTGTGAAAAGTTGGGCCGATGTGACCCGTGAATGTATAATTAATGGTTTCAGGGTATCGGGAATTTATTCCCCTGATGTTGATGGAGGGTATTGTGATTCATCATCTGATGAAAGCGATAATTTTTCGCTTGAAAATTTTCCGGACTCATTGATTAAGAACTTGAATGATTACGATATAAATTGTGACTGAATCAGAAGATATTTATGGTTATGTTAATTAATAATCGAGTGGGAATAAAAGTTTATGAAGAATTTGTGATTTTTTATTTATATATGTGAATGTGTTTTGTTTTGGAATTCGTTATCTTATTTAAAAAGGCATTGCGTACATTTTTTTCAACTAATAACTTCGAATCTGCCTTAATTTGTCTTAGGTTGAATAATAATTAGGTAACTGAAATTCGATTTTGTATCTGTAATGATTGAAATGCATGGTAATTTATGCCAGAAAATTTGTTTTTATCAACGGAACAAAAAGAAAGAAGATTCGAAAGATTTCAGCCATTTAGTGATTTCACGAAGTTAGTATTTGAACGCTTTAAGGCATTTTATTTTATAAAGCTGTACTTCTTATGTATAACGCGCTCTAGTACGTCTTATGTATAACGCGCACTCAATAATTCCGAAAATTTGACAAAAAAAACCTTGTATAACGCGCGCGTTATACTTGGGAATTTAGGGTATTAAAAATTTTAGTAAACCAAAGTAAACTGCGCTATAAAGGTAAAGAAGTCTCAGCATGTAGTCTCATTTCTTCCACCCGAAGGTTTCCCAACTGT
The DNA here is from genome assembly GCA_028673005.1 of Tanypteryx hageni. Classification (NCBI taxonomy): domain Eukaryota; kingdom Metazoa; phylum Arthropoda; class Insecta; order Odonata; family Petaluridae; genus Tanypteryx; species Tanypteryx hageni. The sequence goes on from CM054114.1 coordinate 74,483,747, forward strand.
GTCGACAGGAGGCGCCACCGTATAAACCCTCGATAAGGGCATACGAGTATGTATACCGTATTAGAGATCGTAAAACTAAAACAATCGTAATGCCAAAGTGCAATTAAAGTAATGGAAACATAAACACAACTCGCGAACAATTTATAACTGCATTATGCCTTACCAGCACATTCATCAATGTCAACTTCTGCCAGAGGTTTGGTCACCATTTTGAGCCGAAGCGGGTCCGATGTAAAAGTCTTTGTTTGAATATCCTTTAATGGACTTGTGATTGTGAGTCGAGTCGCGTATGCCGTATTAAGCATTGCGACGTACTTTTGAAACCATACAGGATGAAATAATTTAAAAAAACAAAATACTGTTTTGGAATCATCCCAAATAGTACCAAGGCCGTGCTGAAATTTTATCGTTCACAGAGTGAGTTTTATCTTCATCATCATAGGTAGTCTGTCCGTAGACAGGTCCGTGATTATTCATGGTTAAACCTGGTTCTCCATATACTCCTATTTTCCGCTGTCCTCTTTATATCTTGATAACTCTCTTTCCCTTTCAGATCGTCTATCAGCTGAAACCTTTTCCTACCTCTTTCCCTTTTCCCATCTAGTTTTCCTTCTAACACGTCTTTAATCATACTCTCTCTCCTCAGGTAATGTCCAACCCAGTTAGCCTTCCTCTTTCTGATAGTCTGTATAATCATTCGCTTCTCTCCTATTCTTCGTAGCACTTCATCGTTTTTCATCCTATCTGTCCATTTTATCTTCAGCATTCTCCTCCAAGTCCACATTTCAAAGCTTTCCAAGTATTTGATGTCATTTTTCCTTAGCGTCCATGTTTCTGCCCCATACAATGCTATACTCCATACGTAGCATTTTATCAACTTCTTGCGGATATCTTCCCTTATATTCCCTGTAAGTAGTTGTTTCTTTCTCCTGAAAGCCGCTTTTGCTTTTCCTATTCTAGTTTTGATCTCATCCGTACATTTTGCCTCTCGTGTTATGATGCTTCCAAGGTATTTATATTCTGAAACTTGTTCTAATGGCTTTTATCTTATAGAGGTCTTATAAATGTATTCCACTATGAATATGCAATATGTTTCGTATTTCGTAGTTTGTAAATAAGACCCAATAAATACCTTTAGTCCATGTATTCGAGCGAGCCTTTTGTAATATCCCGAATCACTTTTGTGATTTTTTTCTGATGAACTGCGGGGGATTATTGAATTTATTCCCATTGACGTACCATGAAGAGTAAAAAAAAACTATTTAACTTTATTGCTCTACAAGTTTTCAGGATAACCGGCATTTACTGCATTTATCTCACGCTGATAGGCTTCACCGACATGTGTCCAATTAGCTGAAGTGGGCGCTTTAATTATATTATACAATTAAAATTTCCGTACAAAATCAACGTTAGCTGCACTATGGATTGCGTTAGAAGAGAAATTTAACCTTCAGCTACAAAGGCCACCAGGAGAAAATCTAAGCCGAGCTCTCTTGAGATATCTCTCTTATTCTACTTAAGAATAACTTGTATATCTTTCATTCGCATGTAGAAAAAAGATTGTACGTTGACTGGTCGGAAATATATTACACCGTTGATGTATCGCGATGACTATGGTTCTGCGATAACTGGAGAGCTAACCGAAAGCTTTTTTATCTAATTATAAAAAAATTAAATAGTAAACACGCGTTACAAAAATATGAATTAAACTAAATAAAACTCTTATTTAACCTAAATCATCAGGAGAATATTTGAAGTAAAAGGGTCGTAAGAACTGTTCGAATCCGTAAGGACGCCATGAAGGTGGACCTTGACTTGCGAACATTCAAGTTGCAAACAATTCGTACTTGCGAACATTCCACGTCCCAATGAATTGCGATCCCCTTTTCAGTAAACGAACACAGCACCTGTAGTTACGAACGTCTGGAAATGTTAGAACATTCATACTACGAGTATTTTCCCCTCCTACCCTTGACTTATGAATCTACAGTTGCCCTGCGCATTTGAAACCGTACTCAAGTGAACTGACATATATATTCCTTTCAATTGTTTTACTACCCTTAAAAATATGGGAAACCAGCGTAAAATCAGTGACTGTGATGGTGCTTCGTCTAAGTGCGGTAAAAAACGTCGAGTGCTATCGATGGAAACTAAAATGGACACAATAAATCGATCAGAATGAAGCGAGTTGTTTGCTTCCGATGGTCGCGCTTATGATGTCAATCGTTCAACAATTGGAACCATTTTAAAAGACAAACAAAAAATTGTTGATCACGTTCGTGATTATCAGTAAATAACGAAGTGTCGTCGTTGAAGAAATGGAACGGTGTTTAACAATTTGAATTCGGAATCGAATGAGAAAAATCCAACGTTTGCGTACCGAATTGATTCAAGATAAAGCTGGAAGTCGTATCCAAATTCTTCGGAATAGTAATCCATCAAAAGTTGTCTCGAAAAGCACTGATTGTACTGTATACGACCAACTATGTATAACGAAATTAAACTTTTCGTTGAAAAATATACCAATTTATTCTGCTTTTTTACCCCTTTATGCAGTGGCGGATTTACGCCTCCTGGGGCTCCTGGCGCTAAACATTTGGGGCCCCTGTCGCTAAGCAGTTGGGGACCTGCAATCTAAATATATAGTGGAACCACTCCTAACGGCTACCCTCCTTTGTGACACCTCTTAACGATCGTTTTTCTATGGAATCATAGAGAGGTTCCACAGATTTTTAAATTGAGACATTTAATATTTCTGAGATTATATACACGAACATTTTTTTGGGGCCCCTAGCACGCGCCATGTGCGACGATCGACGATCGTTTTTCTATGGAATCATAGAGAGGTTCCACAGATTTTTAAATTGAGACATTTAATATTTCTGAGATTATATACACGAACATTTTTTTGGGGCCCCTAGCACGCGCCATGTGCGACCCCCCCCCCCCCCCCCCTAAATCCGCCACTGCCTTCATACGAGGAAAGTTTTTAAAAATGATTCAGGAACCCATTGGGAAAAATCAATTCAACTAACGAACATTTAGCTTACGTTCGTAGGTCTACCTGTATTTACTTTGGAAATAGAAAATTAATCGAAAAGAAGTATTTCTAGTATAACTTTCCTCCACGAAGAATTTATCACACGGTCGCAGATATTTAGAATTATCTCAGTAAAAATGCTTCGTACTCGATGCTGAAATTGGTCCAGCGGTATAAAAATGCTCGGCGTCGATTGAAACTTAAGATCCAAACATTACATAATTTCGCCTCAATTACTAAGGTCAAGATTTCACACAATGTCAATTCCAAAACATGCGCCAACCAGATGAGTCTAACTTGAGCGGCACACCGGTAAATACTTCAACGTGCATATCCTTATGTGAAATTATCCTCAGTGGCTTGCTGATTTTCCGATTTTATCAACAATTTCAAAAGGTTTTACGCTTTCACGACTACGAAAATAGCTCCTTTCTAAAATTTTCTCAAAGATTACGACGTCCCCGCCCGATATCGACCAACAAGCGCCCCATATCTGTTGGCGACAACTTCGCCAACACAAATCCATTTAAAATACGTGGCACGGGGAAATTTTACTCTGGCGCTCCCCCGCTCTTTCTCTGTCTCGCGGATGGCATCTCATTATAACGGCTTCCGTTTAATCAGTCTCGGTAATTAAACACGCCGTGACCTAATCCGGTTTCACGAGATTTGTCAAAACCAATTTCGTGGGTGCGAGGATATTCGATCGCCCAGAGTATAGAATTCATTCTTAGCGGTGGCGTGCGTAAGGATTCGTAGGAACTGAAGGCAAGACGGCCTTAATATACACCTGCCCTCGGCTCAGAATCCAATATATCGCGCCGTTTATACTACGCGACCTCCCCTTGAAAGCATACTTCCCAGCACCACTTGCTTCCTCTCATCCTCCCAAACGCCTTTCACGTCATCCTCTCTCTCTCCTCCTGTCCCTTTTACCCCTTCCTCTTTCTCTCTCTTCCCCTTCTGGTGACTCCTCAAACTACCTTACACCATCCTGCCCTCTCCCCTTCTATCTGGCGCAGCAATTATATGTTCATCTTCCTCGAACTCAAACCCGGGGGCAGGCGCGCGAAATTTTACGACCCACGAGGTCACGCGGGGTTACATAAGAAGCCCGGCGCCACAGATCCTTGGGTTTTAAAACTGTCGCAAATCGTAAACTGCGGAAATGCTGCAAGATGATCCGCGTTCGCGATTTTAAGACCTAGTTAAAAATTAGAGACAATTGCGATGAGAATATGGAATGTTAGATACATTTTTAATAAGAAAAAGTGATCACATAAGTGATCCTTGGAACGATTAGGTTTGCAAACCTTGGAAGACCGGAGGAAAATGAACATCCATATGAATGCATCCTCACCTTTTCATCTATCCAGTAGCCTCCCAGTAAATTCAATTTCCTAAACTCCATCCAATCAGTGAAAAACTCGAGGCCCCTCCAAATTAATCATTCGAACGCATTTCAGCAGCATTTACCATGTCTTTTACTGCCTCTCCTCGAAAACTTTGGAATTCCCTTCCTAGAAATATCTTCTCCATTACTAATTTAAATAATTTCAAATATCATCGCACATACTTCTTCGCCAGTAGCAAACATGCCTATTCCATTTCTCTACGTCTATTTCTTCATATAATAATTCTTATCTTCACAATTACTTTTGCTAATACTAATTTACATTTCCTATAGACTTCAACACTAATATTTACCTGTCCAATTAACGAGGAAAAGCAAAGACCAGCTTATATACATTTATTTCCTTTTTTGTATATTGTATAAGTTAAGGTGGAAGAAGGGGCTGCACAACATCAACCTTGCCGATCAAGGTGTAAATTAATAAAACAAATAAATTAACTAATGGAAAAAAGACTCCTCAATAAACCAGTTCAGGGTATATTCCCCTGGCCAGGGGCAGAACACGCTCTCGATCGCAGGCATTGATCATGTCCTACAGAGAACGATATTGTTGATTCCAAAGCATACATTTATGGAATCCGATTTGAAATAAAGTGTGCGTATGTAATTTGTGCGTGTGTACCAATGGTCGCTGTGGTGGAGTAACCTCCCATCTTATCTTATTCGCCATTACTGCGGCTCTTAAATTGAAAAAGAGGGGCTCTTCTGATAAATTCGGTTCCAGACCTCCGGTATAGGGGAAGGTCTACAAAGTGCCAAATATTAAAAATGAACATCTATACCTTCCATAAATGTTTACTAATATAATTCAAATGAAAACACTTCAAATGAGGTCTAAAAAACAGCCACGTATAAGCGCGTAGAGGCTGAAGGAGAAGAGGCACTACGCGGTCTGTATAAATAAAAACAAGATGATCCAACAGAACGTATGATGCCTACTTTCCATTTAATCATTTATTTAATACTTATATTGGCTTTAGTATCTTTAAAGTCATCGCGGAAATGTAGCTCTTTATGCTCCCAAATTTCATAATTTAGCGTTATAAAATACTACAAATACATTCGAACGTAATATTAAATTTATCACGCGTATTTGTGCGGCAAATATAACGCGTGTACGTATTAAGGTGCGTTTACAGTATGCGAGCACGAGCGTACGAACAGAAGCGGACGAATGGATTGGCTGTGATGCGAACTCGTTCGTTCGCTCTCGCCGATGTTCGCTGGCAGAGCGGAAACCAGCGAATCATCAAGCGAGGGAATTCGTTCACAGTAATGCTCGCATAGTGTAAACGCACCTTTAGAATACATCGAATCCGAGTCCAACAATAGTTGTTGCTATCAACACTCTCGTAATGAGTGATAAAAATAGCAAAATCGCCAGTATTTACGGGAAATTCTAAGAAATACAACACAGACATGCGTCATTTCTGAGGTCAAGGTTTTTTTAGCTTTAATTTTATAATTTTTTCATGCTGAATTCAAAAATGTAACTCACATTGTTCAATCAGATCAAGTTTTTATTCTAGGCCCGATGTCAAGTTTTGAAAAAGTGTGCAGATTTTTGCATAGCGAATTAAACACAATGTAACTCATTTTGCTCAATCAGGTGAAGCTTCTATGCTGTCGATGTTTTTAAAAAGTAGTGAAATCTGGTTATGTGGCGTGATTCATATCACGTCTGTGATTGGTTGGAATTGGGAGTGGGCGGAGCATACACAGTCCTGCGTAACTGTAGACTTAAATTCATTTCACACTTGTCATTGCAGTTATTTTAGGATGAACAGAAAGTGTAAGAATGACCCGAACAGGTTCTCTTACATCTGTGGCAAAGTCACTTTGTCAGACCGGCAGTCAAAGATAACAACTTTTGTAAGGAAAAGCTATCACGCCAACTTTGGAATCAAACTTGCGGATCAGAACAAAGCCTTTGCCCCTCATGTATGCTGCAAAACGTGCGTTGAAGGTTTGCGACGTTGGATTAACAAGAAGCAAAAGTGTCTACCTTTAGGTGTCCCAATGGTATGGAAGGAAATAATAGATCATATTACTGACTGTTACTTCTGCATGACGAACCTAAAAGGTAAGTTAGTATGAATCTAGTATGATTTTTAATTTCATTTTGATCTGTTATCCTTTTATAGAATCAGCAGTCTGATGTTTGGTAGTTGAGTTAATTAATTTCTCTTTATTTGTTTCTTTTCAGGCATATCGGAACAACAAGCAGCACGTGAAGTATCCTGACGTGCCATCTGCTATAAAACCAGTGCCTCACGGTTCAGGAATTCCAATTCCAACACCTCCCTACAACAGTCATGGGTCGTCAGATGAAGAAATGGTAGATGATGACGTGTCTCCTACATATCAACTTACTGCAGAGACAAGCCAACCCAAACCTTTGAGCCAAGCTGAGTTGAACGATTTGATGAGAGATTTGGGCTTGTCCAAAGAATATGCTCAGTTGCTAGGGTCACGGCTTCGCCAAAATAATTTGTTAGCTCCAGAAACAACATTCTACTGGTATCGCTGCCGTGAAGAAGAGTTTCGTGAATATTTCACGTTTGACAAAGACGCTTCCCTGGTTTACTGCAACAACATCAAAGGCCTCATTGCAGCTTTGGGTTTAGAGTATGACCCTAAAAGACTTTTCATCGACTCCTCAAGCAGAAGCTTGAAAGCAGTACTACTTAACAATGGTAACAAGGTTGGGTCTGTTCCAGTGGGTCACTCGATGCAGCTTACTGAAAGTTACAACAAAATTAAGTATCTGCTTACTGCATTGAAGTACGAGCATCACAACTGCATGATATGTGGAGACTTAAAGGTGTGCTGGTGGGTTTAAAGCAATATGTGTGTTACATTTTCATCAGTTTTTGTTCATTTATAAGAAATTTGTAGTCTTGTGGTACCATACTCAATACTGACACCACTAGTTTTAATGAACTATTTTTTACAGGTTGTATCCCTAGTGCTGGGTCTACAAGGCGGCTACACCAAATACCCCTGTTTTCTGTGTTTGTGGGACAGTAGAGCAGATAAGCAGCACTACACACAACGCGACTGGCCAGCAAGACCTGAAATGGAACCAGGTTCTCACAACGTTTTGTCAAACCCTCTCGTCGATCCACCGAAGATTCTACTTCCACCACTACATATAAAGCTTGGACTTATGAAGAATTTTGTCAGAGAACTCAACAAAGAAAGCCGAGGTTTCGCTTTTCTGAAACTGAAATTTTTACGTCTCAGTGATGCCAAACTGAAAGCAGGTATTTTTGATGGTTCTCAAATCAGGGAGCTCATGAAAGATGTTCAATTCGAAGAAAGCATGGAGGACAATGAGAGGAACGCCTGGCTTTCATTCAAGTCTATTGTCACAAACTTTCTGGGCAATCACCGAAGTCCAGACTATGAACGTGTTGTAGAGGAGCTTCTGCAGAACTTCCAGACTCTTGGTGCACGCATGTCCATAAAGATGCATTTTCTCAGCTCGCATTTAGACTATTTTCCAGACAACTGTGAGTGAGGAGCAAGGAGAGCGCTTCCATCAGGAACACTGATGAAAATCTCTGAAAAAAGCCCTTTCTTCCACACTGACTGTAATTGTGATATCAGTTTTATACATTTTGTACATTTTTTGTTTATGTAACTCTGCTTTGAAAAAATAAACGTTCCTAATTTTATACCTGTTATTTTCAAACTACCCTTTATATTTTAAAATTGATATAGAATAAGAACCAGACCTGATATTTTTGAATTCAGCATTTAAAAATTATAAAAGAACAGCTAAGAAAACCTTGACCTCAAAAAAATTTCAAACCCAGGCCTGTGCAATCGATAAGCAAAATTCTACGATAAAAATTAGAATCTTCATTCGTTTCCTCAGAGAATAGTACAAAACTCGCTCCGAAATGACAATTCTAAGAAATTTTAATGTGCAAGAGAAAATTACCCTGCACGATGGATTTCAGATTTCCCATGTAAATCAAATGGGAAGGATAGTTCCTGGAATCGAACCCGGGACTTTCAATCTTCACAACAAAAAATATCCTCGGGAGCTCGGCTCATATTGTTAGAGATTTCCGCAAGTTTCATGAAAATCGGTTCATTGGTTCAAAAGTTAATAGGGGGGACGGACAGACAGACACAACGACAAAACTTTAAGCCAATTTCCATTCTGGAAATTAGGCAAAAACTTGGAGTGGCTCACTGTGTAACTACGAACTACAATATCTCATGATACTACATATATTGCTCTCAAGCAATGCTGGCGAAGGAGAAAATCACATGCCCCGAAGGAGATAAACGCATGGCCGTGTGTAAACAGGAGTGGCCTCATAAACTTCATGTACCTTTCATTTCACTTCTCAGTTTTTTTGTGCCGAAATAAAGTTCGTTAGTATTAGAATCGGTTTTTATTGCGACATTCTCCGCGACTACATAAAAATTCCCATTACGAAAAAATAACAGAATATTTACGTTATGAACAAGAAAATTAAATTGCTGAACTAAACATAAATAGTATGCATAGATATTAATCTGTTAAAATACATAATGGTTACTAAGATTTAAGAAAAATCATTGCAGAAAAAAATAATTAGTGAGCGCCTGAAACAGTGGATTCTCAAAACCTCATACGACACACATATCGTTAACCGCGGATACTCAAAACCGCGATTGGCAAAACCATGGTTGGAGAGGGACAATAAATAATTTCCTTTTCACTGTATGGTTTAAAGTAGAATTTTTTTCATTCCTTATTATAATAACTATAATTCTCTAATTATTAACACATTGTGATGAAGATGGTACTGCATCCGTAGACTGTAAGGGCCTGTAATTATAAACTAAAAATAGAGTCCAATTATAGATATACAATTGATAGTGGTCCACGTATTTTGTTCTGGTGATAATTTTAAGCGAAAGCCGTTAGTTCTGATAATAATTTCTGGTACGAAAGAACAGGAAGAATGAATAATGGTATATCGTTGATCACGCCGTTGGATATCTTCCTATGGTGCTATGATTATAACTAATGCACTCACTTTGGATGCATTTTAAAACAACATATTGCATCTCACTGCCAATATCCCAAATACCAAATTACTGGCATTTCATTCCGTCACTCACAGTTGTGCAACCAAAATGACAGAGCTCATTTTTAACACTTTCAGTAATAAATCAACCAAATTTTTATAATATTTAAATCAAAATAAATTGCACAAATTCGTAGAATAAAAAATTCTCAGTTGAAATTATGTATTATATCGCTAATTTCAACAATCCTTCTTTGTACCAATTCTGCTCCCAATCCCATAACTACACACCTTACAAAAATGTCCATCAATACTCTCTCATACTTTTCCCAACCCATCTCCTATTCCTATCCAATACTCAGGCCTGACGAGAGGGAGGGGCAGTGGGGGTCGCTGCCCCGGGACCCGAGGACCCTCATGGGGCCCGGATCCGAGGTTCGGGTACTACAGGGTGACCATTTCAAATGAGAACCCATAAAAAATGTAATAACTTCGAATGAAAGAGTGTTCGAAACATGAAACTTAGAAGTAACAATCATTATTGTCTGCATAATGTCGCCATTTGTCGACAGCCTGCGGGACTACGAATGTACATGCACAGTGCAAGCAATATATAAACATGGCGTTCAATGTAGAGGAGCGAGTGTTTATGGTGGAACGTTACCTCAAATCAGATTCGTCTGAAACTACTCAGGGTGATTTCTGTCGGAAATTTTGATGTTGTAAGGCACCAATGGAATCTATTATATGGAAGCTTGTGAAAATGTCCAGGGAGACTGGAAATGTGAATGTTGTGAGTTGTGTTCACTCGTCCGCTGTTCTGACTGGGGATCATTTAGCACAGGTTAGTGAGAGCCACTACGATCGTCAGATTTGTCGCCACTAGACTTGTTTCTGCGGGGTTTTATCTAAGACAATGCCTACAACAGCAATCCACGCAATCTGGATGAATTGAAAACCCACATATCCCACATCATTTCCAACATCACACCCAACACCCTGCAGGCAGTGTCTTCGAACATGCTTCGTCGTGCTCAGTTATGTATGCAACATGCTGGTGGTCATTTTCAACATTATTTGTGACAATGTGAGTAATGTCAGACAATAAAGGTTGTTACTTCTACATTTCATGTCTCTAGCACTCTTTTACTCGAAGTTATTAAAATTTTCATGGGTTCTCATTTAAATGATCACCCTTTATTAGAAATTTCACCATCTATAAATAATTATTATTAATTTTATCAAATATTTTTTATTACGTAAGAATTGTAAGTGATGATGTGTGCATTTACATTGCTTCTCGATGTCGGAATGGCATCCCGCTGAATATTCATATCGAATATGTGAAAGATAAATACAATTTATTACTTCATTTATTTTGCTGACAAGTTCGTCGCTGTGCCTCGGAAACTTTGATACCCAAAAGCGTAAAATATAATATCCAAAGCTGACCAGCTAGGAATGTATCGGAGAATATCCGAAATCACGCTCTGGTTTTATTAAAGCCTGATGCACAGTGCAAATTTTTTGGCGATAATATTGAAATTAGATGCAATAAGAAAAAGTCGCCCCATTTACTACATTTCGGTATTTTTACACTTATTTAAATTAACAAAATGTCTATAATAGCATTCTTTTTCCTACCTGTGGCCCATATGCTGTGCTTACTAAAAAAGTAAGTGGTAAGTAGATTTATTTATTATGAGATTAATGTTGTTGCTGAAAAGGTTTTGTAATTATATGAATGTGTGTGCCTAACAGCCTATATACCAGAATGCAAAATAAAACGGAGCGACATCATTCAATTTGCATTTAATTTTGTTTTTGAAAGAAAAATATTCATTATTGAGGTAAGAGAACATAAGGTTTAAGTCAGTGGCCAAGACTTATAGAGAGAGTTAAGTTCGTACAGTGGGACCCGGCTAGTTCCCTTCTTTCTCTCTCTACACCTCCATCCCTCCTCCTCCCTCTCTCTCCATCTCTCTATATCTTTCTCCCTCTCCCTACACCTCCATCCCTCCTCCCCCCCTCCCTCTCTACTCCCCTCCAGGCAAACACTACGCCGCGCGTGGCAGTTACTCAATAACCTGTTAATTGCACTCGGAAAGCTATGGTTGGGATGTGGTGGGTAACACTCGTCTGAACCAATTATTCGAAAGGTGATGCCGGAACTCAATGCTTTTCGATATTTATTCCGGTAGCTTTATTTTATTTTCTCTTCAGCAACAGAAAAGTTTTAACAATTTTAACTACTGTAAAAACCTCAATTCGTAGATTAAACACTAAGTAAGTAAACTGAGTGCCAACCTAGAGAGCCAACAAAGGCATGTATGTATTAAATATAATTTTGGGTAAAGAAAATTGGATCGTAGCACTTGCAGCCGCTTATTTGAATTATCAATAAAAGCAGTTTGCTGTTAAGAACAAAAATGTGGATGCTCATAAACAAGCTGTATTGAATTTCGTTGTTAACTCTATTTTCGATGGATAGTGAAATTTGTTCGTTTAAATGGCTGCGAGAGAAGTTCTCCTTTAAAGTGATATCCTGTCAATGTTGCACCTTGCATTTTACTTTTATACTAGTGGAGGACGATCTGTTATAGTATATAAATAAGGACAGTATTAACGAAGTTTTAGCTTAAATAGACGCTAAAGAAAGTAAGGTAAAGCTTTTTGACAAAATGTGGCGGTGTTCGTTTAAAATATTTAGACGGATACTTACGTTTATTATCATTATAATTCAACAACATGGCCAATAACTCGGATGGAACTCGCACACCAGAAAAATAGATGGCTGTGACAGAAGAATAAATTAGTTTTCATAAAATTCTGCTTTTTTCAAGATTCGATAAACCTAACCAAGAATCATTACAGCTATGTTGCAGCTTTAGTTTTAAATGGATACAGACTTTCCGTACGGCTCTACCGAAAGATATGTGTGCGTATAGCGAAAATATGGGCGATGGCATTCAGATTCAACACTAATAAACAGTCAAATTGACTTTTTTCTATCCATTCTCGATGTCAAAAGCAGTTATCGTAAAGATGAAAGGCTCTCTGCGAGATCCTGGAGGTTTTCTGTGACGGCACCCAATTAAATTAAAGAACTCACCTGATTTAAAAATATTTTTAAGGATAAAAAATGGCTTCCTATCCTTTGCTTCCGATGGCACGAAAGTCTGGCAATGAAATAAATTGCCGACTAACGAAACCTAAGTAACGACGACGCAGCGAGCGTAGTAGGAAAAAAGGACAATGCGATCGCCATATACGTATAATCCTCGAAAATTTCGTGGCCAAAATCCCCTTCAATTTTTGCGAGAATCGCGAACGTAAATGCGCTAACGGACTCGTTTCACATCGGAATTTAATGAAGTGATCTGAAACAGTCCATCTCTGAATGTCGTAAATGAAAACATAGAGAAGTGGTCCATTTTCCGATCGGCCCGTCGTCAGCGAATAGAAAAAATTTCGGCCTCGTCATGTCATTTAACGATATGCTTTGGACTTGAATGGAAAACGAGCCTTTTGTACGTTCTTAATAATGACCTCCCTCCGTTCTCTTCTCGTTTCTGCGGAACGTTTACATTAAAAAAAAACAATCGACCAGCCAATTTCGTTGTCCATCATTTTATATGGAGGCCTGAAAATTCTTTCAAACTCGGATGATCGTAACATTTATTACACGAGCGTACATATTTTTCTACCGCTTGACTGTTTTATGAGAGACACTCTTTACCTCTATCGTTACTATGGTAACATCTTCAGATAGATTCACATTGTTTATCAACAGTATTTTTCCTAATTATAACATAACTTCAGTTATGTTAAGCATAAATTTCTTCTTGTGATCATGAGACACAAAAAGGATATCCCACGAAAAATAAATGTATTAACTTTTTATCCTAAGTTAATTTTTGAAAAGACATTTCCCCAAGTATCTAAAACTGAATGGGTTTGAAAGTTTTGACTTTAAACAAGATGATCCAAACCGAACTTATGATGCCTACTTTCCACATAACTGTTTAAAATTAAATTAGGACATTTTAAGCCCGTTTGTTTAAGTTCGATCACCACCACCGGGCATCAAGTGCCGGCCCGGAGCTTAATAACTTACAGAAAAATTATGTTAGAGCCTCTGTGAAGCATAGGAAGTGGAAGTGCTATTCTCGTACCTTGATTACAGCATTTGTTATGCTTTTCTCTGTTACAAAATAACGCTCTACAATATAAACATTCTTTATCCATTTTTCCTAAATATTAATCATCTCGTCGAATAGCCAATATCAATTTCCTCTCGTTGAGTTTAAATTTTTGTTGTTTCTTCGTCTCCTGCTGTTGGCTGCATCGATTCTGTTTCGACTTCTTCTTATATTTCCCCCTTTTTCAGGTTCTTCGTTTCTTCATTGGTACCTGATTTCGTTTACGTTCTCTCTCGCTCTTTGCCATTGTTCATCTGTCCGTTTTGATCTTCTCGCTCTTTCTCTATTTCTTCTACGTCGATCTTCTTTATCTTCTTCTGTTTCTTGCTCTGATCCTCTTCTCATTAATTCTCTATAATTCTCTATTATTGCCTTAAACTTTAACTAAAATTATATTACCAAACTTTAACTAAAATTAAATTAACGCTGATAAAAAAACAATAACTTGTTGAAATTGCAATTGGTATTCGTTTTCTTTCAAAGATAATAATGAGTGAAAGCGTTGTTATGTACACTAAACAAAATAAAATAATAAAAATAAAATATACTTAATAATTGTAATTTCTTATGCGGCTAACCAATATTATATGCAATAAAGAAACCTATTATGTAATTTAAGTAGGTATTAATACTTTCCTATGTTCTTACCCAATTAGTTTCGCCGTCAAAGTAAACAAAACTGAAAGAAAAGTCAATTACTATTGGTTATTTTTAAATTTGGGCTAAAATTCAAGTGTTTATTGGGGATTTATTTTGTTAAACGACTTTTACTATAAGAGTCAAACATTCATACCAAATTTAATCTTCTATCTACTCAGAAAGTTTTTAAAAAATAAATTTATATTTCGTCATAAATAATTCTCGAATATCCCGCTCTTTCATAACGCCCTTTAAGGGCGGCGCCACAGTCTTACTGTATGCAGTATATGACAGTAGACAGGCTCTTATTAATTAGACTAGAGATTTCCCCGTAATTTTTCATGTGAATATTTTAAAATCAAACCTACGAAACAAAATGAGTTCCCGGACGTTGAAACCGAATTTGGCGATAAAAAGTGTTGTTATGACATGGAAAGTGTTATTATATAATCTAATAAGTTATCATCATCATAGGTAGTCTGTCCGTAGACAGGTCCGTGATTATTCATGGTTAAACCTGGTTCTCCATATACCCCTATTTTCCGCTGTCCTCTTCATATCTTGATAACTCTATAACCCTTTCATATCGTCTATCAGCTGAAACCTTTTCCTACCTCTTTCCCCTTTTCCATCTAGTTTTTCTTCTAACACGTCTATAATCATACTCTCTCTCCTCAGGTAATGTCCAACCCAGTTTGCCTTCCTCTTTCTGATAGTCTGTATAATCATTCGCTTCTCTCCTACTCTTTGTAGCACTTCATCGTTTTCATCCTATCTGTCCATTTTATCCTCAGCAATTATTCCCAACATTACAGCTTATGCCTGTCTGCATAGGATCTTTAGATCTCTTTATTCCATCAATGGCATTAGTAGGCGAGGCGACTTCTTGTTAAAAACGCAAAATTTATCCTAAATCTGGAATATAAACGTTTAATTCGAGCGATTTCGACCCGAAGGCGAAAAAATATGATAAGAATAAGAAACTACGTGTATTTTTCTTATATACAGTCCAAGACCGAAGATCGTAAGTCAAGTTTTATAATTTAAATTTCCAAAAATAGATAGTCCTGTACGGCGAAAATTTGTTTTTTTACGTGTAATCTAATGGTATATAGAAATTATCATCTGGAGTCGAACCCAGGTCTTTATTCGTGTTTTTGTTTTCATCATTCTATTTGTATCTATGAATCAAGCATTCTTACCAAATTTAAATCTTCTATATATTCGGAAAGACTGTTAAAACTCACTAAAGCTGTTATAAGAGTTTAAAACATTTCCTGACACTCATTCTTTATATATATGGCATAGATATGGTACAGCAATCATTATAATATTATAGAAGTTCGTCATCCCGCAACATAGTTACCGAAAATAATAAAGTCGAAGAAGTTGGTAAGTTACATTTTCGCTCTATTTAATAGTTTTTAATTAGTAACTTCCAATTTAAATCCGTTTTGATTATAATTAAAGTAATAATCCTTCATATTAAATCCTTTGTAATAATTATTTTAATACATATATCGTTTCGGATTATTTGTTTACATAGTAACCGAGTTTCTTTTGCTTTGTTTATATAGCAACGGAAGCTTTGTTTGTGTAAATCAGTGGTTCCCAAAGTGGGCGGTACCGCCCACTAGGGGGCGGTAGGTTTACTTAGGGGGGACGCAAAGAAGCAAGGGGGCGGCAGGGGGGCGTTTGAGTGTGTTGATCGCTTGTTTACTATTGTTCAGGTTAGCGCATAGCACGAAAATCTGTGCATGTTTCTTAAGTAATTACACAGGATATCCCACGAATGGTGTACAGAACTGACAAGATTTCGTTCTCAAATTATAAGTGAAAATCACACACCCTCGTCTGAGTACAGCGGTTTCAGGAACTATCGTCCTTAGGAACAATGGTCTCCGCGGCCTTTTTTATTTCAAGTGTAAAAGATTCTTTTACTTTCATTTGCACGCCACGATTCAGCATATTTAATGACAAACAATTTCGATAAAATAACCAGAAATAGACAGAAATATTCTACTGTGGCAATCATATAAATAATCATGCAAACCGTAAATGTATTTCCATCTTAGAAAATGAAATGAATATTTTCGTTTTGTACATAAGTAAATAGAACGCACAAGCTCACTCACGCTTCTTATGAAACCAATTAAAGCAACTTCTTTCTACCAAGGGAACACACCACACCACACTTTCCCCCACAATAATTATCGAATTAAATTGTTGGAGAAGCAATTGACATCGGAGCAATTGTTGCGTAATCAATTATTGCTTGACTAATTGACTTAATAGTTTTCATTTGATATGCTTAATTGTGGCAGCTTAATAAAAATTATGTATTTAGTTAGATGTATTACGATCACGGTAGAAAGAATCTCTCTCGAAGGATTAGTTCCATTTTGGATTTTGTTGGTGACCACATCGTAAATCTGTTTGATGGTGTTTGTATATTTTGTGAACTGAATACTGAACAATTCAAGTGAAAATACGTAAAGGTTGACTTTAAGTTCATTACTACATATTAACGTCCTTTGTTTGATCTTGAAATTTGAAGTTTAACACAAGTGTTTTCTACAGTCGAAGAGAACAGTGATCGATTTTTTCCTCGGCTACATTTAAGAAATAACCGCTTTCGAAGTACCATATAGGTCGTGATTGGTAAGTAAATACTGATTTCACATTGCGGAAGTTCTTTTAATTTTTGTTATTAAAGATAAACTAAATCAGGAGACTGACATCATTAACAGAAGCTGGGCTTGAAAAGTGAGGATCATGCGTAATTGATAATAATAATCAGTCCAGCTGCAATTGATAAATAATTTGTATACTTTAATTACGATAATGAGAAATGGCTAGCTGCCATAATCCCCTATTTTATGGCCGAAACATTCTTTTTATTAATATGGATAGATTTTATTTTATTCAAATTTAATCATTAAATAATTGTTCCAGAAAAAGAATGGCAGAAGCAGAAAAATCAAAGGAAACGTAGACAACATAGTGTGGAATATCTGAAGAATGGATTTATACCAGCAACTACAAACAAGCACCTGCCAATGTGCCTAATATGCGAAAAGGTATTTTCTAATGAGGCAATGAAACCTTCCAGACTTATTGAACATTTGAGGAAGGCACATCCTGACATGGTAGACAAGAATTTAACATATTTTCAATCACTTCGTGACAATTGCAAAAGCGGCCAACACTGTCAAGTATGTTTTATAATGCCTTACAACAAAAAACTGATGGTTTGCGTGCATCATACAATATTTCATTGTTGATTGCCAAGTCTGGAAAGCCACATACAATTGGTGAAGAACTCATCTTACCAGCAGTAAGTGAAGTTCTGAGTACTGTTTTACATAAGTCACCACATGAAATAATTAAGAGTATTCCTCTAAGCAACAATTCAGTTCAAAGACGCATTGATGAAATGGCTGAGAATGTGGAAGATATGTTGTGTAGCATAATAAGGACTACAGAATTTGTATTACAGCTGGATGAGTCAACTTTGCCAGGCAATGAATCTTTGCTTCTAGCTTATGTGCGCTTTATAAAAGATGAAAGCTTAGCTCAAGAGTTGTTGTTTGCAAGGAAGTTAGAAACAGATATTAAAGGGGAGTCAATATTTCGTGTTGTTGAGCAGTTCTTCAAAGACAAAAAAATTCGCTTGCTATCATACTTGCTTTTACGACGGATGAGCTCCATCAATGACTGGTCGCTATCATGGTTGTGTTGCGTACTTGAAGAAAGTTGTACCAAATGTCTACATCTACATGTTACCCTGAAATTCACCTAATTGGTGGGTGGCAGGGGGTGAAATGCACCATAACCTACCTAAAGATTGTCTATCGCAGGTTGAAATTTTCTATTGTGATCTCGTATTGTCCTCGGAAAGAACGAGCCTAGATAACGCTCCGTCCTACAATCGATCTCACGTATCTTATCGTCACGGTCGTTTCTACCTATATACGTTGGTGCTTCAATTATTCCTACAACCTCGTCTTTTAGATATTCCGATCTATATTTCTCCAGAAACCGCAACCTTGAGTTCAATCTACGATCCTCCAGTGGTACCCAGTTCAAATCCCTCAATAATGAGATGACGCTTTCCTTATGTTCGTACTTTTGTTTTACGAATCTTGCTGCTCTGCGCTGAACTCTTTCTAATTGAATTATGTGTCCCTTCTCGTGCGGATCCCATATGGATGAGGCGTATTCCACTTGTGGTCTAACCAGTGATAAGTAACATGTTTCGCGTACTTTTTCTGTAGTGTTCCGTACTATTCTACTTATGAAAGCCAGTTTCTTGTTGGCCGCGTCTATAACTCGACGAATGTACATGCCCCATAAAAGATCTCGACAAATGGTTACTCCTAAATATTTTACATACTCGGCTGCTTGAATATTTATTCCATCTATTTTATACTCGAAACCTACTTCTATATTTTTAATTTTCCAGAACGTAACTGCGGCACATTTAGTGTAATTAATTTCAATTTGCAATTCTTTGCACCACGCTGAAATGGCTCTTAAGTATTCACGCAGCGACTGATGGTCCTCCTGGTTTTTTATTTCTTTATATAGAACGGTATCATCGGCAAAAAGTCTAATTTTACTACGAACTACCGAGCAGATATCATTCACATAGATTAAGAAAAGTAGAGGGCCCAATACACTTCCCTGAGGAACACCCGACGCTACTTTTATGGGGGACGAGTATCTCCCATCGATGACAACTATCTGTTCTCTATTCGAGAGGATATCTCTCACCCAACTGACAACTTTCGGATTGATACCATATTGTCCTAAGTTTGCAATTAATTGCTTATGAGATACTTTATACGCCTTCCTGAAGTCGATGAATATTGCATCGACCTGAGTATTTTTCTCTCCAAATCATCCACGAACAAGCCGAGCTGCGTTTCGCATGATCTACCTCTCCGGAATCCGTGCTGGCATCCGCTAAGCAATGAGTTACTATCTTAATAGCGTATTACAGAACTAAAGATTATGTATTATGTCTTTACCATTCACTGTGTCATTCATCGCCAACATCTGTTTGCAAAATACCTCAGTGATTGCCTTCACAAGTCATTACACACTGTCATTACTGGCGTTAATAAAATCAAAGTCCATGCTCTCAACGATAGACTATTCCGGGAGCTGTGTGTTGAGATTGATGAAGATTTTCAACGTTTGTTGCTTCATACTGAAGTTCGTTGGCTATCAAAAGGCAACTGCGTAAGACGCTTTTATAACCTTTTTGACTCTGTTGTGGAGTTTTTTGAAGGGAAAGATGCTTTTCTCAGTGATAAACTTAAAGATATGAGGTATGGCATTGAATATTTGTCCGAACTATTTGCAAAGTTCAATGAAATGAATTTACAGTTGCAAGGGAATGATATCAACCTTATTAAGGCCAAATCTGTAGTATCTACTTTTATTTCAAATTTAACTCTATTCAAGCGCAATATAGGCCGTCGCGAGCTATACCAATTTCTGTGGTCATCCAACTCATCTCCAAGCAAAGAAATCGACTCCAGATTACTGAACGTGGTGATTTAAGACTCCTTCTAAGCGACTTTAAACCGGACATTGGGAAATTAATTAAAAATTTACAGAAAAATAAACTTGTTACTAAATGTAGTTCAAAGACTTTTGTTAAATGACTGTCAGATTTTGAAAAGCTAGAATCACTAGTCCAGTAATTTCAATATGTTGAATTAAATAAAATAAAACTTTTATTGATATGAAATAAATGTGCAATTAATCTTTACTGTTTTGAGTTATATTTTTTTATTATCTTCCTCATTGGGTCATGTAGTCTGCCACTCTGAAAAATATTTTTATAGGTTAGGATTGGGGGCATTGGAGATGCATTTATGGAACCAAGGGGGTAGTGGCTCGAAAAAGTTTGGGAACCACTGGTGTAAATGTTGAATTCTAGCAAAGAAATTTGATCACGTTATACTATTTTGTCTAAAGGTTAGTATACAAAAGTTTAATGTTAATAATTTATTTCATTAGCTTTGTTTATTTAATAACGAAAGCTTTGTTTGTGTAATTTTTCAATTCTAGCGAAGAAATTTGATAACGTTATACTATTTTCCGGTTTCTTTAATAAAGTTCCAAATGTCTACAACATCTGCGACTAAACTTGAAAGCAGGTTAAGTCGTTAAGAAAGCTTTCCAAGCATACTTAACATATTTGTGTCAGTTATTTGAAGGTTTGAAGATAAGGTTGGTATACAAAAGTTTATTATTAATAATTTATAATATTAATTATTTGTGTTTGTTTATATTATGGAATTACTGACCCCATATTTCTTTTACTTCACCTACACCAGCAAAATTCATAAAAATTTAAATTAATTAAATAAAATTAATTTGATCTGTTTTAGTCGATTAAATACCTTCGAAGATAATTTTAAATGCTCAATTCAAGAGCCGAATATTTTCGGCGATATAGACAAAGGAATTATGATAGGATCAATGCGCAAAGCGGGGAACTTTATCATATCCGACATCGAGAATGTGCATATAATTCAAGAGAACGCTATGAAAAAAATCGGCAAAGGATTAATGAAAACAGAAGAGTTCAATATAAAGAGAATTTACAGTTGCAATGAAGACCCTCGGGTTCATTTTTCAAAGCGCTGTCAGTGGTTCTTTTAATGCTTTCTCACCACCAGCTCATTCTCTAGGTTTGCTAAATGTGTCGTGTAGTTATTGCAACGCTGTGCATTTTAAGGATGAAATTGCTGTCATAATGGAGAATAGTACTTTCAGAAATTTCACATGATTTTCCACCTAATTTATGAGCTTTATTCACTAAAAATGACCCAAGAAGCAAACATTTTCTGGAATTCATTCGCCAGTTTAACAACGCAATTATTATTATTATTAGTTGCTTCAAATATGTGGCAAAATTTTAATTAACAACAATTACATGTCGCAAATCAAATACTTAAGTCTTTGAAGCTGCTCTTCCATAGATGGCTCTGGAGGGTACAGAACATTATGTCATAAATTAAAGTCGATGGGGAAACAAGTTTTAAATGTGGCGTGGACTGGGATTGCAGCGATAATTTTTCCAGATGGTATAACATGTCACACAGCCTTCAATTTATCTCTAGATCTACAGAGTTCAACTTCGCCAAGACTTTCACCTGCCAAAAAAGATTTTTACGCGACTTTGATGTTATAATCTGAGATGAAACAGCAATTTAATATTTATAATGTTCACTTATATACAAAATCATAATAGCATGTTTGGGCCGGATCAGCCAAACAGGGGTGCCACAATTACAAATTAAACTTTCAGTAATTTGAACGAATTTCAACTAAATTTTATATATAAGATTTGTACAACATACCATAATAAAATAAAGATGTTTAAAGTGGAGCTAAAGAGCAGGGCTACCACAGTAAAAAGTAAAATATTATTTATTTTACACGTATTTCTAGAGAACTGACCTCATGGATTTTAATCAAATATAGCATATTTAATCTTCATAAGAATAAATAATCAAAATATTATATTTCAACCGGGTCGACTAAACAGGGCTACCACAATATCAAGGTTAGAATTTTTCTTTAACTATAAATTTGGAAGGTATTGGCTGAACGGATTTCAAAAAGAAATTTCGTTTGTAGGGCGAATATAGGATGGCATAACGAAATGAACATTATTAGGACGGATCAAAAAAGCAGAGCTACCACTATACAAGGAAAATAATTTTCTGATTTCAAAGCGAATACATTAGTATACGATTTTACTACGGTGAATTTGACGAAAAGCACTTCTGTACCACGGGTAACCCGTGTACATCCATACTTGTTTAAATGGCACGCGTAGAAGGGCTGTCAAATAGAAATATTTGTAAAAGTGGCACGGGACGTAAAAACTTTGCCGACCCCTGTACTAGACTATACCGAAAACGAGTCCAACAATAGTCGTAGCAATAGAAAAACTATCGTAATGAGTGACAAAACTGCAAAAACGCCAGAATTTACACGAAATTCGAAGAAATACAATCGATAAGCAACATTCTACGATAAAAATTAGAATCACCATTCCTTTCCTCAGAGAATAGTCAACTCACGCTCCGATATTACAATTTTATGATAATTTAATGTGCAAAAGAAAATGATGTGTTTCAGATTTCCCATGTAAATCAAATGGGAAGGATAGTTCCTGGAATCGAACCCGGGACTTTCAATCCTAGCTACAAAAACTATTTATGGGAGCTTGGCCCAAGTAGCAAGGGATTTTCACCAAATGCCATGAAAATCGGACTATTGGTTCAAAAGTTAATAGGGGGGACAGACAGACACAACGAAGAAACTATAAGCCCATTTCCATTCTGAAAAGTAGGATAAAAATCAGGAACAAGTTTCCGTTACGTACCAGTCAGCTCCTCAGATCTAAACATGATGATTTTCAAACCCGAACACCGGCTTGGAATTCCTCGACGGGGCTGATGAACGCTGACAAAGACAGGAAGAAGTCAATGATCGATCGGTTTATAATCTGCTGTTCTTAGGGCGAGTAATGTTCTAGAAATACTGGCGTCGTTTTATTTTCAATTTTGCATATACCCGAATAAAGCCTGCTGAGGGTGTAGTGGCGGCGATTAAGTAAATAATCCTCATATAGTAACAATCCTGTTGTATCGAAATGTTATCGATTTAAATCGACGCGTACTGAGATATTTACGCCAGTTTCCGCGTCTCAAGCCGTCCCGTAAAATTGATCCAAGTAAAAGGAACCGCGGA
Source organism: Tanypteryx hageni (assembly GCA_028673005.1). NCBI lineage: Eukaryota > Metazoa > Arthropoda > Insecta > Odonata > Petaluridae > Tanypteryx > Tanypteryx hageni. The sequence continues at coordinate 74,506,859 of CM054114.1, forward strand.
AGGTGTGTTCATTGCCATAACCTGAAATTTGCTCTTACGTAATACGATAATTCAATTCCTTCGCCATGACGTCTGAAAAGACAACGTGTAAAACCGGAAAGGGAAACGATGCCTCATTATATCCGAGCACATCCGGAACTAACCGTTACCTTGGTCACCAATTAAACTCGCGTTTTACGGAGGAAATGACGACGCTCAGAATTTTTTATTTCCTAATTAATGAGAATGGATGGATAGGAAAATATTTTCCGAACGTAATCATTCACTCCGGCGTTCTGTCGAATCGGGTTATTAATTCTGAATGGACGTCGCATTTGATTGATCAGCACTTCACAGATGTCTTAGACAGCGCGGTGACGAGGTATTTTGGCACCAAAGACAAAGTTTCAAGATTGCCCTCCCTCCAAAATTATGAAATTTATTACTGTAGTTAATAAATAATAGTCAATTTTCATTGAATAAGAGAATTATCGAGCTCGCCTTGTGGATTTAATGAAATTGACACATCTTTCCGACAGCCAGAAAAAGGTTTTAAAAAACAGGTAAGCATTTCGGTTACGAAGCAGCCCTCACCAGAGGCGATTCACCGATGGCAGATTCTAATAAAGACTATAGGATGAATCACCACTGATGACGGCTTCTTCGCATCCAGAAATGCAGATCTAACCTTTTTATGACTATTGGAGAGATTTGCCAACGGAAAAAATTAGATTATAATTAAGACTATTTTCCCTTGGTGTTTACAAATCCGTCAATTACGCTGTCACAATTAGTGAATTAGTTCGTTCTGCAAATTTATATTTCATGGAAAGGATGCCCTAATTTGATAGCTGTGACGGGCTAGGGTTTCTCGGAGAGGAAAGGGCACAAATGAAAGTTACACGTAATAACAGAAACACCTTTAATCGCCTGGGGCGCACACTACACTACGTAAGCTTCCACAAGAGAGGAGGGAACTGACGCGCACCCTGTTGGCTGCGCGCAAAAACAAAATAAAATGAACAGCAAAGTCCGTTATCGGTCTGGTCTCGTTACATAGCTTATATTGAAACATTGTTGAAAATGATTTCCATTTTATTTTCTAAATTTATTAAAGTGCCTTTCACGCGATCACCATCAGAAAAATGCTTAGTGCTATATAGTTTTTCTGTGTTAGACAATAAAACAACCGAGGTCGTTAATTAAGAATCTTACAGCAATCTTCGCCCTCATTACATGCAGCTCTCGGTATATGAAGATATTTTTTATTTTCAGATTACATTTTTATTCGATAATTTAACCAAATCTTGTATTATGTTTTCCATTTAAGAAGTTTAAATAAAATGCAAAATCGTACAAAATGTTTATTCATATACGTCCCCAAGCGTGCTGCGCAACACCTTCGCATGCCCTTGTATCGAGATTGATTTTGAGGGTCATTAGGATACACAATAAAAATTCCTCATCCGATGAATATGCATGCAAATTAAAAATACAAGCACAGTTTATAAAAATCATTTTCCCGTCATAAATTACTTTTCTCGATTGAGATATTTACTACATATAAACATTTGCAATTGAATAATTGCTCAGTATTTACAGTCCGTACGTAATTAAAGGGTTACAGAGAAAGAAGGATTACTTGAATCTGCAGATAGGATACACTACGAAACTAGATGAAATCGGATTGTGTAGTTTAATGAAGTTATGTAGACTGACGGCAATTAAGAAAATCAAATAAAACAAGTAGTGTTATCCATGAACAGAGATAAAATTAGCTCGTTTTTTCTATTAGTAAATTCAGTAATGTTTTGAGTTTTATTTCGCCATGAAGATTTCTCCTATTAACGTAATTGACGAACTGAAGAGAATTTGGAATTTGACCACCCGTTACATGCGCAAATTTTGCTATCTCAATTTTTTTATGTTGTTATACCGCCACATGCTCGATCACTAGAACTTCGTTTGTAAGAGGCATCAATGTGGAAATGTACGCTTAAAATTTCAACTTTCCATCTATTACACCTTCAGAAATAAAAAAGAATGTAGTGGGTCCCTATCCGTCAGTATATATTTTTCAAAACATAAACTTAAAATACTCTGGAAATGAGAATAACGGTGAAAGTTTGATTCAGAAACTAGGTCCAACAAGCGATACATTACAACAAGCCGACCTTCGCAACACCTAAAACACAAGTCGCGAATGCCTATTATTATTTTGTATACACTGCAATTAGGAACAATCCTGGTGGCAGCGGCTCTACATGTCATATATAAATCCTATTTTACATATACATAAATATATACATATACATACATATTCACAAATGAATCCTATTTACATATACAGTTAAGTTAGGTTAGAGATTATTACTAAGGTATGTAACATACTACCAAGATCTATCATCACTTGCAAACATACGTCGCTAAATAACCTCAAGAGACGTTAGCAGACTTCAACGTGATGGAGTCTCTTGTCGCGAGTAATTACAGATCGCAACGACCGCGGCTCTCAGTGGGTATAAAACGAAGGGGCGATAGGTCGAAAACGACCGGATTTAGTGGCATTCGGATGAGTAGAGGTTTTTAGATCATCACTCTCCCATTCGAGATTTCCACTCCGTCGTCATCAACCCTGCGATTGAAGCAACAATAACGGATTTGATTCGCGATGGCATTGGAGGTTAATCCGTAGAAACGAGAGGATAATCGATTCCGTGGCGTCGAAGCCGCCTAAAACCCACGCGGAGTTTCCTGGAAGTGTGCCGAGATATCCTTTCGGAATTCGACGTTCCGCTTTCCAACGGGCGATTCCCTATTGCGTCGCTTCCGATGAGTGGTTTTCGCTAATTTCCTCACCCACCGATATAGTAGACGGGGCAGCTATAAGAGGGCTTCCAGCTAACGGAAGTGTTTTCTGCTTTGCAAACGGTTCGCATTCGAACCTCTGTGTTACCCGACGTGTTGATTAACGGCAGGACTGCTCAACGACGAAGATTTTTTTTGTTAAAGCGCTATGCGAAACTCCGGCAAAAAGGAATGAAATTTCGATAAAATTTTCGTGGTAAACCAGAATCTTTGGCCGTTGCCTATTTCTTATGAAATCCTAGCACTGTTTCAAAGATCGTCAGATCATCTCGAGGAGAGATTTTTACTGAAATTCCTATCCCGACGTCCATCCAAGTGCTATGTATTTACATTCACAACGTTAAGTGCGAAGCATACGAGTTTCCATCACTACACAGCAAATCGGCGATGCTTCGAAAGCGCTTTTCCTCACGATGTACGTATAATTCCGCAAAGCTTGTCCGTTCGTCGGTTTACTATCCTTATTTTTAGAGCGATATATGCCATTAATAGTCCAATGTTTTCTGCCCAAGGATCCTAAGAAACTGTTTTCTTTAATTTCGAAGCGGTTTTTGCATACGGTAGCGTGCTTTGTGGAAGTTCATGAAGTCATTTTGAAAATATAGCGATCGTGAAAATGTGCCCTCATGCGACGCAAATTTAGGCATTTTTGCCGAAAAAAACACTATTATAATCGTCTTCTTTGGTGTTACGTGGATTGTTAGGTCAGAGGTGGCCAGAATATTTCTATTAAATGCCGAAATGTCCTAAATACTTTGGAGCAATGTGCCGCACAAATGAATATGGCACGCTAAAATATATTAATGTCTATCCTAATTAATTATTATTACATAGTTCATTTAGTTGCTGCAAAACATATTAAAACGGTGAAAATATAACGCGCATACAATCATTATCTCACAATACTTGTCTCACATTAGTGAGTACTGAACTTGTTTCTTGTCAATAACGTCTTTAACCCTTAACTGGGCGCGTCTAAAAATTTCACGTACTGCGTACGCCGTTGCATTGTGTGAAAAACGCGACTGTAAATAGTAATAATAACGATAAATTCATTCTAATTTTTTGTTTATTCAGTACTTTAATGTATATAATGATTTATAATTTTCATTGTTAAAATTGTCGTTTGTACTTTCTACATTATTTACGAGCTAAATGTTCATGATATATTTAGGAAAATATGACATTTATAGCGTAATTGCCCGTCAAATATAACGGGATTATCAAAAAAGTACTACAAATATATATGATTTTGATATGAAAAATCAGTAAGATAGGCTATGATCTGGTTTGGCTTTCATGCACAATCAAATCAGTGTTTTTGAAAGTTATCTTTGTTTTAATTATGCTGTTTAAGTAATTATTAGTAGAGAGGCCAAATGATTATCCAAGTATTTGCTGAGAATAAGAGGAAAATCGAAATAATAAGATATAATGCATAAAGAAGTAGCTGAAATTTACTTGAAATATTTGAGAAAATTATAGGTTATTTAAAACGTATAGAATTTAATTTAATAAATGAATTAGTTTACTCTTATTAACTCGTAAAAAAAGGATAAAATATGAACGAGAGATCAATTTACCATCAAAGGAAAATTGTGTAATAACTTACTATTAACTAAATACGAGTTTTAACTGTATTTTAAGATTGTACTTTTCTTTTAACTATATTAGTTTTGAAAATTTTCCAGAAAAATCACTTTATTTAAAGAAATTTAAATAAAAGTCATAAAATGTTATTTTTTCACTCCTATTTGAAATTCCGTTCGAAATATTTGCTGTATTATCAATTAAAGAAATCCATTGACAATTACGTGACCTATATTTAGTTTTATGAATTCACACCATTTAGCAATGGCGCTTGATTCAATAGTATAACATTTTTTACAATCAATGATAATTTATTGTTATTTTTGTACTGCAGCTCCTTTTGATCCTATACAAATCCTCTTCCTCTTTCTCAATTTTTGCTCATTCCCATTTTCTTTTCCTTCCTCCCTCTAATTACTTAATAGATTCAGAAAATAAGTTATACCCATGCATAAAAGTCTGACCCGTGTTGAAGCACTAAATTGGTGCATTTATTATGAGGCCAAGAATAGAATTAAAAAACTGGGACAACAATAAAATGTGTGAAAACATGAAAAATCGCATTAAAACGTAATTTTTCGGAGATTTCGCATGACAAAGTTAAATACCTCATCCTTGAAATATTTTAAAATGTAAACGAAAAGTTCTGCATGTCAAGGAATGACTTTTTGCGCGATTCATATATGCGATGCGAATATATAACTACGGTCAATTATAAGATGCACTGCAAAAAAACTATGAAAATAATTATAAAGATAGTTAATTACCAAAACTTTCAATAGGAAATTCACTGAAAAGAAATTAATGAAAAACACGATTTTAATTATAAATAATTCGGGCGCCTCTCTCTCTTGTACTAAAGCATTCAAAACGCACTTTCCTTACGCATATAGTAAGGACGGACGGCAATACAATCTCGAGGTTTAACAATGACACGGTCGGAAATGCATATCTTTAAAAAGCTTAAAATTTTCCAATAAATGTGATTTAAACGTATAACTTGAGCGATTTCGAACCGAAGGCAAGAGTCGACGATAAGAATAAGAATCTATGTTTATTTTTCTTTAAAATTGCTCAGGTCTGAAGATCGTACGTCAATTACTTCTAATTTAATTTTGCAAAAGAAAAAAGCCTGAAAGTGAAAAAAGGTATTTTTAAGTGTTCTCTTGTGGGGATTTCTATAGAGCGTTCCGGCGGACCAACGGACGGATAGACGGACAGACCAACAGAATAAGGACAATGTATATAGTAGTATTAAAAATTTATTAGTATGAAATATGAAAATAAGCGCCATTTTAGGATAAACATTGTAACAATAGAAGAAATAATGCTAAAAAAACTACGTTATTGAAATATTTAAACTATCACAGACAAATCACGATGCGTATATAGCACGGTAGAAGTCACGCGCACAGCTTTGCGTCTGTTTTACTCCTCAAAAACAATAGCTAAAAGGTTGAAAACAACAAATTCGACTATTAAGACAACACTCATAGGATACATAAAAGAACAATGTATATTAAGGAAAATTTACAAATTGCCAGCAATTAAATTTCGTTTGCGTACTCTGTACGCCAGCGCGACTAACTAAAGGGTTAATCATAAGTTGAAATTTTGTCGATTTTGACGACAGCAACACGAAATCCCTTAAGTACACACGTCGTATAACAGGTAACACGGAAGCTACGCATAAATTGTTTACATCTAATATAAATGTATGAGGTCGCCCTCACCGGAATAACTATTGGATTTGAACAATTTATGCATTGCTCCTGTGTCACGTGTTTGATGATTTCAGTGGGTGACCATCCTTAAATCTAAGCCTGGAAAAGATATTCTTTGGTTGTTTTTATATGTAATTTTTAAATTTAATTTCCGAGCATCTTTGTTATTGAGATTTTCAAATGACAAAACTTTTTATTTATTTTGAATAGTAACACAGTTTTGTTATGCAATAGTTTATGATATATATGTTTAATTCACCTTGAGAAGCAAGAAATGGTTTACAACAAGATTAAAAATTTTTGTTTCGTTAAAACTCTTGGAGGCTTATTGAAAAATATCTCAAGAAATAAATTGAATTTTGATGTTTCGCTGAACAGTATTAATAGTTCATTATTTATGCTTCAAGTGATGAAAGTGATCCGGTATCTTTGATTTCAAGTCTTTTTTCACAGTCCAAGTTTAGATATTAACATTGAAAACGAAGTAGGGACAAAGTTTTTCACAAAGAAGGCGGGTATTAAGAAAGCTGCAGTTTCCAATAACATCAGTTAAAATATCCAAGTTCTTCAGCTAGTTACTCTCCTCCATTAATTGGCTTTCCTCTGCTAGTTCTGAAATTTATTCCACAAAAGAAATTCTTTTATCCCTCATGTAGCAAACCCTTCCAAGCTCCCCGCATCGCATAAATGAAGCATCCTCCCACACTCTTGAAATTTACTCCTCAAAGTTATGAAAAAGTCGCGAACAAGCGACGATCCGGCAGACGAACCAAGTTTTTTAGAGAACAATGTTTTTTAGGGCATAATGCAACGGTGTTTACGCAACATACCACCATCTGATAGAATTTGCAGTAATTCCTAAACACAAATTCAATCACAGGATTCAGGTGTCGCGATTTAAAAATTTAAATCCTGCATTCTGGCAGCCTGTAATTGTTGCCTTTTATTTTAATAACAGTCACTTCTATAAAATGCCATTATGAATGCGTCCAAACGATACAGATACAAAGAAGAATACATTTTAGAGGTATAAAGTCAAAAAACAGCAGATCATGCAAAAAGTTCACGTCACCGAAAACATTCATTTTGTTCTGTTACACAACTTCTGAAACAAGTAATTCGATGGAACAATTTTTGAATTTTGAATTTTTTCACAGCTTATGCCTGTCTGCATAGGATCTTCGGATCATATCATTCCATCAATTTCAAGTAATTCGATATTTTTACCGGTTGCATAAAAAGATCCAAACTTTTATTTCCTGTAAAGTGATTGTGTGATTCGACTCAAGTGTGTCGTTTCCGTCTTCTATTTTGTTACTAATCCCGAATCATCCGTCGTGACACGATCGGGATTATAGCGTCTGAAATTTGAGTAGATAGCGACCAAATACAGTTATGGGATTTTTTAAGAAACTAAGTTTAACGGTGGAAGATGGAACTTCGTGGAACCGTTCCCTAGTATAAACAAGGAAAAACACTTTCGTAAGCTCCACAAGTTTCATTTCAATTCCCAACCAGGGTTTCGATGTCCTACATCATTAAAAAGTGCTTTTCCTAGTTTATACTTTTTAAGGAGTGCTGAAAAAATCATTCGAATTCTTCTTCTTCCTCAATAACTTCTTCCTCCTATAACTGTTTAACAGGTATAAACCGAATTGTTGAAAAGTAATTACAACGGTCTCACAAATAGTTTGATTAAATCTCAATGAGAAATATAATTCGATAATATTATATTAGATAATATTAAACTAATTAATATTAATTAATTAATATGAGATAATATTAATTAAGACTCGCCAGCAGCTACTGATGATGAGAGCTTGGCTCTCGAAATACGTATTTAGCGCTGTGTTCTTCACGCTAAGTTCCTCCTGTATACATACGGTCGGAGTTTAATCATCAATTCACAAATCTAATATGGGTAAAAAATTATTTGACGATACTGATATCTGGCGGAACTCCGTAATAGAGGAATGGTTAAATTTGAAATAAAACAAATTGCAGGCGGTTTTATAAAAGTAGCACTATTTCCGTAAATTTGAATTCGCGGAAATTGTTCTAACTTTATAAAACCGTGCGCAATTTATTTCATTTAAAAATTATACTATAAATATGTGATACATTTATAAAGTTTAAACTGGGAATAGTTTTGAAACGAGATAGGATAGGATCTTTAGATCGTTTTATTCCATCAAAGTTTAAACTCTCAATTTTTTATCCGAATACATTTTTATGCCTAACAGATTTTCCATATTACGAAATTAATTCGATTTTCGATTGAGAAAAATTGTACGGACATAAAGCTGTAGAAGTTACCCAAATAATTTAATTGAGGCGAGAAAATTATTAACCAATTTTGGAGACTGCGACAAAAGATGAATGCGTAAAGAATTCCTTTTAAGTCGTAAATTAGGATACTAAGAGATGCACAAGGAAGGAGAGATAGCAAATAGTATTATATAAACAAAATACCTACCCCAGGAGAAAAAATTCTTTAAAAAATAAATAGGTTTACGGGACCTGGTTGTCAAACTCATAGGAATTAGTGTCTCTCTCCACAGCGACAGGGTCTTCCTACACACTCATTCTCTCAATCACAATAATAAATACTAAAAGTGGAATATAGGATAATAACAAGGTTCGCGAGAAATTATTTTGCGCCAGACACCAGGATTTCACACCGTTGATCAGGTTTGCGCGTCATTCGACCACGAGAAGAACTTACTATAAAATGGCACCCACACATTCTCTTGCTCAACCACACAATTATATATCTATAAAAATGGAAAACCTGTGTATATTTAAAAAAATAATAATTTCCTCCAGATGTGTTTTTATTTGTACTATCATTGTTTTAACTCTCCATCCCTCTACTCCCTTGTGAATCTCTTAAGAAGGGGAGTGTAGTGGTTAGGATGCTGACGGCTACTTGCCTGATGCTCGAAGAGGCAGCGGGCACGAATCCTGCGAAAGTAGGATTTTTTCCAAGGTCGCCCGGCCCCCTGTTTGTGTGGTTTGAGGAGACCGAGAAAAGTCAGCGCCACGTCCTTCGAAAGGGACGTTAAGCCGTTGATCCCATTGGTGCTTTTCTTAAAGAGTAGGCTAATGCCGGCACCGGGTTTCCTTCCTCCCTTCTGTGTGTACATATGTCCAATTGATAACAGTACAAAATGACCATAGCAGTCGATGCGCTTTAAAAAATCAATTCTCTTAAGCAGGGGCGGCCCGAGGTATTTTGGGGCCCCGGGCGATATAGCACTCCAGCGCCCCCCTACGTTAATATTTATTGAAATATTTACAAAGTACGAGTTAATTTATTCATCTCTCTCTGAAAATTAGTGATAATCAAGAATTAAAAGGAATACCATCAAGATTCTAGCATATTCCTCGATATAAATTTGTATCCAATATTTATTCACTTGCAAGTAATTCATAGATAAATGATCGGGCTAGCGCCCCCACAACTTTGTCGCCCCGGGCAGCCACCCGGTTCGCCCGTAGCTCGGGCCGGCCTTGCTCTTAAGAATTGTAACTTACGGCTTAGGAGGAACTCCTCCCACATTGACGAAAGACACGTGATGATCTCATGAATTCGAATTTAGTCTCTATATATTTGTTTAACAAGAGAAATAAATCATCAAAGAAAATCCAATTAGCGTTTCCTTGCTAAATAAATAGCAATAAGCAGATCTACATTTGCTGCTCGAAAGCGTTATGACTCTTTAAATTAGAAAAAATATTTAAAATGGCTGAAGAGTTTAACGAATGACCAATCGTTAGAAAAAAAAATCCTCACACTTCATTCGCGTCTTCCACGGTCCCTAAAGATTCAAGGTCTTCCCTTTGATACTCTTGTTTTCTGTCGACTTCGTAGTGCGTCACAACAGACAAAGTAACGCCCCCTTTGCCATAGTCGGTCCTCCGTCGCGAGGTTGCCATGGGAACGAGGTCTCATCATTTTCAACCTCTGTAGGTAGAAATGCAATAGAGCTCCGAAAATATAGACTCTCCTGATTGGCTGAAAAATCGATATGGCGGATACATGACGTTTAGGAATGTCCAATTTGTAACGCGATCCCCGATTTTTAACTACACTTAAAGGTAAATATTCTCAAATGCATTTAATTTAACGGGTGAATGGACGATGTAACTCCTACGCCAGTAAAATGTTCGGATAAACAACCTCCGTCTTATACTTCCACAAAGTAACCGTTCTTAATATAATTATCATCGGAAAATTACAACCTACGATGCTTCCTTCGCCGTTGGAGTGCGCACCTGGTTAATTTAACAGTTAAGTAATTGCACGAGTTGACTTCATGATTTATTTCATGCAAGCCGAGATTAGTAATTCATTTAACTTATTTTGGCAAAAGCAACGTCTTTCAATTCTGCACCATTGAGAAACGGACGCATTTTACTTCCGTGCGACCTTTCATAAACTAACAATAAGCAAATCATATATACGAGCGCAGAAAAGACAACGGAAAATTAACTGTCGCGTCGGCGAAGAATGTTGGAAATATTTTAATCACTAAAAGGGATTGTTTGTTTACTTGCAACTATATAACATTGCATCGCACCAAATCAAATTGCCTGCTGACGGCGTCTCTAAAAAATTATAACACCCATTTATACTTTCGTCTACTCTCCGATAAGTGTCTCCGACTTTCCTCCTCCGGAATAGAGCGCTCGTTGCCATGACGACCCTCTTTTCTTGCTCATTGGCTCGAACGACGGCGTGATTTTCCTTGTACATACTCAAGAAGGATTATTTTTCAGTCCATCGTAAAACTAGTCAAGGAGCCTAAGATCTATAAAATAAATAAAAAAATAAAGCGACGAATTTCGTAAATTTTGAGATCGAGTATGCATTATATGTAGGGTAATATAAATTTTTCGGGTTTAACCCGATTTTTCCCCTCCGATTACGATTTAGTCATTTCGGGTTAAACCCGATAAAACCCGAAATTTAAATTTTAAAAATGTAAATTTAAAAATCTAGTGCATACAAAACATTTTTATTAATTTTAATTGTGTAAAACCACAAGCAATTAAAATTGTCTCAAAAGAAATTAAATGTTTTATTACCTTCGTTATATTTAAAAAATAATATTTTATTAAAAATGGTGTTTTCGGATAGTTATTTTACAGTTTCTCTAATTGTGGCGACAGGAATTTGTTAGGCTGAGTAATTAAGGTGCTTGTTATGCAGTTATGGATACATTATCTCGTGCTGCTTGTGCTGCCGTTGAAAAGGCTATGAAAGAGTTTTCTGAAGTTGTATGTGCAAAATGGATTGCCACAATCGATAGAAATGTTCACACATCGGTTATAGCATTGTGGAAAAACGTATCCATAATAGACCCATTTAATAAATCTATGCAAGTCCCAAATACGGGTGGGCATGAATTAGTCAGTTTCAGTTCAAATTTAACGGAGGAAATCAAAACAGAATTTAAAGCCTTCTATTTAAAGCCTATTTATTAGTCCCCACAAACTTTAGATTTGGATATTTTTCGATTTTGGATTGATGCTCAAGTTCGCTGTCCTGAGTTAAGTGTATCTTAATGCTTTTATATATGCCAACAGATAGCTGTGACGTTGAGCGGTCTTTCAGCCATTTACGACAGTTAAAAACTCCAGAAATATGTAACACGAATGAAAAAACATTTTATATGCAAATGATATATGTTAAAAATAAAAATGGAAAAAATTTAATTTTGTTATTATGCCTTTAAATTATACCCGAATTAAAAAAAAATTAAATCCGATTATTACCCTCCCCTCCCCCGGATTGATTTTTTTAACTCAAAAAATTCATACCTTAAGGTGCAAAGAAATCCGTTTTTCCTTACCGACAGAAATTTGACACCGCTCCTGCAGGTATAATAAAAGGCGTCTCAATTTTAAAATATTAATGGGAGCACAATTTGGCCGACAGGTGTATCGTGCGCAACTCGTCAACCGCAGCTCAGTCTCGTTTTGCAACGCTCTAGCAAATTCCATCGTCGGGTAATCCGTAATTTTGCAATTTTTGAGGAACAGGAAGGAGCGCATACCTCCGTGAGTTAGAACATTCGCTTGGAAATAAGAGAGAGAGAGAGAGTAGTTTCACTCGCATTTCAATGCGACGGAGGGCTTCTCATACAACCCACACGAGGGATAAAAAAGTATGGCACTGCTAAAACCCTTCTTGGAATTAATTAGTATCGCGTTTCTGCATCGAAGCAATACAAATCCAAATGCGAGGGTAACTTGGCAACAGACGTCAATTCGGAGGGATGTCGGATAAGAGCTCGTCACGAAATTATATGTCCAACTTATTTTCATGCTTCAAAATTCATGAAGTCGAGGAGAAGATGATTATTGCGAGATGACCTTTCATGTTTCATTTTCCGGATCGACATCCTTATTTAACCTGTAAACATTTTTCCATCGAGAAGTACTTCATACAAGGAAATAACGGAAAAGATGAAGTCTTTTAAATAACCGAAAATGCGCATGGTATTTTCCGAACCACTCAACAATACTATTAAAAGTCAAATGCTGGCGTGGAGTTTTTTTTTAACCTTTGATAATAAAATAAACGTTAGGCCGATAATTTAATTTCGAATCCCGATTACACTTAAGTGAATATACATTCGGCCTAACGCAAGCAACCAAACTTAAAATTTTACCCGATTTTCGCCGGTATTCAGCGTAGTTACTGTCTAAACAAATTAATCATCTACGTCTTTGTACCGAGCGCGAATTTAGTTTATAAAGAACTGGGATTCGCGGAACTTTTTAACAGGTACAACTGCAGAACGGAAGGTACGCGCAGGACACGTGCATGACTCCATATGACCTTAATGGCGACAAAGGCCGAAGAATACTTCCCAAGAACGTTCAAAAACCTACGAGGAAAAAAAGAAAGAATGGGTTTGCAAATTGCCATCTTTTTCCTTCTCTTTTGTCGCGAAAAAAACTATGAATGCGAAGCCATCCCACTCAACAAAACCGATTGCCGAGTAACAAGGAGACATTCAACAGCGCGTCCCATTCAAAGAACTCCGCAGCTGGACGCCAAATCATATTCAACAACACGCAAACGAGGCCAGCATCCTTCTCTGGAGCAACGGACGGCTCAAAAGCGGGAAAACATCTTCGAGAACATCAAACGTTGCGTGTGACACATCCGACGTTTTACGCGTCAAAGAAAAATCTCTGCGACGAAGTGCCGCCAGGTTACTTTTATGGATTGTCGAACGCATCGCGGGCGAATGTGGGTTAATTGCGAGGCGAAAATCGTCGCGCGAGAGTTGAAGCTTTTGGACCCAACGCTTTCAAAGGAGACGCGAGTTATCAGATAGAGAATTTGAAGCCGCGATCGATCAAACTTGCTCATTTGTCGAAATCGAGCGATTCTGCAGAATAACGTGTGTTGTAATGAGGCTATTTTAGTTTCCCTCAGTGGCCGAGATATCGATTGGAAAGGTTTTGGTTCAGCTTTTCCCTTTATTCATCGGATTTTTTATTTCAGCTTTTGTCACTTTCCGCATCCATGCCCGTCCTCTGTTAGTATATTTTTCTTTCGCTTTGCTCTTTTTTTCTTTCTCTCTCTCTCTCTCTCCCTTTCTCTTTCATTCGATTTCATTATTTTCCCTCGCTTTGCTCTTTTTCTCTCTCTCCATTTCCCTTTTATTCGATAACACATTTCTCCTCCATCTCCTCCTCTTGTAGATATATTCCAAACCCCCTCATTCTTCGTCTTCCTTCTGAAACGCTACTGTCTCCATCCATTCTCTTCGCATTAGCGTCCCAACTCTATCTTCTTTTTCCATAGATGTTATCGTTTATTTTTGTCTATATTCTTTATGCAGTCTTCATTTCTTAAAAGAGAGGGAACGCCTATTTTATTCTGTTTATCCTTTGTCAGTCCTTCTGTGCGAATGTATCTGGAACTGTACACAAAATTTGGCCTTTAAAATTTACATCAAAGTAGAGACGGAAATGAAATATATGCGACAAATCGCCCAGTCAGGGTTGCCACTTGACCGGAAAGCATTTATTGATAAACGTAATTTTTTACGTCGTAAAATACTCATCCGAGTAAATAAAATCCTTTCCAGAGTTTCAAATCAACACAAACGGGATATTTCTTGTGACGCTCATTTATTCTAGGGAATTTTTGAGGAAATAGCGAGCAAATATTTTCTTTTGTATACTGACATCGTGCGGGCGCATCCATTTTCGTTTAACATGCTAGGATTTTATCGATGTACAAGATTGGGAGAGGATATCTGTGTTAAAACTATCAATTTTTAATCACGTCAATGGGTGAATTTCACATGTTCGAGTAACATCACTCGACTGCCAAATAACTCGAATTAAAATTCTCCATAACCCTATCATAAGACCTCGGTAAATTCGGCGCTTCGAAAAAAATTAATATGAAACTCTTGAGGAACACGCGCCTAATTTATGCTGTTCTCCCTGCGTGCCTTACTTTTGTCTTTTATCATTCCTAATCCTGCTATCCGAGTCGCTATTCTACTGTAACTCGCTACTTTTAATTTACTCGGTTATCCCTTGGAATCACTTGAATTTATAAAATGCAAAGCACTATTAGCCGACATATTTTGCGTATTGATATTGTTATTTTGTTTCTTTCAATTCAAGAAATGGAACTCATGGCCGAAATCAAATACATACTGTGTAATAAAAAAGTAAATACCCATTTCTGCATATAATATATTCTACGGTAACTCGTTATTTTTAATTTACTTGGTTATCCCCTGGTATCACTTACATTTATAAAATGCAAAGCACTGTTAGCCGACATATTTTGCGTATTGATGTTGTTATTTTGTTTATTTCAATTTTAAAAAATGGAACTCATGGCCGATCAAATATGTACATACTCAGTGGCGGATTTACGCCTCTTGGGGGCCCCTGGCGCTAAACATTTAGGGGCCCTGGCGCTAACCAGTCGGGGGCCCTACAATCTAAATATATAGTGAAACCGCTCCTAACGGCTACCCTCTTTTGTGACACCTCTTAACGATCGTTTTTCTATGTAATCATAGAGAAGATCCTCTGATTTTGAAATTGAGGTAATTAATATTAACATTTTTTCGGATCACTTACTTCAAGGGGCCCGTATCGCACGCCAAGTGCGACCTCCCTTAAATCCGCCGCTGAATGTGGGGGAGAAATTCAAGATTTAGGGTAACTGAGTGGCAAGGACGTACCCGGGGGAGGGGGGGGGGGTGTAGGTCCTGGGGGCCGGACCCTCCCCCCTTGATGTACAGACATTTGTGTAATCTGCGATAACCACGCTACAAACTTGCTACGTTGAGTTAGGAGAACTAAAAACGTTATAAAAGTTTATATTATTTGAATAGGACTTTTTTTTAATCAATTGCTGGAAATTGGTTTTCGGCCTCGTCCCCCCCCCCCCCCCCGAAATAAATTTCTGGTTACGTGCATTCTGAGCGGTATGGAAATCTTGCCTTTTCCCCCCAATCTTTCGCGGAACCCTAGGATTCCGCGTAACCCAAGTTGAGAAGCACTGCCATACGTCACGGGGCCCCATACTTCATGGGGCACCATACTTCACGGGGCCCCTGGCGCGCGACATGTGCGAACCCCCCCTAAAACCGCCACTGTACATACTGTGTAGCAAAAAAGTAAATACCTACCTATTTCTGCATATAATTCAAAAGGGAATGAGCTACAATTAGCCCATGCGAAGAAAAACTTGGTCTGAACTAGGAGAAATGTTTTTTTAGCTTTCTTTCACTGCGGCATATTTATATCCATTGAGATTCGCCATTTAATTCACAAATTAATTATGAAGCCATTAAAATGTGCAATTGATTTACTCAGCCGTTTTATGTCTGTAATGGTTATATGTATAAT
Organism: Tanypteryx hageni; assembly: GCA_028673005.1. Taxonomy (NCBI): domain Eukaryota; kingdom Metazoa; phylum Arthropoda; class Insecta; order Odonata; family Petaluridae; genus Tanypteryx; species Tanypteryx hageni. The sequence goes on from CM054114.1 coordinate 74,522,926, forward strand.
CTATGGTCGTAATATAGCATAATAAACATTTTAATGACGATCGATTAAGCCAATGGCTCCCAATAATTATTAGGCGCAACACCCCTTCAAAGATAAGTAGAATTTCGCGACACCACCACTTTGAAACAGGATTGCATATTTCTGAATATGTGATTCAAACATTTGGGCGCATTCATTTGTTGGAACTACATGATCAATTTATGAAAGCCAAAAATCTTCCCCAAAAAACCTATCAACATTTTCGAATCGTTGATTTACTTAACAGCATTTTTCGCGGCACCCTTAAGAATTAGCTGCAGCACAGTGATAATTTTTAAATATTTGTCACGTTTACGGTGTCAAAATAACCGAGTTCTAAACCGTCTTTTGAAAGAAATGAGCCGAAATTTTCAGTAGTATATAGAAAGGTAGGGTGGATACCTAATGGAATGGTAAAGACGGATTTTATCGTTTTGACGAAGAGACGATTTGAAACATAGGAGAGGAAGGAAAAGGCATTCAACAGCAGTTGCCCTGGAGATGGCCGCTTTTACAGGCATGATCTAGGAGGATCCCTGCAAATTTTTGGGATTGGGGAGTGGGAATTTCTGTACCCATAGTTTATTTTAATATTAAATTGAGATCCCATGTCATAAATGTTGCGAAATATCCTCGTAGACACTAGGTAGGAGCTTTAAACGGACATTGCTATTTGAAGTACTTTTGAAGCTATTGCCTATAAACGATGGGCGTTTTAAGAAAAAAAGTTGAGTTGTTCTAAACTAAATAATAGTGCGGAAGATAATAAAAGAATGAGGTCGGAATTGAGTTAATAGGATGAAGTGCTGAAAGGGCCTTCGAGGATTTCCCAGTCTCACGACAAAAGTGATAAATCTTACATATTTATTCGGCATTCTACTGACTCAATACTGTGACGAGTTCTTAATATGCCGTAATGAAACCACCGATATTTCCATTCCTCGATATGTGCTAATTATTCAACGCTCTTGCCACCAATATACATATAATTTAAATAGCTCGTTGACCTTCAATCGTAGAAAAATGTGTATTACGTTTTTCGAATGCTCTAAGCTCTGAAGTTATTACACCAACTTTTAGTAAAAGAGTTGATGTAATCCTATACATCTAGGCATTTTCCAAAATCATGTTGTTTATTTGAGGAAAATATGCCACCTGTTCTGATCGCAGCTCGAAAGAGAACGTTCACTTTACACAAGATTGCTCAAGTATCCGCGATGAACTATCTTGATATTTGAAAACTCATAACACTAAATAAAGCTAACTGAACAATATTAACGTGGCAAAAATTAAAAGCATGCAAAAAAATACTTATGAATAAGAGTAATGAACGCCTGTTGCCACCAGAGCTTCGGCGAAAACTTAGAATAAATTAACAAATTTGTGAAACTCGAAACGATGTGTACTCGACGAATCTCAGCTCCGTCCAATTAAAAAAATATTCAGGAATAATATCAATCGCGAATTTATCGAATGCTCTCTTTAAACACGGGCGTATGAATAAGCGAAGCTGATCCGATTTTTTATGGTGTTTTTTTTCAAAATGGCGTCACAATGTTATTTACATTCAACGGGTCATTCGAAAGAAGATTTCGAAAAACCTCCCGTTTTCAAAGCAAAGCGTTCGAGGGTGTTCGGTGAGGCCGATTTATTTACCTCGAGCACAGACTCAATCGAAATGATTCGCGTAGGGCGATGTAATTACTATCTGAGAAATTAGATTATGGTTCACACACAAGTGCGAGTTAGAATTTGATCCCGCGTTAAATTCGTAGGAATTTCGTTAACGCGTTATAACCGTTCGGAAAATTATTCTGTTCTTATTTCTGCAAAATTAACACACGGAGAAGGGAAAACGTTGCGCCATTTTATGTGGGTACTTACTTCGATTAAAAAATATAACGTATTTGATCTTCCGGAAACGATAATCGGAATCCTATAAGAGCCGGTCATTATCTCTTCCTCTATACAACGAGATTGTCCGTTTGAATCTGAAATGATCCAATTCGAGTTAATAATTTTTTTCTGCAAATGTCGCAATAATTCCATCATCCGTACTCTATTCTAGTCCAGCTCATATGGCGCGCATGAATAATCAATGCGGGGACACGACGGACAAAATGTAATATGCGTATTTTATTATTTGGAGAAACAAAAAGAAAACAGAAGTCGCTTTAATAACAAAATGTAATTGGATTTTCGTGAGAACATGCATAGAAACGTACATCAAACCAGAAGTGCGCTGTCTGAAACAGATCAAGTTTGAATACACGAGATGTTCAAAGCACCTAGCAACAATATTTGTATCGCCTTTCTGCCCGTAGAAGACCAGAAGATAACAAATAAATCTCTAAAGAAGTCCAATTTCTGCGAAAAATAATCCGTCATCGAAAACACACGTAAAATATTCCATTAAAAAGGCATAGCGAGATTAAATTCAGGCAGTCGATACATGCGCGAAAAGTAAATAGGGTTTCGGGTCTAATTTCCGAATTATTATGAAATGATGTCGAATCAAGGTGCTTTTCAGACACGGGAAAGCATAAAAGGGCTTCAATGGACAAGTTTCGCGGTATAAAACCGAAGTTTTAATGAACGTCAGCGAGCATGACTTTGTAACGTCTTTTTTCCTTCAAGCCGACATGTTCCAGCCGCCATTTTTTCCTCCTCTTAGTTAATTTAAGATTCACTATCAAACCTTCGTTCTCATCAAGTTCTCGATCGTATTTCTTTAGAGGAGAGCGAAGCGGGAGACGTTGATACCGTTAAAAGGAAAAAAAAATATATCGCTAATTTGGCCCAAGTGGATGGGGTAATTGATTTTCTGGTTTCAATAATGAGTCATTTAGAACATGAGATACACGAGAAGGGTTCCAATGGATTTCCCTCTCAATTTAGAAAAGTTAATCGCGAGGCCTCTTGTTTGCCCGTTCGATTGAAAATTTATAAATTCTAAAACGTTTTGAAGTTTGAAAAATACTTCATTATTTCAAATGGTTTTTTAAATGTGACGTATGGTTTTGATTTTTTTTGCCTTTAGAGCGATTTACAGTATAAATGCTATATAATTATATTGATAGATATCCATGCGAAAGATAATTAACCCTTAATTTCTACGCTCTTGAAAAGATTAAGAGGCCTTTTAACGCTTTGCGATTGCCATTGGTGGCGTTCAAGTTTGCAAATGCACAGTGAGATGTTAATTTTCGAGAGGAGAAAATGACATATTTCGTAAAATTATTCTCAGCTGTGTAAGAATTGTCACGTCAATTCGTGATGAAACTTGCAACGGTTTGCGAATTCAGTCGAATTAAGAGGGTACCAAATTGTGTGTAAGTTAAGTTTCCACGGTGAATTAAAGCACAAAAAGGGTTACGTAATAATTATAAATATTAAGCCTGATATTTCCAAGATAAAAAACCTTCTACTGGTAAATTAACGAAAGTGGAAGCAGTCATATTACCAAATGGGATTATTTGGATTTAAATGCTTCCTAAATTAACCATTATTCACAATCGATTTATCTAAAGAGCATTACTGGGCAAGGAAACAAAAAACGTAATGCTGACGTGTTTATAAATTAACTAAAAAAATATAAAATTGGGACATCATGCAAGAAAAATGTGTTTATTTTATCGTAAAGGATCAATACTTAAATTAACACATTACATCTATTTTACCAAGTGCGGTAGTGAAAAGAAGACTTTTGGACTCACATCAAACGAATGATGAATTCAAACTGACGTGAAATTTCAGATCTTATTGTGTGTTTCTATATCACGAGATATTGAAGTTTACTATCGTTATATAATTATAACAAGTCAACTTCCTTTAGTAACCAAAAAAAGTCTTCTCGAGGTCACCTTATGATAGTAATTCTTAAACAAGTAAAAGGTGGAAGCACGTTTTCTTAAATATTTTCGGAGTTCAGAGATCCTCAATAGATCCCACGCGTGAAAATTCCTCTAGCTTCAGTAGATTGGCTACAATACTATTTCAAAAATTTGAATTTTCCGAAATTAAAGCCACATAGCGGAAAATCTTTTAACTATGTACTGTGAAAATCCAATAATTGGACAATTTGTAAATCAATAAGAACTATCAAATTCAAAAGGAATTTTTCAAATACCACTTAAAATAAAAAAGTTGTGTCCACAGACGGACAGACAGAATGTGATCACATAAGTACGTGTACGTACGTGCTAAAAAGAGCTCAGAATCTACTGGCGACGAATCACCACTGATGGATGTTCCTTCCCAGCCAAAATACGCATATGAATTTTCCAACATTTTTTACGTATGTTGGAAATGCATAATTAAACAATTACTCGAACAGATGAAGAAAAAACAATATCTGCGTCGGATCCTTTTTCCCAGAAACACTCATTCGAAACACATAATAAATGCAGAGGAGACCAAAAAACTGAAATAATTTACGTCCAAAATGAAAAAGCATTTAAGATGAGATTACGCTCCCAATTTTTCCAGGGACGACAAACATTAATTAAACTGATATCTCAGCTGTCCTAAGAAATAACACACACTCGAGGGACGCGGCTGTCGCGGAAAGGTAATAAACTACGGGTAATAAGAACTCCCGGTGGAAAAATAAGGAAAAGCCACACGAATAATTTTCCCAACCAGATGAGATCTTCAATAAAACCGCGTCGTCGGAAGGGAATAAATTGATGAACGGCGGAAAACGACAGCCAGGTTGGCGTGAAAAACATGATTCCAAATCGCACCTCAGACTCGGAGATCGAAACGGATGGTGCGAAGGAAGGTATCCAGTGTCGTGGTCAAAATACCTCTGGAAGTCCATGGCGTCGATCTCGTCGTAGAGGTGTCTCGAAGGGAATATCCCGGTCCCTCCGACGTCCATCTGACTCCACCTGTGGAGTCCATCGGAACCCGCGCCTCCCCCGCGCTCCTCTCCTCTGCTGTGGCTGCAGAAGGTCCTCTGGAGGTACATGGAGAGCGTGTGGCCGCACGCGCCGCGACATAAACGCAACAAACAGCTCCCCGAAGCGAGCGCTTAGCTAACCAGCCCTCTTCCACGCGTTGCTCGGGCAACCGGCTAGGAGGGACCTCCTCCTCCGTATTGGGCGTACCCCGCATGCGTCACAGGGAGAGAGGTTTTTTGCAATCAAATGATTTCTCGGATTTTGCGACCCGCGTTGGGAGAGAGGAGGCGAAGGTCTCACTTTGTGTCTAAGGGAAGGCGCGTGCATATGTGCGTGAGTGTGCGTGCGCAAGAGCGAGGGATTTTCATTCGATCTGACACATATTCGTACGCACGTACACATTTACGAATCAAAGGTTTAATTCGAGAAATTAATTACCAATAACGTCTTATGGTTGAAATCCTATGGATAAATTAGGTAGTTTCAATAGCCATAAAAAGATTGGGAAACCAGATGCGAATTTCCGCTACAAAATAGCCGTCATCAGTGGATTTTAAAGAGGAGCCATATTCAATCGTTCATGTGAGTCTGCTATAAAACTATTATATACATGATATTTTAAAATGTTTATGTAAATCGGTGGGTTTTAATTTTGTACCGAAAAAGAAACATGAGGCTTAAAATGGTTATGATTATTTTTCTCCATCAAATAATTTGAAGGTTATTGATATTTTAAATCCCCTTAGGAACTTTTTAAAACCCTTTAACCATTTGTATACATTAATAAATGTATGTAGAAATCCGAAAATATTTTTAATATCGCTTCTGTAACTATATTAAATCGTTGGAAGATTAGAAATAATTTATGAAGATAATTACAATAAGACTGAGCTCATATTTTGAATTTTATTTTATTTTCCAATTTAATTTTTAATTTAATTTATTTAATTTTTAATTTAATTTATTTAATTTTTAATAGCGGTAGGGATTGATTGTCGTTTTTATTATGGCAAGGTCATGACTAGTGAGTCTCTTCTATCGATTATAAGGTTATGATTCAAACGTGCTGTTGAACTACATGTAAAATCCAGCGATGTGTTTCTATTAAACGGATGTTCAGATATCGCAACAGAGGTTGATCAAAGACTCGGTTTGACGTTCTGAATTTAATCTAGTGAGGATGAAAGCAATCCGATATTTACATGAAAAAGGGACGGGATTGCGAAAAGCGAATCCTTTCTTCTCACCTACGAACCTATTTCCGCAACCATATTGAGTCATTTTAAACTCGCGATTTTGAAAAGATCAAATTATATTTTGATATCTAATATAGTAACTAAAAGTCGTAATAAATGAAAATATTCATTATATGTAGGTACCTAATGTATTGAATTATATCTTGTAACCCGAATTTCGATGATTAGCGTGGTCATCAGATAAAATAAGATCAGAAAACGACATAAAGATTTGAAAACGGGAGATGGAAAAGGGTGAAAGACAAGCTCGAAGCTATTGGCTAAAGAGGTTTGCGTGGAAGAGGGGAAGCTGGTGGTAGGACCCAGCGAATGTGACGTCAATCTTGTTTACAAGGGCGGTTAATAGGGGTGAATGGGAGGGAGACAAACATTCGTTGAGAAGGGTGGCATTAAGGCCCACGGTGAATTATAAAATTTCCAAGCGCTTTATTGAAGCGTTTGGAAAATGTTTTGTCCCGCGAATCGTTGAAAAAAAACGACGAAAAGAAAAAAATCTTCTGGCCGAAAAGTTTCAGAATATCGAATTTGATCATTTCAATGAAACATTGCGTGTTTTCCCACCTATTAAAATGCTGTTTCCGTGATAACTACGCAAATTTATCGACATGGACTCGGCGACGTAGTTACAGGTAGGCGCAGAGCTGGCTTGGAAAATCGGGAGGCCCGGTGCAAAGTGTGCGCGCGGGGCCTCTCACGATTCCAAAATTTTTAATAGTAAATTTTAATAAATAACGCAACTTTTTCTCTCATTAAGAGAGAGTATTTTTTGCGAGTTTTAGAAATTTAAATCACACGTGCAATAAATACTTTTAGGTGTGGGGCCTTTGTAGGCACGGGGCCCGGTGCAGTCGCGACTTTGGCACCGCCATCAAGCCGGTCCTGGGTACAGCTATGAAAAATACCGAGGTTGGGATTACTAACGATATCTTCCGAAAACAAAATAATTTATTAAGCATCCAAATACAAAATGTTTGTATTTTAAATCTCTCTGACTCAAATTGAAATAACTGACTTGAGATTAAAGGAAAAATAATAACGTTTAACAATCAACGGCACATATTCACTTCTCTGGCAAGTAAATAACAATATGGCGGATTCAAGCGGGAATCAATGACCTAAACCTCAAGCAAAGACAAAAATTTCGATTAATCAAAGATTATATATTATTATAGAAATCCATTTTAATCTCTATGAGCGCGAAAAGATATAACACGCACTTAGATTCATTGCAAAATTTGAATTAAGGCGTTTGAGCTGTCGGTCTTAATTACGCCTGGTAAGTGCAGATCATATAAAACAGTTCAAATGCAGAAACTGTTCAATAGCCATTAATTCACGGATATTAGGCCCTTTGTCACACTTTAACTGAAAACAATGCAAGTAATTTAATATCACACCGTAAATCCTCCGCATCCTAGAAAATCGTTTTCCGATTCGAATATCAGCCCGTGGATAAACGCGTGCGTCTCGGAGAAATTTAACTTAAATATAAATTAAAATTCTACGCTTATCTATTTTAATGAGGAAAAAAGGCGGATCGCGGTGGTGGAGTGGACCTGCATAGAGGGCCAGGCTGCCAGCTTTGCTATAAGCCTGTCAGGTGTTGGTGGTTTGTGGTCAGGGTGTGAGGACAGGTTTAAGGAATCGAAGGCTTATTTACGCTTGTCTATGTCGCTTGGGCAGTGGGGCAAACTCCTGACCCATGGAGGCCACTGGGCGCTTGAAGCGGTTCCAGGGCATCACCCTCGTCTGAGAGAGGTTAAAGATTAGGTCGTGAGGTGAGCTGACCGACTTCCTGAAAAACGCCTTGGCCCTCTCTTCCAGGACGCGTTCAAGTGGCTCGACGCCTGTGGTTGTATGGAGCTCCGCGACTCGCACCAAGTTCCACCAGGTGATCCTTAGCATCGTCTGTAGTGCGTTGTTCTGCACTACGGCGATCTTCTTGATGTGCGTTTTCGCCGCTCCCGACCAGATGGGTGAGGCGTAAGTCAGGATGGGCAGTATGCAGGCCCTGTATAGTCTGACCTTGGTCTCCAGAGTCACCTCCCTGAAGCTCAGAATAGGGCCGAGTCTGCGTACTGCACCTGTTCCGACCCCTCTGAGGCCGGAGACTTGCTGGCGCCAGGTCAGTCCTCTGTCCAAGGTAACCCGGAGGTATTTAGTCTCGGAGGACCATGGGATGACTTGCCGTTGCAGGGTGAGCGTGGTTGCCGGCTGACGTCTGGGCAGTGCCCGAAACGCGACGGCGACAGTTTTACTGCAATGCGCCACTTGCAGTACCAGGCGTCGACTCTGTCCAGGACCCTCTGCTGATAGATCACCGCCTGCTCCTCGCTAGCGGACTTTGCGAGGATGGCCGCGTCGTCGGCGTAGAGGCCGACGATGATGTAGTGTCCGTGCTCCCTGGGGAAGTCGTGGGTTAAGATGTTAAACAGTACTGCGCCTAGGACCGATCCCTTGGAAACACCGGCTGCAATCGAGTGAATCCCGGATCGCTCCCCTGCCCATCACACCCAGAATTTTCTGTTCTCCAGGTAGGAGTGCAGGAGTCAAATGAGGGGTGGCGGCAAGCCAACCCAGTGCATCTTGGCAAGTAGCACCGCATGCCAGACTCTGTCGAACGCCTTGCTGATAATCAAGAAAACTGCTGCCGTCCGTTTCCGGAGGTTGAAGCCGTCAGTGATGAAGTCGACGACCCAGGCAAGCTGATGTGTGATAGAGTGCTGTTGGCGGAAGCCGAATCGCTCTCCACGGATGACATTGTTGGCAGCCAAGTACCTCTGCAGGGTTGGGAGAATAAGTCTTTCAAGCATCTTCCCGAAGTTGTTGAGGAGTGAAATCGGGTGGTAATTCTCAGCGACATTCGCGGCCTTGTTGGCCTTAGAGATGATCTTCGCCCTCTTCCACTCCCCCGGGAAGTGCCCGATTTTCAGGCAGCTATTGAACAGGGCCGCGAGGTACTCAACAGCCGCAATGGGCAGCTACTTGATGGCAAACCTGCTGATGTCGTCATCGCCTGGAGAGAGACGGGTGGATAGTTTCCTCATCACGGCAACGATCTCTCAAGTGCCGATCCGAGGAAAGGTCTCCTGATCTGACTCGGTGCCCCTGGTAAGGATATCAGCCATGGCTGACTCAACAGCTCTTTCGGAGTCGACCGAGTCAGAAGTGGAGGTGTTCGGCTGGAAGGTGTTGCTAAAATGCCTTGCAAACTCTTCCGCCTTCTCTCTGGGGGAGCAGGCAAATCCCACCGTGGTTTTGAGAGCGGGGTCTCTCCGTTGGGTTGCGCGCAACCCTCTGCAAATCCGCCAGATAGAGTTGTCTGCAAGAGACACCTCAGCCAGGTGTTTTTCCCAGGCGTCTCCTGGATAGCTGTACGGACACTCCTGTTGAAGCCGTCAAGGAGTTTGCGTAGGTCCGGCGTTCTGTGGCATTGCCATCTTCTCCGGACGTTATTTCGGTAGACTACCAGCCTCCTGACCGGCTCCGGGAGCCGGCGGCAGATCGACCTGGGAGTGCACTTCCAGGGAATACTCCCCTCCATTGCTGTTTGTACGACGCCAGCAACACTGGCTGCCATGGCATCAGCTTGTTCTTTGATCGTCGGCTCACCAAGATTGTTTGGGAGTGCCAAGGCGATTGAATGGCGGAAGGCTATCCAATTCCCTTTGGCGAACTTTATCGCCGAAGCGGTGGGAGCCTCACCGGAAGGTTGCCGTAATGCAAGAGGTTCAGCAGGTGGTCTGACGACAACTCGTTTAAGGTGTGCAGGTTCATAGACGCCTGGACATTGGAGGCAATAACTATGTCGATGACGTCAGGAACTGCGACGTATGAGGGGCCCGTGGGCCCCAGGATAGTCAGCCTTGCCACCCTGGCGAGCTGGTGGAGTTTACGCCCTCTCCAGTTGGATATTCTGGAGTTCCAGGCTCTGTACTTGGCATTGAAGTCGCCAAGAACGACCGTGGGAACACCTCCAGAGGAGAAAAGGGCGTAAATGTCGTCTTCCTCCGACGGACGACCAGGGGCGTAATATGCCGCCACCACCCGCAAAAACCCTCTCTTCATACGGGTGTCAGCGGCCACTGCCTCGAGTTGTGACATTTCAGGGTGTGGGTACTCATGGTATTCGCCCTGCTGAGTGGACGAGAAGCGCGAGGCCGCCTCCTGCGCCGGTCGCTCTGTCCTTCCTCAGCACATCCCAGCCCCGTAAGTTGAAGGTGGAATCAGAGGCGAGTTTGGTCTCTCCTATGGCAGCGACCGAGACTCCATGGTCGTGAAGTAATGGGAGAAGCTCGTCGGCACTTCTACCGATGCCGTTAGCATTCCAACCCACCACTGAGAAGCAACGTCTTTTACGGCGAGGTTCCATTGCTGGATTTGATGACTGCTATCTCCTCCAGCAGTGCCAGAAGGAGTAATCCCTGGCGGCTGGTGATGTGCTTTTTCAACACCCGAGTGATAGACACAATAGTGCTCCAGAGCTTCTCGTCCTGCGAACCCGGAGGGGCAGGCTCTGACGAGGTTGCGGTGGGTGGACTGCCGCTGGGTGCAGAATGTGTTATTTCAGTCGCTAGATCGCTGGTGCCGATACTGGTCGTTCGGACAGTGCTACCTTGGGGGAGGTGCCTCCTGGGATATGACCGGTAGTTCGGCGTTGGCGCTGCTGGGGATAGCGGGCTCCGCCCTCCTCTGTAACTCCGGGTCAGGTGGAGTATTGGTTTGGATGGCGCTGGTAGCGGCTGCAGCAAAGTTTTTACCAGGGACCACCTTAGCAGAGTGCCTTGCTGCCGCCGTCGGAGCCACGGCCCTCACCTTGCTGGCCTTGCGCTGTAGAGCATCGTTGCGCTCATTTGCCACCAGCGCCTTCTCCAAGGCATTTATGTAGGCAGGACATTGCCTGTAGGTAGAAGGATGACCGCCACCGCAATTGCAGCACTTTCTAGGTGCCGTGGTTGGGTTGGAACAGCCGCGGGACCGGTGATTCCCCGCGCATTTGTAGCACCGGGGCACCATCCTACACACAAGGGAGGAGTGTCCAAACCTCTGGCAGTTAAAGCAGGACTGCGGCGCTACTCCTACCTTGAAGTACTCTCCCTGTACCCGACAGTTCTGGATATGAGTGATCTTGTAGAGGGGAGGGATGCCTGGAGTTTTGTCCACCACGGCGATGAATTTTCTTGTCTTATCAGGCTCCTTCCTCCCTTCTGCCGTCTGCACCATATGTTTTCCGGACTTGACCGTGATTCCTAACGCCGCCAGCCCTGCGGGCACTCTAGTTGGGGAAAAATCACTGGCCAGTCCTTTGATGAGCAGTCGAGCTGTCTTGACATACTCATCAGGGTGTGAGAAATATTCAAGTTTTTTTCTCGTCCAGGATCTGCAGGACTTTCTCCTGTTGTTCCGGCGAGGTGACGATGACCCTGGTGGAGACATCCTTGATGGCGAGTTCGAATTCGTTACCACATCTCTTGGAGAGAGTCAATGAATTCGGGATGGTTTCGTATGCCATAGACATTAATCGTCTTCACTTTTGGTATGCTGGGTTGGTTGGCGTTGGGGAGAGGATTTTCAGCCTTTCTTCTGGAGCTTCTCTTCTTCCTCTTCCTCGTCACTACCTCAAAAGGCTCGTCATCGGCAGCCTCCGCATTCTGAGGAACAGGCTCCATGGGTGCATGCGACTGCCGGGAGGGTACATCCTCCAGTGAGTCCGAAAGCTTCCGCTTCAATGTAGAGCAAGACGTTTTGGCCTCCATATCCTCTTCACTCGCAATGAGTGACACAGGAGCGGGCACTGGACGCTCAGTGGGGGGGAGGGTTGAGAGGAACCAGACGTGACTGGGGCGGACTCTCCAGCAGTTACCTGTACAACCTGGGTGGCGGACTCCTTGGGTGCATGCTGTGCCAGAGAGGAGACGTCCTCGATAGATTCGGTGAGCTTCCTCCTCTCAGAAGAGGAAGCGCCCAAAGTTTCTGTCTCCATATGCTGACCATCGCCCGTAGGAGAGGGGAGGGGAGCTAGCTCCCCCGATACAGGCTCAGGATGAACCACCGCCACGTGCGGTGGGGCCTGAGTTCTCGGAAGAGATGAGGGTGATCAGGCAGGGCCATTTGGATTTTGAGTCCTGTCCTTGTGTAGGTGACTGACCGGTGGCACAGGCAGCCGTGTTAGTCACCAAGCAGTCCTTCCGAGAGGGGCGCGGAGTGTTACGGAGATTTACTGGGTTTGCATCGTTATCAGGTAATCTTGAAAGACGTGCTTTATCGCACCATCAAAGGTTTTGAACGCTATTAAGTCGTCGCATGAGATACTCCGCCTGTGCTGCCCGCAGAGAATCATGCTGGCAGGCGCGTTTCCAGGGACCGGGGACGACATTGCGAATGGCAAGATCACTTGGTGCAGACGACAGCAGGTTGATCAACTTAAGAGAAGACCACAAGGGGTCAAACTGCGGAAGCAGGAAGGAGAGAACCTTGTCAAGGCTAGGAGAAAGCAAGAGACCCCCATTGGGGTCCGCGACCGGAACCGAGGACAATCGGGTGAGAAGGAGGGACTGCGTTAGCCTCCCCTTCGCGACACCGAACAAAGCGACGGAACCGCCAGACCCTTCCGGGTCACCTGCAGAGAGCAGGAAAACCGAAAGCCCTTTACAGGGCGAAAAGGGGAGGGAGGGCAGCAAGGGCCCTTTTCAATGCCAATGCACGAGGGCGGATAAACCAGGCTCCTTTCAGGGCCCAATTTCCGCCATGGGGGAGTAGGGAAATAGGTGAGAAGGAGGAACTTATTTAGCCTCCCCCTATTTCGACGGGCAAGAACGACAGAGCAAATCCGTAGGCCAAAATCAAAGTCCAAGAAAAGCAAGGTCAAGGTCAGGGTGACGGAGGATGTTTGTACTAAGGTACAAAGCACGACGAGACGTTGTGCAAGGGAGTGAGCTCTAGGGACGCAAGTACCCAATAGGAGCATGGCTGTCAGCGAGCATGTGCTGGAGTGAATCTGAATAAATACCTTGCTAGCCACAGCAAATGGTGTGCGAAAGCCGTGAGATAGCAACCTGTTGAATCTTGGCTACATCTTGTTTAACTATCCTAGCGATCCTACTCTCTCCCCTGTTGGTGGCTCTGGCTGACTCTGTCGACCAGCGTCGCCAACATTGAGGCAGACGGAGCTTGCTCCGATAGCAACGGACCTGCCGACCCATCGGCTGTGATACGAGGTTCTCTCGGAGATCTTCCTGCCACTATCCGGCATATCCTATTTTCCACGCCTGCTGCGACCATGAACGCATCATCGAAGTCATCTGCCAAAAACGGCCCTTTGCAGGGCCACCAACCTGCTTTCGTCCCGTCAGCGTCAGCTGTTCCTGTCTCTTCTCAGGGCCTCCCAGCCAACACCACCACAGCAGTTGGGTCCTGCCCGACACGGGGCACCCATAGCGACGGGAATCTCCAGGACATGGAGGACTACACCACCGGGGCAGACTCCGAAACCTCAGAGCTGATGGACGACGGCTCATTCAAAGTCCCGCGGTGGAAGAAGTCCAAGCGGGCCTTTATTTCGGCTTCAGAGACCATCGCTGCCAAGCTGAAGGTCTCCCGGCCGCCAGTGGTATTGACTGCTAACCGCTACAATGCTCGACTTGACGAGCACCGACATCACGCCAGGTCCTCCGCCTGCAGCTGCTCCGGACGCTCCATCAGCGCCTCCAAACCAGGGCCCACCTAAGCCACCGGCGATCTTAATCTACGAACTGGCGGACTACCGGCGCTTTTTTAACGCCGTGAATGGTGCCACAAAAGACCATTCCTATACGGTTACGCCCAGGAAGAATTATACTCGTCTCCAGCTCGTTACCCTAGCAGATCACTCCAGCGTCCAGAAAATGCTCCAGGATGAGAAGGCCCAATTCTCAACCTGGTGCGCTCGGGAAGACAAGGTCCTCAGCTTCACCGCTCGGGGCCTACACCCCAGGACGGATGACAACTACGTGAAAGAGCTGCTGGAGGACGCTAAAGTCCAGGTCATCAAGGTCCGCCAAATTCGGCGCGCCAACAAATCTCCCCTGGGCATATTTGTCATCACCACTCGGGCTACTGCTCCGGGTTGGGACCCCAAGGACTTCCTGCACTCAACATCCCTGGGCAATTCAAAGGTCCGCATCCAGCGCTACAGGCGAGAGGAACCGCAAATGTGTTTCAAATTCAACCGATTTGGACACTCGTCGCTCTTCTGCACTTCGGCGCCTAGGTGCTATAAGTGCGCAGGCCCTCATCAGGGGCAGGCCTGTCAGAAGCCAGCTGAGGACGGCCCACCAACCTGCTGCAACTTCGGAGGGCCGCACACGCCATTTACGCGTACCTGCCCGGTCTACGCGAGGGAGTACCGCAAGCGGTTTGTACCAAGTCAGCGAACGGAACAACCAGCTTCCACAGCGCCGCAGCATCCAGCTCCAGCACCAGCTGCGGCCCCAGCGCCAGCACCGATCCCGACTCTTGGCGTGGTGAAAGCCTGGGGAAGAGGAAACGCCCCCCGCCATCATCCGCAGCAGCAGCCGCACCCGCGGAAACAGCTAGATTTTCCTGCACTGTAACCCACGACCGCCCCGCGCTCGGAGGCTGTGGAAGAGCTTAACGTCCCTCTCCGCCGTCGGAGACAACAGCAGCGTCCAGAACCAGCATCTGAGTTTCCGTCCGGGGAGCCTGACATGTCCCTCCTGGAGCCGGCGCTCACTACTCTATTCATGACCCTGCAGTCCCTGACATCGGTGCTGCAACAACAACTGACGGCCCTTGGGAACGTAATAGCCCAACTCTCCGGTCTTGCGCAGCCAATTCGCCGCTAAACATCCAATGACCGGCCTCGTCCTCGCCACCTGGAACGCCAACGGTGGCATGACTGCAAAAACGCCTGAGCTGCTTGCTTTTCTTAAGGAGAGGAACGTTGCAGCGGCCCTCATACAAGAGAAACACCTGCGCCCGCCCTGGAGATGGAGTGTCGCCGGCTACCGGGTCTTTCGGACGGACAGGCGATCGTCTCAGACATCAGGGGGCGGAACGGCAATCCTCGTACGCGACGACATTTCCGCGTACGAACTAACGCTGCCGACGATGAAGACGCTGGAGGCCACTGCTGCTGTGATCTCCACGACAAAGGGCGACATTCGCTTGGTCTCCTGCTACCTAGCCCCCAATCGGCGGTTTCACGCGCAGGATTTCCAGCTTCTACTCTCTCCAGGGACTCCACTCATATCGGGCGGCGACTACAACTGCAAGCACGTGTCCTGGAACTTTTGCGCACCGAACCGAAATGGCTTTCTTCTGCGCGGCTGGGCTGATGGCTGCGGTATCAAGATTCTTGCGCCGACTGCCCCTACGAGGATCCACACCAACGGCACAGGAGAATTCCTGGACTTCTTCCTCACTGCCGACGTCCACCTCTCTACCAACGTCTACACGGTTCCCTGCCTCAGGAGCGACCACTACCCTGCCGTCGCCTACATCGTTGCCCGCCCCGTACAGATTCCGCCCACTTCCTTCCTGGACTTCACCAACGCTGACTGTCCTGCTTTCCGGAGACGACTGGTCGACTCGCTACCGGAGGATCCTCCTGACCTACCTACTCCCGGCAGCATTGACGAACACGTGAGCATTCTCACAAGGTCCATCTCAGACGCTGTCGCCGCGACCGTTCCGGTTAAGCTTCGCTGCCGATCCAACTTCCAAGACCTACCCAAAGAACTCCTCCTGATCATCAAAATGAAGAACAGGTTCCGGAGGAAACTCCAGAAGACGGGCTGCCCTACTATTAAAAGGCAGGTCAAGGCGATGGAGCGCCACATCCGGGACAGGATTCAGCTATCTAGAGTCAACCTTTCAACCGAACGATGGACCTGATATTCCTCTTGTCGTCCAGCCTTCCACTGCTTCTGCCCAAGGAGACAAGGAGGTCGACTCGCTACCTCCGACTTTCACCCGAGAGCACTTGGCGCCCGCCCTAAAGTCCCTTCGACTCAGGAAGGCTCCTGGGGAAGACGGCATCCGCAACGAGGTTCTTCGACGGCTTCCGAACGGCTTTATACCACACCTGCTGGCGGTCTTCAACGCTGCGGTCCGGCTTGGCTACTTTCCGACCAGCTGGAAACTGGCCAGAGTGACCTGCCTTCCCAAACCAGGAAAGCTCAGGAGACCGGAGAACTTTCGGCCGATCTCGCTTTTGGACGGCATGGGGAAGCTCTTTGAGAGGCTAATCCTCCCACACCTCTGTCAGCACACGGAGGCGAATAACATCTTGCCGCCGCAGCACTTCGGCTTTCGTAGCGAACACGCCACCGTCCACCAGCTTACCATGGTCTGCGAGTTTATCTCTGAGGGCTTCAACCGCAACTGCTGCGCAGCCGGCGTCTTCTTTGACATCCAGAAGGCGTTCGACAGTGTGGCACGAGGGGCTCCTCTACAAGCTTGGCCTTCTCCGGTACCCTTCCTGGATTGTCGAACTGGTCCGATCCTATCTTCACGGACGGAAGTTTCGTGTGACATGGCAGCAGACCTTGTCAAAGTGGCATGCGGTGTCGGCTGGTGTTCCCCAGGGATCGGTCTTGGGTCCCCAGCTCTTCAATATCTATACGGCGGACATTCCCAAGGACTTTGGATGGAACACCATGCTGGCAATGTACGCTGACGATGCCGCCGTCATCACCAGGTCCACGAAACCACAGATGGCGGCCCGCTACCTTCAGACGGCAACGGACAAGCTCCTGGATTGGTACTCCACATGGCGGGTGGCGATAAATCCGGCCAAAACACAGGCGATCCTCTTCTCTCCCGGGCGGCGGATAGAACCAGACGGCATCCTAATTGACATCACGGAGGTTGAATGGCAGGAGGACATCACTTACCTGGGTGTGAAGTTCGATCGACACCTGTCCTTCAAGAGGCACGTCACCAAGCTGGCTTACAAAGCCATCTCTTCCCGCATTCGTCTCGCTCCGATACTTCGATCAGATTTCATCTCCGTAAAAAGGAAGGTACACCTGTACAGAGCGATTATTTACCCTGCGCTGACCTACGCATCACCGGCTTGGAGCGGATATCTACGAGATATCTCCCTCCAGATACTCCTAAGAGCAGAACGGAGCTGCCTACGGACGATTCTCCATCTCGGGTGGAACACCACAAACGAGGTGCTCTACGCGATGACGGGTGCCACTCCCCTCGAGGAGTGTTTCCAGGAAACGTCGCGGCTCTACTTCGACCACCTGCACGAGAAAGCTCCTGAGCTTATCCGGGAGCTTGCTGATACGGAAACCCGCCCCTGGGACATTTACAAACGCCCTCGCGCCTCCACCGGACTCGAGGAGGACCAGCCTCCATCGAAGAGAAGGCGCCACTGATTGAGCCTGAGGTCGGCTCGTCCCACGGAGGGACAAATACGGCTGAATTACACGTCCTCCACTGAAAATCCCATGGGTATACCTTTGGATGAAGGCCTTCTTACAAAAAGGACGAAACACCTGTTAATGTTAAATGGTGTGCGGCAGGGGGGATATTTCACCGACCTATCATGTTATTCTCCTTTCATGCTCTCTTGTTGTCTTAGGGAAAAAGGATTCCTTGGATCTATTCACCCTACAATCAATTTCTCGTATCTTGTCAGTATGGTCGTGGCGTCCTACGTAGGGTGGGCTCTTAATTACGTCTGATAGTTCATCTTTAAATTCTTCTGATCTAACTTTCTTAAATAGTCGACGCCTGAACTTTTCGCGCCGTCTATTCAGAGACTCCCATCCAAACTCATCTATTAGACGCGTGGCACTTGCCAACCGCATCGACATTTCACGCTCCCTTTCGTTGTATTTTCTCTTACTCATGAATAAGGCCTATACGGTTCCCACACGCATACTAAGTTATCGGTCCAACCAGAGAAAATAACAAATCTCGCGTTTCTTTTCATCACATAACCCTAATGCTCTACGGGCAAATCTTAGCCTTTTAAGAGTATCCATCGAATACGCGACAGATCGTATTTTTTCCACGTGATGCGTTTTAGATTAGGCAAGAGTAAGGTTCCCCTGAAAGGTTTTTCTCCGTCGTCATCCCACTCACAGTCCACGGATAGGCTATATTTGGGAGAATTTTCCGCGAGGAAGGTTGCCGCAGGTCATTACGTCAATTTGCGAGAAAGCGGGTATAAGCGTCGCGCGATATATAAATAGATCCCAAAGAGTCGTTCCTTATAAATATCGATATGACGTAAAAAGGGACTCTTTACTGATATTCTTAGAATCAATGAAAGACTCATTCTCCTGCTACTTGTTAAAAAATGTTTTATTTAACCTGGGAACTCATGAACCAACCTAATGACCTAGTTGGTTGGTACGATCCTGTTACAATGGACATCAAAAATAAACCTAAAACTGCCTTGAATCTAATACCCTTACAGCATCATAACTTGCTTCCGTTTCCCATTACGATGAATAAATGGCTGCCGCGAAAACGTCGATGCAACTTTCGTTAACACTTGAGGCTATTTCAACACAACATCGTGGAGAGGAGAAGTGGCAATTGATATTTAGCGGAGAGTTTAATTCAGGTACATATAATCCTACAGTTTCGGCTGGGTTTACTTCACATGATTTCCAATTACCGTATGTAACGCCAACGCTATCTTGGAATAATCATGATTTCAAATTAAAGTCGGATATTACCTTGAAAAAGCGCAAGAAGTAGACGCGGTGAGTTTCACTGGGATTACTGAGCCCTAAACTCAAATGTTAAACGCAAGTAAACACGGGGTTTTTAATCAGAACAGTAACCCAATATCTCGTTAGAATTTATCAATTAACTTTTGCTTCAGCTCATAAAGTTCTCATCAGAGAAAATAATTTACTTTAGAAGTTGAATAAAATCAACACAAAATAAAGTATATGTTTCCACGCGCGTTGATTTGATAGCATTCAACATTGTTTTGGGATAATGTGCATAAAGTATTTTCCATAGGATATCCGTTTCAGATAAATGGACGAATTTAGCCGTTTTATGCTCAAGGTTTTTATTTGAGTTCGTGAAGGAAACGATACATCTGTATTATATTGCTATCAGTGCTTCCACGTTTCTGAAATTAAATTTAGAAAATTTTGCTCCTTGAGCCTGTAATACATATGTCATCAGCTGTCTTGTTTTGAAATTTTAAATATAGAGCGAGATGAATGCGCATTTAAATCATTGCATCTTACTGCGTGTTCTCTTACCTTTTACTTTCTCCATACGTAGTATAGGGAAAAGTATTGTTTTCATGAAAAAAATCGAATTCGAGATTTCAACGGAAATACACGTTTTGAGGTCCCCTGAACATGTTTTGACCATTTTCTCGATGATGTCTGTTTGTGTATGTGACAGTTTTTCTGTGGGTTCTCTAGCTCAAAAACTTTTAATCAGATCAATGTGAAATTTTATATTTAACATTTTCATGAGTCAGAAAAACTGATTAGTTTTTGGTAAAAATCGGTCAACCAAAAGTGGGTTTTACTCTTGTCACATCCGTTTTTTTAATATTTGGGATTAATATTTACTTAATGTAAAAAATATTGTAATAAATGTTGTAGAAAATTTAATGCTCTACAACCTTTGTTTGAAACATTTCCCCATATAATGCATTGTTTAAGAGATATCTTAAAAACTAAATATTTTAGCTGCCACAACCACGCAACCTACCGACGTCTATTGTTAACAATTCACGCTTAGTTACGTCTTAGTAACGCTCCTTTATAGCTTCTTAATTGTTGGAGCTTCGTGGCTACATCCAATATCAGAAGACTATGGTTTGACTTTATTTCCGTTCTTTTTAAAGTCTTAAAATTTTTCTCTAAGTTCCTTAAAATATTTATTATCATGTAACCTATTTGAAATTTTTAGAAATAATACGGTATGTAGAAAGTCATGTGGTGGCCACATCAGTTTTTATCATTTTATGCCTGCCGTTATTAAAAAATGTTGCTCGTACTAAGGCGACAGGATGGCATCTATTTCATCACCCTGTGGCTTACAATTTTATAGGATTCAGTTAAAAAAAATAAAAATCCCATCAAAATCTTTCTAACTCCTATGACAGCATCTTTATTAAATTTCGAGTTACCCGAAGAGGAGTTCTTTCCCCATTTTCCGTACCCTCAATTTCTATCCGTATTCTTTCCTGGGAATCCCGTATTGCAAATCCAAATCCACAAGATTAGTCCAACTATTTCTGCGTAACTGATATTCATGTCAGTTCCATCCACAATACGCCTCCCGCAATGTTTTTGCTGCCACGAGATTCTCAGCTGTTTTTTATGCTTTCGCGGGAACGGGAATTCGCAAAATTAATTTTCCGGGAATACGGGTATGTCTTGAGAATTTTCACTTATAGAGAGAGTTTTAAAAAATCAATAATATCAGCTTTTCGCGAAAACACGGACAACGATATTTACGCAATTTCTGTAATTGAACTATCATGAGATATTGAAAATGTGATAGTGTCCCTTGCGTAAATCGAGAATATTACGGTCTTGGAATTGGCAGCGCTGGGAAAAACCACTTTGTACAAATTTTATACCGCACGAAAAAAGTCAGGTGTTCATATATTCTTCGAGCTCTCTCACATCACATTCGTACATAAAATGTGTATAATTTAGTTTTATAGGCATTGGTTAAATGTGTGTCACATTTACTTAATCATATATAATCAATTCCGCGTTGGCTAAGACCCGCGTTGGACAAAGGTTTACTTTATCATTCGCATTAGGCAATCGGGTTGAAAATTGCATTCTTTAAAACCTCGGATGCTAAATCATCGCCGTATTTGCTCCTCTATATCTATACTTACAAAATGAATCGAATAATTTCAGGTATTATGAAATCAAATATGACCATTACAGTTTTTGGTAAGGTAATTGTACCCAATATGGCCTGTTCCCCAATATGGCCTCATCGCCGTATCGAACGTACTACGTGACAAAATTGATATATGGTGGTTGTAGTATATCGGTCGACTACTAACAACTGTGTTTATATGGAATTCATTGGGCGCGCTCAGTTGGCTGAATTTGCTGGAGTGTTTTGTTTGAGACCAGCGTTTGTGGTTACGTGCATCTAATTTCAAGACGTTGGTTGTCATTGTTTGTACAGGTAAAAGTTAATGAATTCATTTGACCCTAAATATTCTACAAGATAATTGTCTCTACTATTAGTGGTGTGATCGGTTTGGCAATTCATTGAGATGTCATGTGGTTCCAACGGAATGTTTTACTAGTACAAGTCTTCCCATTATGTATTGTCCATTTTGTGAGCCTTAAATAATGACAATGAATTTTTCGAAAGATTTTTGAACTCATTTTGTTATTCGTTTCTTTATTTAAATTAAATTTTGACCTCATGTACCTAAATCTTTGGTGGCACAATTTTACGATTATGACCTGTGTAAAATTAGAATCTTGACTTTTGTTCTCTCATGTTTTAGTTATTTTTGTTTACCGACAATTTATTCCAACCATTTTTGGGCAATAAAACATTAGAAGTTTGATACAAGTACTTGATAAATATTTCAGATTCTTTTTCTCTTATTTTTTGAACAATAACCCAGTAGACCATAATAAGATCATATATGCCCTAATATGGCCTAACATCAAGGTTTTGCAAAAACGCTAACCAGTAATTTCATGTTGAAGTGTTATAGTTGTAATATTTTTTTCTATTTACTTAAATAAACTGTCTAAGAGTACATTATGTTAGTTTTACTTTCAGCATTTGGGGAAGGTGCTTAAAAATTAATAAAGCTTAGCTAGTCCATGTTGGGTAGTCACCTTATATTAAAAAAATTATGTCCAGTAATCGACTCAATGAAATATGTAATGAGGAAGCCGCCTAGCGATACAGAAACTTTTCATCAATATGTTTTCCGGTATATTTTCAATTTTTTTCCGAAGATCGAGAGGTACATATATTAAAATGTTATTCCTGGAATTGGGATCAGGAATTCCAAGTTAACAAGTTTTAGTTTCCTTTAACATCTGTATTTAATGCCTTTTAGGACCTCAAAAATTTCTCAATCCACATATATCAGGCACGCCGTTATTTTATGTAAATTATTGTCTGCTAAATTTTTCGTAAACGCATAATTCCGGTAAAAGCAAATCTTTTTCCCACTCCAAAATCTGCGAATCATGCCGCTATCAAAGCGATATTATATCCCTTGAAGCGTTATCGTACAGTCATGATGTCAACTTAAAACAAATAATAATGAAAATCTAATTAAAATTTTCGTTCGTATTCATTCTCTCTGCATTCCACTAAATATTAAGTTCAAAACATTTCCCCAGATCTTTGCAGAAGTAAAACCGGCAATCCAATGACTGAATCAAGCCAAGAACAACTTCACGAATAACCCACCGAGAAGACTTGGTCGCTTCGAAGTTCGAACCTTTGGTCGATCTATGCTTTCCACTCCCTTTCCCTCTCTCTCCGATTATTTTACAACTTCGTCCAACTAATGTGAGCAAAGAAGCACGGATGAATTTCATCTTTAATCCCTAATGCAGTGCTTTTAAATGTATACTCAGCGAAACATTATTGTTTCAAGTATTATGCGGGCACATTCAAACATTGTCTACAGTTTGTTTTTTATTCACCTTTTTATTTCGTCATTTTTATTAATTTTAAACAAATTACAGCGGCCAGATCCAAGAATGATACTTCCTGTCAAAACATTACTGCGAGAACTACTAAGCTCATGTCTGAAAAACTAGTTGAAACAAGTTAGGAAAGTGTACAGCGTATTACAAAATGGGCGCGTTTCGTGCAATGGAGTATTTCAAAGAAATTATTATATAAACGTTCGTCCGTCAAAAAGCGATCATTCTTTCGTTATAGGAAATTATACATCTCTTTTCACAGTACGGCTAGAGAACACGAGATTAAAATAGACTCACCGTATTTCCTCGATTCTAAGACGCACTTTTTCTCACTTTTTAATGTCTGAAATCGGGGTGCGTCTTACATTCAATGGCGTCTGTAGTATTATTTTTTTCGAAAAGCTATTACTAAATCAATCGATGGCGTCTTAGAATCGAGGAAATACGGGATACACATTTATTTATTCGTCGTAAATTATCCATTTCCTCATATAAAACATACCTCTCTTTTGTTAATTAATTGTAATGTAAGATTTACGTCCGCATTTATTCCTTCGTTGAAAATTATTCATTTCTTTTAACTTGCAAAACTCTTTGAGTGTACATAAGGAAAATAGCGTGGCCATAAAATCTCGAAAATAAATGCGTGTTTCTGAAAAATTCTTCCATGTAACATCTAAACATCGCAAGAATAAGATATTTTATGGTTTTAGCCGGCGAATAAAACAAAATGGAGAAATTCGATCCATATTTACATATTTTAATGAATAAAGGAAATAAACCTTGCACCTTGAAAAATCGAAAATCCCGTATAAACTTAAGGGAAAATATAATTGTCTCCCGGAGTCGAGTCCGGAATGTTTGATTTTTCTAGAGGCCATCTCATGGGGGTTTAACGATTGTAAACGTTTCAGCTCTTAATTTCATTTGGAAATTTTCAAAAATACCGGGACAAGCAGACAGACAGACAGATAGACAGACAGACGGACACTTGAGAATTATTACATAAGGTTATTAGCGTAAAATCCTTTTGAATTTCAACGGGAAATCTATAAGGGTAATATCTTATTACGTATTTCTAGCGAGGGGAGAGGAAGAGGGAAAGGAACATGGATTAAAACAACAAGAAGTCCTCGGGATTTAACAATGTCATTGTCGTCAAGGTATTAATTGTTGAAACTTCAAATTTTGTCTATTAATGGGAATAAACGTGAAGTGCGAGAGATTTCGAATCGAAGACGAAAAAGGACTGTAAGAATAAGAATTCTTGCTCATTTTTCTTTAAAACTGTGCAGGTCCGAATATTGTTAATTTGTCGAATTTATATAAACAAATGAACGATAGCCTGCACTGTGAAAACTCTATCAAATGTATTTTCTAACGGATTTTAAAAAAAATAGTTAGTTGGCTTTGATAAAAATTTTTAAAACATCAAAATCTTCCGGCTTGCTAAATGCCCTGCGTACCAATTTTCATTGTGTTATCTCGTATGGTTTAAGAGTTATGAAGAATTAAAAGCCCGACGGATTTCATACGTTAGGCTTATGTGTATCTGAATATTGAAATCGGTTTAAATAACGTTTTAAAAACATTAATTTCTCGAAAACGAGGCATCATGAGACAAAAATCCGAAACATGTATCTGCTTATTTTCGATAAGTTTTTATCTGTAAAAGTTTCGTTAAAATCCGTTTATCAACTTTCTCAACCTCTCCTTGTTAGCAATATTTCCGTGTAACATCTAAACATCGCATGAATAAGATATTTTATAGTTTAAGCCGTCGAATAAAGCAAAAACGGAGAAATGAATGAAGGAAAGTAGCCTAGCACCTTGAAAAATCAAAACTCCTGAGTAAACATATGGGAAAACATAATCGTCTCCTGGAATCGAACCTGGGACACTTATGTAAACGAAAATAGTTTTCTCGAGACCTAGTTGGCAGAAACAAAATGGCGTTTACAATATTTCTCTATGACAAAGTGTTCAAGAGATAAAATGGGGACAGACAGACAGATGGACGGACGGACATTGAGTAATTATATATAAAAAATTGTTGCGCGATTGTTTGTTAGCAATTATGATGAAGTAACTATGCAAGTTAGACGCGAATTAAGACTTTCTGGTTTGATTTTCTTGATAACGGCTACTTCTACAAAAAACGCATAGGAAAAGAAATGCTCTACTAACAAGTCATATCTGAAAACTATTTTGATATGACCAATACTTTAAGACATATGACAGAAAGTTCATTTTTTTGTCACTAGTAAAGTGTTACCCCTGATTGGCTTACGTGATTCATTTATGTGATTTTCATATTGTCTTTGACTAAGTTCTTAATATCAAGTTTCATGAAAATCCGTTTGGTAGAAGCCGAGAACGAACATGCAGACGGAGGGACGAACAGACCGAAGCTAATAGGCGCTCATACTGGATGAGAAACGCACCAAAAAGAGTTCAATGTCCCTTCAAGTATATTTATATTTTTTGTCGAAGTGTGCTTTATATATAATGAATTATTGCGTATGAAATATTTAAATGGCAGAGGAAGATACATCGAAATTTCGATAATATCCGACAAAAAAATCTGATGTGGCCACCACATGACTTGCTCCATATCTGTAATATTACTAAAAATTCCAAATAGGTTACATAATAATAAATATTTTAAGAAACTGCGAGAAAATTTTACTTTACAAAGAACAGATATAAACTCAAACCATAACCTTTTGATATTGGATATAGCCAAAAAGCTCCAACAATTAAGAAAAGAAAAAGAATCGTTACTTAGATGGAACTAAGCGCCAATTGTTAGCAATAGTCGTCGGTAGGTTGTGTGGTGGTGGCAGCTAAAAATATAGGATATCTCTTTAAAAATGCATTATATGGAGAACTGTTTCAAACAAAGATTATAGAAAATTTAATTTTCTACAATGTTTATTCCAACATATTTTTACATTTATCAAATCTTAAAGCAAATATTTCAAAATAACGGATAAGTGACAAGAGTAAACACCCACTTCCGGTTGACCGATTTTTTCGAAAACTAATCAATTCTTGTGACTTTTATAAAAATGTTAAATATAAAATTTCGCGTGGACCTGATTAATAGTTTTTTAATTGGAGCACCCACAAAACAGCTATCACACACACACAGACATCATCGAGAAAATGGTCAAAACGTGTTCAGCGGACCTCAAAACGTGTATTTCCGTTGAAATCTCGGAATCGATTTTTTTCGTGAAACAATACTTTCCCCTATACTACGTATATGGAGAAAGTAAAAACGGCCAGCTGTTGAGAAGCGTTACAGATAGTTCGCAAGTACGTTAAGCCACATGCGTAGGCGGCAGAAACGGTTTAAAAGCGACGCTACGAGGAAGCACTTCCCGCGGAGCTGAAGTACTGCGTCAGCTCACTTTTTCACGATTCAATTGTATTTTATTATTTCCTCGCGACACATGAAAGGTTTCTTTTCCGTTCTACGGAAATTTACCTGTAACCGCGGAACGATTCAAAATAAGGTTGTCCAAGGATTTGCTCGGATAAAAATAGCATTCTTTCAAATTTTACGATTTATGTCCTCGCAAAACACCTGGGTAGTTGGTGGCGCAATCAGAAAAAATTCATAAGTCATCCTCTTTATGAAGCTGAAGCAGAAAGCGACGCACTTTGAAGACCAATTTAAAAAATAATTAACGACCAGAAGCGAGCTGAAAAAAATCTTATCCGGGGAATAAATCATTTTGTCAAAGATACTGTAATCATAATGCAATCACTACTTCCCGCATGAATTATTCCAATTTAAGTAGCGATGGCCATGAAAGCGGTTTTGGCAGCGAGCGGAAGTGAAAAGTTCCTGCCGATCTATTCGTATCGGCGAAGGACAGCGCCTCAGCGGCTGAAGAAAGAGAAATGGGGAATGTTGGACAGCCTGCATTGACGGCGAGAAAGCTGATCGGGATGGAATGGATGACTCGGAACCAACAGCCGCCATCCACCCCCAGCTGGTACATTAAAAAAGATCTTACTTGCCCAAATTAAGCTAAATTTATCAACTGTCCAGTTATGGTCAATTTCTGAAAACGCATGATTTCCGGTAGTAATTACTTCACTGAAACGATAATGTTTCGCGATTTATACGACTTCAAAAGTTTCGTAACGAACCAATTAAATACTTCAGGCAACCAACCACCGCATGCATGAAAGGTTTAATTATAAACGCATTTCTAAGGCATTATGAACGAGACCGATTACCATTGAAGGCGGTGCATGGAGTTTTCAACAACTTCATGTCGCAAAACATTTTCTTTTCGTAAAAGCCATAAGCTTAGCTGCGTGATTTATTTTTGGACTTCCTGGATCAAATGTTTCGAAGAATTTGCTCTTTATTTTCATAATATTTTTTCTATCACTCCAGAGAAAATTCAGTTATTAAAGTTTTAGGTGAATATTCACTGTTCCGTTTTGATTGTTTTGTAGCAAGCAATCCGGAGCTTTCTAAAATGTTATGCGTCTGCGACCCACCTTTTAATGTTGCTACCTCCAAACACATCCATTTGCCCACAACGTTCGTACACGCATGCGTAGGACTGTAATAGTACCCGCTTATACCATATTGTAAAAGTTAAAAAATTAATTTAACTCCTTCACAGTTCATAACAGAGGCTCCCAAACTACGGCTAGCGAGCGATTTCATCCTCACCAATTTCTTTAAAACATGCATATTCATATATTTGCCAGCATTAGGTACCATTTGATATAGTTTGTAAGATCTAGACGATATTTTTCAAGTAAGTGCATGAATATAGTTTTAATATAGGCGTATGACATATTATACAAAACATTTTCAAAACTAGGGCCTGAAATTTACACGCGGCCCGGTCAATCATATGAAAGGTCGTATGTGGCCCGCCTCATGTGGCCCTGTTAATAAAAGGTTTGGTGATCCTTGGTTTAAAATATCGAAAAAACAAATTTAATTATTAAACATTTGAAACTATTGTTTCTTTAATGTTATCTCAATCTTTTACCGCGGAACTGCTTTTAGATGTTATCTCCAGATTAAAACAATACGTTTACTCCAGTTACTCTCTTTATTTATCAACAATTTTACAGCTCGAGGTCAACTACAGCTGACTGATGCAACGTATTATTTTCTCCACGAGGACAGAAAAATTGTGTATGATGTGAACAAATCCAAATGTGGTTACCAAGCAACCGTTACGTTTCAGTCCAAGGACGAACGGAATATAATCTTACATTTAGTTTTCCAGTTCTGTATATAACGCTGACGTCATCAATGGCACTTTTTAACGCGTTTTTAACAAACTTCCCTATTAGGTGGTAGTTTGACATTTCGCAGGAATGTTTTATTCAGGTATAAAAACTAAATTAAGAAAAAATATACGAGAAAAGACCCGGGTTCGACTCTAGAGGTGCGATTTCCATTTCCGATAAGATAACACGTAAAAAGGAACTTTTTAAAGTGTAGGATTTCATTCTTTTGGAAATTAAAATTAGAAAAAATTGACGTACGATCTTCAAATATAAACTATGTTTTAGGAACATTAATGAAGTTTCTTATTCTATTCATCTTTTTCCGCCTACCGTTCGAAATATCTCATATTAAACATTTAAACCACATACTTTGGGAAAATATCGGCTTTTAAACGGGATGTTGCCTTGCCGACCACATCATTGTTAAACTTAGAGAATCAATTGTTGTCACAACCCGCATACGTGTAATATATACGAGTGCATAGATTGTCTTAAATTATCGTAGGATTTTTCGCGAAATTACGTAATCCTAATGGGAATGGGATTTAGTTTGGATTCTTTTGCTTATCTAAACGACTATATAGATGTAGAATAAGAGAGAGGGGGATGTGGGGAGGGAGAAAGGAAGGAAGGGATATAGAATGGAGGAGTAAGGGAGGTATAGAATTAGAAAAGGACGGGAGGAAAGAGATAAAGAAGGAGACGGAGAAAGAGGGAGAACTATGGATTGGGATAGGAGAGAATGAGAGAGGGGGGAGATGAGACAAAAGAGAAGCAGAGAGGGAGTGAGAGATAGAGAGGAAGGGAGGGGGAGAGGAATGGAGATACGGAGGGAGAGAGGAAGGGAGGGAGGAAGGGAGGGAGGAAGAGGGAAGGGAGGGAGAGAGGAAGGGAGGGAGACAGAGGGAGGGAGACAGATGGATGAAGACGGAGGGAGACAGGGGGAGGGAGATAGGGGGAGGGAGAGAGGGAGGGAGAGAGGGAGGGAGAGAGGGAGGGAGAGAGGGAGGGAGAGAGGGAATATTATTATTTATCCGTCATACGACGGGCAATACACTAGTAATAGGGATAAAATACTAAATTACCGCCATTAATTTTGTCGTCATTAGGTTATGTGCCTCGTTTTTTCTATCGTTTATGATCAGTCGTATCTAGAAACAATTGTGGTTATACATATATATATTTAAATCCGCCATGACGAGGTTAACTAATCAATCGTATTTTCGCTGTAAACTTTTCATTCCACGGAGTGACTGCTGGATTCTTCGAGTAAAAAGTGCCGACTCTTGTGGTAAAAGTGAAAAAAGCAGTCTTCGGAGACGAACTGAAACATGACCAAACCAACGTCTTCCGTGGCAAATGGGGAATTCGACCTTCGCCAGTTGAGCTTTAAGCGGGCTCTTAGACGCTCTACCTGGTTACTTTCTGTATCCACGGTCGGTTAAGTATGATCGATTTACGATGAATCTTTCTCCACGAATTTTACGAAAACATTCCGGGGGCACTACTGTTTTAAAATATCAAACCCTAAAAATAAAAAGAAGAACCGAACGCGGCTTTATAAACAATCCATCTGTTCTTGGAACACAATAACCACAATAAATATAACAATTTACAGAAGTCCGTCACGCTTTTTTATCCACTTCCAGTGGAATCAATTGCTGAGATTTTGTGCACGCATCGTAGAATAAGATCGAAAAAATTAAAAATCTCGTAATAGGGTCCTGGATTCGATTACAGGTACCTTTCCTTTTATCCATTTAATTTATAACTGGAGAGAGTGTAGGAATTTTGCAGTTTAAATGTAAAATAGATTACAATCGAGATAGATACTAAATCGAGGCTTAGACGTATGCGAGGAAAAGTTTACTTTTATTGCTAAGAAAATTCGAATCGGTTCCAAATGAGCACAAATATTAGTTTGGAATACGAAAATAAGGGCAGTTTTTTACTTTTTCAACTATGAGAATTTTTAACTATTATTGTAACTTGTGTTGTTGCCAAATTTACGCGTCCTAGGCTTTTATATAGAAAGCATTTATCGTAATTTGTTTTCCACTTCAGAAAACGATTTGTTTAGGAAGCAACAAGTAAGTTGTTGATTTTATTTTCAATCGCAATTTCGTGTTTCGTTAAGCTGTGCAAAGCAAACGGACAGGAAAATTATGTAAATATCCTTAATCGGCATAATAATAACAAAAATGTATTATATTTTCTAAGATTCATTAAATGTTGGCAATGGTCCATGGATTTGTTTATTTAAGTTGCTATTTTGAATTAACGCTTAGCTAAGGTCTATATCCCGAACTATTTTAATTTCAATCTGATACTTCATTCATGCTCACTCGCCATTTTTGGGGTGGGTATATAAATACGTAGGTAAATAAATATGCTCACTCAGAAATTAGGAAATAGTTGCCAAGGATCGGAAGAAATCAAATACAAAAGAAAATGAAATGGATTAGGAAGGCTTTAAACGATTAAACAATTTACAACATTTATTTTTGTTGTTAATTCATAAATCTTATTACCTTTAGCAAAATTAGTTACAAGAGCGTTTCTTATAAAAATTAAAAAAATAACGAAACCTGCGCGCGTTAAGTGATCTCTGAGGCAGTGCGGCAATGTGTTATCATGCGTCCATTTTTTTGGAGCCTATGGCGATTTTAATTTTATTATTTCCGTAAAAACATTTATAACTCTCGACACCTTTCAGACCTTTCCACGGTGAGTAGATACCCAAGTATCTTACTTAATGAATAAATCTAGTTTAGCAATAAATCAGCGAGTCTTTACCTACTCAAGGCGTATTAAATCTGCTTTAAAGAGAAGGAATTCGCGAAACACCTGTTCGGTCTACTAATTAACGCCATCGCACTTAGCAATTAGCCGGTATAAGGGTGACGAGGAACGGCGTCAGCTCAAAACGGCACATCGGCTTTTAGGAGAATTAAGACCAGGAACATTCGCAAAGGTGAGATATCAGTTTTAACAGGAATTCTAGATTATATAGGTCAAATATGGCGAGCGCCTTCTTCTCGGAACACGTGCCACCGCAACAACAACCTAATTATTAAAACGTTTTTGTGCGCCGTTTAGGTATGGAAATGGAAATAAACTAAAATGATGGATTGACAGATTAATCAAATTAAAAAAATTCTCTCGGGATATATTCTAGCGCTACGCCGTGAATGACAATCGTTTCAAAATCAACGACATTTTCTGAAACTGTTCAAAATAGAGCTAGTGACACTTGCGTGATCATTAATTTTCTGGCGTCTTACGCTAATAAGGCCCCAGCGCAGTTATTTTTTGCAGTTTGAAACAGTCGAAGGAGCAAAAATGAGGGCAGCTGTCACATAAGGAGAGTTACAAGCAAATTTGTCTCGAGTCCTGCAGGTTCGATTACTCTAGAAATATAATGGAAGGTTAGATGGAAGTACACGCTCTCTCAAACGTATTTGTTGTACTACTGAAATATTTTTAAAAAGATTTCGGAAATAGCGAGCTATTTCACAGTTTCGTAATTAAAATTTCGTATAAGATAAAATAAATAAATGTAAGTTTGAATTCTACCAATTCTGACAAAATTTACTATTGAAAAATTTGAACAATTTTAATCACGCATGTCACCGTGCCGCGCGATTTTCCAAGCCGGCACTGGGCCGTGTCATGGGGCGTGGTCGACGCACCAACCTTAATAGGAATGAAGTAAACGAGTGCTGAAACATTGTCTTGTCAAAAACAATGTCGCGGAGGTACTAACAGAGCGACTACGAAGTGTGATTCCCTACCGTAAAACAGTCAACTTAGATGGAGACTTGCTCCTGCCATTAAAAAAACCTTGCGAGTTGCTCACCATTGGCTGGAGTGATATGGGGAAAACTTAAGATGCGAGCTTAGACTGTGAAAATCGGAAATAATATATTAAAATATGGAACATTGGACAATGATTGAGGTTGAAGCTGAGTAATTTGGCCAAACATGCCGTAGGAATCCTATAATCAACGTCATACATATAGCGTGAAGGTGGATCAAAGATATCCAGAAGAAGAAACGAGTAAAACATTTTAAATAGTAAGATATATTTAGCCATTTGGCGTACAATTGTTAAACCTAAATATTTCACAGACACAACTTCCACAGGCATGCTTCGATTGAGATAAAAAACATACAATAAAAGCCTGTTGATACTATCATTCTTACTACGAAATATCTTTCAAAAATGATGCGAAAGGTCATACGAATTAATATATATGATAATCGACCATTGAAAACATTTACAATATATGTACATATATTAACCTGTAACTACTGAGGTGTGGCCTCTTAGACACAAGTTATAGCGTCAAATTATTCCGCTACTTAACGTTTTCTGAAGAAATAAGCTGAATGTTAAGTTTTATATTTAATTTACCTCTTAGCCCTAATTATATTATTAAATAGGGGAGATTCAATTCTAGATATAGCTTTACAATATATGTACATATATTAACCTGTAACAACTGAGGTGTGGCCTCTTAGACAACACAAGTTATAGTGTCAAATTATTCCGCTACTTAACGTTTTACGAAGAAATAAGCCGAATATTAATTTTTATATTTAAGTTACCTCAACCCTAATGATATTATTAAATATGGGAGATCCAATTCTAGGTATAGATAGTGAATATATAATTATAAAAAATAGCAGTCTGGGAGACCGCACCTCAGTTATAACGTTCATAATTTTATCTCTGTAGTTAAAAGTTAATAATAAAAAACTCTTAAACACGTCTCCGCCTAGCCACGTCGCCTGAGGTTTCCTTCCAAATATTGCCGAAGATTTAACAGTACATCATAGAAGGAATACTAAATTTGAATTGACGGATACAATGGAAAACCCAAAATCATCTTCGGATCACCAATGTATGTTCCCAGCTGATTTACCTCTTCCTACGCGCAGTGGGTATCTTAAGAGGTAGTGCAGTGAATATCCGAATAGGAAGGGAGGAAAGAAACCTAGTGCCGACTTTTAGTCTGTTCTTAACGAAGAGCACCAAGGGGACCAACGGCTTAACGCCCATTCCGAAGGACGGAGTGTTGATTTGAGCGCGCTCCTCATTTCTCTTTTTCTCATTGGCTTGTCCTCATCTCCGTAGCTCCAACACGCAAAAATAGGAGGCCGGGCGTCTTCGGAAAAAATCCTACAGGATTCGAACCGGGTGTCGCTCCAACCACTACACCACCCATCCTTGGATCACTTATCAAGCTGTTCCTATAATATCGGCGGTCACATCCATACTGCCCTAAATCGCGGAAGGTTCTTTCCTTTTTATACAACCCGAACATGTAGTCAGATCTTTTCATATCAGTTGCGCAACGAGGAACGCATGGACAAAAACGTGGAATGCCATAAACATTCCTTATTTTTTTCCTGTAAAATGAATTAAAATTATTCATCTCGAGTGAAATAGAGTAAACCCGCAGTAAAACTAGCATGAAGATAATATATAATGGAACGTAAGATAAGGGATCGGCATCCCAATGTATTTTTGGGATATAAAATTATATTGAAATTCGTTTCTTTTTACGCAGAAATATAAGTTTAATTATCGCAGTAAGATGCAAACGATTCGTATCCGAAAATTCCTTTGAACAAGTCTACTTCCAATGAAATGCAGGAAGTTTTTTACAATGAAGAAATGGAAGATGTGACGAAGATGTAGGAAGGAGGAACACATTTTACCGATAAGGTCCTGTCGAAAGCGCTTCTGCGTAGGTGAGTCGAACTTTACGATTTAAAGAGCTCCTTGGGTATCATTAAAACCGATAACGAACTGTCACGCCTCAAAATAGCGGTCACCTTTATCAATTTCGGATACAACGGCTTCACTCTAATGACTAAATTCCAATATTTATCAAAATTAAAGCCAGTTTCATCAGAAAATATAATTGCTCAAAGCAACACTCCCGCTGTCCAAGTACTCGTCCATTATTGGAGCAGCGCTTACGAATGAATTGGCAGTCATTAAGCATATTATTTAGAGCGAGTGCGAGTCACGCATGGGACTGATATTCATAAACATGTCGAAGGTACCTAAGTCTGTAAAGGCCCTTTCTTTCTAGAAGCTCGCTATAATGAGAGATTTTTAAAGGCACGCTCAATTTAATCATGTAAAAGGCATTATTCGGATTTTTTAAAAAATCTCATAACTAGAATATTTTCTCATTTTGTAAATTCCTTATGAGAGAATTTTACAGTACATTAATTCTATAGTAACAATCCAGGCGTCATGTCACAACATGTCTTGAGGCGACAAGTCAAAATGCCACCCAGGATCATCACGTAGAGAGAAATGCATTGTCTAGAACAGTGGTCCCCAACCTTTTAGAGTAAGTGGGCCACACTGAATCTTCAAGTGTACGGCGAGGGCCACACATATGATAACACAATGTGTGGGGAGGGCCGCACATTTCAAATGAGAACAATATTATTACAACTTGTCCCTCATTTTAGTGTCATAAAGCGGGAAAATTGCGGTTTGATGTAACAACATGAAATATCTATGCACTTCAAAATATCAAATTAATGAGAAAAAATAAAAATAACAACAAAACAACATGAAAAGAGATACGACAGTAAATTTCGTGAATCTATCTACAATTTCTTAACAGACTAAAATAGTTGAAGAGTGAATCAAACTATACTACAGAATCCTGCTAAAGAGTCATTACCGAATGGTTTTGGCCCTTCTTGTTATTAAGGCGGAGAATCAAAATTAAAAGTATGGAAATTGTGAAACTATACAAAGGTCGTATGTTGCCCGTCCGCTGCTGAGAAAACGGAATTCACACAAAAGATTGAAAAATTCAGATTCCTTGTTCTAAGTGAAGACATGATTAATTTTTAAATAAAACGTTCGAGACTTAAGATGCCATATTTTTACTGTGGTTAAAGGTACAAATTTTGCCTGAAAGGCTGAGGGCCGCACAAAATCACATTGGGGGCCGCATGCCGCCCTTGAAATGCAGGTTGGTGACCCGTGGTCTAGAACTCAACTCGTGGCACGGGCCTACGTCACAAGGGAATGCTTCGCCATTCGTTCTGATATCGTCATTGCCATTAAATTATATCATTTTGCTCAAGAATGCCCGAACAAATTCTACACTTCACGGGCATTATTTGAGGGTCGAGAAATCTTGCACAGACATCGTACGAAGCAGGAAAATGAACGAAGATATGTGGTGGGAAGTATGACCGATGTGGGAAGGCCTTTTGTCCCTGAGAACTGGACACTGGTTTCGGCAAGATCTTGACCCTTGTGGGAAACGGTTTAGGAAAGGACAATGAAAAAGCGGACGTGATACAAACTCTCTTTTCAATTTGATCGCAATGAACTCGACGCCCTTGGTTTAAACAGACCACCGTGATAATGAAAGATATCTGCCCTGCGATCTCGGGCGAACTCGCTAATGAGTGGAAAGAGGGGTTAGCTATATCTCGCGAGATGAAAATTTTATCCGCTGCGAATATATTTAATCGCGAAGTTGTCCAGAGTAATAGGGTCAAGTGGTCAACTCTACGACCAACATAAATGAAGGAGGCAGAATTCAGTTGACACTCAAGAGATGCGCTTAACTCAAGTGATCATTTTTTAGAGCCCAAATCGGTACAACTGGCATTTATAGCCCATAAGAAACAGCGAGCTCGGAAATACTGTCTGGATAAATGAGGTAAATCAGTACAATATTTTTTTGCTAAAAGTTCGGGTATCAACTTCGCAATCTATAGAAATAGTTGCATTACTTCTACGAATATTCTATGATAAAAGTTCAGTCAGTCATTGAGAATTTAAAACTACTTAAATGGTTGAGAAAACAGCGTTTAAAATGTTATCGACAGAAATCAAGGATGACAAAATATCGACAAGTGAGCCAAGTTAATCACTACTATATCGTCAAAATCGGTCCAGTACAGCCAATCAGTACGGTTGATCACTTTAGACAGGCCCAAGGAGGCGGCCAATCAAACACTAATGCGTACATATTTCATTAGAGTCAAGCAACGTTGAGCTTAACTGCCTTAGTGGCAAAAACGAGGTATTTTAGATTACTCGAGAAAATTCACTTGACCTCCGTGAATATAAAAACCTGCGATTCAAAAGCGCTCTGCGTGGCCATTATCACTAAAATAGCTTAGATCTACGACCCGCTGGCCACATACGGTTCTCGAGAGCGCATTATGCGGCCCGCGAAGCAGTAATAAAAAATTGATCGAGAAAATTTCATATTAGCGAGTTCAATTTCTCCATTAAATCGTTGGTCTCAAAACCTTTTTTAGTGAAGTTTTAATGCTAGCAAATTATGTAGACTTGATTGTCGCTTACTTGAGACCACAGAAACTCTAGATAACTTCTGATATAATCACTCATCCGGCCCGACGAGTCTTTCTTGACTTCCAATGCAGCCCTTCCGAAGCACTCACAACTGAAAATGGGGTCCGCCATGCAGGAAAATGTTGCCGACCTCGGGCTTCGATCATCATCGTCACGGGGAAGTCTATAAAAATTAACATTAGTCGAACAATATTCATCGAAAGTTAATTAAATATTTCAAGATACGCTACATTTTTCGAAAACAATCTGCAATCCTTCTGATAGTGTGAGTCATCAGTAAAATGAAAGCATTCATAATTGATTAATTGCCAATAAATATAAAACTAATACCCAAAATTACACTGTAGTTCCGATGATTTCTACATTTGACGAAAATATGTTGCATGAATGAAACATGGAAAAATTAAATGCTCTAATTTAGGAAAACGTTAAAATAAAAATTTGTTACAATATTATAAAACACCTGTTTAATCATCATACTGCAAACAAAAAGTGAAATGGACTCAGTCCATCTTTCTCAGTCTGGGTGCGGCTATTTTATATTTTCATTTGAAAATGGTTAATAATTATGCAAAGTTATACAAACAAGAAAACCTATTTAAAATTATATAAATTAATCCATAAAACAAGTAAACAATAATAGCATCATGACAACAGAAACAAAATTTCATTTATAATGGATCAGCCACTATTTTATTTCTCAATTTCAGGTTGTGTGTTTAAACACATAAATTATGATCTAAAGATTTTGGAAAATTCTTATCCTTTCCTAGTATTCAAGGTTTGTGCCATCAATTTCATTAAAATTACCAACAAATAATAAACAAAATTGCTAATCTAGCAACTTTTAACAAAGAAATGAAATAACAATGAAAACATTTAAATGTTAATATGTATTAAGCTCTAAAAATGTTAATTGTATCTCAGTGGTATAATATAAATAGATATACATATCTCAGAATTTGATACTCCATTTCTTCCATTGCTTGAATGTCAACGCAATGAATAAAATTTGCATTAAATTAATTTATGAGATTTCTCTGTAGATTAAGTAAACTTTTAAATGAAACCACATTCAAAAATACTCTAAAAAGTCAGCAACTTACATTCTTAATTTCAGTCAAAGAGTTTAAGAAACCTGATTAATCAATAAATCTAAATGCATTTAAATGCAGGCTTGGGAATTTAAAATTAAATTTACGTACAGGGACTGAAATTTTACTATTGTATAAGGTTTAAAATTTTCTTTGACAAAAATTCAAGCATTTGATTTATTGCAAACAGATTGGTGTGAATTTCTCAGAAAACCCTCAGGCAGCAAAAATAATGAAGAATAATATATAAACAAAAGCCAAAATTTAATAGCTAAAGAGATTGGAGTGACTGAATTATGGTTATTTTGAAAATTTGTCAACTGTAAAATTTAGATACTAGATATCAATATGTGTACAAATAAAAAGTAATGCTAATGAAATCTGGCATTGATTGATATTAAATTTACATACACGACAAAAGTTCCTGCAACCATTCAATTTCAGCAAATTCAGCATATTGCTCCAGGCAACAACTCAATATTCACTAAGTTCTTCAATGCAGATGCATTGGATTTAAAGAGACTTAAACAGAAACCATACTCAACATAAAAGGGACACTTTTATTAAATACATTACATACCATATCTTACACTGTAATAGCATTTATATATTAATACAGATGACTTGTGGGTAAGTATCCATTTGGGTTTCAGGTCTATGAAAAAAGCAATAGAGGTACTAATTAAACTGTGAGTACCTGTCCATTCCAAGGTAAGTGAAAACTGATTTACCAACATACCCTATTATATTTTGAGATTCATAACAATTTGAGAAATTACAAAGTGGTTTCTTATGTGAAACATGAGTCACGAGCTTTCATCAAAGCTGTTGATGCTGAAAATAAAGATTTATGAGTCTTTGAGAAAACATTGAAGCAGATATAACAACTCCTTAAGTTTTCTTCGATTGCTCTTGAAACAATGACAGAAGAGTGCAACTGCTGCTTTCAATCAAGTGGACAATAAAAGCAGGAGGCACTCAGGTCTGCATATTTAAATAATTTTTGTCGTAGATAAGACATCCAAGGAGCAGAACATTTCAGCCTGCAAACACACGCCACGTCAAGCAAGGCTTACTGAATTACGGAAGGAAATGGGGAGAGACACAACTGGGAAAAACACGCAAGGATAAATATAAACCAGTTCAATGATGTTTCAGCCCCAAAAACTCACGTTTGTCCATGGTCTACCTGTTAAAAATTATGCAGTGTCAAGTCGAATCACACTTCTAATAATTAAAACAGTCTGCATTCCCACAGCGACACTTTTATCACATTCATTTGACCCTTATGCTCCTCTGTTTGTTCATGTTGGAGAGCATCAATGAAATGTAAGATGTGAGGAGATCGTCCATTTTGTAGCCGAGTGATGTTTCACAGAGAAGCTTCGAGCCTCTGACAAGATTTCCAATTGTCATGTGGAAGTAAGTGTTACCGGAGGACCAGTTGGATATTCGCGTGAACGGATGTGTTATAAGGATATCCTAGTTTGGAAAGAAAATAAATTGGATTACTGCTACCAAACACAGAGGTTTGCAAAATCCAATGATGTACATTGAATAATTTAATATAAATGTTACCTTCTCATAGATTGGCATTCTGATAGATATAAATTTATATTTAAAAATTCTTATAAATAAATTGCTAAAAAAATATTAGGTGTCCTGACGTCTCTAAAAAAAAGAAAATTAGTGCAGCATCTATAAAAAATAATTTTTTAAAAATTACAAACAGAAAATTTTACTACATATACACTGTATTTACTCACATAATTGCTCCACCTGTAAAATATTTTTTTTCTTCTGATAGTCATTTTCATATGATAGGAGAATACCGCATATTTGCCCAACCCTGGTTTTAATTTAAAAAATCATGCAAAAAAGTGGGGCAATTATGCGAGTAAATACAGTGTGTATATATCTATATATATAATCATCAGCCCTTTTCAATCCATTGATGGATGAAGGCCTCTCCTAGACTCTTCCCTATCAACTACCTCACTCCTCCAAGCTGGCCCTAAGAACTTCTGTCTCATCTGTCTTTCGGTCTTCTTTTCCATCTCTTAATGTTTCTTGGGATCCATTCTATGACACTAGACATTCAATTCAATGACCTTTGCTTTATTAAGATTCATTCTAAGCCCAGCTTCTTGGTTTGCCTGCTCCAGTCCCTCAATTCTTCCATGGAGGTCTTCTGGGCTTCCTACGAACAGTATGATGTCATCAACAAATAGCAAGTGACTCAGATATTCTCCATTCACCTTCATACCATTTTCTTCCCAGTCTAGCATTTTGAATACTTCCTCTAGAGCTGCTGTGAATAATTTTGGAGATATGCTATCTCCTTGCCTAACTCTCATTTTGGTCTTAAAGGAACTTGTTTCTACATGCAGCTGGACAGATATTGTGTTTTTATAGATATTTTTTATTAAAGTAATGTATCTTTCTTCTACCCCTTGTTTCTTCAGTGCATTCAACACTGAAGAAGTTCAAATAGAGTTGAATGCTATCTTGTAGTCGATGAAGCACATACAGAGGGGCAACTCACACTCATAAGTCAGACTAATTACCTCTCTGGTGACTTGAATGTGGTCCATCGTATTATAACCACTGCAAAATCCAGCTTGCTCTCTGGGTCGAGTATAATCAAGATACTTTTGAAGGTGCGCAGTGAGAATCTTTGTGAATGCTTTGTAGACTGCCAGAAGTAGGCTGATTGGCCAATAGTTATTCAAATATTTCTTGCAACTTTTCTTGTGTAAAAGGATGATGCTTGCAAGGTTCCATGATTCTGGTATATTCCTCTTCCTTAAGCAAGACATAAAAATCTTGGAAAGGATCTTGTCCATACAGTTACTTGTTGCCTTGAATATTTCTATTATGATGCCATCAATTCTAAATGCTTTTCCATTCTTCATGCTTTTGATTGCATGTCCTACTTCTTTTGGAAGAATATCTGGAACCTCTTCGGTGGGCATATTTTCTTCTTCATTTACTTCCTCGTTGGTAAATGGATCTTCATACAGTTTCATGTAGAATTCTTCTACTTGTTTCAGAATTAACTTCCTGCTATGGGTAATCAAGCTATCTTCTAACATCATTGTCACCAGCTGTCTCTTATCAAATGGGAGATGCTGTTTCAATTTTTATAACTTCTATTGTTTTCTCGATTACTTCATAATTATAGTATTTCCTCACATCTCCTTTGATGGTCTTACTTATAGTTTTATTTAGTTCTGTGAAGTGAATCATTTCCTTAGGGTCATTAGTCATTTTAATTTCCCTTCTTTTCTTCATGAGCAGTCTAGTTTTTTCAGATAACTTACTATCTGGCTTAACTTTAAGAGTTCTGTTTATTTCTAGCATGGTTTTTCTGAGTACCTCTGTTAACTTTAATTCCACTTCCTGGTCTTCTAGTACATTGAATTGATTGTAGAGTTCAAGCTGGAATTCTTATATATATATATATACATATATATACACCTTATATGCTGGCGTATAAGTTGATCTTGATTTTTCGGATTGTAAATACATGACTAGACGTATATTCGCCGTATAAGTTGACCCCCCAATTTTTTGCTAAAAATACTTCGAATGAAGAATACGAGGAATTTTATGGTTTTTAAAACCTAAATGTAACCTTTTCCAAAAAATGCAGTGTCGATTTTTGAGTTATTAAATTATTTGTTTAATTTAAGAAAGATCAGTCATATACCATATTGCCATCTATTGGCTTCATTCCTGTAATTGCAAATAGATCGTTTATATTTTTGAGATTCAGTAATAAAAACAAAAGTTAAAATTTTTATTTTTATTAACTACTAAAATAATTATCTTAAATCTTCTAAAACAAATGACAGAACATGTAAACAATGGAGCGGCTGATTCAAAATGGCGATCACCTATGCCATAAGATCAAATTTGTTCATAAATATCAATGTTTTTAATCTGTTATTTAAGGGTCACATTTAATATTCGGCGTATAAGTCATCCTTAAGTTTTCGGAATTTTTTTTGAGCTTCAAAAGTCAACTTATACGCTAGCATACACAGTATATATATTTAACATAGAAATTTATTCATTTGCAAACCTACAAAAAGGTAATAAAGAGAATTATTCCATCTTTCCCAAAATTTAATGTAGGAAAACTGTTTTAATTAGTAATTAAGTGGTTTATTCGCTGGAGATTTTTTCTCCAGCAGTAAAGATATAAAAAATATCATTCTTTAGTTTTTGTAAGTACAATTACAACAAATTAATAATAAAAACTAATACTATTCATTGTCAAAGAGAATATACAATGTTTTGAGAAAATTTCTTGCATAATCACTTTGGAAGTAATATAACTACTATGATATATCTCACTGCCTTAACGGTTAACTGGTAAAAATATTTTGTCAGCT
This sequence comes from Tanypteryx hageni, assembly GCA_028673005.1. NCBI lineage: Eukaryota > Metazoa > Arthropoda > Insecta > Odonata > Petaluridae > Tanypteryx > Tanypteryx hageni. Next base: position 74,564,913 of record CM054114.1, read on the forward strand.
AACCTTTGTGGTTGGATGAATGAGACTGACTCCATGTTTGTTGATGGCAATGAGCAGCATTTCTGGGAAATTTGGTTCAGTAGTTTGCTTAACTTCAAAGAAAGCAGACCCAAATGTCGGCCATCGATAAATTACTTTCAAAAATGTTATTTTTGCCTCTTCTGGACTCATGCCTGTATCACACATTAAAGCAACATATCAGAGAATAAGGCATAATAACAATATGGAAAAAACTGACAATTAAGAATAATATTGGCAAAATCACATAGGAATTTTAACAGAAAGAATGTAAACAACAAAGGGAGTGGTTCAACATACCAGCATCTTGATTATATGCAGCTACAATACTTCGTTTCCAATCATTGGCACTTTGAAGTTTTACCAAATCACCAGGTATCAGTTCACGAAGCATTTGCCTGACATGCATGAATGCAAATATGATTAATATGATTACATATCTAAAAATACACTATGACCTGAAGTGGTCTATTCATTAGATTTCTGATGTTATATTTATAAATGCATTCATAAAAATATAATAATGGATAATAAGGCTTGAATTTTGCTCAACAGTTTTTCTTCAATACATTACTTTCTATTTTTTAAACTTTAATTACCAACAATTAATATGTACACACAGCACAGTAAATTCAATTTTTGCTGCTTTATGGTCATGATATACCGAAGTTTTGAGTTTAATTTTTTACTTTTCATGTTTACAAAACACTAATACTTACGGTATTGCCTGGAGTTCCTGTTTGCTTTCCCCGAAACGCACCCTGTACACGAGTGCTGCCAACTTGGCAGCTTCTTCCTTTGAGCAACGGTGATAGCCTCTTAAGAGTTTGGGAAGCTCTTGGTGGAAATGGAATATGAGGTCAGCATTTCGATCTTTTCCAGGAACAGTATTGGTCCAAAGTTTCTTCATGAAGAAAACTTGGTACGTGAACTGAGGTACAACTCCTGGATAAAAGACACAAATTGTTTAAAATTTATTAACTATACGTAAAACTAACCAATCCAGGGAAACTTGGGGATTAAGTAAATGAACTTTGTGCTATAAACAAAAAATTAAATCTTGTTCCATAAACATTACTTTTAAAATATGAAAATTCACCTTCTCTGGTAGGTTTTGCTTTCTTGATCCAATCTGTTAGATGACGAACAAAATCGAAAAAGAAATCTCCCTCTGGAACAGAAATAACCTTGTCGGCTATTTTCACAAAGAGACTGAATCCTTCACTTGAACGGAGATTAAGCCTCTGAGATATGTTATGGCAGAAATCCTTGGCCCTTGTCGATGAATCTACCTCAAATGCCTGTAAAGGAAATACATGTTGTGATTATTAAAGATGGCAAGTTTTTTTTTAAAGGTTGAGCTCTATGGTAATATGATAATGTTAAAAGAGGGAAGGACACAAATTACCGTAATTGTAGTAATTAGAGTCCATCTCTCTTTTAACACTGCAAGTTTGATTAATGTTTTTACAATGCAGTCAGCTTTCATTGATTAAAGGTAAAATTTGAACTTATGAAGCAATAAATTTTTTTAAAGCAATGTATAATGAAGGATAAAATTTTTAAAAAGACTCTTTTCAAATTGACTTCGAATAGTTTTATATATCTATATTTTGAACAACTCCTTTATTGTTTTTATTTTATCAATTTACTAATAATGATTTCTAGTAAAAATATATGGGTTTACATGTTTTTACAGTGGAAAATTTAACTTTTGTTGAAATTTATCTGTAATTGCTGTACATGAATGGTTTAAAGTTATGCCAAATTTTCTCTTTGATGTCTTCTTTTGTATCTTATTGCAAAAATCAAGCGATTTCCTTTTGTATCTATTTTTCCAACTATTTAAAAATACAAATATGGCAGAATAAAGTATTTATGGATGAGGAAAATGAGTATGTCTCTGTTTATTATACAACCTTTGACTTTAAAAATCTTCACAATTGGGAATGATGTACAGCACTTGCATGACCTTGACTATGAAATTATACCAGAGGCATTTTAAAATTTTTTTATTAGTCATTAAGCACTTAACAATGCAATAGATCTTGTCAAATACACTATGTACAGTCACAGTTTAACTAAGACTACAAACTATAAATCATTTAATTGTATTTTTTTTTTAAACTGACTTGCCCAATGTTTGTCTTGTACAAATTCACTGGATGAATAAATATCTACTCATCCATAAGACGTGATATATTATATTTGATTTCTGGCATGGTGTTGCTATATAAAGAGACATGCTTTAATCTCTACCTTACAAAAATAAAATAAGAACATCATCGATAAGTAAAACTTTCAAATTTCATTTTAAATGTTGAAGATTTAAAAAGCAATGATATTTTAAATATATTAGTGTCATATTGAGAAGTCATTTCCTTTTAAGATCCAGTCCCCAGACGTAGCCAATGTGCTTAGAAGCATGATTTAATACTCCTTATTCATAATTATTCCGTTTTGAAACTTTCCTTTGGGCATTTATTTGAATAATAGACATTAACTCCTCAAGCATGACTTAACAAGATGGAAAGGTATACTCCATAAATGGAATGCAGAAAGATTTCAAAGGTGGTTATTCTCTATCCGAATAAATTTTTTAATCTATACCTCACAGATCATATATGAGAATGGGAGAGAAATATAGGGATTTTTAATAGTTGTTTGTTGAGAGAACCGTCTTTGCGATCAACGTAAACAAAATATGCGATGTTTTGCTGGGGATTTTCTCGAATTTTTATCTCCAAAACTATAAGTCGTAATTATGTGTGTAGTAAATGTTGTTCTCTATCCAAATAAATGTTTTAATCTATACCTCACAGATCTTATAAGAGAATGGAAGAAAAATACATGGATTTTTAATTGATGTTTGCTGAGATTGATTGATCAATGTAAACAAAATTGCGATGTTTTGCTCAGGATTTTTTCAAATTTTTATCTCCGAAACCATAACTCGTAATTACATGGCCTTGCGGACTATCTTGTAGTAAATGTTGTTCTCTATCCAAATAATTTGTTTAATCTATACCTCACAGATCATATAAGAGCTATGGAGAAAAAGTTTTGGCATTTCATTGTTGCTTGACGGATGCCGTTTAACGAGATACGAGTACATACAAGTTTATTAAAATAATTATGTAAAGTGGAAGTTCTAATTGACGGTTTCAGTTGAAAATCACAATTGGGTGATATATTTTAATAAAGATCACTCATATTTAATTAAATTAAAATCTGTACAGCAGTTTAGGAGATGAAAGTTATGACGGACGGATGGATCAGACGGGTCCATAAGGCGTTCCGTTATTACCGCTTCGCTGGTAAAGAACGCCTAAAAAGGGTTACCTTCATGATTCAAATATCACAGAATGCAACTTGTGCTATTTTAATTAAAGCAGAGAGAAGGAAAGGAAGATTCACTAATCCAACAAACCTAGATAAATCGTGATTTTTGGCAGACTCAACACCCAAAGATAAAGAAACTGTAAAACTGGAGGCTGCACAGGATGACATACCATATTTACCCTAATCCAAGATGACTTATTTTTCCAAATTTCAGCTTGCAAAAATCGAGGGGTGTCTTAAATTCGAGTAAGAAGTGGTATACCGTCAACACATTGCGTGTCAATCATCCCACGTCAACTCGCCGCACGACAAATTTGTCATGCATAAATACAAACTCATCGCGGATCAATTCATTGCTTGACAAATTTGTCGCAAGACAAATTGGAATGTGTGTGTGTATTTTTGGCTAATCAACCTCTTGGATTATTATAGCCATAGCCCCTTCCACAATCAAAAGGGAGGAGGGAATCCGGTGCCGGCATTAGCCTAAGCTTAATGAAGAGCACCAAGGGGACCAACTGCTTAACACCCCTTCCGAAGGACAGAATGCTCACATTGCACGATCACCTCAAACCACAGAAACAGGGGGCTGGGTGACCTTGCAAAAAATCCTACTTTTGCAGGACATTCGAGACAACCATGACTGGTGTATGGGAGGGGGATATATTTGTTGGGTTGGGAGTCACCCCTGCCATACACCATCTAAAGTGTCTCACCTTGCATAATTTGCAAAGAGAATTGTGTTTCATTCTGGTATGATCAAAATATAAAAAAAATTTTGTTGTGGAAAAGTGCTGTACACCAGTCATGGCGTCTCGCATTCCAATTTGTCTCGCAATGAATTTTTCGAGTGATGGATTGATGCCTGATTAGTGTTTCGTGCGATGTATTGATGCATGATGAATTTTTCATGCGGCAAATTGATGTGCAACCAACTGAACACGATGAGTTGTCATAGAACCATTGGAAGTATGGTTACACATTTAATCGGTGAAACATAAGATAAAAATAATAATATCTACTGAAATTTTTCATTGCAAACTGATGACCCAGATTTAATTACACCACCTTTTTGAACTTCGCGAATAATTGGTCCTATTTTCCCATAAGACGCAATGTAATAATAGAAGTACGGTGCCCAGTCAACCTTAAAAAAATTCACTTTTTTATCATAAATGATGCAGTTTAACGGAAAATAAAAGAAAACCTAACAGAAAATGAAAACCTAGCATCATAAAGTGAAAAACATTCTTTTAATTACTTTCAAAACGTGTAATAGCAAATTAAAACCCAGAGTTGCAAAATGATAACATTTCTTTTGGCAATTGTCCAGTTTTCCTCCGGTACATTTTCGCATGCGATTTTTAATGTTCTTTTGTTCATTCCAAGAAAATGCTTGTAATTTAAATGGATTAACTACTGTAATAGAATGTAAAGTATGTGATTCACGGATGTTTTCTTAGGTTCTGAAACAAACATTTCCAAGCCTCAAAAAAAAAACACTAGCATTATAAGGTGGTAACATTTATTTTATTAATTACATTCGAAATGCATAAAAGAAAATCAAAACCTAGCGTAAGAAGGTGATAACGTTCAAAATACATCACAAAAAACCAAAGCATTAAAGTGGTAACATTTCCTTTAGTATTTGCGTTCAAAATATGCGGCAGAAAATCTTACGTTTACAAGATGATAGCAATTCTTAGATTGTCATTAAAAATTCGTAATAAAAAAAATGAAACTCGAACAAAAATAACATTTCCCTAAATTTCAAAATATGTACAAAGATAATAGCAAATGAAAACATTACATTCCAAAATGATGGCATTTCTTTAAATTTTAAACTAAAGTTTCATAATCAAACTGATCTACAAAATAATTAAGTTGAGAGTTATCACATTTGTTTACTTCAAAAACTGCTAATAACGAGCATTATAAATATAATATAATAAATCCTTTTCTAGGGCGCCAAAGTTTAAACTGAACTTCAAAACAAAATAAGTAGAGGGAGTTTGCGCTTGTTGTCATCGCAAATGCATGATGCAAAACGCATATAATCGGCATGAAACAGAAGTAATGGTCATAAAAGATTTTGTTGCGAAGTGTAAATTCGCAAACCCCAAGCACACAAATTTCAAAAAGGTGTTGTCTACCTAAATTGAATACATGTGTTTGAAGTATACACCAAATACATTCAGTGAGAAATTGTCATAAAATCTTTTTTCTGTTTTGATAGTCTGTTAAAAGGGCCTTATACTTGGGTAAATATGGTACATAATCACATACAGGATTAATAATAAGTAAATTAATTAATATAGCACAATTAATTTATGCATGTATCTTACGTAAACAAGTCATAATGCATTTAAGTTTAAATTAATAAATGCAAGATGGCTCATAGAGTATTGAAATGACTCAAAAAAAGAGATTAATTTAAAATTTTAAGGATTACTGCGAGAAAAAATTACTCTGCAAGCTTTCTGTGGCATGGAGGTTAATTTTTAATATGTATTATTTATATAAAATATGTTCAAGATAAGAATGCTTTTGTTGAGTGACTGACCTCATCCGTGTCATCTGGAAAGTAAACCTTGTGGAATATTTGTGTGGTCTTGTGCTGGATGGCCTCCACCTCCACCTGGTGAGGAGGGAACTTGCGCTGACCATGACGCAAGGTACGATGAAGGCGCTGCAGAGAATCTGCTGCGACAGGATGATGTCGCGTTCTAAGGAACGTGGTAAGTTCCTGAAAATCACAATCAAGTGACAAATAATCTTTAAGCAAATTTTTCATCATAAAATTTCATATAAAATATATATAAAAATCAACTGCTGTAATTGTAACAAAAATACAGGAAAAGTAAATAACAGCAATTCATTAAAACAGAATACATAACACCACTATGAGGTTTTAATGGATTATATGTACAGTGTGTCTTTGAATAATGTCGTTAATTCATTCCTGAAAATAGCAACATTGAACGAAACAACATTAAACAAATCAACATTTCCCATAAGAACCCATGTTATACGATATAATTGGTTCCTAAACCTCAGATTAAAAATCTCTTGAAACATAAAAAGATCTTAACACTGTATTTTATGGACCTTCATGGTGCCATGTATGATATAAATGGTATCAGACCATAAATAAATCACTAGAACTATACATTGACATAGAAATGGTATAAAATAAACAAATAGTAGGGCATAACTACATTTCAAGATGCCCAAAATTGGAAAAGGCCACATTTCCCGATAGTACCTCAAGTTACAAGAAAAAGGAACTACGTAATACCAATTCAGAGAAATGTAGTCATACGAGCAAAATAGAATGATTAGCTTTTACTAGAAGTATACAGAGAGCCACAAACATTTCTGTGAATGGAAGTTCATGAGTTGACATCACTAAAAAAGAAATTCAACGAACAAATTATTTCTTCTTACAGCAGTTACTGTATAATTGTTGGTAGCTCAATAACTTTGGCTCAGATTATTAAAGGTAAAGTACTCCTTTAGCCAAACAATTAGAGGGTTACAACACCCAATGCATTTCACCCACAAGGTGGGCATCTTCAGGGGCAAAACCTGTCTCAACAGTGACTGGGAGTCGACTGCAACATTGTGGGCGAAATGCATTGGGTGTTGTAACCCTCTAATTGTTTGGCTAAAGGAGTACTTTACCTTTAACAGTTACTATATGATTAATGAAAATCTACCATAATCGAGGTAAATAAAAAATTTATTTGAAATGCAAGTTTCATATAGCCCAAAGAAGGATAACCACTCCATTGAGTCACAGCTGATACAAATGAAAATAAAATCAGAATAGGTTAAACTCAAGTTATCCCAATAGCACAGAATAATTTCAAATTTGTAAATAGGGCACTCAGCCGATAATCCTTCCTGCACAACTCACAAAGCTTGTAAGGTTTCTATTGAAGGGGATTAAAAAGATTTTTATGATTGCATGGAGAACTTAGAGAAGGGGGCCATTACCACCACAAGGCATTTTCACCTTCTCCATGGGCTACGTGTATGAACCCCTCCCTCTGCTCACTCCACGCCCACAATAAATACTCTCTCCCCTCTTCTTGTGAAGCATCTGCCGATGCAGCATCTCAAAACATACAGGGTAGTAAATTTTGAATGACGTTAATGTGAATCAACATTAATCAAAGTGATGTTAAACCAAGGACTCACTGTACATGTAAAATTATAAGTCCCGACAACCTATAAAAGCCTTACTTAATCTATGCAAAATATTTATTTACCATTCTTACTTCTTTTACCTTTGCCATATTTTTATTGAAAAATGCACATTTATGTTGTTTAATTAAATCTCATATTTGTTTTGTTAAATTTTCACAGAAAAATTTTAGTTGCCTTTTAATTTTAGTGAAATAATCTGTCAGATTATGTATACATGCTTATGATTATTTTCTCATTCTCAAAAGAGTTTTCTTTTTCCACAAGTAGATTAAAAGCAAGTTACCCACCTTAAGAAGTGCATGGCTGCAAGCAAATAACCCAGTGGCCAACCACATTAATTCCCAGCCTCGCTCCTCACTCAATCTGTTACGGTTATCCGTAAGTTGCTTCATGATTTGGCAGTAGATTTCATCCCTCAATATCTCCTAAAAGAAATAACACAAAACAAAATTAATTTATCATTCTCTATTTTTATTGAAATGATCCCAAATTTTATTGTGATGCATTATAAGTCTGATAACTCAAGGAATAAATTCTTCAGAAATTCAAAATGTGATTCAATTTAAGTAATTTCTAATATATAATGTTAAATAAAACACTGATGTAACTACAGATAGAGTATCACATATTTTAAGTGATTTCTTTGATTTTATTGTAAAATAAAATAAATAATTAACATAGTGAAAGCCTGTTTTCTTGAAAATTTATTACTGTAAAAACAGACTTCCACAATACTTGGGAAATGAATATTTTTTAACTAGAAAATGCCCATCAAAAATGACTAGAAAATTTATTTTGATGGTTCAATATATTTAGCTCACTTTTTAAAGAGAAGAATCATAATACCACTGCATTGTGTTGAAAGATATCCTAATAGATATTGTATCCCGGTAGGTTTTTAATAGCATTTCATTAATTATGCATTTGAATTTTTCTTTTAATTCTGATATTCCGATGAAATGATAGCTGTTCACATTACAATGTTTTGCAGTTTGATAATGTCATAACTTAAAGATTGTCATATTAGGCATGTATTGCCAGTTGTATGTGTAGTGCTTGGTTAGATCTGTTATGGATTTTTATATGTCAGGATTTTAGCTCGTCTGTATGACGGGAACAAAAATGACAAATTAAAAAAAGTTTAAGCAAACATTTGTGAAGTCTCTATTTCACTTTTAAAAATCACTAAATTTTCTTTAAGCACAACATTTTTTGTGAATCTTGTTGATCATTCATTCATTTTTCATTATTTTTTTGGTGGATTAATTTAAATACTAAAACGCTAATAAACGAATAATAAATTTTGTCCATTGTAAATTTTGTAATCGCTCTTTCATTTTACCAAATGACAAAATACATCAATTAATATACTAAAATATTATGAGCTAGATTTGAAAGGTTTGTTTGTTTTCAATGCTACAACAACTCTTTCTCTCATTTGATATCCTCTTTTGCAGGACACAATAACCTGGATAATTATTTATATAGATCATTAAAAGTATTGATTTAACACTTTCAATGCGTACAAAAAATTACTGTCTTCCCCTTTGCTGACGTACATTATTTTAATATTTTTTCTGAAAAGTGTATTTTTATGCATCAATGATACAAAGAAATACATTTTATTAAGTTTTTCTGCTTTTCGTTAAAAAATAATTTATGACATCTTATGATGTCATCAGTCACCAGGAATGAAAAGAGGTTAGGCTACCCTGCACAACAAAAACGACTTCTATTTTATGATCTACTACAAATCGGTTGTAACTTTTTTACTCTATTTTCTAATTATTAATGCGAGAAATAACATTCAATTTGTGTTCTCAATGGATAACAGCACTACAGTATATGAAAATCGATAAATTTTAAATATATATTGAATCACATTGAAATTTGCATTTCTTTCGCAAACGCGAAAAGTAATAGGATAAAAATTTATTTAAAGCTGTATTTAATGAAACTATGATAAAATCATTCGTTTGTTTTCATTAAAAGTGTTAGTCTAAAAATTTTTTGGAAAAATGACCAGGTTATTATTTCTCATAAGGCAACACGTAAAAATGAACTTTTCGACGTGCAGGCTTTTATTCTTTTGGAAATTAAAATTAGAAAAAACTGACCTACAACCTAACTCTTATTCTATCTATCTACGATCTTATTCTACTCATCATTTTCATATACAACTCAAAATTGCTCATATTAATGAATAACATATTTCGGAATAATATTTTCGTTTTATTGACAACTGCTTAGACAACAATGTAATTGTCAAAACTTGAGCTCAGATTGTTGACTCAAGGCCAAATGGCATTTAGTGTATGCCGTCCCCTCCCATACATCAAAAATTGTTTATCTTGGCAAGCAAGTGCTGCCAGAAACAAAATCAATATAAATAGTCATAGTTTGAACACACTGGGAAAACACAATAACAGAATTTATATTTGCAACAATACAACCCGAGTAAAAAATTTTTAAAGTACGTTATGGCCAATATTACTTTAGAATTATGAACTGAGTAAATTAGGTAAGTTTTAAAAGCTATAATGATGGAAATGAAAGATTACATAAAAAGAACTCAAAAACTACTATGATAAATATAACCAACTATGATAAACATGTAAATAACAAACAAAATATACTAAAAATAATTTAAAACACACATTAAGAAAGAAAATAATAATACGTAACTACATAAAAAGATTAGAAAAAAGCCAAATTAAATCACTACATTAAAAAAATTACGAATTACTTACGTTTAAGTTCATCTGGATAAATAAAAAAATCAAACATAAAAAACGGCTGCTTCCACTAGTAACGCTAGACATTAACTGAATGTGTAGTAGCAAAAGTGTGCAACTGCTAGACTGCTAGACCGACACGAAGACATCTTAAGATGACACCCACCAGCAGCGAAGGCACACCATGACATCTTAAGATGTCATCCGCACGGAAAGTGTTAATGATATAAGAGTTTGAGATTTTTTTTAACATCTTATCTCATTTTTGTCCAACTTATAGAAATCAACTAACGAACTTACTATTATACAGTCATACATGCAACATATCAGCATAACATGAAGAAACTCACATGCTTGAGGGGACCTTCAAAGATTTGATCTGTGAGCTCGTTAGATGGTCGTGGACGACGTGATGGTAGATCACCCATGTACTTGAGGATTGTAGCCGAGGCATAGCAAGCCTCTTCTGCAAGTTCATCTCGGCCCACCAACTTGCGCAGTAGGGGTTGTTTGAGTGGCTCCCTTGAGTGACGCCAAAGTTCATCAGGTCCTCCGCTTCCACGTTTCGCAGATGTCAAGGTCAAAGTCCTGGAAACAGTTCGTTTTGGTGGAGGCCTTTAAAAGTAAAAGAAAATATTAATATTTCTTATTTGATTGTAGAAATAAAAATCAAGTAACTTAAAAGAGCATGCGCATAGAGAAGTTACCATTAATATGAAAAGAGACAAATTTCGAGAATTATAATATTAAATAAACAAAATCATAATCAATTGAAATTAATTCATTTTAAATTAGCTGAATCCATATCCTAAGCACATTATTAAAAGTTATCAGCCTAAAATTGTATTCGACACTGAAATTCTGGCTGAAGATCCTTTGCATTTGTGACCAATTTTGTCTTTTGCGGTCTCGTTTCACTCTTTTGCAGAAATATCATGGAAAAGGCTACACGACATTTTCTATCTATGGAATAAATGTTTTCCTCGCATTTTCTCTCACAATCAGGTCTGAAAAATACTGCTACATTACTCTAACAAGTATAAATATTTACCTAAGTACATTAATATAATATTAGCATAATCGCCCATCAAATACGATGGGTATGCATGAATTAAATAATAATATATGCACTAAAAAGTAAACAATAAATATAAAATTCATGTAACTGAGTGTTCCACATCCTCCCACAATGTTGTCCCTTTAAACACCAAAAGTTGCACCAGTTAACTGGTGGCACTCTTCAGGAGCTCTCTCTCTCTCTCTTTTTGACAATGGGGAGATCCCGAGGTGAAAGACTCAACAAGAGGTTGCATGATCCTTCCTATTCAGTAACGTTGGAGTGTTTGCTCAGGTTTGACATAGTGCAACTGCTTGCACTTTGCATTTTATGCATTATCATTTATTATTGATGATTTTAGAAGCAACAAATCTCCTTAGTGGCACATCAATGTGGTTTTGTGGCGGAAACCTACAGATTTCTAAGAGGTTTTAACAACTATTTTCCAAATTTATTCCATCTATTGAAAATGTATTCTAAGTGTGCAAATACAAGTGGAATTGGCCAGTCAGCTAAAAGACTACATAAAGTTATGTCTTTGAGAGAAAAAGTGGTTATATTGGATAAATTAAAAAGTGGTGTGCAAGTGTTTCTTCCATTGCTAAGGAATATCGAGTGAATGAATCAACAATATATATTAAAAAAGTCAAGGACAAAGTTCAAAGAAATGTCGGTTTTGCTACTCCATCAAGTTCTAAGTTTTCTTAAATGAGTCATAACTAGTGGTGGATTTGGAAATTTCCCATCCCTAGGCCAAATTATTTTTCTGACCCCCTTTGTGGTGCTTTTTTCCTAAAAGAATTGCTCATGTAAATGGTTTGTCTGTCCATACGTCCGTCATAATAGTTTAATTCATCAAGTCTGCATAATAACATTATTTTAATTCCTGCCTGGAAATCCCATTTTTATTGCAACCTAAAATTGCCTACTCTGGCCTTATTTCGAATCTGCTATTGGTCATAACCAGTGGTGAGCTGTAGTGGGCTCGCTTGGGTTCGCAAGAGCCCATAGTTAAATTTTTTTAAAATTTGCAAGCCCATTGTTAAAATTATTGTTTATTAGGTATTCTTTACCGGCGAACCAGTAATAGTGGAATGCCATATGGGAATGTCTGGTCCATCTGTCAGTCATAACTTTCATCTCCTAAACTGCTGGATGGATTTTAATTAAATTAAGTATGAGTGATCGTTATTAAAATTCATTGCCCAATTGTGATTTTGAACTGAATCTGTCAATTAGAACTTCCACTTTACATAATTACTTTAATAAACTTATACTCATATCTCGTTAAATGCCATCCGTCAAGCAACAATGAAATACCAAACTTTTCTCTCCCTAGCTCTTATATGATCAGTAAGATATAGATTTAAAAAATTATTCAGATAGAGAACAACATTTACTGCAAGAAAGTCCATGAGACCACATACTTACGATTTATAGTTTCGGAGATAGAAATTCTAGAAAATCCTGCACAAAACATTGCATATTTTGTTTACAACTACTAAATTGTGTGGAAGTGTCAAAGTTGTTTTATTACATCTTATAATGAGCAAATTCTACAAGGTTGAGCCTGACTTTATTAATGATATCACATATTTTGTTTATATTGATTGCGAAGACGGTTCTCTCAGCAAACAACAATTAAAAATCCATATATTTCGCTCCCATGCTCTTATATGATCTGTGAGGTATAGATTAAAAAATTTATTTGGATAGAGAACAACATTTACTACAAGATAGTCCCCAAGACCAGGTAGTTACGACTTATAGTTTCGGAGAAAAAATTCGAGAACTGCCCAATCTTTCAATACCTTTTCATACGTATTTCTCATTAAGAAGGCCTTTGAAATCTTTGTGTATTCCATTTATGGAGTATACTTTTCCATCTTGTTCGAGTTTCGCTTTCAGCATAAGCGCCTATTATCATCTGTTTGTCCGTCCGTCCGCATGTTCGTTCCCAGCTTCTACCAAACAGATTTTTATGAAATTTTACATTAAGGAATGACAGTCAAAGACAATAGGAAAATCACAAAAATGAATCACGTAAGTCAATCAGGGGTACCACTTTACTGGTGACAAAAAATGAACTTTCCATTATATCTTGTAAATTTTTGGTCAAATTAAAATAGTTTTTAAATAAACTTGTAGAACTAGTAATGCAGAGTATTTAATTTCCTCTACTATTTTAATTTTACCAAAAATTTACGAGATATAACAGAAAGTTCATTTTTGGTCACCAGTAAAGTGGTATCCCCAATTGGCTTATGTGATTTATTTTTGTGATTTTCTGATTGTCTTTGACTGTCAGTCTTAATATCAAATTTCATAAAAATCCCTTCGGTAGAAGCCAAGAACGAACATGTGGATGGACGGATGGACAAACCGATGCTAATAGGCACTTATGCTGAAAGTGAAACATGCCTAAAAGAGAGGGGGTCAAAAATGCGAGCCCATTGTTAAAATATTCATAGCTCACCACTGGTCATAATACTAGATTAGAAAAAATGGGAAAACATTTGAATCTATAGATAAAGGATATGATCCAGAAAAATGTTGCTCTTAGGAGACTGTTAAGTAGGAATAAAGCTCTTAATTTATATGACCATTTATGGATTGAAAGTGAAGGCAACATTTGTGAAAATTCTTCAGAAGGCTTTGTTGCTAGTAGGGATTTGCTTGAGAATTTTAAGAAAGTCTTTAATTTGCATAATATTAAATTGTCAGGGGACTCTGCACCAGCTGATCATGAAACAGCTAAAGAAGGATTTTCCAAACATATTTTTTAACCTTTTTGAATTAAAGGGTTACAAACCTGAGCAAGTTTTTAATTGTGATGAAACCAGCTTGTTTTGGAAGAAAATACCAAATTGCACATATATTTATCGGGAAGAATGCAAAGCACCTGGATTTAAGACATTTTAAGATTGAATAACTCTACTTCTATGTGAGAATGCATCCAGAGACTTTAAATGTAAGCCAATGCTGGATTATCATGCAGCAAATCTTCAAGCTTGCCTGCATTCTGGAGATCAAATAAGAAAGCATGGATTACTGGTAAACTGTTTGAAGACCAGTTCAAAAACTGTTTTAAACTCTAAAGTGAATACCTATATGAGAAAGAAAAATTTATCATTTAAAGTGCTGCTCATCCTTGACAATGCACCTGTACATCCAGTTTCTCTTGTGGAAAGTCATCCCAATTCTAAGTCATGTTTCTACCACCTAATATCACACCACTCCTTCAGTCAGTGCACTAAGGAGTGATTGCAGCCTTCAAAATTTATTACATTCAGCACAGTTTCAGCCATATTCTGGAAGCAATCGACACTAATCCTTCAATTACTGTTCATGAAGCTTGGAATTATATAACATTCTTATGGACATTGACAACAGTCATGGGACGAAGTAAAAAATTCAACAATGAATGGCTCCTGGAAAAAACTATGGCCTGAAGTTGTCCAATTCAAAGGGTTTCCTAACACTGACAGCAAAATTAGCAGGATCATTGAGTTGGCTAAAATTATTGGTGGGGAAGGATTTAAGAATCTGTAGGAGGAAGTGAAGGATTTAATTGAGATGCACCAGGAAGGATTAACTGACAAGGAACTTTCAGAACTTCTGCTGTCAAGTGACAATGATGAAGAAGATTCAGATGATGAGGAATCAAAACTTACTGCCAAAGCAATATCAGATATCCTTAACATGGCAAATGAGCTAAAAGAGCAGGTAATAGAGATAGCACCATTAATGGAAAGGAGTTTTAAATTCAAGAGAGGCATTGATATTGTGTTAGCCCCTTATGTTGAGATTTATAAAAGTTTAAAAAAGGATGGAAGGCAGCCACAAATAACAAAATTCTTAAAGCCTACATCTTCTTCCAACCACAACTGATGCCATTCTCCATCACCATCATCCAAAGTTTTCCTGCTAATTTATTCATGGTAAGTCTGAAAATTTTAACAAAATTATTCCTTTTTTCACTTATTTATGAGGATTCTCTTTTACGTCTCTCTCTTAAACCTTCTATTAGATTGTATCTTAGCTCCGATGCTTTTTATTTTTATTATGTGAATAGCCCTTGTGAGTTAGGGAACCATCACCAATTCATATACTACTTCGGAAATTAAATAACACTATTTTCTTTCAATTTATTTGCATCTTCTTTGGTACTTTTTGTTCCTTTTCTTTTAAATTTCATATATATTTTTCGTCTGTCTGTTCTGCAGTCGCCAATTTAACAGGAGAAAATCATGCTAAGGTTCATTCTTGCTGAGATGGGAACCTAACCCTGTATTTTACATTGCCTTAATTACTTCTCTTTTGCAATTTTGGCATTCACTGTTTTCTGGGAATGTAACCTCTGCAAAATACAAAATCTACCTGTATACATTTCTATGCTAAATCAATTAATTCAATCTGTAATTCAGGGCTAGTCAAATTATATAATATTAAAGGTTGAAAACTATACTTATATGATAAAAATACTGTTTCATTATTGGCTGTGCAAGCAAATGTAACAACAGTGACTCTTAAAAATGAACTAAGAAAATAGAAAAAAGTTCAAATCACCTGAAATGATCAAGTGCATATTCAGCCAATGTATGAGGCCTCTCTCTTGGATCAATTCCATTGGTTTGCTGAGGCGCAACCGAGTGCAGTGCCTGCAACCTGCGTCCACCACTTCCAACTTCCCCATTGGTATCAGCACCAAACAGTGCCTGAGAGGTTAATAGGAAAATAGTTGAACATTTGAGTGAAAAGATTGTTTTGCATTACTAAGAGCTTGATTTGGAAATTACCAAGATATCGGGTGGAGGTTTTGAGAGTGTTGGTAGGACATAAACAGCTTCTGCAGGGAAATCGCCCCGTTGACCAGTTCGATCGCATCGTCCCACACACCATCCAGAGCTCATCACCGTCTCGCCTACACTTTCTTCCTCGAGAACAATTAGTTCACCCTTTTGGAAACTGAGGAATGACGATCCTTCTCCTATCAATGAAAAAGATTTGTGATTTAAAATTCATCCAGGCAAAGAGAGTGACTAAAATAAAGGTACAATATATTTTTATCAAGCTGAACAGATGTTTATTGCATTATTATGTTCAATCATTTTTGAAATTTTCATCTTAGTATAAATGCTGAATGGATAGTTTGATAGTGTCTGTAATTTCAGGCATCCAATTATATACATTTGGGTCGAAAGAATTGCAATGCAGACAAGCACATATTCTAAGCATATGCCATAACCACATACCCCATTTACTCACAAATCTAAATAAGCCACCCCTTCATATAAGCCACAAACTTGTTTTTCGAGAATGAAACTAATAAAAAAAGTTCTTGAACAGAAAACATACCCCACTTTTTCAAGGGGATGTCAAAAAAAAACAGACAGAGAAGTAAAAATAACAGGATGGGCAGTACTTCACGTGGATGTACAACTAGAGCAGTGGCGACACCCAAAGACACACCTAAATGAATGCGTCACCCCCTTTCTCCATCTTTTTCTATTTTGTACATGTGTAAGTGCACATGTATGTTAAGAAGTGTTAAAAATGTGTTAAATTCATGTATGAGGAGAGACCAACAGGGTATGCAATGCTACAGTGTATAGTGATTATGCAATCACTGACTGATTAAAGAGCCACAGGTGGCCAAACTTTGGGTAGACATGTATTACTATTAGTACTATATTATAACCAAACACTTTTGTTTATATTCTTATTGCAGTTGTATTTATTTGTGTTCCTATGTTTTGTTTTAGAATTAATTACAATCATAGATCCTTGTATACTTTTATGCCATTTTGCTTTGTTTTTATCAGAGGAATTTTTCTTTATATTATAATTTTCTTGTACACAAGAGTACATCTGGTGATAGACCTCATTCTACACAGTTTGGACTGAACTAGAGGGATAATATAGAACTTCATCATTTATAATACCATTAAAGTCTTTATTTTACAAGTGGCATGCAGTCTGAATGGTGATAAGGCTGTTTTTATGCGCAGACAAACTTCCCTTCCCTATTCACTTTTTAAAATGATAGAGAAACTACGAGAAGATAAATAAAAATGACCTTTAATCTGAAAGCAACACCACTGAAATATCTCCCCCGATAGAAATGTTAAAATACAAGACCAAATTGTGATAATGTCTTGGCAGCTGTGTAAGATGATTTGATGAGATTTAAATCTATTTTCAGATTTTTTTGTTTTAAAATATTTTTACATTCACAATGAAATATAAAGTCTATGCAGTACCTGGAGCCTTGTAATCTTGTAGTGCTATGACATATTTTGATCGTTTCTTCAGTCCTTCCAAGAAATAGACCACAAGATCTCTGATGTCCTCGGCATTTGGACTTTGGAATGTAAATTCTTCTCCACGAACAGTTGACAAGGTAAATGTCTGTGCAAACACTTTGCTTGATCTGTGAACATACACAACAGCATGATGAGAAAATTTTTTAAAATACTTCTGTAAATATGAACACTCAAATATGAATGAGGTAAATGTTAGGCGATTTTTATGCTTAGATAAAGTTCTTGAAAACAGTATATAAAATCCTTGTGTAAAACTCATCAAAATCCTGAAGAACTAAACCTTTTCTTTAGATTTAAATTAGATAATTATGATATTGTTGTAAAGTTAGGGCTACCATATTTGGGGCTGTAAAATGAGTAAGCCCTTTCTCCAGATGAAGTTTCTGGAATAAATTTTGCAGAAATATTGGAAGGAATTAATTACTTTAAAAATGCAATATGAGAACAATATCAGGATCTGATACATGCTTTACATTCCCAGAAATTTTTTAAAAATTCCTTCCTGACAAATGGCAAAACTGAGGACATATGGTAGCCCTATGTAAAGGTTTCATTCTACACACAATATTAAAATTTGATTAATGTTAATAGTAACAAAATGCAGAAAACAATCAGAAATACAAGCAAATTCACTTACTTGTGACTGGAAACAGATGTAATTTCTGGGAAAGACAGTTCAAGTAGAACTTGTTCCTGATCATCCACTACATACACTCCAGTCCAATTAACAGCCATGATTACATCATTCTTTGGTAAATTGGGACCTAGGGTGCAAACAATATAAGAACATTTTATAATTTATAAAAATTAAATTAAAAATTATTAAATTTTGCAAAGATATATTACTGAAAAACTTGTATCATGAGATAAAATAGTATTTGTGCCCCACATTATCTTCAAAAGAATGCTTTGGGGGTACCATCAAGCAAATTAATTTCAATTTTAAATCTAAAATAACTTGTTGAATTTCCATTTTACAGTATACATTTTAACTATTCTAAAACACAACTTAGTGTTCCTTACCTGAGTTCCGGAATGCTTCATAAAACCTTGAGAATAGAAGAGGCCATTTGAACTTGGCATAACTAACAATATCTTCTTTCACCCTTAATAGTGGCACTTTTTCTTTCAGATAATAACTCTGTTATTAGACGAATCATGCAAAAACAAGAGCAAATAAAAAATCCATGCAAAAATCACAAAATAAAACATTTAAATTATTAATTTGAAACATGGGTGGATTTTGAAAAGAAAAACTTTCACCTAAAACATTACCATCAACACACAGTATTTAATAAACAATGTTTATTATTTTATGCATTAAGCAAAAATGAAATATTCAGGAGAAAAGACATATAGTTAAATTAACGAAAATTATAGAAAATCATTAAGCATATTTTTAAAATGGTTCAAAACAGCTAGCAAAATAATAGTTTGGAAAATTAAAGCTAACATGCAAACGTATATTCAAGCATACAGATTCTATCTGAGGATCCTTAAAATTTTATATCTGATTTAAATTAGGGGCAGAAAAAGTGGTGGGTAGTGGTAGTTAAAAATTGAAAAAAAAAGCACTAAACTTTTTTTTAAAGTCTCAAAAATCATAAAACCAAGTTGTAAACTATTTTGATAAGTTAACCATTGAGTTTAGACTACATTATACTAATTGGTTAAAAATGATACAATGTTGTTTCATATAAAATAAAACATTAAGGCAGTGAACATAGAATATTTCAAGTGACAAACCTTTTTATAAGCGTGCAACACAAGTTGTCCCCACCTATCAACGGCCTTCTCTCCAGCATTGAGACAATAGTCTGGAATATAACTTGGCAAGAGTTTGAACAACCTTTCCGTGCTCATGTCTGTTGAATACTCTATATAATACTGTTGAGCAGCTATCATGGCGAGATCCTCTTCCTGTGAACAGATATTACAGATCAGGTTTAGAAATTAATTCTAAATTTTATTTCTATACTAAGATAGACAAAGATAAAACAATGCATGGCATAAAACATAAAATATTATTACAAAAATATTATCTAAATCCAAATCAAGATAACTCAATGAAAATTTTATGAAAGTGTAGATAAAAGGGCAACAAGTTTGTATTCTGTTGCAGAGTTGAGTAATTTGAAAATCCTTCTCAATATAACTGGAATACAACCTATTAAAGACTGTATTAAGCAAATCAGAATAATTAATAAAGCATTCACTTACTTTGTCACAGCGATATTCCCCAAACTTCACACCTCGAACTACTTGCTGGTATATGAGGTTAGTAGCCACCTGGTCAATGGTTGGATCATGCCAAGGAGCAAATATCTCCTTTCGGAAGAAAAGTCTCCATGGGGCATTTCTCTCTTGCGCACCTTGCTCCTTGGCATACTGTTCACATTGCGAAATGGCATCCATAACATGGTCACCTCCACTTCCTAATGATGATACCTATTAAAATGCCAAAACGAGTCAGTAATATGTCTTTTTTTATATTAAAATGCAATTATAGGCCAAAAAGAATATTTTAACGATTGCTAATTGTGAATTTAGGAAAGTGTAATTTGAGTTTCATACAAAACAGGATCATTGACACTTTGGTACTGCTTATTTGTAGGGGAGAAAGTAATAACATAGAATTATAAAAATAAATTTAAAGAATTTGAAATGGATTAGATAGGTTATACAAGTTTTATTGCAAAAATTTATAACTTTAAATGAGAAAAAATGACAGTATGGCTTTTCTTACCTTGTCAAAGAGTGCAATGTACAGAGAAAATCCAAACTGATCTTTCAGACTGATTTTGTCAGAGAGCTGATTACATAGCTCACGTGCTGTTGTGGCTGAATCTGCCAGTAAAGTCTTTGTGTTTCCATCCATGAAAGTTATCGGTAACATAATTGGCTTCTTTGATTTGGTTGCCTATGGCAAGATTTTTCAGAGAATCAATTAAAAATACATACAAAGGCACCTGAAAATGATAAGTTAAAGAAATTTATTACTAAAAACTATTGGAAGTTAACTCCATACCTGAAGTTCCAGCCAGCTAGGTGGTTGGTTACGAGTTCCATTGTTGAATGTTCTTCGCAAGCGATGATGGCAATATGGCGCATAACCTGGAGGCCCTTCCCGGATAAAGGCACGCAGGTAATCTACAAAGCGCTCAGAAGGTGCAAAACAGCCAACGCACAGAGACAGAAGAATCCATCCTCGTGCATGTGATGATTTGGATGGGTTGTTGGTAAGGGTCTTGCAGATCTGACAGTAAATCTCATCCCTGGAAAATTTGAGCATTATTTAATTTTTATGAGAAATATAAAATGAAAAAAGATTAGACAACTTTTTCATTAAGTTGATCGACTTCACCAAAACATCATTTCAAGGTTTTGCCATTCTTTAAATGGACTGTCTAGGAAGAAATAACAACCACTATATTTATTTCATAATTAAAAAAAATAATTTTGGTGTGTTTTCTTGATATTTACTGTATGATGTAAATGGTAATGTTGGGTCAATGCAATTAGTTTCCAACAGAAATGCTCACCTGAGTTCTGCTCGAAGAATTCCGTGGCCGATAATGAAGTGCAGTTTCTCAAGGTTTGAAGTTGGACGAGAATGGAGCCAACTGTGATAGCTGTCTGCAGTGCAATCATCCTCTTGAAGCCTACGTCTGACATCCTCTCCAAGTTTGTTCTTCCTCTTCAATGTCAAGGAGACCAACTTGTGTCGAATTGAGCGAGGTTTTTGCTTCATGTAAGAGTCCTATAAAAATTAAAACTCATTATTGCAGGGCAAATTTAACAGTTATAGTTATGGAAAAAATATAAGATATATCTTATCTACTTGACATAAAAACAGGCCAAATCAATTTAAAATAAGGAATCTCAACTGCTTGTTAGTAGGCATCTCAAACTCATGGCCCATGTTAATATGGCCCAGTTCAAGCTCAATCTGTTTTTTATAGAATATGTCATGAAAGAATTTGTAAATATACTAAGTTTAAGAAATGTATTGAACAAACATGAGACTCCTGCTTTAGAGTTAATTGTTAAAATCTTTCTATACCCTTTTCTTATGTTAGTGAACCAAGCTGTACATAATGTTACAAGGTTCTTAAATTTGGATAGAGATGCATAAAATTATACAAACTTTGTACATGCACATTTTTTAAGTTTCTAATACATTCCTTTTGCACAGTTTAAAATTTTTAGAGCAATGGGACTTCAAGAAATTTAGCTTAGGCAAAGAAAGCGAAAACTAATCTTTAAAACTTGGGAGATTAAATTGTTAAAGGAGAAAAATATTAAGATATTAAAAGCTAAAATACATCTCGAGATTCCTTCATAAATAAAAAATACATAAGTATAATTTCAAAATAAATTATAATCATAAATTAAAAATTAAGAATACTTGCCCAAATATCCATTTAAGTAGTTATGTTGAAAAATAAAAACCATTGAAAATTAGACATGAATAATTATATTTAGTAATATCTTAGAAATTATTTCATAATAAGCTTTATATATAAATCAGAGGTTATAAGAGTTTAAGGAAATCTTCATGAAATCAAAATTTAGGAGAACCAAAATATTTTACTTCTGGATATATTTTATATTTGGCAAGAAAAATACATAATCAATAGTAATTAACAGATATAACTCACAGGATCCATGCCCATCATTTGAGCTTCTTGGAACTCCTTCGAACGGATGAAATTTCGGCCAAGAGTGGCAGTGACCTTTGACATAACAGACGTATTGTCTCTCTCCATGGTGTGGTACCGAGGATCCGGCAAGTCACCAGTAAAGCGTAGAATGGTGACCCAAAGAGCTTGAGCAGCCTATAATCGTTGAGATAGATATATCATTCAAATTAAAAAATAATAGTTTAATCGATACATTCTGGCATTTTCAAGAATATTCGATAGTGTTAATTTTTTAGAAATACAGCATAAGTTGAATTTTCAAATGACTTTAATTGACATATTTCCCATGATGAATAATTAAAGAATAAATCAGTTCAATAATCACCAGTTGATCTCCTTGTGCCTGAAGAGGCAAAAGTGGGTGCTTGAGTGGTTTACGAGAGTAAACATGGTTGATGTTCCCTTGGAAGTAGGTCGCTGCAAATTTTTGGAACTTGAACTCCGAAAGATCTTCTCTGTCATCACCATCGATTGAGGGATCAACGAGTCCTCTCTCATCATCCTCAACTTCATCAGAACCTTGGCCAGTTGGGAGATCCTGAAAATGGTTTCATGAGGAAAGAATGGAATGAATTCTTTTTTACAACATGGTCAAAGGTCAAAAGGATAGGAAATAAAATCATAGCTCAAATGACTAAAAAACTATTTCCATAACATTCTAAAACATAAAATTATGCATGTAAGATTGAAATTTATAAAAGTTTGAAAATGGTTTTAAGAATCTCGTTTGGCAATTTCATATTTAATTTTTCTTGCAAGTTTATTGATTTCTCATTATTGTAATCATAGGATAAAACTAAAAATTCCTATTGCAAAAGAAAAAATTGATAAACTTAAGTACTTATTGCAGATAAACTACCATTACTGACTTTTTGTGACAATGCAAAAATACGAAACATTGCATTAAAATTTGAAAATTACAAGAAATAGCAACATATTAATAACCTAAATAATTAAGATGTCTATTTGTAATCAAATAAAGAGCCATGGAAAGTATCATCAAATGG
Organism: Tanypteryx hageni; assembly: GCA_028673005.1. Taxonomy (NCBI): domain Eukaryota; kingdom Metazoa; phylum Arthropoda; class Insecta; order Odonata; family Petaluridae; genus Tanypteryx; species Tanypteryx hageni. The sequence goes on from CM054114.1 coordinate 74,588,313, forward strand.
AAAACTATTTGTTTCAACATGTTCCAAATATTAATATTCAATGATTGAAATTTTTTACACATAAAATTTAAAAAATTAGGGAATATGTGTTAGTCATATACAGTAAAACCCCATATTTTCACTTTTCTAGGGACCTGGAAAAAAAGTGTAAACTGTAGGAAAAGGAAAAATAGTTAAACTGATTTTACTTTTAAACTCGCTCATTTGTTACAGTATGACTAACAATAAAATCAGTGTTAAAAGAGCTGTTTATAAAGAGTATATCTATTTATTCATTTACTTAACCAGCACACTCTTTAATAGTAGTAATATTAAAATATATGCCGAATTAAAATGCTTGTATGTATAGTATGCTTGGGTTTCCATTGCATTCTCCATATTACATTTGTCTAGAAAATTGTAAATATACGTACGTAGCTATATTTACTTCAGAAACATCATACCTTTTCGAATCTTGAATAGTATTCGTTTTTTCCACCTCTTGAGCTACAACTATTTTAAAATTCATGTTATAACTTCATCGGATTCCTCTGTTAACCTGGGATTTGGAAGAACTTTTTTTCTCAACATGATCAACATCCTTTTTGTCACCCATTTATAAAATAATGGATGGGTAAAAACTCGCTAAGGTAGGTACAAAGAATACGCCGACGCACTGATAGCTTCAATTCAATGACTAATGAGGAGTTCAGCCGCCGACTGAACTACACCGCGTTATATTCGGGACAATACGGTAATTTAAATTACAACAAATTACAAATTAACTTAAATTTAATTACAAACTGTGGGAGCCAAGGGGCAGAATTTGAGTGGAAAGGGTAAAAACATCATAGCGCCAAACTTGAACATCTTTTTAATAGCATACATACTTGGTTCAAAGAGTAAATAACATAAATATTTTATGTTTATGCTCTGCTAGTGTGATTTACGTATGAGGTTTTGATGTTTTCACCCAAAAAAGTTAATACGTATTTCCATCTCTTAAGTATGCTATTCCTGAGTAGGATCGTTGCAACTGTTACAGCGAGTGCTGTTTTGAAAAGAGCTCATATTTCTGCCTCTAGGGGCGCTATTCCTACTCTGCTGCCGTTTTCGAAATCTTCGTCCAAAACAGTTCTGATTTTTTTCCAAAGCTAAGCCGAAAAATTGTTTGGAATCGCAGGCTAAATTCTTTTAAAAATCGGAAATTCTAACGTAAAATGGCGCGAATAGCGGGAAAACTTATAATGAAATAGTGTAAATTACAAGGTTTTACTTACATTGGAATCATAGGAAAATTTACGGGACCTAAAAGATGTTGTAAATACCGTGAAAACGTACATTCTGATAACGTAAATACGGGGTTTTACTGTATTTCAACCATATATCTGATATTAAACGAGTTAGAAATTAAACCATAAACAGAAGATTACCAAAATTTAACTGTGAAACTTGTAATGGAATAAAATTTAGAATGGGGAGACATTTAAACATTTATTATACTGAATGACTTAAGAAACTTTTTTGTGTATGGTAGGAAATTTTATTAGACTTTCTGTACCATCTCCTCGAAAATAGATGGTTAAAATATATAAAGAATCTTTTTAGAGCGATGTAAAAGTAGTGAAAATATTAAAATTGAACGAAATAAAACTAAAAAATGAGGGAAGAATTAAAATTAAAATTTATTTGCGCAAAATTACAACAAATTATAAATAATTTGGGTTTCTTTCAAAAGTTTTTATACTTCTTGCGTGCCACTCTTTGGAAACATGATTTAATGGATGTCGCCGACGATATCTCAAAAACCAACTCACCGAGAAGACTGACGTTTGCCTCTGGTTGTGGTTGAGGTGATTTCTGTTCGATTGCGAAGTGGTGTTGGGGGAAGTGATGGAGGAGGGCGAACCAGGGGTCGCATTGAGGGTCCCGCCCCCTTCTCCCGATGAATCCGGGAGGAAGTCGAACATGGCCTCCACCAGTTTCCCATCGTCCAGCGGTTCGTCCCTCTTCCTCGCCGCGTCCTCTATGAGATTTCTCTTCGCTTCAGCGCGCCTCCTTTCCTCGGCTTCCAGCTCAGCTTCCTTGCGTTCCAGCTCGCGCATTCGTTCCTACGTGAGAGAATAAAAAAGACACAGCTTAAAACGACTCTCGTAAAAATACGGATTTTCTGACCGAAACTGTTATTTCGACACAAAGAAATTTTCGTCCGTGAAACCGCTTAAAAAATCCGTGGGAAATTCAAGATTCGATATCACACGGATGAAAACGAACAAAATAATCTCTGGATTCAGAATATATGTCAAGATTCAATTAAATTACGTCGTTTATAGTCACTGGTGGCGATAGGCTGTAAAGATAGGAGGGAAGTTTTAAGGACAACCCTTCAGGGAAAAAGGAAACAAATAATCGTTATTGTGTTTCTTCTGTCGCTGAAGAGCTCTCTGAAAATTTAATCCCATCTCTACAACCTGTCTCTACCAATAACCCTTCCGTATGACGGTGACTGGATTTCCTTCAACATATCCTACTGCAATTGTTTTTATCTCTCCTCTTCATTAGGTGTGTGTGGGTGTTTGTTTGTGTGGATAGACACGTGCATGCACATACAAACACAGATATGAATCCCCTGAAAACAACGTAAAAACATCAAAAATATCATATCAAAATCCGGTCTCTTCAGCCGAAATTATTCTTCGCCGCACTATGACAAGCACACAACAAAATATTTTCCTTGAAATAAAGTCGAAATTCGCGTCCAAAAATATCCAGCACATTTAAATGACCTTTCGGGACCGAGGGCGTCATCTTGTTTTAAAAAAACATCCACCGAGTCCTGACAAACCTCGTGAGGAAGAATGCTCGAGCCGGGAAGATAACGCGGGAACAAAACACGCATCACGAACGTCTGTGCACACTCTCCATGAAAATCCGCTCTCTTTTCGAAACCAGATAAAGCGGTGAGGAGTCAATACTGTTTTAACGTCCTTGGAACGAGCAGGCACATTCACGGAAGGAGATCACGCATTGAGATTTCTTTTTCCTCCGATCCCAGCCACGTTGCTCGGGTCGAGAAGCCGATACGTCGCCGTCCATCAACGCACGCACCCGCCGGTGACATGGACCGGAGGGAAAATGAGGCGCAAGGGAGAGATTTCGCTGCCTCCAGTCGGGACGCACGGGTGCCTCTCCCCCTTTCACTTCCACAAGGGGAACCGATGGAGGTACTAGCGGCAGAGCGCTTAAAGCAGCGATCCGCCTATGAAAAGTGACAGGTGCTTACGCTTACAAAAATGCCACCCGGGAAAGGAAAATTGCAGTAGCAGCAGAGAAAGTATTGCGCGGCTCAAAGGTACAGAACAGGCGGCAATGGACTTCCGGATGAGAGAAAAACGGGGAGGGAAACGTTTTCGTTTTTTGTCAACCACTTTTGGAACGGGTACGGGGATAAAATGGTGGAAGTGATTGTTTTCTTATTTATCCGAAGCGAGGATATTTTTTTCAAAGAGAAAGGTATGTTCGTGCAGATTGGGTGGCGGCCTGGGGCGCTACGTTTCAAATGCCTTCGCGGCCGCATTTCAGCGACTTATAAAAGGCAAAACATTGCGCTGTGTGGAAACCTGTTATTTTCTCCGCAATCTTTTTATAATTCAAAATCGCTTCGTTGCCAGCGAATCATTGAAAAGCGTTTACCGTGTCAAGCATTTTTCCGTTCTCGAGGAATGCTCTATGTAACGGTATTCAGGTTAAAAAATATTTTGTAAAGCACGATGAGATTTCGCAAATGTGGTTGCCATTATCGAATAAATTAGTCTTTTAAATTGAAAAATTACGTTTTGAGGACCATGAGGCCACTAGATTACTGCAATTTGTATATTTGGCCATGTCAGTAATGCACAGGAGCAACATCGAGACAGTTGAACCAAGAACCCTTTCTTTTAAATAAAACAGCTTCAAATTTCAAAGAAAGCTTTCCACTACTTTCGATTCGGTTAACTGCGCGCTTCGTTTATTGCTGATACCGGATAATCTCATCTCATTGTCGCAACGCTCGTGCGTCGCCCTCAAAGTTTGGAATGTCTAGTAGGAGTTATTACGATTAAGTTGCTTCCGTAAGCTAATTGGCGATCAGTCAACTTCCGAATTAAAACGAATGAATAGTTAAGATTACTTGTAATTTATCAATCGGCTGAATGGATAAATCCGCTCTTTGAGATTGCATGCGAAAAATTTGTTCCGTCAAGGACTCATCGTTTGATAATTTTCTTTCAAAATTGCCGAAGATTATTAAAACATTACTTATTCGACCAAGAGCTGCGGATGAATTAAGTTGAAAATATTTTTGCGGAGTTAATTAAATTTTCAATTGCTGGAATCTTTTTACGGAATGGGACACACTCTCCATTGTGTTGAGGTTTCAGGATGCTGAACGCTACATTTTAGGTCATAATGCTTACTACAGAAAAAAAATTGTTAGCAAAATAATGATATAAATAACAAATAATTACCCCTCAAAATTGTGACTAAATTAATATTTTTAAACCTAAATTCACATTATTAGCATTTAATGCAATCGGTTATACAAAGAATCGTTTAATTAAAACCCATTAATACTAACTCTTAAAACTACAAGTATGTACATGAAAATTCAAATTATACAGATAAAAACATTTTCATAAAGCCAACAAGATAAATTTTATGATAAAAAATTAAATTTTTCATAGCCATAATGTTAAACTGTATAAATTTGCGAAAATATATACTGTACATATTCGTGTATAACGCGCAGTTTGAAGGCGAAATTTTTAGGTCATAAAGTAGAGGTACACACGGGTAACCCTTTTATGCAGTTAAAATAAAAAAATTGAAGTGTACCTACCTCGCACCAGATTCTCGCATTTTGGGTAAATCGAGGGAAAACCACGCTAATTAGCGATAATCCAACTTATACCTATATTAATTAAACGTATCAAACACCTAATTACTTCCGTACAATTGTATTTCCATCCCCTCCAAATATTCCACATTTCATTAGCTAATCAGCTGATTGCTGTAATCTTCCACAAAATCGCCAGGTAGACTTCCCGCGAAACACGCATCGAAAACAAAAACAGTACAGTACAGTCCCGATAATCCGACCTTCGATTGTCCGACATTCCGCGCAATCCGACATGGCCATAGGCAGCTCAATATCTGTGGCGAAAAATTATCGGCAAATTCGGACGCATTTTTGAAATTTAAAGCGAAATTGACAACGAAGGATCGTTAGGTGAGCAGATATATAACTGAGACGAGACAGGCTTTAACTAAACCTCATTACTGAAGTAAAGAAAGAGTGACGATTCTAGCCTGTAGTAACGCTACTGGTAGCCGCAAATGAAAACTCGTACTTATTGGAAAGGCCAAAAAACTACGATCTTTCAAAAACCTAGCTCCTACTGTTCTACCACTTTTGGATAAGTACTGGCGCGACCTCGCCGCAAGGAAGAGAAGCAAAGCCTGGAAACAAACCTCAATTACTCAATTTTTTAAACAATAACTTAAAATAATAGTTTTGTACTCTATTATGTTAGTTGTACTGTAGAATAATGATTAATAAACGTGATTTCATACTTATATTATACTTCAAATTTTTGTTTCGTTTAGCCCCGTTCTTTTCCGTATAGTCCGACATTTTCGGTAATCCGACCACTCCTCGGTCCGGTTTAGGCCGGATTATCGAGACTCTACTGTATATACGCAAACTGAAATAATTTTTTAGTTAATGAATATATTATATATAATTAACGATATAAGTCATGTAATACCCATAGATTCATCTTCCTCATCATCTTCGGCACCAAATAACTACGCGAAGAAGCGACCACGATACGCAACGAAATTTAAGATTTCGTATTAAATATTGTCATTAAACATCTCTAGCCATTCAATATTCCGTGAATAAGTGTCACGTGTAGTTTGATAAATTTAAAATGAATTTACATGTTTAAACTTCATTCAATATTTTACCTTCAAGCCTGAAGCGTTTTGCCTTGTAAGCAAATTTCCACAACTCGGAATTTTCGGATTTTAAAAATTAATTTTCAGAGATTTTTACATAAAGCCGACTTTGCGTAAGTCGACTCTTGCGTTACCCGGCACTGGTCTGTATTTATTTATTTATGGTAATCTATTTAATACCTAACATGACAATATAACTCTAAAATTTTGTTCTTATACGCCTCAAAATCTAGGGTGCGCATTTTACATAGGAGATACGAAAAAGTCGGAATTTTTTGGCAAAAAGTATGGGTGCACGTTATACACGAGTATATACGGTATATCCATCTAATAAAAAAATATTTGAAAATTTGTGTTATAACAGACCATTATTTATATAACTGAGATCTGGTTGAAGTATATGTCGTACTTATATCCGGTCTAAGAACTCGACAAAATGAATACAGATTAGTAGTTGCTAGAAATAACTGCAACTAGAGATATTCACCGCAGCATTTAAACTAGATAAGCTTTTTTGGCATTGTACTTATTCTAAAATTAAACAACATATCTCTATAAAGTAAAAACAATAAAGAATGACACAATCCTCATGAAAAACGACAAAGTGTTTGCCTTCATCTCTAATATAAGATGCGATGTTCATAACTATATTTTTCTTCTCAAAAATAGAATTCAATTATCCTTAAGGTTTTACCTTTCATATATTCCCCAAACATTAAAATTTCATTTATCAAACTCCCTTAATTCTTTTCATAATAAGTCAATAACTAAATGCCCATACCCTGTAATGCTGCTCAGCAATTTCCCTGGCATGTTTATTTCCTGCATCTTTCAATTCCTTTTCTTCCTTCTTCCTCAATCGGAGGGCTTCAAGATGATGTCGATGCTCGTACTGTAAAATAAACAAATAGAAATATTAGAAAAAAAAATCAACCATGACTTACCATGTTTATATAAGTTTTTAATATAAAAAATCATAAAATTACCTTAAGCTTCTTAAACTTCCTCAGGGCAATCATTCTTCTAACATGTGCTTGGACCTTCACAATGGCCCACATCTTCTGGCGGTACATCCTACGCACCAAATAACCTCGGCATCGAGCCTAATGAATGGATAGAGAAAAATTAAAACATTTAATTTCCACATTTTACATTCAGCATATCAAGATGAAAATTTCATATTTCTTAATTTAAAATTATGGCAATGTCTGGAAGACAAAATTTCAATGTCCCTGCTATAAGCATTCATCGTAAAATATTCCCCTTTACTGCTACTTTCATGACTGTTATTTCTGACAAAGCACGTTTTTTGGGGGCCAAGATTGAAGGACAACTTAGTCAACATTATAAAATCTGCTGAATTGCAGATACATTTGTTTGATTAATTCCTTTATTCCAAATTATAAACAGTTCCTCACTTGGTTTCAGAGATGTAAACAATGAAGATGTCCTTGAGGATCATATGAATGACTAACGTGGACTAGAGACCAAAAGCAAGAAAATATAAGAGCAGAAAATTGTTGCTCGTGGCAAGATCAGGCTGCCTGATGTAAATGCAGATATGTAAGCATGGGCAGTATAACAGTTGAGGTGTTAATATGGCATTAGTTCATGCTTGCAGATAATTATATTTAAATTCATATTCTCCTAAATTTCACAAAGTAGTGGATTGAAATTTATAGATTAATATCACTAATTAAATCAACAACAACATCTGTAATATATTATCCAATATAGGTATTTTACCCGAGTAATATATGCTTTAATCTAATATAATATAGAGCAGTAGGAGTACATTTTCACTTTTGTAGATATTGAGATCTCAATACACGTAACAGTATTTATTCTAAGTATTTGCAAAATTTTTATCAAATCAACCACAATTATATTGTTCCATGGCCTTAATTAGACTATTAGGAAATAAAACATATCACTAAGATTAAAAATGCACTGAAATTGTAATTACTGCGAGTGAACATGTAATAAAGAATAATAATGAAAATGGAACAGTAATTGGAGGTAAAAGTGTGCATTGTATCCAGGAAAATATGGTAATTTACTTGATAAATGAATATTATAGCATTTTTTTAAATTTATTTATTTAAAACATTGCAATTTGGCCAGCCGGCCAGGTGGCAAGAAAAACATAATATATAATTCTAAAATTCCAATTTTACAAATAAAGTGCTCATAAATTATATTAGAAAAATTAAAATATATTAAAAAATATTTAACAATATACAATTTCAAACTAATTACAATCGGTGCCTAGAGTGCGGATTTTCGTGGGTTCATGAAAGGCCTTCTCGGCTACTGTAGCGGTCACGGGGCCCACGAAGTCCCCACCGTACTTCACCCTTTCAAGCAATCCCCTACTTTTCCTGCACTTAGGCACAGTTACATAGATATTGATGTTACGAATATTCCTCCTCACAGTTCGTCTTATTTTTACCATGCATATATGAACTAACTCTACGTTTAAAATGTTTCGCGTCCTTAGGTAAGGGCTTGAAGAGCACTTCAGGTAACTTGTTCCACTTGCTGATTCCCCTGTTTAGAAATGAATACTTTGCTGTATTTGTCTTTTGCGGCCTAAGTTTAATTTTAAATTCATGGCTATTTTTCCCTAAAAAATTCGGCACCTGCATTCTACTTCTTAAGTCTTCCCATGCTTCATTATTGCTGTATGCCTGGTACAGCCCCCCTAATCTGTTAATTTGTCTCCTATTTTCTAATGATTCCCAATCCAGAATTTTCAACATTTCTGTGATGCTGTCTTCCTTTTTAAACCTACCTAGCACATATCTCGCAGCTTTCCTCTGGACTTTCTCTATTTTCCTTTTTTGACCTATCCCATGCGGATCCCATACATTCGTCGCATATTCTAATATTGGTCTGACTATAGTTTTGTACGCCTTTTCCTTCGCAGCATTTAAGTTTATATGCATGAGAGCATATATTCAACCATAAAATTTAAGAGAGAGAGGATAAAAAAAGCCTAGAATCAGACTGCCTTAATAGTTCATACTGTAGATAACCCACCGGATGAAAGTGAGACCTGGAGATTCTGGGTCAAAACCAGAATTTTTCTTATACTCTCTCAGATTTATATTTTACTTAAGTTTGGGTTAATATCTTAAAGAAAAGTTTTTAACTGAAATTTTCTGATGAGAAAAAATGCAAATGGCTTTAGAAGGAATTCCTTACATGCATTTAACTTAAATATATTATTGCTAATTAATGTTGTTAGCTTTTGGGCTTTAGGAGTTGGGGTTTAGGCTGATCATAAGGTTTCTGAAGCTGAGGAATCTTTCACAGCCCAACATACCTGCAGACCAACTATGTGTCCACGGAGGTGTCTGAATCTGTGAGACAACACTCGAGAGCGTATGAGTGCTTGCAAGCGCATGTGCCCCACTCGCATTGCGTGGAATCGCTTCCTTTGAGCATGTCCCCTCCATTGCCTCTGTATCAATACGACTGCTTCTCTCATGCGTTTGTACCTAAAAGGATTTGTTACAAACCAAAAAAGCAGAAATTACCAAAGGTCTTTTAGGCAGAAACATTTCCACCATATTTAAATATCATTATAGATTGGCATTTATTTTGATAAACAAACCTTCTCCTGTAGACCCAACCACGTATGGACTTCTGCAATATGAGGATCTTACGAGTAAGGACCCTATCACGTTCCTGCTCCAAGAAGAGGTCGTGAGCATCTTTGAGGAAAACTTTTGAGTGACCCAATTGATAATCAGAGCCTCTACCCAACACAGCTGCACATATCCTTGTTGTGGCCACTCGGCAATCAGTCTACAACAAAAAATTATTACATCGTATTAAGTGTACTTAATAATGCTTAAAACTGGAAATTTCGAACAAATGGTTATCATCATCTAATTAATTCATTTGTCATTCAATTTTCATTCAATTGAATTCGGAAATTCTCTTTCCTCTTAGCAGTATTTGGGAATCATGAAAAAAAGGAACTTAGTTACTTCCACAAATTTAATTTTAAACGACCAGTTTCACTACGATCGTAGCATCATCAGGTGATAAAATATAAAAATCGTTCCATATATATAGGGTAAAATAAGGGGGGAGAGGGAGACAGGAGGGGTTACAAAGAAAATGAATGGAAGGTAATTGAATAAATGGTTAGGAAAAGGAAGGGGTTGGAAAAGAAGGCGAAAGCAACATAGTAGTAAAATGTTACAAAAAGTTACAAAAACTTGGTAAAAGGGCCAAAGACAACAATGTTGATACAAAGTATTTACAAAATATTCGGTAAGCTAAATAGAGGAGAATGATTGTGGAAAAGGTATTCATTTAAGAGAAGCGAGTCGTCACAAATAATTATCTCTAGCTGTTCAAGAGCATCCAATTTGCGACTTTTAATTTCAAAGTGGAGGAATTTAGGGTTGAAGGAACTATGATGATTGAGGTTTAAAAGATGTTTTGCAAATTGAGAATTCAAATTATTTAAACAGAAGTATCGCTTATGCTCCTTAATCCTCTTGTCAAAACTCCTCCCTGTTTGGCCGATGTAGACCACTCTGCAATCATCACAAGCAATTTTATATACACCACTTCTTAATAACAACTGAGTCGGGTCTTTAGCATTGGGGAATAATTTGGAAAAGCCGGTCGTTTAAAATTAAATTTGTGGAAGTAACTAAGTTCCTCTTTTTCATGATGAGTAAATTCCACAGGGTTGAGCCTGACCTCATTATTGATATTAGTATTTGGGAAATTTCCTAGAGTTAATGGGTAAATTATAGCAAGAAATTACAGTAGATCATCGATTACCCGGTGACCAATTATTCGGCTTCTAACATTATCTTGCAGTCATGGCCGATCTGGTGAAAGTTGCAAGTAATTTGGCATTCACTGGAGAATCACATCAAAGGCAGTATTAGTCTGGCTATAGCGCACTGCATAGTGCCAAAATGTTTTGGGATGATCGCAAGTAGTGTAGTAGGATCTGGGTTATATGTAACCCAGTTATTTTTTGTAAACCCTGGCAAAACACTATGCAAAGTCATACCTGCACATACTGACTTGTACGTAACTGAATCGTACATAATTCTCATTTATACATAGGGTTTCTTTCATTCCGAAAAAGTTTTTCTTTCACTCATATGTATACAATTAGTGAATGATTTTAATGGCTTTTTTATTGCACATTACTTCAGGCAGAAATTCATTTGCTATTGCTTTCCTTTCATTTCCTTTCTCCGAAATAATTGTGTACCCATTATTCTTGAGGATTCTTCAGCAATCAGTGTTATTCGTATCGCTCAATTTTTTGCAACCTTTATTTGGTAATCAAAAATTCCTTTTCTGTAATCTGAGTTTGACTGATTAGCTAAAATACTGGCAAAGCAATGGCTTGGTTACAAGGGCTTTGTTTGTTTGTATGGAATTTCTGGCTAATCAATCTCTTGGATTATTATAGCCATTACTCCTTCCACACCAAACACACTCACAAGGGAGGAGGAAAACCCAGTGCCAGCATTAGCCTACTCTTTACGAAGAGCACCAACTGCTTAACGCCCCTTCCAAAGGATGGAGCACTGATTTGATTCCAGGCTGAAAAATCTGACCTCTGCCGGATTCGAACCTGGGACTACTAGAATAGAAGGCCAATGCCCTAACCACTCTGCCACCACCACCCCTTGGTTACAAGGGTGAATAGCCATCTCCGCTTACCAATTTTTCAGCAATCCGGCAGAAACATATCCTGTATCACTACCTTGTGTAGTTTATATCATCTGATACCCACACAAACATTTTGAACCATAGTACACAATGTTGTAAAAGAATGTTCAAAAAGAAGCTGTATAAAAACTTTGATGTGATTATCCAGCATTTTTTAGAATCTGGCAACCCCTTTCCCTCTAGGGCGCTGGATAATCGATGATCTATTGTACTTTTGATGTAAATGATTGAGTAGAATAGAGAGGTAGTTTCTGGCCTCAGGAATTCAAGAATATGATACTTAGAAGATAAGACAACACTGAATAAAAGACGAATAAATTTTGTTTGAATGAAGATGTATCTATAGGCATACAATTAATATAAATGGATAAATTGTATCCAAATTATTACTAAAGAATGGAAAAATAACAAACTCATAAAACCAAATATATAAATTTGACTTTAAAAAGACTTTAATTATGGAATTAAAAACAGAAATTGAAATAGGAGAGCATATCAGTGATGTGCAATGAATGAAACTTTTTGAGTGACAAGATTTTTGATTAGTAGTAATTGATTTTTTAAAGTGCTTCACTGCTATGGTCATTTTGCACTGTCATCAACTGGACATACATACAGATAGGAGGAGGGAAACCTGGTGCCAGCACTAGCCTACTCTTTACGAAAGGTACCAAGGGGGCCAACTGCTTAATGTCCCTTCCAAAGGACGGGGCGCTAACTTTGCACGGTCCCCTGAAACCACACAAACAGGAGGCCGAGCAACCTCGGAAAAAATCCTACTTTCGCAGGATTTGTGCCCACTGCCCCTTTGAGCAGCAGGCGAGTAGCAGCCAGCATCCTAACCACTAAACCACCTGCATACCCAAAAATTTTTGAGTTTTTAAAAAGTAAATATAGGATGAATTTTTAAAAATTTAAGCCAAATTTTGTCATCAAAGTAATATGAACAGAGAATATAAGCAGAGATAGTTTTAAACTATACTTAGTAGCAGTGACATGACAAAATAAAATAAAAATAATATATTTTAATTCCTCTTAAATTTCCCGTCTGGTTAAGGAATAGAAAATGTGAGGTTTAATGACAAATTAATTTTTTTATGACCGTTTAGTTTCAATCTTATTTTCTAAACAGCTTTTATAATTAATAATACATGATATGGAGAAATCTTTTTGGACATTATTCAACATATAGTTTAGACTTAAAATTTAATTAAATAAATTAAAACAATAATTTTATATGGAGAATACCTTATGAGATGGTGGAACTCCAGAGATGAGGAAACGATATCTTTCAACAAATTCTTTAAATGTGTGCCGAATCGGGTATCCAGCTCTCCTGATTCGTATGGTTTCCATCATTCCAGAATATCTCAACTGTCGGCAACACAATCCTCTGTCAAACATCTAAAACAAAAAAATGTGCAATATGTAAATAATATCAAGCTTTCTTTGAGCAAGAAAATTTTTTTGCATCCTGCGATATGCACAACATTACATAATTTTCACTCAATCAAAACTGACCACATGGATACAAGTTAAAATGAAATAAATGACAGAATGAGTTCATCTTGCAGATAGAATGTCATTCAAATGCATAAAGAGATAAGAATTTCTAAGAAGAAAAGATGTTTGTTACAGTTTCAATCAGTTAATATTAATTGTAACTCTCAAATTTAAGTGACATACCATTGGCTTTTTGTATTCATTTGGCTTGATGCATCGGACGAAAAATGGCTGGCACGCCCCAAGCGCCCTCATAAGTGAGTCGAGAGATTTCTTGAACTGCGTTGAAAGTGTAGGAGCTCGTTTTCTTGTCTCAGAGCCCATGCCAACATCTTCATGGAAGAGCAGTTGCAAGAATCGATTGCTGGAAACATGTATCAGTTGGAGGAGATCTGCACTGAAAGTGTCTCTGTTCTTCTCAAGGAAACCTATTCAAAACATTAACATGCAACAAAGTGAGCAAAGAAACAAGTTTATTAGTTGTGTTTTTTCATACAAAAATAACACACATTAAAATATCATTTGCGCCTAACCTCGTGTGTCATAAAATACAACTCCAGCAAAATGATTCAACCCAAAGGAGGTGTTTAAATCTGATTTAGGCTTCAGATAGTTTCTATGGTTTCCATGAGTTTTGTGTAATTTGGCCAACATTGTATGGTCTGTGCCCTGAAAAAGAGTGAGAATCACAGAATGTATCCTAATTCTAAAATAATAAATAATCTGGAGAGTTTAAGAAAATAGTAAAGAATAATTCTTTTGAGTATATTGGAGACCAACATTAAATGATATTTTTGCTCACTTTAGGAAAACGGGACTCTTCGTCAATAAGTGCCATTATGTTCAGCTGTTTGGTAGCAATAAGATCAAGAGCATCTTGGTTGTCCACAAATTCAATGTGTTGCCAACTTATGCCTTCATGATTGTATTCTTCTTGTTCTAACTTAAATATATGCTGAACAAAAAATTGTTGAAGATTTTCATTGGCAAAATTTATGCAAAATTGTTCAAAGCTGAAAATGACATCAGTTTCACAATTATAAAAATCCACATTTATCCTAAATTAATCTTGATATCAAAATAATAAACACAAATCATGCCTCAAAAGTAGAATCAGCATTATATCCTTAAATAAAGAATAGATGGAGGTGAATGGATATAAAGCATACCTATTGGTGTCAAAATTTTCAAATCCAAAAATATCAAGTACTCCTATGGCAGTACGTGCTATTGCCTTTGGTTTATAAATGGCATTATTGATTTTATTTACAATAAGTACAAACAAACGGCCATATATTCCTTTCACAAAGGCATCTCTGACATCTATTGACTGTTCCCTTGATAAAGTTGATACCTTCAAGAAAAATACATTTATTTTATTAGATAAGTCTCTTAAGGGAGATCACTCTTAGGTGAGGTTCTTCTAACTTAAATAAAACCAATGCAATTGATAACAACATAACATAAATTATAATTAAAATAAAACAAATACTGCAATTCCCAGATATACATCACCTTGTTATAGGTTGTTTTGCATATACCATATTGACCCGAAAGGAAGACGACTTTGAGTTTGAGACGACCACAATAAAAAACAAGATCTATTCAGGAAAATACTTTGAAATACCAATTTCTTAAATAACATATGGCACTAACTTTGTACCATCTGCTAACACTGCCAGCATTGCAGTTGTGCACTTTTTTATTCTCCAAAGTTTTTATAATGACATTTTTGTGCCTTTTTTATTAACTGGGTAATTGGATGGGATGTCAAAATAAATACCATCACTAAGTCGACCATGATTTTTTTGACTAAAAATTTAATTTTTTACATGTTTGCTATTTAAGTCGAGTCACTTTTTCACTCAATAAATCTTATTATCAGTCATGACAAAATAATAGTTGTTAACCTTCTGATTAATTTTATATCGGAAGATGTCGAATCCTCTGATATATATATATATATCAAATTTCCTGCCAAGCTGATTACAAGTTCTGATGCCAGTTTGGCAACACACCCCTTCCACCAATACCTACGAAATGGAAAGTCACTCTTTTCCACATTGTGACCTTCAAGAATATGAATAAATGTATTGTATTAATAAATAAAATGAAATGAATGTATAAATAAATGCATTTTCATGGACAGTTTTGGCATCAAGGTGTTCTGTCTGGCATTTAAAATTTTGTACTCAATTTTAAGATGATCCCAAATATTATTTCCGAACTTTTTGGAAAAAAACCTCATCTTCCTTTTGGGTTGTGAATGAATAGAGGAACATGCTTTGTTATAAGTTGTGCTGCATTGTATATACATCATTTATGAAGGGCTTAAGGCAAAATTCAAGAAATTCCAATAGCAGCATATAAAATGTTACTACAGGTTTAAATACCTATAGTTGGGTTTTAATTTCATGTTCATTATTTTTGTAATTTAATTTCATATTGTGGTTAATTTTATTTTGCCACCCCATATGAGGTTGCAAAATGTGGCCCTACACTTCCAAGTCACCCTGTATGTGGTCACAGTTTTATACAGTTGTTTTAACTTGTGAATCATTCCAGTTGAGAGTTTTACCTATATTTTGTTTATTTTGTTTTATTAGCTTCCGAGTTCGGATGGGAAAAATGTAGTTAATGGATCCAATGGAAACAGTATTAGATGGCCACGTGGGTGAGAATTCCCCGTCCGTGTAAACAACAGTGCTGCCTGCATCTTAGGGTCACCCGCAATAGGGTCGCTGTTGCGTTTCTAATCCAAATTTTGGACATAGTCACCTGGCCTCACGAGGCGATTCTCATTGTGCAGGCATTGTTCTGTTATCAGGAAACATGTATGTCTTTTTTAGAGGCAGTGCAACCACACTGGGCCCCGCGATCTCTAAAAAATATTTGTTGTACTTATAAAGTGCAACCATTTAAAATAAATCGGGAAAAATATGAAGCATTGTCATTGTGAGAAAGGTTGCTTTATTTATTGAAATACGCTATTACAAATTTCTGATGCTTTGCAGCGGGCCTCGCGATATTCCTAGCCTCTTCTGGTCTAATCTGCAGAGAATTATTAATCATTGAAGTAGAAAAGACACCTATTCTTTAGGATAATAGTGTTTAAGAATATAGATACAATTAATAAAGTGAATAAAAAGTATTAATATTGTTACTGTGCCGATATTTTTAGTTTCTCTAATATTAAATAATTTTCCTGATTTTTAGAAACTTATAATATGCATAATCGGATTCAGTATGAAATTTACTACGATAGAGCATCATAATTTCACATAAAATGACAAATTCACCATAATCACGATAAATTCTAATGGTTGAAGCTAAGAGTCAGACATTGTATGACTCCATGGTAAGCTTGGGAGTGAAAAAATCGCTCCTCTGCTCAAGTGTTTTGCATCCGAATTCGTCAATTTTTTTCGATTGCTAGGTTCCCTCATTACAAAACCCTTCAAATTCAACACATTAAGAAATCACCTGGTGATCGTTGGCCTGAGTTTGAAGTGATGCAATAAATTTATGATCGCTGTTTATTTAGATGTTATATTATGGAAAGTCGATATTTAGAGTGCTGTATGACATTAATATTTTAATCAGATAATTGCTTGTGGATGTTGGCAATGAAAATTTGAAAGAACCTTAGACCTTGGACGATGTAACTTTGAGTCAAAACAATGTAAATCAATATGCAGGTAATAACTGATCGACAACGTAACTTCGAGTCGACGTCAATTGGGGTATACCTGTATACGAAACAACTCTATAAAGACACACATGAGATTTTAGATGATTATACTTCATAGCACTCTAATATCTTTACATCACGCAGAGGCATCGAACAAAATTTCATGTGATTTGACAGATATATAAATGGAAATTGTATTAGTGAAAACTTAACTAAAATGTTGAATTTGTTTTTTCAGGTGCTACCAAATCTGCTAACTAGTGCAAATATTTTTCTCCCCATCAAAAGAACATACTGTATAACTTGGCTTCAATAAATCAGAAAAATTGGCCAAATGACTTACAAACATTATAGATATACATGAGGAAAATAATGATGCAGTACTCACCACTGTCTCACCATGAGCAAAAATTGTTCTACGAGTTAGTGCATCTATAAGATGCTGTTTAGGGACACCTAACAAATTGGCTACCCTTACAACATTGGTGTGGTCAGGGATTTCAGTGGCATCCAAGTTGTCTGTAAAAGAGAAATTTAACATTAATATACATTATTAATATTTTATATTGATAGTTTAACAAAGAATAGATAAAACTGCAGCAAAAATGGAGCAGTTTAAAATTTGCTAGTTAATACATGCAGATAAAGGTCTGCGTTTCCATTTGATGAGTCTGAAAGTGTAACTCTTTCAACTATCTTATGCTGTAGCCATGCCTGAGTCAGGAGTCTGCCCAACCAGATTTTTCAAAGGAATAAAAAATGTTTTCAATCAATTCCATTCTCTGTAATCAGTATTCACTCAAATAACTTGAGCCATATAACTGTCTAATAATTATGTAATTTAGGTTGCTTCCTGCCTGAGAGAAGTGATGGAGACTGAAGAGGATAGTAAGGAGTTAAAAACTCTGCCTCTGGTTTCCACATGCATGCCTCCCAAACAAAAATTCCTGAAGACGATAGAGGCTCAAGTAATTTTAAAAGCCCACTTGTTCTAGCATCTACAGATCAACAAAATTTTAATAAATAAGAGATAGCTATAAAACACAGATTGATTGTATAAAACTATCACATAAAAATGTTAAATGTGACAAAAAACAAAAATTCAGACAATTCAAACAACGACTTGTATGTAGGCTTACCAGATTTTTTAAATCACAAATCAGGACATTTACATTAAATCAAGCATTTTTGAAATATTAAGTTGAGACAATTCCATGAAATAAAATTCAAGGCATAATTATATCAAAAACTAAATGAAAAAAGATTGATTTATTCATAAATATTTTTACAAACATGGAAGTTCTAACACATTAAAGAAATTATTTTGAAATTAAATTAATTATAACTATTTTAGGCTTGATTTGGTTTCCTCTAGTGTTTTATTACCAGCCTCTGTATCTAGATATAACCAAAATTCCCTACAACAAGGAGTTTTGCTTAATCATAAGTTCAGCTTCTAAATTGAATAGTAATATTGGGAATAATTTTGAAACGAGAAAAAAGTCTACTATGACTGGGAATCGAACCCGGGTCTTCCACTTGCCGGGCAGATATTCTACCACTGAACTATCATAGCAGACCAATTTTCTCATTTCTAAACGTGGATGTTTTCTTGGTTGGGACGGAACTAGCCAAGCAAGTATCTAACTGCTCCAACGGATGTCTCGTTTCAAAATTATTCCCAGCATTACAGCTTATGCCTGTCTGCATAGGATCTTTAGATTGCTTTATTCCATCAATGAATAGCAATAGTTTGTTCTGTCTTTTTCCATGCAACAGCCATCAAACTAAATATTCTTTCACTTGCTGCATTCCTATGTGGTAATGATAAAACAAAGCTGATGTCTTTTAGCAATTCATTAGCATCTATATTTAATTTTTAAAATTGAACTCATTTCTCTGTGATTGTATTTAATATAAACATGATTATGTTATATATTGCAATTACAATTTTGAGTGTTGAACAATTTGGTTTAAAAAGTGGAACATTCGAAAGATAAGTCAGGACACAGGAAACACGTTAAAAAGTCGGGTCAATCCTGCAAAAATCAGGACATCTGGCAACCCTACTTGTTTGTCATTGCAATGGAATTATTTTCTATTGAAAATGAAAAACTGTGATTTAATAAAATTGTGAATCTCAGCTTGCTAAAAACATTTAAATCCTACCAATGATTGTGGCTTTATGCCTAATGTTCCCAGCATGAAGAAGAGCTGCCAGCAGCTGCAATATATCCCATATTTCCTGGTCTGAGAACAAAAGCACTTTCATGGCAGATCGGATGTCAGCAAACTCGGCAGCATCGTCACGGCCTTCACATGTTATGCTTCCACCCTGGAAATTAAGTGGAAACATTTAGTCACCAAAATCCTTCTCAAATTTAATTTATCCAAGAACTGACATAAATTTTGCATTAACAAGAGCATAAATGTGATGTGCTCATTGCATATGATATAGATAATGCAGATGCATAAAGGATTTTTTTCATGCATAAACATTTGCAATTGTTAATTTGTCAATTAGTACCTAATATTAAGAACAAAATCTGTTTCTTATCATGCTATTCTATAGAAGAGTGACCACTGTATCTATGAATGTCTAATTTACATTTACAGAAATTTTAACAAAACAAATCAAGCAAAAATTCAAATATTCAGTTATATTTATTATAGCTGCTTAAGATCAGACTAATTGCAAAATTACTTAGGATGAGAAATATCCAAACAGATAAATCTAAAGGAAAGAAGAAATCGATTTACTTTTACCCCTGTAAGGTACTTGTAGTGTGAGGCATCGTCTAATTGAAGTCTGTGTTTTTCTTCTCTGGAAAGCCCAGCCAGCATGCAGTAGAAGATGTGGTAGTTTCGCTCATCGGTACTCTGGGAAACAATACGAGATTTCTCCAGAAGATACTGCTCAATCTTTGCACCCTCAATGACACCCTCGCGATTGAAATGGATGTCAATATATTTTCCAAATCTTGAGGAGTTGTCATTCCGGATGGTCTTGGCATTTCCAAATGCTGTAAAGAAATGTCTTAAAATGAAGAATGCAGTTTAAGGAAATTCTGATACAAAATAATTTACTTCACACATATACTGTATTAAGATTCTTATTAATATTATTAAAAAGTATCAAAAATGAGCAAAATATGAGAATTTTAAAATTTATTTATATAACTAATTTAATTATAAAAGAACCCTAAATAATGTTCCTTATACTAAATGAAATTTGCAATCCTATTTGACTTTGATTCATAATTACATCCACTGGGATAAGATACAATTGCAAGAAGGTGAAATGGTATCAAAATAAATAAAAAATATCAAAAGAAAAAAGAAAAAAACCATTGCTGGAATGAGGATGGGAGGTAATCTTGCTCTTGTACATAATGGCCATAGCAAAATGATTGGAATACGCAAGAAAATACTATCAGTCAGAAATGAACCCATACCATAACATTATTTTTAATGCTTCAGCAAGTGATCAAAATGGCAGCCAACTGTGATAAATTAATGCTTAACTTGAGAGACTACAGCAAAGTTTTATTGTGAAAGAATTCTTCCTATGCCAAAAAACACAGAATTTTTTCATGACCAAATGTAATAGTAATTTAATTTAAAATTATGCATAAAAACTTTTATAATAATGCAATATGGTGGGTCATAATTTTTTTAATGTATGCATAGCCAAAATGATTATGGTCATTGCATTATGAACTTACCTTCAAGAATAGGATTGGCCTCTAATATCTGTTGCTCTATCCATGAATGCTTCCCACTAATAGCAGCCAGATACTGTAGAATAAGTTTTGTGCTTTCTGTCTTTCCAGCACCACTCTCACCACTGAAAAATTAATTTTATGCATGAAATAGATTGAAAAATCAAATAAAAAGCAGTCAATTAAGCTTTTTATAAAGTTCCAGTTTCATCATTAAGTTCATAAAGTTAAATCCAAAACATCATTTTTGAAACAATTATGACTAATTTTTTTGTGAGCCATACTTTAGACGGAATTGAGACACAAAATATTAATAAATGAAAATTTTGCAGAAAAACTAAAATAATGAGCAGTAAATGTTTGTTTGCATCAATATTAAAACAAAAGCAAGACAACTGTGTATAAATTATAGACGGGACCCAAAAAAGATTTTCAAAGATTCTGGCTTAAATATTGCATTTTCGTCCAAAAATCCTATCTGTCAATTGCTTGGAAACCCTAAAGATTCAACCCCACTTCATAAAAAATCCGGCATTTATCAAATCAACTGGTATAAGTGTGACAAGATTTACATTGGTCAGACCAAAAGAAAAATAGTTACCAGGTTCGAAGAACATATTTTGTAAATTATATTTTGTAAATCATATTTTTTTAAATCATGCGTAGCAACCCATATCTGTCACACACAACACTCCACTTCCTTGGATGATCTTAAATTACTTAAACTCATTTCCAGTAACTTCTAGATGCAGCCGAAAATTTAGCCATTTTCAAAAACAAAGACATTACACTTAATCAAGACATGAGTATTGTAGTAGACACTACATTGCTACTACTATTTCTTCCCCACTTCCTTACTTTTCTTCCTCTCCCTACTGTCCCGGGTGTATATACTCTCAACTTCCTGCATTTTGTCATCTTTATGATCGGCCTACTGAGGATCGAAAATTTGATTCCAAAATGCATATTTAGGCATTCGTTTAAAAAAAGAAGTACACTTTGTGGTTTATTTGCTTGCGTGATTAGTGCGTGTGCAAACAAGGGTCCTTGGCATGGAGTATTTACCCTAAACCCAGAGGGAACTATGTACTCTAAATGTGAAATTGTGTTAGTACATATTCAGTCCCTGGCATGGGACTAAACCAGTGTGTATTTGTGTACTTTTTTTTAATTTTGATTTTTATGGTTATAATGAGGTTTCTTCTTTTTCATTTTTTATTGTTATTAACCATAGGGCTCCATAATTTAAAAAAAATAATTTTTAAAACAATTTGTTTAATGATATATCTTTATCGAATTAACACTTTACTGTCAGACATATTTTCATGCAGCCTCTTCTCTGTAGCTTTTTTATTACATGCATTTTAATGTATAATTATACTTAAACTATTTAATTTCCACAGTACTCAATATTTTCAAGTCAAATTTGGAATGGGTACTGATTACGAATATTATAACACAATTTCATCAAATTTAAATTTATTTACAGTTACGGTTAGTATAAAATTACAATTCGTATATTTTCTTTTTGTTACATAATTTTATTGAAAATGCAATCCTAACACAGTCATAATTACACATAAAAACGTTTTGTAAGTCTCTATCATAGTAACTGGTCACAGTATGGTAATGCACAAAAAGATACAAATGAGAGACTACAGGTGACGAACTAACGCTCGAAGCATCTCCTTTAGGATCTCACAGTCCAGCTATAATAGTTACACCGATTTTTAAGGTGGCAGTAGCCTACAATGATACCTAAATACATAGCACAACGTGTGCTGCCCTCAACAGGGCAGCTGTGAAATATGTAGTGATGCGTTTCCTTACGCATAGGCAAAATACATATTAATACGTGTCCAGACTACAATGGTCAGGCAGTGAAACACATAGTACTACGTTTCCCAATAATAAAGTGTTAACTATTTGTAAATGCTACTTGCCTGATAACTATACATTGGTCCTGAAGAAATCTTTTCATGTGGGTGTAACTGTTGTCTCCTATAGCAAATATATGTGGAGGGAGTTCCCCTATTTTCCTGTCTTTGTACAGCTTTATTTGTTCTCCTGTGTAGATAGGGAGAATCTGGTAAGGATTCACTGCTACCAGGATTGAGCCAGTATAGGTCTAAACAAAGCAAGATACAAATAAGATTATTAACAATGCAATGAATAATGAAGACATTAAGCACAAAACCAAACCAGCAGAATATTAAAACAATAATTAGAACAAAGAAATAGTTGTAATATATTACCAAGAAGAAATTTTTGTACCTACATTTTTTTCATAAATAATGACTAAGTTTATTAATGAGACACAAAACTATACACTGCATCAAAATAAAATACTTCTATAACATAATGTAGGTGAATATTTGAAAATTAAACATTTAATCTATAATAATAGCTTTTCCCAAAATACAGCTTTACCAAGACTATATTTGTAAGCTTCTCATATGAATCCTAGAAATAAAATATTTGCAGTTTGAAAATATTTTTTTGATATTTCACAATGAATATTATTAGTTGTCATTTCAAATTCAATAAATTCATTAGCATATACTTCAACCTGACAGAAATGGCATGAATATTCTCCCATAATTCCTGCTGATATGGAGGGGTGTTAAAGAGACAACAATAGCTACAATTACAAGAAAATATAATGCGGAATGAGGTCTTATCACTTTCATGCAGTGTTCCTGTCCTTTGCAGTAGTGCCAGTGGCTGACAATATATAAAATTCATCATCATCATAGGTAGTCTGTCAGTATACAGGTCCGTGATTATTCATGGTTAAACCTGGTTCTCCATATACTCCTATTTTCCGCTGTCCTCTTCATATCTTGATAACTCTCTTTCGCTTTCAAATTGTCTATCAGCTGAAACCTTTTCCTACCTCTTTCCCTTTTTCCATCTAGTTTTCCTTCTAACACATCTTTAATCATACTCTCTCTCCTCAGGTAATGTCCAACCCAGTTTGCCATCCCCTTTCTAATAGTCTGTATAATCATTCGCTTTTCTCCTACTCTTCTGTCCATTTTATCTTCAGCATTCTCCTCCAAGTCCACATTTCAAAGTTTTCCAAGTATTTGATGTAATTTTTCCTTAGCGTCCATGTTTCTGCCCCATGCTATACTCCATACATAGCATTTTATGAACTCCTTGTGGATATCTTCCCTTATATTCCCCGTAAGTAGGTGTTTATTTCTTCTGAAAGCCGCTTTTGCTTTTCCTATTCTAGTTCTGATCTCATCTGAACATTTTGCTTCTCTTTTTATAAAATTATGGACACAAATACTAAACACTCACATAAATGAGGTTTTCGTTGTATCTGATGAGTAAGTTGCGGAGGATACCGGCCTCGTGGAGGTCCCCCAGAGATATCATATCCTCCACACCCTGTACAGAAGTGGCGTGCATTGCCTTGATGCGTCTCTCTGGAGTCAGCCATTGTTCCTACGGACGAATAATAAGTTTTTGTTACTGACTAACTGAAGAAGAATAACAAATTCTTTGCCAAAGCCATTTCGGACCTTAGCCAAAGAAGAGCTACAAAAAATTTTGGTTTCATGTTCAACAGGTCCTGATACAGATTCATCATCAGATAAAAAGAAAGTAATAGCAAGGAAAAGTAATGAGCAATTCAATTTTTTATCCATGATCAACATGTGTAGTTGCAAGAAAATAATGAAAGAAACCTGACTTATAATTAAAAAGCGATGTATTAGAAAAGTCAATTTCTCAAGAAAACACCAAAAAAAATTTTAAAAAAATGGAAAAATGCAAAATAAAGCTTAGGATCCAAATGCTAGCTCTTCAAATTAACACCATGTTAATAAAGTAAAAATAAAATAAAAAATATTTTCATAGAATCCACAATAAATCCTTTACAACAGTGGTGCCCAACCTTTATACATGGCTGGTCACATTGATGGCTGTGAATCCTTGATTAGAAGTTGCTAATTCTTTGGTGGGCCGGATTAGAATTTAAATTGAAAGTTATCTATACATTCTGAGGTGCCATATAAGCGAAAATCAATTCTAAATAACGTTTTTATGGTTAAAATTTCAATATTAAATGTTTTATCATCAAAATTTTCATAATAATTATGAATTTTTGTGTTAAATTTTTCGAATTGCTTTTTCATAATAGCTTCGCAGGCCATACAAAAACAGTTCGCGGGTCATAGGTTGAGCACCACTGCTTAACAAAGTAGTTTAAATTATAAAAACATCTTTGCCAATAAGATTAACAGTAACTTACAGATTGCAATATATGTATTCTAGATAAAAACAGTATGGTAAATATGAGAAAAAAAGATTTTTTCATTGTCTAAGTCCAATAAAAGAAATCTTTATATAAACTTACCTTATCGTCGTCGTCTTTCACTTGAATCCTTCGTCCTTCTGCTGATATTACCCTTGCACCAATCGCCACATCAAACTCCTGGCCAGTGACAGGCTCAATCCAGATGTAATCCCCCTATAAAGGCAAAAATGTACCAATAACTTTAGTAAATTAAATAAAAATCATTAAAATATATTTAAAAATTAATAAATATTTTTATTAGCAATAATTTATACTTTATTGACATAAAACATTAAAAATATTATATTCACATCAAAATATTATCAGAATAAAATTTTTCTGATCAAGTTTCAATTGAGAAATCATGATTTCCGTAAATGGTCATTTTAAATATTGTTTTCGCAACATGCCAATCTAAATTGCTGTACCTCAAGCTATCCCTTTTACAATAAAAACCTTTTCGATTTCAAACGACCAGTTATCGATCAAGTAATATAAAACCCAAGTTGAAATACCTCTCCATAATTGGCGAATTAGACGATCGCAAAGCGAAACTCAATGGATATTTGGAAAATAGTTCTTTTTAGAGGAAGCTATACATCGCGATAGCGGCGAAACGCGACTTCTTGCCAGTTCCGTGTAAAAAATATGCCCCTAAAAAACGTGATCCATTAAATGAGATTAGCGAGCCATTTTTGGGGAAAGGGGCTCCTTGAACCGCATTCGCAAGAAGCCACCTTTTTACGATGCGTGTCTGAAGCTAGGATAATGACGACGATAGGGGAAGGTTATAAGAGGTTTTTGGAAGCAAAGGGGAAAAGAAATCGACGTGGGTGGCCGAGCGAAGGAGCGCGAAATCGATATTTTTGCTGTTTAGGCTCAACATACCTTTCTTTCCCTTC
Organism: Tanypteryx hageni; assembly: GCA_028673005.1. Taxonomy (NCBI): domain Eukaryota; kingdom Metazoa; phylum Arthropoda; class Insecta; order Odonata; family Petaluridae; genus Tanypteryx; species Tanypteryx hageni. The sequence continues at coordinate 74,614,140 of CM054114.1, forward strand.
CTATAATTCTGAAAAAAATATTGTTACCGGAGTAAAACCGTAAGTGGTGGGGTAACGGAGAAGTTACGCGAGGGGTGAGAAGGTAAAAGAAGGCCGAGTTTGGATTCGGCGAGAGGGAAGACAATGGGAAAGGCGGTGGAATAAAAAAAGAAATTCGGACCATTTATGAAGGCGGTGTTGCGTGGGAACATCCAGGTTGATCTCTGGTTGTATCAACAGGGGAACTTCGCCGAAGAACAACGGTCTGATATATTGATTTGAATTCTTTTTGTGGGGAAGCTGGAACGATGGGCAAGCGAGGATAAGAATGGGAGGAAAAAGAAACAACCATTTATCCTAAAGACGCAAACGTCAAACTAACCAATAAATAAAAATAAACATTATTGTTTCAATCATCCAATTCCTTACGGGCATGGTTCGCCATTCGTTGGTAGTTTTAAGATTACTTTCATCAATATTATCGTTTATCACTCGCTCAAAGACCTCACTAACAGCTATAACTTAACGTAGGTAATCAAGATGAATGTGAGGAGATAAATATTAATTTGATTATTATATGAAACGCGAAAAATATCGAGTTAGAAATGAGTCCACGGGTTCCAAACGGATCCTTTGGATCTATTCTCCGCGGAGGGAAATCAGATCTTTTGACAAGGAAGCCAAATGGATATTAGGGACTTCAAAATTAATTAAGTTTTAATATAATACAAGTAAGTTTTAAAATTATGTGCAGTTGTATTAAGATAAATACTGAATAAATTTATCCATTCAAGGCGATTGTCATCCGATATTAATGCCATGTTTTATGAAGATAAACTTGGGTGTTCTGTCCTTACTTAAATTGCGAAATTAGAATCTTATATTTTATAAAACGCAGATTTAACATGAAAGGAAATAGTGCTCGATTATTTTTCACCGTGAAAAAAGTGACACGAAACGTTTTTAAAAATTAAAAGTCTAATCAACTCAGTGACTTTCGCTGAATTAAAACAGTAACTACAATGATTCCTGGATATAGGAATTACTAATACCGCCTAATCTTATCTAAAATTGCTAACGAAAGAATGAAAATTTCACCACTTCGTTTTCCATGGGCGTTTGTAAATAAGCAATTCCATTCGCCGCCCTTAAATTACTTCACCTCACTACAGGTCCTAAACGTGTCCGCCAAATAAAAAGTGAACCGGACACTTAATGACCGCATGGAATCCTTAGAGATGGACCGCCGGTTTCCAATCGATAGAGCATAAAAGTTCCCGTTCTTCAAGAGGAGCTCAAGCTCATAAATTTACAGCCGGAAAGAATGACTGATGCCAAGGTATTAGGCGCCCTAGGCGAGAATTCATATTTGCTACTCTCCCTCTCCAACAGAATCATCATTTACTTTCGAATACGAATAGCGTGCAAAAGTATGAATAAAAATACTTCATTTATATTAAAGATTTGTTTGTTTATGTAGGTCAGTGGAACAAGGCTTTTCATTTTCCACTGACAAAACCTGTTGGTTTAATTATATAGTTTCATGAATTGTTCATTCAGGTTTTGGCCGCTCTATCCGATCGCCTAGCTTGCTTAGCTGTCCCAATAAGCCCACCTAGAGAGGAGGAAGAAAGAGAGAATTTACCCTCTTCGCGACTACAGTAATTCACCATGAAAACATTGGTCGCCGTCCAACAGAAAACGAAAACTCGAAAACACAGCGACCCACCTAACTCCGCGTGCCTTTCTCTTCTGCGCGGATGCACTACACTGTGAAATCCCATTCCGCGCTATGAATCCCATTACAGGGGGCCAACAACACGAGGATCTTTAATAAGATGGAAATGGAATCAGGAAGTTGGCGGAGGAGGGAGAGGATTGGGAGGAGAAAAGAGGATTACTCTCATTACTCCCCAAAGTCACTCGCCTCTTATAGTGTCGCGATTCGATTTATCGATGCAGAGAAAGGAACTTTTAAGAAGTTAGAACGGGCGCTTTCGATATATCGAAGATATCGAAAAAACAGCTATCAGTTTCTCTCATTCTTTGAGCGGATTAGGGCTGCGCTGGCGGACGTCTGAATTTCTAAGAGAATTGTAATTTGAAATTTGTGAGATATACCAGAAAAATGCAAAAAATACTTGCGAAAATTACTTTTCTTATGAGGGGTCTTTATGATCGGCCTACTGAAGATGGAATTTCTGATTCCAAAATACGTATTTAGGCATTTTAGAAAGGAAGTACACGTGCCTGGTTGTTTGCTTGTGTTTTGTGCGTGTGTGAGAAAAAGGGTCCCTGGCGTGGAATAGTTTCCCCTAAACCGGCGTGTATACGAGTACTTCCTTTTTATTATTTTTTGTCGTGATTAGGAGGTTTCTCCATTTGTCATTCTTTACTCTTGATTGCCTATAATTTCGCCCTATCCAAAAATTTCTCTGATTTGACTGATAGGTTACGCACTAAATTTATCGGTGATTTCTTTCGAAGACTAAAAATCACCTCACCTGTTCCCTTGGATAAGAGACTTTGAGGCGTAAAATCTATATAACCGAAACCGTGTATAACTGTTTAATCAACCATTTCTTCGCTTCGCGAGTTAGCACATCGTGATTTGTCAAGGCAACTATAATAGCCGACGTCCTTGCAAAAGTGACCGTTTAGTGATGAATCATTCCACAAGCAATCCAACGGTTCCTCGTCCTCCATTTTAATGCTCGCGATAAAACTTTGAGAATGCCGAAAATGCAATAATCCCTCGTCAACCGCGATTTTGAGTATCCGCGGCAAATAAATTCTACACTCATTTAGCAATTGCGGTATCCATTCTTGGGTACTAGCGGGTCTCCGCGCAGCGGTCTAATTGACAAACTTTACTAATATTAAAATTTATGTTATTGAATAATCTACATAATAACTAATCCTTATTAGTAGGAGAGACATAGGAAAAGGGATTTTTAGTTCTGGATAAGACTAAGAGTTAGTCGAGTGGTGGAAGTTCGAGGAATTTTATGGAAGCGTAAGGCCAGACGGGCGAGATCAGCAGGGTCAGCTCTTCCGTTATATTATTACTGTACAATACCTCTTTGCACTTTGAACTTTCGTATTTTTATTATATAATAAACATGTTTTAATAGGACGTAAGATATGCCTCTGAGGGATCACCTCAATCTATTATCTCAGTCCCTGGCCCTAGGCAACCACGGTTTAGTGAATCCCAGGTTGTTAGGAAAAATGCGCACGTTAAAAACCTATCGAAATAAACGAAAACGTAGGAAACATTATTCCACCATTATATATTTATTTACAAATTGCTTTAAGTTTACGCTGATACCCCACTTCCGACTGAGTACTGGAAATCGTTTATCTCTCTCTATGCTTCTCTGATGTCGCCGCCTAGGGAGGCGACGGGATTGGAACCGGCGACCAGTATGCTCAGGAGCAGGCTTTAACCAACCACCCGGATACGGTGGCCGTCCTTGGGAAGATTGGAAACAGCCACATGGGGTTCGTGGGAGGGGAGAGCGAGAAAGAGAGACAGAGAGAGAGGCGAAATGTAAAAGAAAAGGAACAACAAACGCAGAACCGCTTTTGGAAATACGACGCAGTGATGCGGAGAATATATAAATAGAACGGATCCCGATTTTTCTGCGCTCCTGAACCGAGTACAGTAAAAGTTCTTCATAACGCGGTTCAAATCATGAAAAACAAGAGTGGCGTATAGGGTATCCCATAAATCCCTGACCACTTTCATATCTCTCCATCTAGTTCGGTGATGGGCAACCTTTTCTACGTGGCGGGCTGCATCGAGAGTTGCGAATTACTCAGCGTGCCGCACTGCGAGTTGTCGATGCTTCGGAGGGCCACATTAGACTTTAAATTGGACGATAATTGGAGATTCTGAGGTATCATATCAGTAAAAATCAAGTCTAAATTAGGTTTTTAGGGTTAGCATTTCAATATCAAGTGTTTTATAGTCGTAATTTGAATGTATGTATGTATGAATTTGTGTTGTATATTTTTGCTTTCTCCATACACGAAGTATAGAGCAAGTATCGTTTTCATGAAAAAAATCGAATTCGAGATTTCAAGGGAAATACATGTTTTAAGGTCCCCTGAACACGTTTTGACTATTTTATCGATGATGTCTTTGGGTGTGTCTGTGGGTTTGTTTGTGTGTCTGTGACCGGAATTTTGTTAGTGTTCTAACTCAAAAACTATTAATAATCAGGTCAACGCGAAATTTTATATTTGACATTTTTGTAAAAGAAAGAAGAAATGATTAGTTTTTGGTAAAAATCGGTCAACCGGAAGTGGGTGTTTACTCTTTTCACTTATCCGTTTTTTGAGATATTTGCTTTAATATTTGATGAATGTAAAAAATTATAGGAATAAAAGTTTTAGGAAATTTAATTTTCTATGTTTGCTCGAAACATTTTCCCATTTAATATTAAGAGATATTTTAAAAACTAACTTTATAGCTGCGACCACCACACCACCTACCGGCGACTATTTTAAACACTTCACGCTTATCATGAAAAAAAGAACTTAGTTACTTCATGATGAGTAAATTCCACGGGGTTGAGCCTGACCTCATTATTGATACTTCACGCTTAGTTAGTCTTATTGTTAGTAACGCTCCTTTTTATTTTCTTAATTTTTGGAGCGTCGTGGCTATATCCAATATCAGAAGGTTACGATTTGAGTTAAATTTTTAAATTTTTCTCGAATTTCCTAAATATTTATTACCATTTAACCTATTTGGAATTTTTAGAAATATTACAGGTATGATGGCCACATCAGATTTTTAGAAATATTACAGGTATGGAAAAAGTCATGTGGTGGCCACATCCGACTTTTTAATCATAGCTAGGCGGGCCGTAGGATGCTCACCACTGATCTAGTTAGCCCGTATGAAGTCCATTGCTGCTGCACAATAGTCTTCGTCAAATAATATTCGGACACATGCAGATAAGTTTTTAATGGACCATCAAAAAAGTATGGTCCGATCTGATGGTGGACTGATATGGCGAATGATAATCTATTAAACAAAATGGGCATTTGCACCACTCCAGAAGAACACACTGGTAGGGAAAGAATTGATAACAGCACACTCATCACTGGATCTTAGTATTCGCTATATCACTTTTACAGTGTCCTGGAACTTATGGAACACCCTGTAGCTGTTCCCAAATTTAGCAACATTTTGGAAGGTTGGAAGGAGAAAACGACTGTTAATATCCTTATATCTTGTGTTCGAAAATCACCGAATATGTGCTAAAGATACGAACTTCTGCGCCGTGCTAAAATAAAATATAAATACTCCGATTCAGTCAAGAAAAAAGTAAAAAATATACGAGCGAGCCCACAAAATTATTGTTTAAATTCACTGCAAAAAGGAATGGCCGAGTAATTTTGCTGGAGTTCGCAGAGCGATAGGGCAGGAAAGATTTATTTTTAATTCAGCGATTCTTCAGATCGCATTTATAGCGATATATTTTTATAAAAATTTGCTAATGTAATAGTCTTGTCCGTCAGTCCGCCCGTCGCACGTATCCGATGAACTATTTCTCCAGCGTTCGAGTTAGAGTCGCCAAATTTTGAGAGATTTTTCATGGCCATAACTTCTTCCCGCGATTGAAATTTGGACAGGACAGGGACAGCCTAAGGGATGTAGTGGGGAGGACAATGAAAAAAAACGTCCTTAATACCTGATTCATCAGTTCTTTCCATACTTGTATAATACTGCCTGCCTCCCAACATCGGCCTTATAATAGAATTCTACGATCTGTATAGCTAAAATCTCGATCAAGCCAGTTGAGTGGAGAGAATTTTTCTTAATAGACTCCGCTTGGTGGAGGGTCGCCATTCCATGCAGTAAAGAAGTACAAATGCGCTGAGTTACTAATTTTTGCTCCAAAAGAAAAATGCAGTAAGAAAGACGTATAAAAGTAAAATAAAATAATAATGGATAGTTTTGAAAAATTACTTATCTATTTTGCACTAAAAAGTAAAAATAAATTTTGATTTACTAGACTTGATTTAAAATTTTTGTAAAACTATTTCACTTTAAGTCTTCTTACACTTTTTAAAAAGCCATATAACTTTTTAAAAAGTTTTAAATGAAGTAAATCAAAATTTATTTTTTACTTTTAGTGCAAAATGTAAAAGTATTTTTTACTTTTTAGTCTCAAGAAATAAAACAATATGTTTTCTTAAACAATTATAGCGTAGTAAATATATTATTCTTAAATTGTACAGCTTCTTTTCAGTTTTACGTATTTTTAAAGTCACATTTCCAATATAAACTAAAGTTACATATTAAATTAAATACGCACGTTTTAAAGGTTCAGATCCTATTTATTTTCTATAAAAATATAAAACTCAAACAATCTATACAAGAATGTTTCGTTGACAATATTTAAAATTCAGCTTTTGAAATGTTAACCTAATTACTCTTCTATGTGGAGAGTGGTGATTTGCTAAGCCATTGAAATTCTTTACGACTTTTAAACTTTTAACTTCAATAATTTGGTTGCATCAAATTTATTCATTTCTGCAAAAGAATATTTTGTATATGCCGTCTGATCAATCCTGAGGAGTGAAAAAACTTTCCCAAAGAAACCATTACCTACACTGTCTCTTCAAGGTTCTGAGTTATTAATGATTTTTTTAAAAAGTTCAAAAGTCTTAAGTAATAGTTCACTCTATAGAGGTATTCAATGAAATACACTGAAATTTGCGCAACTATACGTACCATTCAGCGTGCTCTATTAGTCCGCCATTTAGAGGGCAGTCTGAAACCTCCGATGGCAATCATACTTCCCGCGAATGTTTACTGGAGATTTCAGACTTCGCTAGATGGCGGACGTTCACAGCAACGATGAATGGTAAGAAAAATTGCGTAAATTTCGGTTTATTACTTTGTATGCCTCTACGAAGTAAATTATAACGTAAAACATTTAAATTTTCAACTCATGCATCCTTTGATTCATTAGCAACTTTTACTGGTTCCGAGTTATTAATAAATTTATGAAAGTTTATTACAAACCAATTATATCTACACATACATACATGCATAATAACTTAATGCAGTAATTTCTTTCTCCCTAAATTTTAAAAACTGATCCAGCTACTCATTGCACTACCTCTAAAATACTCGTTGCGCGTATTCCAGAGGGAATCAGTAGGTCGTTAAAAAAGAGTTAACTTACTAACAGATTTAAAGCTGCACATATCTGTTTCAGCAGGATTAATTTAACTGGAACTAAGGCGAAAGAAATAAACGATAAAGCAAAGAAAAACATAAAAAAGGACGAGCTCAATCAATGTCGCTGTATCGAATCTTCGCGGATCAATAGTAGAGATGTTTTCTGAAACAAATAAACGCGGAATTTTTGCGGAAGTGCTAAGTACAGTATGGAGCAGGACATTTAGAATGTGGTATCGGTACCACAAGCGGTACCGGGTGACCAGAGGTACAAACAAAGATGGTTTTGTGTGTCTCACGGCAAGTTTATTAGATAATGAAAAGGTGTGGTGGTACCAAGAAGTTGATGTAGCTATCCAAAGGTTACATAGAAAAAAGTTTGAATGACACTGGTATGGAGAATCCGCTGCCTTTAGCAATTCTCTTCCATTTTTATCAGAAAACTTCAGAATGTTATAATAATTTCGGCCAAATGATGTTTTTCAAATAAAAAAACCTTTTATAGTGTGAAAACTAACGTCTTAACAATTTCTGAAAACGATCACAGAAAAAAGAGACAAAAGCCGATTACCGATTATATTAACAAATAATGACCAATAAACATTAATATTTCCATAGGCATGAAATTTAAAACAGGAAATTCAATGAATGCCTTACAAATCTTTTTGAAATAACTTCCTAAGTTATATTTATTTTAATGGTTACTTTATAAATTTTACAATATAAAATATATACATTTGTCCGCATTCCAGAAAAACAATCATATATCCAAATCTATTTATAAAGAATCCAATAAAACAATCAAAAACCAGAGGGGAAATCCTAGAAGTAGAAATGGCAGGTTTAACGCGATAAAAACTGAAACAAGCAAAGTTTGACTATTTCCTGCCCAAGGTGGTTCCTATGTATACCTCATGCTAGGCTAGCAGTAATTACTGCAGACATTTTCTTAAATTATTGTACTGAAGCAAGTATTTATTTGTGTGGAAATATTGAATTGAAACATGATATTATGAATCTCATTGAATGGCGTCATGTGCGTGGGATAACTGAAATGAGAGTGAACATAAAAATTTAACACGCAGCTCGTGGGTGCGTGTTTTAGTCTTTTATCAACTCGCTTAAAAAATAAATTCAAATAAATTAGTTACAGCTTGTGTTTGATATAAGTAAATTTTCCCTCATTTAACAAAGAATAATATCAAATTATATTATTCAAATAACTGTATGAATAAAACATGAATAGCATAAGAAAGGTCAGGGATGGTTAGAATTGACCTTTTTATTACAGAATTTGAAAATCAAAGTAATGTAGGATATGAAGGGTAACCGTTACAAAGAGTATTATTTTGATATTAATTTTATCGTTACGTTGAGGTTGTACTGCATTGTGGAATCTAGACTGCTAACACCGCCCTCGAATTCTTGTCTCTTAAATGAATACTAACTTTAGAATTTCTGACGCTCTGCTCGTAAGAATTCCCGACCTTGCCTCTCCCCCAAAGACTATATTTCCTGTCCTTTAATGAGGTAAATTGACAAAAAAGCAGACGAGGCTCAAATCCGAGGCCTTTTCACTGAAGAACGGTCGCGCTAACCGCTCCGCTGGCTGGACGGATGGATGGGAGAGATAGGGAGAGGATGTCGTTAGCGTCGAAATTTTGGAGAGGACTGCGACGGACGTGAATAAAAGGGAAGAACTTTCCCTATTTCAGCGAGGAAACCGAATATCCGGGGTGGATCCATGACGAATGCTTATGACGCCCCATCCTAACTCGTGACGCCTTCGTTAAGATTTAAGAAGAGTTACAGCGATATGAGAAGGTATCATGTCTACACTTACCACTTCAACTAATCGGAGTTGTGGGCGACAAGGGCTGCAACGCACTTTAAAATCCCTAACAGTCCTCATCAACTGCCTTGTTTATCGTATTGCAGCCGCTAATAATCCAAGAAAACAAGATGGAAAAGCATACTCCATAAATGAAATACACAGAGATTTTAAAGGCGTTCTTAATGGGAAATACGTATGAAACGGTATCGAAAGATTGGGCGATTCTCGAATTTTTATCTCCGAAACTATAAGTCGTAATTATATAATCTCGGGGACCATCTTGTAGTAAATGTTGTTCTCTATCCAAATAAATTTTTGAATCTATACCTCACAAATCATATAAGAGCATGGGAGAGAAAAACATGTATTTTTAATTGTTGTTTTCTGCGAGAACCGTCTTCGCGATCGATGTAAACAAAATATGCGATGTTTTGCTCGGGATTTTCTCGAATTTTTATCTCCGAAGCCATAACTCGTAATTATGTGGTCTTGCAGACTATCTTGTAGCAAATGATGTCCTCTATTCGAATAAATGTTCTAAACTATACCTCACAGATCATATAAGAGCTATGGAGAAAAAGTTTTGGTATTTCATTGTTGTTTGACGGATGCCGTTTAACGAGATACGAGTATAAGTTTATTAAAGTAATTAAGTAAAGTGGAAGTTCTAATTGACGGATTAGTTCAAAATCACAATTTGGCGATAAATTTTAATAACGATCACTGATACTTAATTTAATTAATATCCGTCCTGCGGTTTAGGAGATGAAAGTTACGACGGACGGACGGACGGAACAGACGTGCCCATAAGGCGTTCCGCTATTACCGCTTAGCTGGTAAAGAACGCCTAAAAACGAACCTTTGTATCGTTCTATAAAACAGCCGATCTCGCCTTTTATCTCCATGACCAAGGCTTCCGATATTGGTGAGGGTACCTAATCCTAAAATCTCTTCATGTAGTTTCTCAGATGAGTATTTCTCCAAAAGCAGCATGCATTTGGCAAATCGGTGCTTTGCTTCACTTGTATTTTTCTACTATTATCAACCTCCGAAGAAAACGTTTTTTTTTTGAGTCCGTGATGAAAGGCTGACTCGACTTAATATGATATGCCGAATAATAGGTTCGTTTGCTTGATTCATGGCTTTTGCCCCAACTATAAAAATCCTACGGCGAAAGAATAACAGAGGGTAAAACGCCTGACCGAGCTTAGTTCGGCGTGTCCAATGTCTAGGCGACCATGTAAGCCTTATCTACGTACTAGCGCAGGGGTGCACAACATATGGCCCGCGGGTCAAATTTGGCCCGCAGACACATTTTGTGGGGTCCGGCTGGTGCTTTCCTTTTCCGTAAAAATGCAAGTAAAATTTATTATGGACATTTATCGCGCATGTGTGAACAAACATTCTCTCTTATGAAATTAAACGAGGCTCGAATACGTTCAGCACTGATAGATCAGAGTTTAAGAGATATTCTAAGAACAGCAATTACCATTATTACTCCGGATACAAGTGGAATGGCGAGAGAAAAACGTGTAACATCTCCCATTGAGTAAACAAATTGTATTTGTTTGTCACCTCATTTTTGTGGCATGAAAATTGCATGTAAAAGTTATTAGGTAATTACGGATTCTACAATAGTGTACTTAAAATTTTTATGTACAAAACTTACATACCGTGTCCTGCCTACGTATAGTCAACGTCAATTTTGGCCCGTGTCAACTTTGGAGTTGTGCACCTCTGTAATAGCGTAACACTCGAGGCACACTATTACTTTCTCGATATCCGAAGTATAGAGAAAGTATTGTTTTCATGAAAAAAAAATATAATTCGAGATTTCAACCGAAATACACGTTTTAAGGTCCCCTGAACACATTTTGACTATTTTCTCGATGATGTCTGTGTGTCTGTCTGCATGTGATAGATTTTTGTGGGCGCTCTAACTAAAAAACTATTAATCAGATCAACGCAAAATTTTATATTTAACATTTTAATAAAATTTAGAAGATCTGATTAGTTTTTGGCAAAAATCGGTAGACCGGAAGTGGGTGTTTACTCTTGTCACATCCGTTATTTTGAAATATTTGCTTTAATATTTGATAAATGTAAAAGAATAAAAGTTGTAGGAAATTTCATTTTCTACAACCTTTGTTTGATACATTTTTCCATATAATGCATTGTTTAAGAGATATCTTATATTTTTAGCTGCCACCACCACCCCACCTACCGAAGACTATTGTTAACAATTGACGCTTAGTTACGTTTTAGTAACGCTCCTTTTTCTTTTCTTAATTGCCAACCGGAAGTAAATATTGACAACGATCCCAGAGCTAACAACATGTACTATGCCATAGAAATATGGAGAAAGTCATGTGTTGCCCTCATCAGTTTATTTTTTTTAAATTACACCCATTGATACCATATAGCGAATAATGCGAATTAATTGTCGAAAATGAGGCGTGCCTCGAAATCTTGTTGTTCGCAGGTGCTCTATCCACATCCACTTTGAATCCCCCGATAATGATCTAACGATACGTCATGAATTCTTTTGACAAATCCAGCTGCCCTCTTCTGAAACTTATTCGACTCCGATACGTGACCTTTTCCGTGTTTATTCCATATGCTACTCTCCGTCCCGAGTATAAAGGCCGTCGTTCGGCGAAACAAAACGATGACCAAAAAGCGTGGAGGTGCGCTTTCGGCGATTCTGAAAAAAAAACGCGAGAGACGGGAGAGGACGCTATTCTATAGCGGATGACCTCTAACGCTCCCAACTTCCCACCTGATCCGTTACACCCACGCGTGTATGAAAGCCGATTCGAGATATCGACTTTAACAACGCAATGAAAGCGGAAAATTGTAATTTTTTCCACGCCGTCGAAAGAGAGAGAGAGAGATCTGACTCTGTAAAAGCTGACTGCGAAGCGAATGGTGTGAATTCATTTTCACCTGAATTTAACCGTGAAGACTATATCGAAACGAATTTAGTTTAAAACATTTCGATGCGCATTTATTGTGCTTTGTTCACAATATATTGAAAATTTGCAGTAAAATGCAGTAAGGCTAGCGAAGGGTTTTGAATTAGTATTACGTTTGATACCAATCATATTAAGAATGAATCTGTAATTGCTTAAAAGTTAAATCTTTTCCTTCCTATTCAAATAACGTAAAATATCTCTCTTCTTGAATCAAATCTCACTTATCTTCATGGCATCTTTGATGCGACTCGCCTTATAATTCACATCGAGGGGAACACGTTATCAAATGTGCATCGGCAACTCATCACCTAAAACAGTGGTCTCAAACACGCTGATCGCACGAGGCCCACAAGTTCAAATTATGTGGCACATGTTTCTTTTTTCCTACTGTGAATATGTTAACCTGGGGAAAATAGAGTTTGGAAACAATACAGTTTTAAATTGAAAAATGGTGGGATATTTTAAGTTATTCGTTTAATTACGAACAATTTCCAGTAAAATACTTAAGCTTGTCATTAAGACACACACATACATATGTATATATATATATATGTATACTAGGGGCTCCTCCCCTACGCGCTCCGCCCCTACGCGCTCCGCACGCCAACACCTAAAGCGACCTTCGGCGGCAATTTTCTCTCGTAATGTTAACCTTTTTTAGTATATTTTATTTGACAAAAAATAATTATTTTGTAAAAGAAATAATTTAAAACGCCATAATTGAATTACTTAGAGCGGTGTTTCCCAACCTTTTGAACTCCGCGGACCACTTCAGCAACCCTTTCAGGCGTTGCGGACCACCTCATTAATTAACACTAACTTACTTACTGTATCTACGATTAAGAAAAGGGTTACGTAGTTTATTTGACCATTTTCAAGTATCCACGCAGGCGAATTCCAAACGTCGCGAGCACTCTCAGCTTATGAGGTAATAAGATCAGTAAAAAGTAAGTAACGGATGGCAGAGAGGTGGAATCGGGAGATATGAAGGAGTGAGAAAATGTTCAAGTAAAAACGGCATTCAAGAAAATATTCATTACCTGTGATAGTGCACAACTTGCTTATTTTTTCCCAAAACAATTCCAGCTAATAAATATGAGGTACGGCCTAAAAATAAACTAATTTTGGAAACCTCCGCGGACCATAGGTTGGGAAACACTGACTTAGAACATTTGCATTTTAAATAATTTTGTTAGCAAGTTTAAACAAATATTTCTATTAATGAAATAAAATTCCTACTTAGTAACTATTAAGTAAGGCTTCATTATGAACTACATTAATTGTCCTTCCATTTGGAGTTAAAATGTATAATTTTTTTAACACCTATTCTTAAGCACCCTAAATAAAGTTGCCCGTGTGCAAAGCAAGGGTTTCGCAGATCAAGCCCAAATATTTTAAGTGCTTGTCACTGAGCTTAATTGGTTGCTCATTGCAAAGCTTAGCCAAATTGGAAATTGAAGCCGCTTAAATTGAAATGGAAAGTCTAATGGTATTATTGGAATAAAAGAAACAAATTATCACTCGAATGTTGAAAAAAATAAAAAATCGTTCACGCCTAAAATTTACGGCTCAAAAATTTATCTCATCAAAACATTGATATTAGTGAAGGTTTTATCAAAATCGGTCAATTCGTTGCTGAGATATATTAAAAAACCCGAAATTTGGACCGGCCCTTATATTATGACCCTTCGACCCCGTAGACCGATTTTGTCCATTGTCGGTTCGAAAATGTGACTCATCAAAACAATGACATTGGTGGAGGATTTGCCAAAATCGGTCAGTTGGTTGCTGAGATATCTTCGAAAAACCAAAATTGGACAGACCGTACCATGGAGACCTATCGGGCCCCTGTGGGCCGCTTTAAATTATTATGTGTTCTTTGCAGGAAGTGGACGCATACAGGGGAGGTCGATTCCGTCCGCCCGCATGTTAAAACTAGGAAACCGCTGGACGTATTATGATGGCATTCGGTATTGGGGAGTTTTGCTAAAATTGGTCGACCGATTTCAATTTTGGTAAAAATCGAACAACAATTACGACCACTTTACATGATCTACAAATAGTTGACAATGTTACATTGTTTTAGCTTGATGTATTTTGATGAAATTTGGTACTATTGGAGAGTTTTGCTAAAATTGGTTGACTGATTCCAATTTTGGTTAAAATCGGACAACAATGATGACCACTTTACATGAAGACCTACATGTAGTTTAGAATGTTCCTTTGTTTCAAATCGGGAACCGCTGGACATATTTTGATGAAATTTGGTATTGGGGAGCTTTGCTAAAATTAATTGACCGATTCCAATTTTGGTTAAAATCGGACAACAATTACGACCACTTTACACGAAGACCTACATGTAGTTTACAATGTTCCTTTGTTTCAACTCGGGAACCGCTTGATGTATTGTAATGAAATTTGGTATTGGGTAGTTTTGTTAAAATTAATTGACCGATTCCAATTTTGGTTAAAATCGGACAATAATTACGGCTACTTTGCATGAAGACCTACATGTATTTTACAACGTACTTCGCTTGCTTCTCGTTAAATTCTCATCTGAGCGAAAAATACTGAGAACATTGTGAAATCTCAAAGAACGCATTTGGAAACTCCGTGTACTCTGACATCGAGTACACCTTTCCAATCTTGTTTTTGACACTGCTACTCTCATGCTCAATCTGCAGCTGCTGCCACCCTATTAGCGCGGCATTACGTCGCAGAAAAAGGACCAATGCCTCATGTTATTCCTATTTATCATTTCGATTTGCTGCATTAGAAGGCTTTCCCATAAACTAGATTGAACGTATGCCCTATACAGGATTCCCTCTCTTTATCCGGGGTTTACGTCCCAGTCAAGTGACGCACAAGGCGAATTCCCATAAACAGAACCCCCATTTACATGTAAAAGATAGGGATACGTTCCACAAGCAATTCTAACTCCCCTCCAAGACTCTCTTCTTTCGCTCCATAACGACTTCTTATGTGCTAAATACAAACTTAAAACAATTAACACTGTAAATTATATAATGGAGCAGACGAGCATAAATGGTAGCTGTTGTGAGTGACATACTAGTAGAGGTTTAAAGTGCCAAACCCAAGTTCAGCGCGCAAGGAGACAAAACTTCTCAAGTGCGTTCAAACCGTATCACACGAAATCTCCGTCTCATCTCCACTCTCATCTCGTTTACTGTAGTACTAATACGCACAGCCTAAGTGACAATGAGAGACCGAATGGTCGCCGTGTGATGCAGTGGAGAACTTTCTGGCATTTGTATTGCACTGGCCGCGTAAGAGCAAAACAAAGACGCATAGAAAGAAATTCCAGCAGCAATAAGTTTTTCGCATAATAGCAAATTCGCATAAAGCGAACCCGCATAAAGAGAGGGAAACCTCTGCTTGACTTAAAAGTCACTGAGCACATTTACGTTTGGAGTGGTTTCTAGGACGACTATGGCGTATTACAGAGCGATTCATTAAATATATTTCACATAAATAATTATCTTTATGATAACATATGTTCAATTGAGTGATCGATTAGCAGGGAGAATCTTTACAACATTGATTTGAATATATAATTTTAATTCCGATATCGACGATGGCTATTAAAAGCATTTATGGTGCAAAACGGAATTTCGGAACGAGCGGATGAATAATGTAATTATACCACGAATCAACTTTCTTTTCATTCTAAAATCAGGAACGGAAAGGGCTCTCTAGTCGAGAGGCTCGGGAGATGCTTGAAAGCTCGGAAACTCATTAACATCGCCAGCGGATGGAGCATCAAATTGAAAATTTTGCGGGAACTAAAGTGGCCATAGAAATCTCAACTAGCTGCGCAGATAATTTCGCACAGGCAGAGTAAAATTCTCTAAAAGCAATGTACATATGCAGTGTATATTGCCAATGTTGATTTGCAGCAGGGGATGAAAATCATTGATACAGCCCTAAGTAGCAATTATTGTAGTTTTTGAGGAAAAACCCCAATTAATAATGCAAGAATAAGTAAGACAATAAAAAAATATAAGTGATTCCTTTCGCCATAGCCGAGGAAAATGTTACATGTTTAAAAAGAAGGCTACATTACCATCATTAGTGACTGGAGCAAGATGAATTATCCAATAATGCCCGTACAAACCATCGCAGGACTTAAACACTGCACTGTTTGTCTCACGAAATTCAGAATTGAGACATTCAGTGCATATTAATGCGATAGCAAAAAAGAGGACCGATATTTGAAGATTCGTCCTCGAATTCCTACTTTTTTATTGAAAAACCTAATTTATACATCGAACAACTCTAGCGTCGGATTCGCACAAACAAGCAAGGTTGAATCAAGACTCGTATTCATTCATCCGCGAAATGAAATCACTCTAGTAGGAACCTCAAACATGCTACCGCGGGCTGAATGTGGCCCACCGGTTCAAAAAGAGTGGCCCTTTCATTATTTTAATGTTAATGTAAACAGGTTTAAAGAGAGAGTGCTTGAGAGAAAATCGTGGTGAAACATAGACCATAACAATATAAAAAGGTACGAAGCTGGCTCAAATTTGACGTCAACTTTGTTTCTTAAAATTTCTAGGATTAACACAGCGATCTTGTATTGCATTCATTTTTTTAAGAACTTCCCCTTTTACTTTCCATTTCTCAGGAAGTTTGAATATTCCTACTTAAAAAAATCACAATGACTCCCACATCATTCTAGGACTGCCTGTTCATTCGTATTTCATTTCTTTCCTCTTAAGTGCTATTGTATGGGTTCAAAGAAATGGAAATCAGAGGGTGATAAGTCAGGACTATACGGAGGATGAGAAAGAACTTCCTATCTTAAATTGTTTAATGTATCCACGATAAATTTGGTTGTATGAGGTCGGATATTGTCGCGGAGAAAACAGATTCGTTTGGATAAAATGATTGACTGCTTCTTCTTTAGGAATGATTTAAGAAATGTTTTTTAACACATTGCAGTAATAATCAGCATGGATCGCGCTTCCGTATTCAAAAATAAACCTAGCAAAAACATTCTTTGGTATCTCAAAACACTGTAGCCATTATCTTGTTGACTAAACATGAAAGTCCAAGTCAAGTTTGAACCTCCCTCCTTATTATAAACCTGAGCTAGTTTGTTTTTAATTAAATTATAAACCATTTTGAAAATTGTGTTCGAATTTAAATAATATTCCTGGGCTCATTATTGTGACCTATAGCTTTCGTAAATATCTATTTGGGCCCAAAATGATTTGTCACTTTTGTACTGAAGCACTTAAAAGTCACCGCTTCACTGCATTCGAATGACGAATCGAAAGAGATTTTACCGGGATCTTTAAAGATCATCTCTTCTCTGACTATTTTCCACTCTGTTCGTTTTCACACGAACTGCAGCGAGAGAAGCAATGGACCTTTGAAACGGAACGCTTTATCGACTCGAACAATCGGAGACGAGGATTTTCTCCTCGGTGCGAGGAGTACGAGCCGCCGTTTGAAAAAAAATTTCCTCGGCGAGCAAAAGGAAAGAAATTCGATTGGTACAGAGTATGACGGAACTAGTTCCACGCTCGCATCTACTCAGTGGCGTGGATCATTTACGAGAATCTCTCTCTTGTTCAATGGACCAAAAACTGTTTCGGTCGACGGCGGTCGTCTCGTTAAGCTTTCTGAGTACTCCTCTACTTTCCTGGCTCTCATTAATACCACTTAGAGATTTCCTTTTTACGCAATGATGAAGGGAAACGCATGCGAATGTTAGTCGCGACATGAAGTTTTCTGACGCACAGACCTAGATCGAACTACAGTCAAACTCGGATATAACGAGCGCCACGGGACCGTCTAGTTTTGCTCGTTATAGCCGTTAAACTTAATATCCGTGAAGGCAAAAGCATGCATGCGTATGGTGAAATAAGACATAAGAAGTAAAAGTGAATATATAAACAGAAAGTTTATTTAGTAAATTTATGGAAAAACATTAAAAAGGAGAATAAACTAGAAAATTTAAAATAAACTTTTGTACATATAAAATTTACTCACAGCTGCATCCTTAATCACTCCCCTTTTTAGAAAAATAACTTTGAATGGTAGCCTGTTTCATAGATTTCACTTTGAAGTCTCTTAAGTTTCCTCTTATTACACTTATTGCACTAAAAACACCATCGGAAATGTCAATGTTTTCAAAAAAATCATTTAATGTTTCCACAGCATCCTGAGCTTGAGAGTAAGTTGGCACGGCTTTCGTCGGGATTGTGTCTTCGACACATTCAACAATGTCTTCATCACTGTCTGCTGTGTTTTGTACTGTCTCTATTATTTCACTCTCCGTAGGAATTCCACTGGTAATCAAATCATCATCAACATGAACAAAATTGTCAATGTCATTTACATGGTCAAAATTCGCAATTCCATTTTCTTTAAGCCATTCTGACAGAGGTAGATCATCTTCATCAACGTTATGGTTATCAATCGAAAATTCTCCCGATATTAAACCAGACTTCCGAAAACAGTTTATGATCGTTGTAGGTGAAACATTGTCCCATGCATCTGTCATCAAATGAATTGCATCCAATACAGAGACGTTGCCATCTAAACCTCTTTCCCTCCTTTCAATCAACTGTAGAACAAAAAATCGCTTGAAATGGCCTTTAAAACTTTTAATTATCCCCATGTCCATTGGCTGCAAAATAGAAGTCGCATTTGGAGGCAAAAACACCAGTTTTACATTGGATAACTCCTGCATATGTGGGTGCGCAGGACAGCTATCGACAAGGAGTAAAATGTTTCTATTTTTCCTCCGTAACTCGTTGTTCCACTGACTTACATATTGCTGAAAAATATTGGAAGTCATCCATGCCTTTTTATTAGCTGCATATTCAACGGGAAGCTTCTTTACATTATTGAAGCAACGCGGCTTTTGTGACTTACCAATAACAAAAAGTTTTTTTTTGTCACTCCCATTCATGTTTGCGCACATTAAAACTGTTAAACGATTCTTAGGTCTTTTGCCACCAACACATTTGTCACCTTTGAATTTAAACGTTGCATCAGGCATCATGTTGTAAAACAGTCCAGTTTCGTCGGCATTGTAGATGTCTTCTTCTCTGTAACCTTTTCGACACTCCTCCCAAACACTTTTCACCCATTCACTTGCCGTTTTTGAATCTGCTGACAGGGCCTCTCCACTGACTTTCGCATAAACAATGTTATGCCGATTTTTAAAACGATCGAGCCACCCATTATTGCATGTGAAGTTTTCATGTCCTAACTGTTTTGCAAATTTATCTGCCTGTACCTTTAAAATGGGGAAACCAGCATTTCTCTGCGTCTTAAACCACTCCAGCAGTGCTTGATCAACAGTACCCAAGTCACACTTCCTCATTTTCTTGTTCGTTGTTAGGTTGTTCTCTAGTGCAGATAAAATCGCTTCTTTGTTTTTCCATAAGGTTGAAAGCGTAGACGACGATAAATTAAATTTTTTGCACACTTCAACATTTTTTCACCACGTTCTAACTCTCGAATAATATCAACCTTTTCGCGAATAGACAGACACTTCCTTTTATGTACGGACATGTTACTCGTTCAAGGGCAAAATCTCAACTGATTTTTGTGATCAACGCTACGAACTTTCTTTGCAAACTGCGAGCATACCAATTCCAGGAAGAGTTAATGAGGAGACGGATTAAATCTGGGATTTCCCATCTTTACGTGGGAAAGGGTGTTGGGTGCATTCGGCTGAGCGACGGGGGCGGGCGCCATTGTACATGCCCTTAACCCCTTACCCCCCTTCCAAACACAACCTCCTGGCTGTAAAAGAGCTGTGGGTTGGGAGGAGAGGACAAAGGACCTCCGCGGGTGCCACTGTACCTGCAAGTTGGGATTATTTTTTTAACAACAACGCCGCGGTCTTTAACCTCCCCGAGGGATAGGGTGTAGAGGCTGGGCTCGAGAACACAAGGTTACATATCTTGGGTCACTATGAGGATTGAAGGGGCTGACCGCCACCGCGTTTGAGACAGTGAGACGTGGTCGAAGTTTGCTCGATATATCCGTGAAGCGTGCTCGTTATATACGTGAAATATTTGTATGTAAATACTCGTAAACTTATCTTGGAGGTAGCATTTGCTCACTATAGCCGTGACCTCGTTACAACCGTGCTCGTTATAAACGAGTTTGACTGTATTTCCATAGATTGATTTTGAGTCCCAACATTTTGATTTAAAAAGAACTGATGTGCTCGTCTCATAACTGGGATTAAATTGATAAATCTATAAAAGCTAGGGAAACCCGATGCACATTGTGGCCACGAAGCAGCCTTCATCAGTGGTGATCGCCACCGACGATGTGCTGCTTTGTAACAGAAACAAGAATACCAATTTTCCGATATATTTTATGGATATCGGAACTACTTAATTTACGTAGCTTAATTAGACGAACGTTTTTGTTACATGTATGATATGAGAAATTAAAAATAATTCGGTAAAATTTAGATGGTATGTATTATACTTTCGAGGAAATTGTAGGCGATATTATTTACAGTTCATATGATGTTCATAAATGAAAGAAGTTTCAATCCATAGTCTACTAATAAAGAAACGATCAAATCGAACAATTTCCTAGGGATTCGTATCGAATGCTGAAAATAAATACTCCAATTGTAAAAGGTAACTGCTTAAATGAAACGTAGTTTTGTCGAATGGATTGCGTAAATTACAGCCTACGTTTTTGTTTGATCTCTACATTAACAACTGGAATTTTAACCATTATTGCAGGTACTACATAAGTTGGTGTACTCATATGTTTTCCATATGATATAAATCCAAAGCAAGTGAGTCGAAGAAAACGGTGGGAGGAGGATATTTGGAGCACTTTGCGACGGGCGCCACAATAACTACTCTTAAAGGACTCTCAAGTTTATACATGGATATTAATAAAAAACGAGTGGAGTACTAGCATAAAATAAGAAGAGAAACTATGCTTGGAAAGAGGCAATGTCTATTCAAGCGGATATTTTTCCTCGAAGGGTTTTAATAGAAAGTAGTATTCTAATGAGATTAAATACCCTAAAAAAATATCTGTATGGTAGGAGATGTTGAGGAGAATCGTAGAAGGAGAAAGGAAGGAAAGAAGTATAGGATTACTGTTATGGTTTGAAAAGAATATTGAAGAATTGATATTGGATGAAAGGTAGATAGATTACAGATAGGTAACAATTGATTTAAAAAAATAAAAGAATGAAACTAAAGAATGTCGCAAACTTACCCTGGTGACGATCACCATGGCTGCGCCGGGGGTTGGGCCTCAAACCTGCGGAACAAAGAGAGAGATAAATTAGTATCGGAATGGAAAGGATTTTTAATCTTACACTTGCTAATGTTAGCAGTTAACCTTTAACGGACGGATGTCGATATATGATCGACATTGTGCATCTGCCGTCAAATAGCACCTCTGTAAGCGGTCTCAAAACTAAACGGCATAAGTACGGCACGTTCGGAATATAAAGTTTAATTGGTTTACTATATCTTTAAAAAACTTAAAAAAGATCGATTTCGGAATTTGTGCTCTCTGCCCAGAATGTTGCCGTCCGTTAAGAGTTTAAACGAAAATAAAAATAGTGATAGTTAAATAGGATATTGCATGTGACTCCTTTGTATTATAATATGGTTGCATAAACCAGTTGCTTATATCAGCTGCAAAGCAGACATCTTCAGTGGTATTCACAGTTCATTTTAAAAAGAACGTTTCCTTTTTGAATAGACGAATAATTTTTCTTAATGCCATGTCATTAAGACGCTCGCTATTCCCAATATTCACGAAAGCACCCTCGAACAAACAACACGTGAAAATCATTAAATAATATTCGAAAGCATTTCGTTTAGTGATGAAGTTATGCGCTGACAATGTCTAAATTACGATTCATATTAAATATTCATTTCAAAGCTATGAATTCTTAATATATTGGTTGTTAATTGAATAATTCTCCACTCCTTGAATAACGAGAAATATATAAAATAAACGCTCTCCGAAATCTAGAGAATTTTTCCTTAAGTCCTAGCACTGCATCATTTTCTCGTAAATATTACAGGATGCCGGATTAAATATGAATTATAGTAAGTTTACGGGGGAAAAGATTTTTAATAACTTTCCCTAGATTCAGTCCTCCTTAATCTCTTCTCATTAGGGACTCCATAAGAAATGTATGAACTTTTTATTAATTATTTAATAAAATCATAAGTGTTTGTCGTAAGCAAAAAACCTTGATTTTCAAATCGTATAATCATTTTCGCTTTCTGGGGAAATAAGAACATGTTCCGTACATTGATGTGGTTAATCGTTTATAAGAACTCCAAAAAAAGAGTTATCGAGCGTGTCTCAAGGCTGGAATCCAATTGATAAATGAGTAGTTACAATATAAATGGAAAGCCTGGATAAACCAGATGATTATTTCGGCCACAAAGCAGGCGTCATCATTGGCGATTCGCCGATAGCAGATTCTAAATAAAAAGATCCTTTCTTTAGAAAGCTTGGCATTTCCTAACCCATTTATGGCTGCTGGAATTACCAATTTCATCAGTTATTAGCCTGAAAATAAAAAAGCATTCGTCGATGATTTCCCCATTTTCCAAGGCTGTTATTTCGGAACAATGCCGCTCCGATATCTTCAAACGAACACCTGCTCTGACATCAGTTCAAATAACGGCTGAGAAATGCAGGCGCCCTCACCTAATTATTATCGATCTGTAATATATAACCTTGGTTTTGTTTCATCGCCTCCTTTTCTTCCCTTGCTTTCCGCACCGAACTTGTCTCCGGACAGATTAATATACGAAACGAACGACGAAAATGCATATCATTCAACAATCTTATTAGTGCTAATAATAAATGCGTTATAATCCACGAATTGCGACCATTAATTAATATTTATGGCACCGTGATGAGGATCAAAATTATCAGAACGAGCGCCGGCAAGTAACAAGGACTGCTTTAATTGGCTACCAGCATCATGACTGTTTATGAGCCGATTCTAGGATGAAACCTCTTTAAAATAAAACTCGATTGCCAATAGGATAAATCTGTTAAATTATACGCCATATATAAGCGATAGTAAGTAAGCAAATAAGTTTATTGCTCGTACAATAAGTTTACATAGGGGGGCAAAGAATAATTTAATTTATGCCGATAGTTTCAATTCACGCGGAAATATGCTCGAACTAAAGTAACAGACGATCAAATTACACATTTTCACGCACATCTGTAGCTGCTTCTCATTATCGGCGCGCCAACTGAAAAGCGGTTCATCTTTGACACTTTTCAGGTTACCTAGATATCGCCAACTGCGGCGAGATGATTATGAGAAACCCGTGAAGAGAACGGCAAACAAATGACTACGAATGGGGCGCGTGACTCGGAAACGAATAGTTTATCTTCAAAAGAGATGACAGAGACAAATAAATGTCATCCCGTGGTGAGGAGATCTAGATCAACGATATCTTTTTTCCAACCTTTTCCAGAGGAAAATTAAGCCCTGCATGAGTTATAGTGCAAATAACTTTCTTTTCAGAGACTGAAATGTAATGTCAATGTAATATGTAATGTAATATCAATGATAAATCGGAGAGGAAGGCATCAAAATATGAACAATTTTATCTTTGGAAACGTGAGTCATCCATGAAAGATTGTAAAACAATATTTTTTCGAATCTGAAAATTAAAGCATCTTAAGGTGTTCGACGGCATTGTAAGATTGTAATACAATAAAATTCAAGCGAGGGTAATAAATTTTCCAAGTTAAAGAGTAAAATTTGAGTACATAAATTTTGAACTGATATCGATATAATAGTTGACACGGAGGTCTCTTCTAAGCTTAAAAATGAACGCAGGCGCTGAAAAAAACATGCTAATAATAACGTAAAAAGTGTTTCATATGAAACAAACAATTAATATGTAAATTAAATACGGTCATTGGGTCTCGAACAACATCCTATTTCACACAATTTCATATCCATATAAATCCTCTATAGACGGTTTTATCTTTTGTTTTTATTATAAGGACTTTTTACTTTATCGATTATAGGTACAGCGCGATACTCTGGCGGCGCGCGGCGGTTTGCATCTTATGTGGGGTTTACCGACAGTTCGTCAGAGTAAAATACTTCCAGACTTTCCGTCACGCAATAACATCTGGTACTTGTCGCGATTGAGGCTCATAATACCATTCGGAATGGATATTGGAGCGAAACACTAGAAACGGGAACAGTTGGCAGAAATAACTACGAATTCAAAACAGAACATCGTTGGAATTTTAATGCTCCTTCGAACATGGGAAAGGAAGTATTAGCAATTGTGGAATTCGAGGAAATCATAAGTTGAAAGCGCTAATTGTCATGATAGCAACCAGATCGATTCCAAAACTTGAAATGCTCCTTTATTTAGTGTCTTGTGTTTGACTAACCAGAGCATTAGAAGCTCCCGCTCCTGTATAGATTAATCCATCCACGCTCTCAAAATTAAATCGGCCCTTTTTATCATCAGTGTATGTTACACATAAATATCACCATTACCCAGGCTCTTGCAGATATCAGGTCGTAAAAATAATGGGTAGCAACTATTTTGGGTATGATATGTTAAAAATTAGACTAATTTAAACAGATTCATCTAGAAATCCAGAAAATTGTACAAACGTGTCGTTTTAGAAATATTTAAAAAGAGCTGATAACCACTAATTCTTGCAAAAGTAAAAATTCCACGTTGGAATTAAATCGAGAACAAATAAAGCCCTCATATTACAATATGGCTTCTTAAAACGAGATTCGTACGTAGAATGGAAAACCACTCAGGAATCGGGAAATTATGTTGACTTGAACTTATTCTGAAAAGAAACGCGATTGAAAAACGATGAACATCTTACAACATTCTGAACAAAAGAACGTCATTTTTCTTATAATCTATTACGGAAACTTTCCAGTTTTCCAATATGAAAATATAAATAGAGGTACTGTAAGAATAAATATAAATGCCAATCGTATTTTTTATTATACTTTCTTATATACGTAGTATTTAGAAAAAGTATTGTAATCATGAAAAAAATCGACTTCGTGATTTTGACGGAAATACACGTTTTACGTGTCCCAGAGTCCAAAAAAGTGGTTTCGCCATTCTCTCTGTCAGCGAGAGACCCTATACGGTTCAATAAAATCGAATATTTCGTATTTACGCATGAGATTATGCAGAATAGAAACTATGGAGAGATGAACGTTATAGCGCAACAGTGAAGGGTAGTTTATTCTTATCACAAAATGTCGACTTATTCAAAAATAGCTCCAACGATCTTGATTAAAATTCACTCATGTCAGTTATGGAGTTTTGAGTGATAAACAATGCTGCAAAAGTCATATCTCTAAAAATAATTATATAGCGACATTATAATTGTCGATTTTCACGCCCACCTCTCCACAGTTCTCTCAACAGTCTTCGTCCAGCATTGATGTTTCAGCGTCTATGTGTCTTCGCCAATCCGCACAATATTTGACATTTATGTATAGCATAATTTATCGATTTTAATTTTCACATATACGAGGTAATCAATACATTAATACCATTTACGTACAGAAGACATCTTCTGCGATGTTGTTGTTTTTGTAGCAGTAAGAGTTTCTTCCAGCCAGGAAAGAATGTAGTGAGACCAAATGCATAACAGTATATTGGAAAGCTAGTGCAATGTATATTGCACCGATTTTTTATTTTGGGATTTGATTTTTTTAATTTTTAGGCCGGAAACCAGAAAGAAACCCTTATAAGCGTTTTGATAAAAATAAAAAAGCAGACCTAGGTTAATGCAAAATCGATCTTTTTACCCGAAGTATGCTTGAGTTCTCGAAGAAACATAGGTATTTTATTTCATATTGAAATAAATTTAAACAAAAAAAGCATTATTGATGTAGGAAATGGGGATAATCAGCGTGAAATATACCAGAAGAAATGGTGAAATAATATTTAATTTTACTTAATGTTTAGTGTTTATAATAGCCCTTTTTAATATGAATAATGAAATTTTTAATCCTTGAGAATTTGTATTGACGAAGTTTTATCGTATATTACTTTCTACTAAAATTCTTAAGCTATTAAAAAATGAAGATTCATCTTAGATTATATTCGGATTATGATGTTCACAAAGCAATTTGTAAAAAAATCCGATATTATTAGTTTCATTACACTCTTTCTGCCAACTGAAAATTTATTTCGATGTCCGTTTGAGATTCTTGAAAATCAATGGGCTGACGAATTCTCTCCGCGTTTTGTATGTAGGTCGAGATAACAGGTAGTAGTGAAAGGACGCGACAGATGGCAGGCGGAATTATTATGGTTTATGATTTGAAAGCGTGGTTTTGACGTTTACCCGAAGATTATTTTGGTTTAGACGACCCGGATTTAGAACTTCATTGCAGAAGTTCCTCCGCATTCTAGAAGACCTTCAAAGGAAACACTATCTTGTTGACTAATATATAAGCGAAAACGGAGTGTTTAGAGAAAGTATGCAATTGATTCGGAATGGCCTCGATTCGTATGCAGAAGCAATGCAACTCTGGCCCTTGCCTTACTTTTGGCTTTAGAAAAACAAAAGATAACTGAATTTAAACATAGTTTAACATATAGTGTGAAATTTTGGAAGCTGAATCGGCATATATTAAAAGAGATATATTCTTAAATAGTATAGGAAACGTCATTTATTCGAATGAGTGAAAGATGAATATGATATTTCTAAATATTCCGAGAGAAAAACAGACTCGTCATGAGCTATAGTATATAACCACGAAAAATGTGATCGGGACCTCGTAAGATAAACGCTTTAATGCACATACGCATGATTTGACGTCAAAGTAATTACTTCGTGTTTTTGGGAATTCACCTCATAAATTTTCTGAGCGCAATTTTCAATCAAATCAAAATAAATAAATTTAAATTGTCCATCTATAATCTAGTATATATCAATATCAACATTCGAAATTTAGTACTAGTAAAAAACTTCAAAAAGTGATTATAGAGGGATTTACTAATTCTACAGACAATGTAGATCACAAAAAATTAACTTCTTTCAAAATTATACTAATAAAAATAAATGTTTAATAAATACTAAATATTTAGAAGTGGGTTGAATAAGATTCCCAATAATATTGTTTTTCACAATTATTTTTTCAAACTAGCTCTTGAAGTCTTTGCGGGTAGGTACTGCAGGTTATTTTGGGTGTCCCCATATTTAAAATGAATGATTCAGAAAAAATAGGACTCGGCATTATATAAATCTCGAGTATTATTTTACACATGAATAAATTGAAAACTATTCTAACATATCGCGGAAAAAATACTCTTTATTTTGGAGTTAAACTATTTATATGTGAAGGAATACTCGCATTCAACATACCTAAGGCTGGCTTGCGACTGACCACCTAATCCGGTTTCGTTAATTACGATGCGATGTGAGTGATCAAACATTCCTCTGGGCTGTAACTGAATAACATTGATCGAAGATAAATATGGAAAGAGTTATTGTCCTTGTCCGTGGAATTGTGATATTAGAGGACAAACAAATAATTTTGATAGGGCTTTATTTGATAACTAGCTTTACCCGCGCAGAGTATCTGCGCGCTAGTACTTTATTGCCCAGTATCATAAATTTCTTTATATACACAATTTTCGATCTCTTGATTTGCTGATTCAATAGTTAGAGAGTCAAATGATCTCGCCATCCCTCTCTTCATCCCTTCCGCTCTCCCTCTCTTCCTGTCTCCCTCCCTCCCTCCTTTTCTCCCTCCCTTTCTATCTCCCTCCCTCTCTCCTCCCTGTCTCCCTCCCCCTCTCCCTCCCTCTCTACCTCTGTCTCTCTCCCTCTCTTCCTCCCTCTCTCTCTTTTATCCCACCTCTCTCATTCCCTCCTGTCACAATCCATAGCTCTCCCTCTTTTTCTCCGTCTTTTTCTTTATCTCTTTCCTCCTGTCCTTTTCTAATTCTTTATCTCAGATTTATCTTTAGATTTTACAATACAATACTATCATTATGATACAAACATCTAATATGTTTCAATGCCAGCTGTGTTTAGCAATACAAAGTTCTTCTCATAGCTCGGCACCTCCAGCGTGCCACGCATTGCCGTAATAATTTTACCACGCACGTCAAATTCAATTCAGAAACAATAACGAAAAAGGCAAAAACACCAATGCAAAAAGATTAAATTTTAGAAGAATTAAAAAAAATTCACGTCATTTATAACAAGCCAAACATTCCTTATTCAAATCGTTCCTTTTTTTCCCATTTTCTCTTATTTTTTTACATTTTTGTGTGATAGTGCGAGGGAGTGTCGTTGTTTAGTTGGCCCCTATCGCGGTCGCAAAGACACAAACCTCCTTATCAACTGTTTATTTAGTTGCGTGATTGTGTGTGACAACAGGTTCCCGGCGAGGATTAACTCCCCGTAAACCTGTATTTTTAGTTTGTTTAAATCCGCTAATGTAATCGTTTTTTCCGTCAGTTCGCCACGCTTCCGTATCCGGTGAATTGCGTCTACACTGTTCAAGTTAGATCAACCAAATTTTGAGGGATTGCTCAAGGCCATAAGTTCTTCCCGTGGTTGAAATTTGGAGACTCAAAAGTCATCCTAATGGGCGTAGTGAGGGCACAATAAGCATTAAATTAGTGAACTACTTTTACACCGTTCAAGCCTATCAAAATTTGTTTTAGAGAATGTAGATTTTAAAACAGGGGTCGACAATCGTTTCTATATGGCAACATTCGTAGTTGTAAACGCCACGGTAGCCCACATTTGAAACTTCCAGCGCAGCAGCAGTACGGAAAAAATTTAAAATCAGATATTACCAAGAGATTCTATGGTTCTACATTGGTGAAAATCAAGTCTAATTTATTAGATTGATAACAGGTTTTATGACCATGATTTTAATTAAAAATATGAAATTGTCTGCGTTAAATTATACTATCGCCATTTTTTCACAGGGAGTAGATCGCCGACCTACGATGTAAATCGTGAAATCTTCATGCAAGTGGTTCCAGTTCACGAGTAAAGGACCAAATAGAGTATGGTTTAAGAAAGTTTTTGAAGCCGTGCTGCACCTCGCAAGTAAGTACGAAATTAAAATTGAATCAGATTAAGAAAAAGTTCTTACAAAAGGGCGTGGGCCCGTGCCAGTAACCTCGTAAACAAACAAACAAACAAAACAGTCACGCTCTCCGCGACGATTTCGGCGAATCCGCGCATTTTATAAAGGATGGCACGTGGAAACTTCCACTAGCTTTTTCCTGAGAAACGACCCGGGATTTTTTCCACATACTTTTTTTCACCCCGAAGTGAAAAAGGCGGAGGTCATTAAAAAAATGTCATATCTACCTTATATCGCGACAGGCAGCAGAAAGGGGGGGAAGAGAGAGAGAGAGACAAACACACACCCACAATACCGGAGCTGGTTGCGGGTAAAAGCATGTCAGTGGAATATGGTGGATCAGTCTGAAGACCAAACCGCAGAGAGATGCTTAAGTAGGATGGTCGTATTCCTGGAAGTGTGTCGCTCAAGACAGCCGCGTTCTCAAGAGGAAAAAGGTGAAAAATGAAGTTTTTGATGACTAGGCTTTCTAGGCAACCGTCCAAGAAAATCATTTTTAGGGATAAAACGATCCTTTGCCCTTGGAACAATTGTCTAGGATAGAAACTCCACGTTTAAGTATGCACACCAAAAAATCGTAATGGATTCAATCACAGAAAACGAACCGATGAGAGGAGTTAGGTATACTGAAAGCAAATTACTTATTAATTTAGATTTTGAAATGCGCTCGTGTTGTTTCAAATACATATCTTCGAGTATGTAACGTTAAAATCAATGAACATGTTGTTAGGCGGGCATCAAATATAAAATATTTATGTCAATTGTACCAATATTTATTTTGCGATTAATTTTTTTACGGTCAAATAACCGTATTCAAGTCCATTTTCTTTTAATTTTTTTGCATCTCTTCATCATCTCCACAAAAAAATATTTTTAGCCGCGATAATAAGAAGGAACATATGAAATGGCCATCGTTAAACATGTAAATTGGAAGGCTTAAAGGAAACCTACTTCGGAAGGAGAATTCACACCTTGAACAGAT
The DNA here is from genome assembly GCA_028673005.1 of Tanypteryx hageni. Taxonomy (NCBI): domain Eukaryota; kingdom Metazoa; phylum Arthropoda; class Insecta; order Odonata; family Petaluridae; genus Tanypteryx; species Tanypteryx hageni. The sequence goes on from CM054114.1 coordinate 74,644,263, forward strand.
GTAGCTACCGTAGCACTCTCACCACCTGGGACTCCTGTGTAGAAAAATACAGACGTGGCGTGGAAAATGTCCCAATTATTCCTTTTTACAGTTCTATATGCAAGATTAACATATAGGATTTGTATAAACGTTAAATGAAATAAGAGAGCGAGACAATGCAATAATTAAACTAAAAGTTTCGCCAATTTTCTTAAAAGCGCATTTTTTCGAAAAATAATTTGTGAATCTGCCAAATACTACGAAACATTTGCCGATATTATTTCATATAAGATGCTTCCACTTAATTTTCCATCAATTCGATGGAGATCTAAGAACGTATTTACGAATCGATTCGATTAGCGTGAAGAAATAGATATATAGATTGTCAAAATATTTACTATAAACTTTTGTTTATAAACTGAAGAAAAGTTAAAATAGTAACAATAAATTCCATTTTGACAGAATTTACGCGAATGCTGAGAATCGAAAATTAGAAAGATGTGCCAACAACTGTTTTGCGAATGTCTTTTGTTTTCAATGTGTTGCTGCAAGAACACATTTACTCCGCTGTTTAAGTTGGTGTTATTATTTTCAATGGATACATTGCTCTGAATCGACAAAATCTGAAAATACCATCTGAAGATCTCAGATAATATGAATCGTATACAGTTAGCTAGGTCGACTTCGATTAATTTGGATCGATTTTAAAAGTGGCATAAGTTAAAGTGATAGGCAATAATAGACCACGAGACGCACATGAAACCGAAACTACACAGGAAAGTGTTCGTAAGTGAAAGCCGGAAACCAATGTTCGAGAGCGTTCTGAGCAGCGCGTTCAGACTGGTGACCACGGACAATGGGTTATCAGGGTCGGCGACGCCCAAACACAGCCTGACCAAAGTTGTTGCCCACTCCATCCGAGCAAAAGGTAGGTAACACGAACGCGGGACTACGTCGTGAAAATTCATATACCACTGACAATGAGCACGACACGGCGTCCAGCCACCGTAAGAGAAAGACTGCCTAACGCAAACAAATTTCCATAAAAGTTTGAGTTTTTATAATAACGTCACGATATACACGTGGAAGTTAATATGTATGCAGTTATATACATGGACATGTATGCTTAAATATATATAAATACATTATAATTTTTAGTAATTGGAATGGTGGATTGAAATAGACCTGATTTATCTCTTGAAGCAGTAGTACCCAAACTGGGTGCCGCAGCTGATCTTCAGGTACCGCGAAAAACTTCTTTTAGTAAATAAATCAACGATTTCGATGTGTCGATCGATAATTACGGCAATACTTTATTCTCTAATAAATTGATTACGCTGTATGACCATGAAATGGATGCATCCAAAGGTTATAATAGTATCCGTGGGTACAAATATAAAAACCTTGTTTCAAGCTTGGGGTGGCGCAGCATTTCGTTTGTCTTTGCCGCGCCTACAAAACGTTCGGGATCTAATGCCTTAGAGTAAATCCAATCTAGACCACAAGAGAATAAATAGAGTTAAAAATTTTAATTTATAATTTGAATTTCAGGAAAAAACTCATTTCAGCATTCAAGAGCTGTTCGAAATGAAGCATAAAATATTCTTTCTTATTGAGAATATGAGGTAACCGTGGTCCATACAACGCTACCAGTTTCGAAACTGGACTCGGATTTTTTTTCGTAAAGTTCCGCGAAAGGAAACGAAGATATATATTTACGCAGTTTTGTCAACGACTCGATACCACGAAAAACTTGAAAGAGCAGTCACCGCTATATTGAGGTTAAGGGAAAAAATAAACGGGGCATATGCCATGAGGCACGACGCAAAAAAAATATTACTTGGATTGTGAAAGCGCTGCGTCAACACGAAATTCGGCGCAAGTTCACCGGCTTATCGAAGTTCAAGTCGCGAGAACAATACAGTAATCACTTTTCAAATCATGAAACTGGGTCATGTACTTGAAAATAATTTTTTTCTCAGTTCAATAATTTCCTCGCTGCCGTTTCCAGCACCTTGAAATGGGGAAAAACGTCGAAAAATGCGGGAATTGTTTTGGACGAGTCAGTTAAACATTATTACGGGCGATCGCCGTACTATTCGTGGAAAGTGTGACCAAATGAAACTAGCTAGATAAACGTCGCTGAAGCATAATTATAAGGCGTTGTGAAGATACATACTGAGACTGAAGATTGAAACGATAGTTGGCTGTCGCTTAATTGCTTCCCGCAACAAGCCTCATTACAACAATCAAGAGAGCGAAAAGATGCAGTTGTTAAAAAGAAGTGGAGATGGAGATCGATTCGCTTCCGAAATAAAAATGCAAAGTGCAATTATTTATTCAACATTATCTCAGAGCAGTCACAGCCTTTTACAAAGAACAAATCGTAAGTAACAATAATGAGCGCTAAGGCACGCGTCCAAGGGTGTATTAAAACCTTAACGTTAGGAGATACACTTTGTAACTAACCACTAAAGGTCCTAATAATTAAACAAGGCAGTGAAATATGTCAAATAAATACGAGAATAAGCATTTGTACCGGCGTAACGAACAGAATGTATATATATATATATATATATATATATATATATATATATATATACATATACACACACACACACACACAACAAGCCTAATTTCAGACCGAAATTGCCCTATTAATGTAAAATTCCTGATTTTTAACCCATATCATTTCGTTAGAATTAATAAATAGCACTAGTTCATTTTATTTTGATCTACCAGTCTTAGTTTATATGTTGCATCGAAAAATGATACAGAAATTTCTAAAGATATAAAAAATATCGAGTCAACCGCAAGTACATTACAACTACAAAGCACTAAGTCGGTGGCAATTCTCCGATAGTTACTTAATTCTGATAAGGAGATCGTTGAATAGCATTTTACCACGACTGTCGTGTAGTTGAAATGACCTTACGGTTTAACAGAAAGTTTCATAGCTATATTGATGCCAATATAATCCATGTCACTTTAAATTGCTCAAATATTTCTGATTTTCAATCAAAAACGCTATAGCAACGCAATGCCTAAGCGCGTTCGCGATCATACCCGAGATCAGCAGTTCGATTCCCACTTTCAATTGATACTCGACTCACCAATTCACTTCCCCCTGCGATTGAACTATTTGTATAATCGGCTTCCTCCTCTTTCTGTATATACTCTTCTGGGAGCATGGATTTATCACGAATAACCTATTATGTCTTTTTTTACGATTCGCCCAATGATTTCTTCTTCATTTACATTGACCTGAAGCAATACTTCGCCCCTTTAACAACACATCTCATTCCAAAAGTGGAATCTGAAGATTAAAGAGGAAACGATCCAGTGATTTACTCTGAAGGTACTTCTATAAAGTGTTAGGAAAGGTTGCGATATTATGCGTGCAAACTTGAGGAAATGTGAGTAAAAGCTCAAGATCTTAGATTCTTACGAATTATGTACTTATTTATATTTAATTTGTGCGAAAAAAATAAAGAAAAATACCTAACGTAGAAATTATTGCATAGTTGGGGAATCTGAATGATTTCAGTAGTGGATAGATATTATGACGCGGATATTAGGAATAACAACCACTCAGTGGTAAATGCATCCTCTTCTTGTGATGGAAAACTTCGCCTTTTACGAATACAGACCTCACAAACTTTAGAAATCTCAGGCAAGAATTGTTTGAATAGATTAAAGATTATGATATTAAATTATTCAGCTCATACTCTCATTATCAAGGCAAACTCAAGTGACTAATTTTCTATATTGTTTATATGCCTCGCATCATGCAAGGTAAATCGAAGACTAATTAAAAACTCATAGAAATGTGAAAGGTGTGAGGCTGAGCTTCTCCCCTTCACTCCCAGCACGTCGAATAACGATTTCATCTCACACAGATCAAAGAGAAATAATAAACAACCGAAAGAAATATTTTTCCCACAGGCATCGCTTCCCGGAAGAAAAAACTCTCCGCGGTTGGCAACACTGCGATAGAGTATTCGACGGTATAGCGTGACTTGAGGGCAAGGCCGTGACGCCTCCCACGCTATCGTTACAGGGATGGAGAGATACATAGGAGGAGGAAGGGAATTCGACGCCCCCTCCCCCCACCCCGCCCCTCTCACGACCTCCGCCCCAATCGGTCGAAGGCGGGTGACGCACGCTGAGGCATCAATCGGATGCCACGAGGAGGGGGATTAAAAAAAACACGCTCCATCGAGGTTGGCAGCACTGGGCGTGGCCTCGCGCCGCTGGTCAAGCGGGGCGTTCCTCCCTCTCTTTCTCTCTCGGAGGAAACTCCCTCTTCCGCTACGGCGAAATCGCAAGGAGCTATACGGCCACTCACGCCCGGCGCTGCCAACATTCCGGAAAAATACATGGCGAAACAATCGGTCGTTCGCATGATGAAAAGAGGATTCCTCGTTGTAACGGGTATTCAAACGGGGGAATATTACGTTTATTAGAAGGGTCGGAAATGGATATGAGCGTTTCATCTACAAATCAGCCTCCTTCAGTGGCGATTGATATACGATTCTAAAAGGTAGCGATTCTTCATCAGAACGTCCATTGTACTTCTATAGAATCAACTATCTCCGGATCACCGCTGAGGGCGAATGCACCACAGCTAAAATCCCAACCTTTTTTGGCCACTGATCATCAATTTGGGATCCAGCCACAACGTGAGCTCGATATTAAATTTCTGGAATCCTCCATTAGAAATGTTTTCTGATCAAAAGATTTCGAAGATCAATTCTATGAAGCGTTTTCACTCGATACAGAACAGAAGCAGGTGAAGAAAGAGAGGAGGAAGGGATAAGTTCCATGTCAACGGATGTCAGCTCCTTCAAGCGTCTCGTTAACCCATTTCACGGTCGTCGGTGCTGAGGTATCAGCAGTAGCACCATCGGAAGAGAAGATTAAAAGGAGAGAAAAACAACCACTCGCTTTCGTGACCCGATAACACTAAGTAAAAATATAACCGAAGGAACTAACTAAGCTCTGCTGACACACAATCCTTCTTCTTCGAGCCCAACCGAGCGGAAATATAATGAAGTCGACATATTTCGACGCATACGCTGCATCCAGCGCTGTAACTATCTATTTTAGCACCCGGGGCAAACTACCAAATATGCGCCCCCTCTATAAAAAATTCTCTAATACCTACATGGATTTAGGGTGAACAATTAATAAATAAAAATAAACTATAGATGATATAGTTGTTTACTATAAATGTATATAATGTAAATACATAGTTATAAATATAATTACATACATAATTACACACATACATAATTTAAATACAGGAAGTATAAATATTTTAATATTAAAGAGTTATTCAATGTGATTTTAACGCAGCAAACTCATCAATAGCATCATCGAAATTTATAATTTCTGCTGTGCGTAATGTCTGGAACAAATATAGTAGTGAAATCTCCCCCGTCCTTGTTACATGCACAACTTCCTTGAACAATTTTTGCGCCCCTTCTTTAGTTACGCCCGAAGCAGATGCCCCGCCCTAGTTACGGCGCTGGCTGCATCCCATGCGCTTAGGGAAACAAAAGGTACAAAAAAAATATGCGGCGGGTATTCAGGGCGACTGATCGTCCGTCGTTGGCGGCGAATATTTTTTTAAGACTTCTCCGAGCACGCGAGAAGAAAAAAAAACAATAATTCACGCGGCGATGAACGTGCGATCGTCTGCGGGAGGAGGAGGATGAGGGGAGGGCGGCACGAAAATGATCGTTTTTTTTTACTAGCGATCGTCGGGAAAACGGCATATTGAAAAATCTTCTTCGAAAAAAACAACGATTTTACGCTCAAATTACAAGGTACTGGCGCCGGAACTTCCCGTATCTTCTCAAACGATGTTCTTTCAGAAAAAAAAAAGATTCGCAGATATAACTTTCCGACACCGTTAAGTGCGCTTTTCGAGTTGCGTTGCAGAAAAGAAATCGACCACGATATCCTACGCTAGGAAGGAAAATTGAAGGCTGATGTGAGCATGGTGCTTTCTCATGACTATTTTTAAACTCAAAACGCACAATTGTGACATTAAGTATCCAAATTGCATGAAAATTTCAGCTGAGATATGTAAAAAATTCTATATTTCATCCTGTGAATTCTTTTCGCCACTCGTTTTTGAGATACAGACATAACGGAAGAAATATTTATAAATATATCGTTAATGAACATCGCCATAGAAGTTTCCAAAACCATCACATTCAAATTTTGAAATACGGCAATTTAGAAAATTATCGGCCTTCTGTTAGAAAGTGCGTTTAGTCATTCCGCTTTAAAGTATGGTCGGAATTAAAGCGGAAAAGGACGTTTATTCGCGAAAAGATTGAAGCGAACGCCAAATGCGCTAACTGATACACTGTGTGCAGCCTGAGATATTATCTTTACCGATGAATCGACGTGTTTTCAGGCTTTTGCCTCGTAAAAGTGCACGGAGCGGCAGCCATTCCAATAGGCTGATGCATTTTCCACGTGTCCGAACGCTTTCACCTCATAAACTCAATTTTCCATTGGGCGAAATGGTAGCGCATAAAATCGAATCGCATTTACCTCGCGTCGAGAGAGGCGCAATAAATCTCGCGACTGAAGCGAAAAACCTAAATGCGAAATCCGAGGAGACTTAAACGACCGAATTACCTTCGCTACTATCTTAACGCTTTCATAAAAAACGAAATGCAAGGACGCGCCAAACCTAATAGAATTGTCGTCCCGTCTCTATCGATCAGAAGAGCGAAGGAAGTCATGCATGAGAATCTAGTTTGCTACACTTTTTATATCTTGAGGAAGTACGAGAATGCCGTTTCCAACGAATTAACCGTACTATTTGGTCAAGAAACGATAAAATTATATACATAAGGATCATTCGGTTATTCGTTAAATTTGATGATATATTTTACTCGAGTTTACCTTTTAAGGTACTACACGCTGCATACCATTAATTAAAATCGTTAACGATGGAGGGAAATAGTTTCTTTTATCTGCTATTTTTCCTTTAAAACACAAAAAGTATCACGAACCACACAACTTTGAAAAATTGCTAACACTAGCTATGAAAATGAAAAACGATGAGCTTTTTTTATGATAATTTAAGTGGCTGGGTAACAATTCATGAATATTAATATGAGAGGAATGAATTGCAAGTTAAAAATTTGCTGGAAACGCTAGGGAGACTTTATCTTAACATTGTTTTTTCACTTCCTTTTTCAACAAAGTTAATTATTTCGATAATTTTTAGATAAAAACGGCGGTTAAAAGAGTGTAAGAAAATGTAAAAATACTAACGGAGAAAAATATATTCAGAAACAATTCGAGATTAAAATCAGTTTGAATCCTACAATTCAGAAGAAAAACTGCACTACGCCCGGAGTTGTAACAAAGAACTATGATTTTCATTCAGTTTTAAAGTCTTCGTAACACGTATGCGTGTTTGACGCAGTCTCTAGGTGCCTAATGAATTCTTGTATTTTGCCGTGCTGTCGATCGCTAAGATTTAGAGCTCAACTCCAGTCATTAAAATTTTATGAGTTGCCGAAGGCAAGCAAGGAACTTATGGCCATAAAGATTATTTTGAAAATGTTACGAAAGAGAGATTTTGAAAACAAGTTGACGGAAACGCGAGATTCTACGAAGCATATCGGAGGAGCAGAGCTGGAAGAAAAAAGGAAGAATAACACGCAGGCTATGGCTAGATCTCCAAATTTTATCCGATGGATGCGGAAGGCAATTTGTTAATAGGAATATAAAAATTCAATTATTTGGTTTCGTATAATCCATAATTGCATAGGACCATCTGATTCGACATATCAGGGTGTCCACAAACTCCTGAACCACTATTTATTTATTTTTGTTTTAGAAAATGCTGTCTTTAGAAGAGAGAATTGAAGTCATTCTGCTTTGTGGCAGAGAGGAGTGGTCCCAAAGGATGGTTGCGGAGGATTTTAACAGAAGGCATCCCGGGATAAACATTGATCATACCACTGTCGGACGACTTCTAAAGAAGTTAAAAGAGACTGGCTCCGTTGCAGACATACCACGTAATGGTCGACCAAGTGTATCTCCGGAGGCTCAGGAGAACATCATGGCTAAAGTTCATGCAAGTGAAATCCAAAAGGAGAACGGCTATTGAGTTGAACATGACAAAGAGCACAGTGCACAAGGTTCTGTCTCAGTACAGCTTTCATCCTTACAAGCTGCAGGTGCTACAGCATTTGTTAGAAGACGATCCCGACCGCAGGAAAGAGATGTATGACCGGTTTCCTATCGAAATCGACAACAACCCAGACTTCTTGGAAGGCATCTTTTTCTCGGACGAGGCTAACTTTTACGTAAACGGAGAAATGAACTGTCACAACTGTCGGTAATGATCAATGGAGAACCCACACTGGTTTTCCGCAGACAAAGAACAGGGAGCAAAACGTATCACGTTGTGGATGGGAATGTGGAACGATAATGTCGATGGTGAAAGCTACTACCTACGAATGTTGGGAAACGAACTTACGCCTGAACTTGATGGAATTGGTGAACGGCCGGAATGGTTCATGCAGGACGGCGCGCCTGCACATTATGCAACTTGTGTTCGACACTGGTTCGATGACAATTTCTGTAATTGGATCGGAAGAAGAGGAAAGGTCGAGTGGGCACCGCGATCGCCGGACCTCAATCCTATGGATTTCTCGATGTGGGGTTACTTGAACTCCAAAGTCTACGAGGTGAAAATTCAGGGTGTTGATCACCTAAAGCGCAGGATAGTGGAATGTGCTTGCCGTATTTCACCACAAATTTTGTCGAATGTCATGCGAAACATGATTTTTCCCTTACAAACTTGCTTAGAACTTGATAGTAGTCATACTGAACAAATATTACAAAAACAAAGTGATTATAAAGTGAGATCCCTATGGTTCGTGACTTTGTGGATACCCTGTATGTTACACTAAAATTTATGTAAAAATTATGATTTTTGTGTATTATGATTATGGTGTCATCATCTGTTCCTTTTAGTACGTATCCGGATAAAAACATTAATTTAAAATTATCACGTGGTTGGCTGAAATCAAATGGATTATAATGCAGTCTAATCAATGCTACTGAAGTATGGAAAATCAATTCCCATTGAAAGGCATTGGAGTTGTTGCTATGGTAGTTCATATATGTTATTGATGAAAACTGAAAAACTTTTCATTATTTTATCATTAAAATCGAATGTTTACGCAAATTCTGCATGGATTTGAATTTTCTCTTCAAGAAAAATAAACTTCATTCCTTCTTCCACAGTATGATGCGTGTCCCGACTTAGTATCGTAATTTCAAATAATTTAAAAAATCAATTTTATATAGCCCTGCACGGTTTTCAATGCTTTTCTTATGGGTGTTTAAAATTGGACATTGGGGACAAAAACATGCCCCTTAAATATAACATTTTCTAGAATTTCGGATTTTTTCTAGAGGTTGTACCCAATGACCTATATTCCTGCCAAATTTCAGCTCTGTAGCTCTTATAGAAGTACCTTAGGTTTTAAATGATATATCCTATATCTAGGCTTGGTAGGATTCGATTTAAAACGATAAACGTCGATTTTTTTTTATTTCAAAATCGAAAAAAACGAATAGTCGTCGATAAGCGTCGATTTTCCAACAAGATGGAAGAGTATACGTCTAAAAACCTATTCAGAATTATAATATTAAAGTCGTTTCTGTTTACTTTTTTCGCGATATTATTTGCTACCTACGATTTCGTTCCTTTTCTGGGCTTGCATTAACGGTGGGACTGAAAGAAGGCATTTCCTTATACTCATATATGCGTCTTTTTCAAAAGCTCACGCTTCCACTCTGAACAATCAGGTAACCGCAAGGCCATAGGGTAGTTTTGAGAACACGTATTTCTTATATTATATTAGCCGACCTAATGGTGGGATATTCTACGAGCCTCTCTATAGAGATAAGGTCATGCATATGCCCTGCTGGACCAAAAGAAGAACTTGGTCTAGGTTTGCAGACCGTGGGGTCTATTATACCCCAACAAAATACTATTTCCATAAGAATGAATGGGAAATGGTGTGGAGAAGCTCCAAAATGCCATGTAGCCCTTCACTGATGTGGATATAAATATACCTAAATATTAACTAACGATCATGGGAAATGGCTTATTTTACGCACAAAAGACTGAATATTTTAATTTTGTTCAAGTTTAGTCGTATTACATATTAAATCGCTCGAAATTATCTTTTAAGCGCAAAATTTATCAACATTTTCCAGGCCGCAACAAAGCTAAATTTCATAATTGTTGTCCTCCTCAAAGGGAGATAGCCACATAAAGATTAATGCAAGGAAAGTCCACGCCGTGGCGAGCCGTAGAAGAAGAATAGCCAACGCCAAGATAAAGGGTACAAATGGACTAAATATAGTCTATGAATACTTTTAAAGAGAGTCAAATGATTTTTAAGGAATATTATAACATTGTTATCTTTTACCAATAACATTGAAAGATTTCTCGCAACATAAATCGATACATCTATTTACATTTGTTCGGTAACCAAGATGTTGTTTATTGTTTACGTGTTGGCTAATAGTATTGACATAATCCACATAATTTTATTGCTGCTTTAAAGGCTTTGGTGCATATATCCATGTGGATATTAAGCAAGACGTTAATGCGTACACATATCAATGGTAAAACTTTAAAATAAAATAGATAAAGTATTAAATGTTAATGTAAACATGGCTTGCGTAATTAAGGAATGTGTAACGTTTGGTAAACTTGAGGTACCCGACAGCGAAAGTAAGTAAATTTCAGAATTTATTGTACGAGTTTTATTATAATATGACATCAAAAGTGATATATCAATAAAAATAATAAATAATAACAATCGTTTGCAACTTAAAAGAAAATTCTTTCCCGAGCGAAGCCGGGCGTTTCTGCTAGTATCCCATATACACAAGAGGCAGCTACCGTATATTCCGGCGTATACGTCGACCTTTAAAGAAAAAATCCCGAAAACTTAAGGTCGACTTATACGGCGAATATAAAATGTGGCCCTTAAATAACAGATTAAAAACATTGATATTTACGAAAACATTTGATCTTACGGCGTAGGTGATCGCCATTTTGAATCAGCCGCTCCATTGTTTACATGTTCTGTCATTTGTTTTAGAAGATTTAAGATAATTATTTTAGTAGTTAATAAAAATTAAAATTTTAACTTTTGTTTTTATTACTGAATCTCAAAAATATAAACGATATATCTGCAATTGCAGGAACGAAGGTTAAGTAGAAATACATTCCGCCAATAGATGGCAATACAGCATATGACTGATCTTTCTTAAATTAAACAAATGATTTAATAACCCAAAAATCGACACAGCATTTTTTGGAAAAGGTTACATTTAGGTTTTAAAAACCATAAAATTCCTCGTATTCTTCATTCAAAGTCTTTTTAGAGAAAAAGTGGGGGTCGACATATACGGTGAATATATGTCTAGTCGTGTATTTACAATCCGAAAAATCGAGGTCAACTTATACGCCGGCATAAACGGTATTTATAATGATATGTCACGTTAAAATTAACTGGCATTCAGCAATGCCAAAAATAGCGTCACAGAGTGTCATATTCATCAATGTCGGCGACTCATGTTCCCATTGCGTAGGCGAAAGTTTTTACTGTTTAGAGCAGTGTTTCCTAAACTGGGTGCCACAGCTGAAGTTTAGGGGTGCCGCAAAAAACTTTGGTAAATAAATCAACGATTTCGATGTGTTATTAGGTAATTAGGGCAATCATTTATCTCTCTAATAAATTATGGAATAGTGCCAACAAATGGATGCTTCCACAGTTTGCAATTCCCGTATGTAAAAATATAAAAACCTTGTTTCAAAGGCTGATGTGCCGCGAAATTCTGTTTATCTTTGAAAGGATGCCGCGTCTACAAAAGTAGTACGGGAACCCCTAGTCTAGAGATTCTTCACAGACTAACTGCTATTTCGTAAATTGTATCCTCGTCTATAAAAACGAGGGATACGTTTCAATAACCGATAAACCTGCGCGTAGGAAGAGGTGAATAAGCTGGGAACATAAGATTACCAACCGATAAAATACGGAAAACTCCAAATTGATATTCCAATTGCGCTTAATTAATGGTTTTGAGGAAACCCCGGCTCGCGCAGCTGTAATGAAAAAGATATCCAAAAAATTAAATGCACAAATTTCGAAAATTCAAATTATTACATTAAAAATCTAGCATTGAAATTTCAACCCTGAAAACTTAATTTAGAATCGATTTTCAATGATACGGCACCTCGGAATCTCTAGATAACTTTCGATTTAAACTCGAATCTAACCAGCCAAATCATTGGTAACTTCCGATGCGGCTCCCAGAAAGATTCACCACCGCCAAAGTGGTCAGCCATGTAGAAAAGGTCGCGGTTTAGAAGAAGGAACCCGTATCCGAACTAGCTCGGATTCAATCTGTGATTTTCGATCGAAAAAAGTGTTCGTATTAAACGAGGATATTCGCGTTGGAATTTATTTTTAAGGTTGCATTTGATCGTCGTCAAAATAAGATATTTCAAAAAGACGTCTTTCAAAAGCGATCCCGTTGGGTCGATGAAGTTTTACGCGGCGCGCGGAATGATCGCGGATTCGGCGCACCATCGGAGCGGGCAGAAAATCAGGACCGCGCGCGCTGCCGGAGGGGCCTTGCTCGGAAGAGCTTCTTTCCAAATTACGCAGGAAGGGATTATTTTTAGGAGTTCCGTGCGTTAAAAAAAAACTCGTTTTATCTTTTTACGGCCGTCCCGATCCGGCAAAGCGTGAAAGGCCTATGGGTTTCTTTTTTTCCTTCGCTTTTGAGGTACTCGGTCGAACCGCCATGGCTAGCCCCTCCTCGACTTGTACAGCTTCAAACCAGAACGTAAATCTAGGGTAAAATGACGTGAGTCCGCATTCAAAATCGAACTCGAAGACAAAATTTATGGAGCCGAAAAGGCCATGGGAAATATTTAATAGGAATCGGATAAATGCAAAGATACTGAATTAGATACCTTATGTAATCGTAATAGTGAATGGCTTTGGTTCAAGGAAACAGATTTTTATGAAAGCTGGGAGAGATTCTAAATTTATATATATATATATATATATATATATATATATATATATATATATATATATATATATATGCGTGAGTGGTTTCATTTTTTCCATTTTTTTTTTCATTTGAAAAAATGATACAACGAAATGCGAGCGTTCTTGGTAACGCTGAAATTATGTCGATGCATCTTCAAATTTGGGTTTAACGTCAAATTTTGAACTGTTAATAACTTCAATTTGAAAGTCATAGCTAAAAATTGAGAGTCACAGCGTTTATGATGATTCCGAAGCAATGGTGTGTGACTTTTAAACGCAGGTACAAACACCCCGCGACCACCGTGAATGAAAACTTCAGCAGAAAAATGAGTCAGGTGGACGCCCCTAACTGCCCGAGTAATTAGTGCAAAAATCTTGATGGCCCGAGTCAAGATAATTAAAGTAATTCATTACTGCGAATTCCAATGAGGTTTCTTCCAGAAACTTTGCGATCTCTGGGGACATATGTCATACCCATCAATTCACCAAGTGTGAGAAAAAATACGGTTTTCATCACAATAAGTTATTTTAATATGAATTCACCTAAACTGTTTGCAGCCTCAGAGACATCTGGAAAGTACTGTCAACAAGTGATACAATATAATTTAATTTAAGCGAAAGTGCTCTTCTACAGGACCTCTTAAAAACACCTGCGGAGATCGCGTAAAATATCCATCCTAGCTCGATTTTATCGAAAAATCGGGAAACAACAGTCTCTTCTCAATTCATCAGAATTTATAGCATTACACAAAACAGTTTATAAATAAAATTTAAAAGTGCGCTCTACCCATTACCTTTGAACCAATTCCTCGCACTTCGGCTGATACTTCAACATCTTCCTTGGCAACCTTGAATCCTCAACCTACTCTAGGAAGTTCTGTGCTTATTCAGACAGTCCCTGAATGATTACGCTGCCCATTCCTTCAATATGTCATCATTCCTTTCTTTCCTAGATGCGAATTTCTTGTCATCCTTAATACGGACAGTGTTTCTGCACTTTTATTTTTCGGAGTGACCTTTTCTGGCCGACATAGGTAAGAATAGACTTCGCAAGGGTATCGTAGATAATTATCCTTGCGCGTTGACGGACGTCTCATTTTTAGTACCTGTAATCGCATCGGACTCTGATTAAGGCGCTGGAAGGAGACTTTTAACAAGCCGAAAGGTCTGATACCTTCGTGATTATGATTGTTGTGACAGTGACACACCGCCAGGAATAACGAATCCGGTCTCATAGCTTCCGACTCCGTTTCTATTAATTAACCTCCCGACGAAACAGACACATGATGCCACACGAATAAGGCGGGTTAAAACGTCAGAGACGGAGAAGTGTGGGGAGGGGGAGAGTGAGGGGAGGGGGAGTGGGAGGGGTGGAGGAGAGTGAGGGGGAGGGAGAGAGAGGGGGAGGGAGAGCGAGAGAGAAGGGGAGGGCGAGGGGGAGAGGGAGGGGAGAGGGAGGGGTAGAGGGAGGGGTAGAGGGAGGGAGGGGTAGAGGGAGGGAGGGAGAGACGTAGTGGGAGAGGGAGGAGTAGAGAGAGGGGTAGAGGGAGGGAGGGAGAGACGTAGTGGGAGAGGGAGGAGTAGATGGAGGGGGAGAGGGAGATGGAGGGGGAGAGGGAGATGGAGGGGGAAGGGGAGAGCGAGAAAGAGAGGGAGAGGGGAGGGAGAGTGGTGGCGGGGGAGAGGGGAGGTGGAGAGGGAGGAGTAGAGGGAGGGGGAAGGGACAGAGGGAGGGAGAAGGGGCAGAGGGAGGGGTAGAGGGAGGGGGAAAGGGAGGGGGAGAGGAAGGAGAGAGGGAAGGAGAGAGGGAGGGGGAGAGGAAGGGGGAGAGGGTAGAGTGGTGGTGGGGAGGGGGATAGATGGGGGTTAGCGGACGAGCGTAGGCCGAGTTCTGCAACGACCAGGAAGTCTCCATGGAGGGGCAAGGCGGGCAAAACAAGCAACGTGTCCGATCCAGCGCCGCGGCTCTAATTGCTGGCGTGAAACGAACAAATTGTGTGTTGCAACGACCGGAAACAAAACACGTTCGTTTTAAAAGAATTATATTTCCCCATACCGAGAGACTCCTGTTGGACTTAACTGTAAATCTTGATGAATAATAAGCAAGGGTTAAAATTGAGTGATTTATAGGAGTCCCTTTGTCTCGCGCTTCCGAGACAACGACCGCTGCCAACTCACTCACGCGGGGGGGTAGAGATTGTCAAGTAATAAAACAGATTAGCAAGGAATAAAATCACACTTTGGTAAAAACATGACTAAATATTCACGGTGTCGCAATAAGCGTCCATAAGACAATTAACAGAAAATTCTGATATTTTTTATGCACAAGAATTAAAGATATATTATTCCAATATGCACTCCGACTGCCACTGATGACGACTATTCTGTACACGGGTGTTTTAAACTTACTAGATTTATCTTTATTGAATTAGAGGCATGAGGTGAGCTATATACTTTATTTTATAAACTTGAATAGCCACAATAAATTAAAATATTTAGACAAATTATATGAAATCCAAGTCGATTACATTTAAAAGATCAAGAATTTTCCTTTAAAATAGTGCAATTTACTTGAATAACATTAGTTATATATCAATCAGTGAAATTTAGACCATACTGAAGATTCGCTTTGAGACAATTACTGTTATATTATTGTATATGCACGCAAAAGTAATAAGAATAAAACTTCAAATAAAAAAATCGGAACTTGTTAAATCGTCCAGTCCCCAGAGCCGCATTCAGATGACAGACAGTTGAAACCACAAAAGGAACTCTTTTTCGGATTCAGAAGCACCTAAAAAATCTCTGAATTTAATTTGTTCACAATCGCAATATTTTATGCCAACGTTGTCCAACCCCTTCGCCACTCGCCACATGTGGCGAATCAGCCGCAGGCCTGTGGCAAATTGATACCCTTCATCAGTTATACATATATTTTTCCTTTGTTAAAATGACCTTGGGATTTCCTAGAAGTAACGATAATCCTTTTAAATAAGAAGCTGAAGGCAACGCGTTATAATGATCACCGACCGATATGCCTACTATCGCACGTCTTGAAGATCATCACAAGAAATCTCACTAAAAGCCTGAATAAATGCCAGGAGAAGACCGGTTTCAGAAAAGAACGAGTGACCAGATATCCTATCAGAATAATGAGAATCATATCATGAAGGGCAATAAAGTGTAGTCTAGTGCGCTTTGAATGTTTCGTCGACTGATAGAAGGCATCTGGTAGAATAAATTTGGTTATGCCGATGAAGATATGAAAGGATATAGGCGTAGATTGAAAATATAGGATAGTGATCCGGAATCTGTACGTGAATAAAATCGTAAAGGTTAGGTTGGAGTAAATAATGGTAGAGGGATGTATCTTATCCTTGGCCCCCAAAGGAAGGGAAGGATGTTATGTCATTTTTAACTATCAAGTGTGGTAGGGCTGCTATTGGCTAGATAACCTCTTCAGCCAAAGAAGAGAGGAGAGAAACCCGGTGCCGGCATTAGCCTGCTCTTACGAATAACACCAAGGGGACAACGGCTTAACGTTCCTTCCGAAGGACGGAGTGTTGATTTGCGCGCGCTCTTCAGGTTGCTTTTTCTCATTGGCTCGTCCTCATCACCTTAGTACCATCGCACACAAATAGGGGGCCGGAACGTCCTCGGAAAAATACTCCATAAGGATTCGAACCTCGTGTCGCTATAGCAGATCGTACGGTGGGGCCAACACTCTAAACACTACACCACCGGCTCCCCTTCTTAGAGGAGTAAGACGAGGCTGTTACCTATAGCCGATCCTATTCTATATTTATGAAGAAAGGCTAATGAGAGAAGGGCTGGAAGGGAGAAGAGATTTAAAGTTTGGAGGAAGGACTACAAAAATTGTAAAATGTGCGTGTGTGCGTGAGAGGGCGTGTGTGTGAGGGGCGTTTGTGTGAAGCGGCGAGTGTGTGAGGAGGCATGGGTGTGTAAGGGGGGCATGTGTGCGTGAGAGTGTGAGCAAGGGAGTATAAAAATACACGTATTAGGGATATGCCCGTTGAAATTCAACGGGAAAGTTTTTTATGAAATTTCGTGAATAGAAGCGACGCGAAACTATTGTGCAAGTCAATGGTACGCGAAACCGGCAACAATGCAAATCACTAAGAATGCGTCAAATTTTCGCAATAAAAAATGATCTGTTAATTGGTTGGACGCCTATTCAAAAATCGATGACAGGAATACAAACTTTCGTTCTTTTAGGCGTTCGTTGTTTCAAGTCTCGAACTCCAACGATGATTCTAGGTAATTTTAATATGCGAATGATTAATGTATTCAAATGTATTCCTTCTCTTAAATAACGCAACGAATGTTGTTAAAAATAGTATCCCTCTCCCTACTTCTCTCCCTCTGTCGTATTAAAAGCATTCAAAATACGACTTCACCCATAAGGATTTGAATAACAATAGGATTTTGATGTTTAACAATGTAATTGGTTGGCAAGGCAGCATCCCGTTAAAATGGCAAAATTTTCCAAAATATGTGCGTTAAACGTTTAATATGAGGGATTTCGAAAAGATGATCAGAATAAGAAACTATATAGGTGATTTTTCCTTTAAAATAGATTAGATCCAAAGATCGTAGATTAATTATTTCTAATTTAGATCTAAAAAAGAATAAAAGTCTTCACGTTGAAAAGTCGAGGTTTACGTGTTATTTATTGGAAATGGAAATGTCTTCCATGGAGTCGATCCCAGGACTTTTTTCGAGATTCCTTTTCGCCATAACCTTAAAATATGTGAATCGAGCATTCCTGCCAAATTTCAACAATGTATCTTGATCCCATATCGTGTTATTCGCACTTTCATAGCGTGGCAGAGGAGGCCACAAAGGGACAGAAGAATGCTTTTATAG
Source organism: Tanypteryx hageni (assembly GCA_028673005.1). Classification (NCBI taxonomy): domain Eukaryota; kingdom Metazoa; phylum Arthropoda; class Insecta; order Odonata; family Petaluridae; genus Tanypteryx; species Tanypteryx hageni. Next base: position 74,662,262 of record CM054114.1, read on the forward strand.
ATTTTTGATTTGTTTCATTAGTGTATTTATTTAAGATTTTATCGTTATTTTTATTTATATTACTCGATTAGCAAGCAAATACCTGTTTCCAACCACATAATTACTTGGAAACATCATGAAAAGAGATGCAATATGTACCAATGGAATAAGGACTGAAATAGCGAAAACAAAAGGAAGGTATAACTAAGAATTTGATATGCATGGAGCATTGCTCCGTATGGAGCAAAGTCACTGATACTCGGGAAAATTATATAAAATATTTGGAAAGCTTCGAAAATGGAGAATAGTGTTATAGATAAAATGGAGCTATGGGATGGAAATGAGGAAACACTAAGAAGAATAAGATAAGAGTGAATGATTATACAGACTAGAAGAAAGAGGAAGGCAAACTGAACAGGATATTACCTGACGAGAGAGACATGTTAGAAGGAAAAAAGGAAGGGAAAGAGAAAGAGGAAGGAAAAGGATCCATCTAATAGACATATTGATAGGAAAAGAAAGTTATAAAGAAACTAAGAAGATTACGGAGGACAGGAATACGTGGAGAACCAGGTTTAAGCAAGAATAATCACGGACCTGTCCGCAGGCAGTACACTAATGATGATGGTTTCTTTGGGATTGATTGTGTTCCTGAAAAGTTTCCATCAACATTCAAGAGATCGGTGAAAGGAAAATGTTTCCCAAGTGTCACATTGAATGGTTAAATTTTAATAATAATGTTTATTAGGATGTCCACTTTCCAGTACATTAATGACGCTACTTGTTTTTTCTGTATAAATAATATATAAAAATAATATTTAATTGTAATGATACAATCTGAAACCTATTTAAAAGTTTAAGCATTTTTAGTCTACTTTCCAGAATGGAAATTAGGCTTATAGTTTTGTCGTTGTCTGTCTATCCGTCTGTCTGTCTGTATATCCGTCCCCCCTTATTAGCTTTTGAACTAATAGGCCGATTTTCATGAAACCTGGTGGAAATTTCTTGCCACATGAGCCGAGCTCCCGAGGATAGTTTTTGTTGAGAAGATTGAAGTCCCTGGTTCGATTCCATGAACTATCCTTCCCATATGATTTACATGGAAAATCTGAAATCCATCGTGCATGGTAATTTTCTCTTGAACATTAAAATATCTTCGAATTGTAATATCAGAGCGAGTTTTTTTTACTGTTCTCTGAGGAAAGTAACGAAGATTATAATTTTGATTGTAGAATTTTGCTTATTGATTGTATTTCTTAGAATTTCGCGTAAATATTTCCGATTTTGCCACTCATTACGAGAGTCCTGCAATAGCAACAACTATTGTTGAACTCAGATTCGGTAAATTCTAATACGCGTGATCAATTTAATATTCCGCTCGAATGTATTTGTAGAATTTTATAACGCTAAATTATGAAATTTGGGAACACAAAGAGCTACATATCCGCAATGACTTTAAAGCTATTAAAGCCAATATAAGTATTAAATAAATAATTAAATGGAAAGTAGGCATCATAAGTTCTGTTTGGATCATCTTGTTCTTATTCATATTTCATATATTTGGTATCATTTGGCGAATATGGTGATCTGATCGCCACAAGTGTGGCCAACTTCGAAATGCTGTTGGACAACGCTGCTCTATGGGGTGCTGTATTTGGAGTATAGCACTCTATGGAATAAGAACATGGATTCTTGGGGAGCCGGTGGTGTAGTGGTTAGAGTGTTGTCCCCACCGTACGATCTGCTAAAAGTGCGACACCCGGTTCGAATCCTCATGAGGATTTTTCCGAGGACGCGCCGGCCCCCTATTTGTGCGTGTTGGAACTACGGTGACGAGAACGAGCCAATGAGGAAAGAGAAAACGAGAAAATGAGGAGCGCGCTCAAATCAACACTCCGTCCTTCGGAAGGGACGTTAAGCAGTTGGCCCCCCTGGTGTTCTTCGCAAGAGCAGGGGTTTCTCTCCTCCCTTCCTGGCTATTCATTGCACTACCTCTAATATACCCATTGTGAGTAGGATAGAGGCGAATTAAGCTGGACTCAGATATGATATGAACATGGATTCTTAGGAAGAAAGATATAAAATATTTGGGAAGCTTCAAAACATGTATACAGAGAAAGATGCAGAGAATAAAATTGACATACCAAATTAGAACTGAAGAGATACTGCAAAGAATAAGCGAAGAAAGTAAATTAAAAAACTATATAAGACAGTGTTTCTTAACCTGTAGGGCGAGCATGAGGATTCCGGAGGTGCCGCGAAGCATTATGGACAAAAATCAGTTTTGCCTCAAATTTACATATCTCATATGTTTCTAATGCTGTCCAACTTACCTGCTTTAATATTTTTCATTTCTTTTATAAATATTTAGATGATATGTCTTGTACCGATGTATTCTCTTACAATCATCATCTCAATAACAGATGTAGTGCAGAAAAATGAAATTACTATACGTAGAAATAATATATGAAAAACTACACAGATTTTTAGGCAATACAACTTATTGCCGACTGCCCAAAAATGACGTTAGCTATTCAGCTGTGAATTGTGCGTCGAAACCAAGATGAAACATTAGAATTCACTAAATAAAGTCATACTGTCGAACACTAATCATGCGTCTAGGTAAGTAGACACTCAGAAACCTGTCATAAAAAATCGGTTACTATTACCAATACTTTTTTTGATAGAAACCCTAAAAAACGTTTGTTTGGAGGGGGGAGGAGGGGAGCGTGGGGGGCTTAGAAAAACAGAAGGGGGGCGGGAGACAGAAAAGGTTAAGAGCCACTTATAGAAGAGAGAGAGGGAAGCTTACTGAATAGAGCATATAATGAGAAGAGAATGTTTCTTGGAGATCTAGAAGATTAAAGGAAAAAAGGGAAGAGGAAGACGAAAAATTGGACGATGCGAGGGTTGGCAATTACCAGCAAACGAAAGAGGCAGCGGAGAATAGAACAGACTGGAAGAATCGATTTCGGCATGGATGTTGAATTTGTCAGATACGACAGAAGAAGAAGAGATACATGTACTTCTTATTCAAGTAAGATTTGAAAACTTTGGATGAATCGAAACGTTCTTTATGCATCCAAATTTAATTTTTGGATCAAGGTACTACGATATTTTTCGCTATTCGACTATCGGAAGTAATTCGCTCTCCCCTCCGTGGCATTAAACTTCAAAGTCAGCACGTTATCTTTAAAAAAAACCTTGATTTTCAACACAAACAATAAAATTGCTCGAATCGAAAATTCACCGCCGTCCTATTCTATCCCCGCCCTCAAAACCCGTCCGCTCGAAGAACGCCGAGATCCTACCCTCCTTGACGACGGGAAGAATAAAACCACTCGGATAACCAGCACGCGCCCCCGCTTAATTGGCGCCTAATTATCCTTCCCGCGACCCTCCTCATGATGTCCGGATGACACCGGAGCGGCGAAACCTTGTCATTTTCATTAGCGTCGATCAGGAAAAAAATTACGTCTTCAGAATGAACGAGGTGTGTCGTTTTTCGGTAGCGTGAGTAACTTTCCCACGAAAGAGATCACGGAGAAGAAGTGTGACTGAAGGTATAGAGAAGTGAAGAAGGAATCTCTCGCCGCGGGAAGTTGTTACGGCAACGGCCGACTGACAGCCTCCCCCCCCCCCCTCCCGCCTCCACCCACCCCTCCCTCTGTCTCTCTCCTCACCTCAAAGATCCATCCGGAGAAGGAGAATATTACCCGTTACTTCGGCCTTAATTTGCCCTTCCTCGCGTTCTATCCCTCCCCTTTTTCTCTCTCCCCTCCGCCCCTCACCTTCTCATCTTAACCTCTCTCTTCTTCCACCCCTCCGTCTCAAGCGTCTAACCTCACTCGGCCACCATTAAAAATTTCGGCTTCTGGCATTTATAGGAGAGGCATGAAAAAAAGGGGTGGGCGTCCTTTGGAATCAACTCCTCCCCCTCCTCCAATCTTTTTTCACCACATTTTCGGGTGGAGGGGGAAAATGGAAGAGGGAGGGAAAGGAGAGAGGAAGAGGTAGGGTAGGTGGAGATATAGGAGAGAGAAAAGGGAACAGAAAAAGAGAATTGGAGAGAGAGATAGGAGAAAGAGGATAGATAGATATACGTCTTTATTTTGACGAGATTGAGACAAAGCAGTCTCTTCTTCCATCTAACCCAGTAGCGGCGATAGGAGATGAATTAGAATAGAGGTAAGATAGAGATGGGATAGGATAATTGCCAACCGTCCCGTATTGCCCGGGATTTCCCGTATTTTCAACATTTGTCCCGCGTCCCGTACGAACTCTTTGCTGGATGCTATTTTCAAGTGTTAAATTTTACTGTAATTTTTTACTAGCGAGTTATATCACAAAAAATTGATCAAAAGTCTATCCTGGATTAATGAAAGTGAAACAATGATAACTCCAGTCGCTAGACATATCTATATCGGAGTCAATTCTGCGGTGATTGGTAAACATGAACGTGTCGTGCAGCGAGTTTCACCATTATACATTTCAAAACAAATAGTTACAGAGAGAAGCAAAGGCCTCAGAGAAATATAATTTTTTATCATTAAAAATAACTGTTAAAAATATTTTTTTAAAATTTCGTTCAAATGCCATTATGTTGCAGAGAAACGTAAAGGCCACAGACAAATATAAATTTTAAAGTTAACAATAACTGTTTTAGCTCTTTTTAAAATTTCGGTCAAACGTTACATGTCACTAATTCCCCAAATATAAGTTAACAGTTATATTTTTATCTATCCATTGCCCTCCAAAAATGGTGCGTTAAGAATTTAGAAATAAAAGGTTGAATATGTAGCATTCATTTTACAGTATATGTAAATTTTCTCGTGATTTTTACTGTCAATTAATTATAAAAATGAAAAATAAACATTTTTTACATTTCTCAAACTGACTAGATTTTTTTCCGTATCCATTCCGTATTTTAATGAATACATTCTTTACGTGCCCTATATTCTAAAAACTGAAATCTGGCAACCCTAGGATAGGGAGAAGTGATGGAGCGAAACTGTAAGGGGGAGAGATAGGATAGAGTGAGTAGGTAGGATATAGGACGGAGAACGTAAGAGAAGGAAGGGAGAGGGAGGAGTGAGAAGGGGAGTGAAATGGTGGAGGGAGAGAAAGGAGGGGATGGAGAGGAAGTAGGGGAGGGAGAGGAGGAGGGGAGTGAGAGGGGAAGGAAAGAGGGAGAAAGGAAAGGGGTAAACCTCCGAAAAGATCTCAGCGCAGCGGCGCGACGATGAATTTCGAGTCCATGACGATGGATTAGACCAGGGGTCACCAAACTTTTTACTGAAAGGACCACGCACGGCATATCAAATAATTGATCGGGCCGTGTGAAAATTTTAATGAGCAAAGTTTTGAGAATTTTTTCGATTTTGTAATATGTAATTCGCTTATATTAAAAGTAGATTTCACCCAATTACTCGAAAAATGTCATAAATGATATCTAATGAATAGTCTTGCTGATAAGGCGGGCCGGATCAAATCACTGTGCGGGCCGTAGTTTGGGGACCCCTGAATTAGACGACTGCGGAGAGATGAGATGAAAACAAGATGGAAAACTATACTTCATAAATGGGATACACAGAGATTTCAAAGGCATTCTTAATGGGAAATACCTATGGAACGGTATCGAAACATTGGGCGATTCTCGAATTTTTATTCCCGAAACTATAAGTCGTAATTATATGGTCTCGGGGACTATCTTGTAGTAAATGTTGTTCTCTATCCAAATAAATTTTTTAAACTATACCTCTCTAACAGATCACATAAGAGCTAGGGAGAGAAAAGTTTTGTATTTCATTGTTGCTTGACGAATGTCATTTAACGAGGTACGAGTATGAGTTTATCAAAGTAATTATGTAAAGTGGAAGTTCTAATTGACGGATTCAGTTCAAAATCACAATTGGGCGATAAATTTTAATATCAATCATCCATACTTGATTTAATTAGAATCCGTCCAGTGGTTTAGGAGATGAACGTTACGACGGACGGACGGACCAGACGTGTCCATAAGGAAGATGGGCGGAAGGACAGGGGACGATTGTCTCGGTTTCGATCGCACGGTTTTTTTTTCGCCTTAACCCTTGTATTACCAAACTTTGTTTCACCCATTTTCTACCAAAAGGGGTATAAAATGTACCCCATGAGAATTAATGTTCTTTTTTACTTGTTAGATGAAATTGAACCTCTAGTAGACCTAAAATGAATTTTCAAGCATAAAAACAGAGTGTATCATGTATTTGTTATTTTTATTTTCGTTAACAAATCAATTTTTAGCAATAAATTTTGATTAAAATTCAACTGAAAATTCCATTAAAAATACGTGGAAGAAATAAAAAGTACTGAACATGTTAAATAGGAAAACCAATCTTCATTGCATTCTTAGCATGCTATTTTTATCGATTTTGTGCAATGTAATGTTGGGGTACATTTTGGATCCCAATCGCTTTTTTTATTTTTTCTACTAATCTGAAATTGCCGGCATTGGTAGAGGGGTGGTTAGCGTGTCTGGCTCCCAACGCTAGGGTCGCGGGTTCGAATCCTGCCGAGGGCATGGTTGTATGTTTTCGTCTTTGTTAAAGTTATTACGCTCATTGTAAAAGGCCGTTAACGGCTGTTTATGAGCTGATATAAAATAAATAAAATAAAATAAATAAATAAATAAAAGAAATAAATCCGCGATCATAGTAACGCTCCTAAATAAGTTTTCGACAAATGCAAAAATCAATAGCCAATTTGAAGGCAAATTAAGCAAATGATGCGCAAAATATGTGTGTGGGGTCCAAAATGGACCCCCATTGGTAAAGGAAGGGTTAAACGAGACGGCGGGTACGGGAAGGAAAGCGATGAATCGCGAAGGCATTCCGCGAACGCCGCGGGAATCGCCGTCAACATACTGTGGACGATTTTGAAATATTCCCTCGCAAATATACGAGCTAAGTAAATGATTAAGACTTCATCGGCGTGACGCTTTTCAAATCGTTTCACGTGTCTATTAAGGGTTTGTCTAGGTTTCGTTTGCCGGTGGTCACGGTTGAGGGATGGTGTCTAAATGCTCAAGTTTACGTCACTTGACGAAAAAAAACTATAAATACGGCTTTATGCATCTTATTCGCTAAAACAAGCTCAATCATATGTTTCAGCTAAACATTGCGAATACCGATAGTTGTATCATTTTGCATTCCGAAATGAGCAATTTATTGAAATTTTTTTGAAAAGTTGGCGAAGGCGCTGATGTATTCCTTAACTTAAAGCGTTATGGCAACACAACTTTGAACCTACAGTATTCTATATCAATTAGGCGGCGACGGGCAGGTGAGAGATTTATTGCCAACTAGACTAACGCGTTGAATCAAAGTACCTTTCGCAGCCATTAGCCTGTTTTGCAAAAAACACAATCCGAGTATTCGCGTAACGAGCAATTTAATGTTTTTTCTCGTGACCAGCCGTGAAATCGTTCCGCATAATTTTCGAGGTGAAAAGCTTCTAATGCCATTAAAGTAAAAAAATCCTCAAATGCATAGACAGCTTAGAATTCGGTCCAGAGAGCGTCAGAACAGAACAAAGGCGATGGTAACTATGCATGCACAGCGAGCATGAAAATCTCGGAACGTTTCTTCGAGGGAGATTATTTTAAACTGGCCTGTGGCATCCCCGGAATTTCGGCTGGCAACGTTCAAGGACAATGCAGCAATCATGGTGGGAAACGGTATTTTTACGATTTGATCGGAGGGATTGTGGGAAACGACGGCAAAAAATATCAGATGCCTTTAAAATTCATAAAATACAAACTCCGCGAACGTTTTTATATTTTACCAAATTAATTGTATACATATAAACGTATAGATATCCTTAATAACACTACCTGAAATCAAGTCGAAATAAAATCAAAAGCACACTTAACAGCCCCTAAATTATTTTCATGCATAGAAATTACCCGTATTAAATGATCCATAAGACAAATTACTTTAATTCCTCATTCTTACTTACCATTTCAAATCGAATACAGATGAAAGACTCTGAGGTATAAAAATATAAAATAGCGATAATAATTTATCATCACAATAAATAATAAAAGTTATGCATTGCAGAATTGTAAAATAATATTGTAAAAATCTAATTTTATAGGAAACAAATAGGGAGATTCTGAGTAATTTAACTGTTTATAGCTAAAGGAGATTTTTTGAGCTGCACTTAAATCTGGTTGCTTATCACTCCTAGTTTCTATAAAAAATCTATAAACTCGTATCCCAACAATCAACTAACACATCTAACGCATATGGAATCACAATATGGAAACAAAAAATATATTATCCTACATAATTACAAGAAGAAAAGTATCCTAAAAACATAAAATGAGCAACCCTAACGGGATTTCATGAAGTTTTACTATTTATATTATATTGACCATCGACTAACTTTTATGGCAGATTCAGAATTAAAGAAAAGATGACTAAGGAAATATTTACGAGAGTTAGGCTTCATCGCTAAAACGCATTTAACTTCGCTTATTATATAATTAGTGCTAATTTCGTTTCCAATGTTTTTCTAAAAAGTGCTTCCACGCAGACGCACCCCTTCCCATTCTTTCTCTATATCTCTGGGCACGTGCGGCTATAAAGTACGGGTCAGCATCATAACGGGAATCGACGATAAAATCAGATTTATTTATTAGCGTTCTTCCTGCTGCAGACTTCCGAGACGTCGGAGGAAGATGTTCGAAGGGGGGATAATACCATCGGAAATCGGCAGAAAGGCTTTTTTCCTCCCTTCGTAACAAGATGACACCACCACCTAACCTTCTCGATTTTCCCCCCGCATGCGAACAAACGAGGCGCAACAAAATACGTGAATGCCCCTGACCCGTTTCACGCCTAGAAAATGTGACAAATATCACAGAAGCACTACTTCTGCAAAGTGTAGAAAAACGTGACGGGTGTATAAGGTAGCTAAAAAAGGGTGGTCCGGATTGCTTTGCGAACTCAGAATCGTAGAAGGGCCAATGACCTTGTAATGAAACCACCGAAAAACCAATGACTAGCTTAATGCAAGAATGCATGGGCATTTGAATCGGGTGGACACCTCTTCAGTTAGTACGATATTTGGCAACACCGTAATCATCTGGCATACAAAAATCTCTCGGCAACAATGGAAAATTGTATACAGCTTCTATTCCACATCGAAGAATAATGAAATAGGAGAATTATGCTTGAACTATCTACTTTAACTGACCATCAAAGGAGAATAAAATGAAATATTTACGACACACTTATAAACTTTTATAACATTTATTTTTTAAATCTATACCAGTAAAATGAACGATAAGAAAATCGCGACAATAATATTTCAGTAAAAAATCTTACAATATCGATTTTATCCAGGTGGCAGCACGAGTAAGGAGAAAGGGACATTTTCAAAGAACTTCGAACGTGTAACAGCTGCTACGTTTGTCTTGATGCACTTGCTGTGGAAATTGCACCGAGTTCTCCACTTAGTAGCTTTTGCTCACCATTCTTGTGGCTATTAATCTAGAAAGTAATCTTTCATTGTAAGGAAATTGTGAGGTAATGACGAGAAAGTACGTAATAGCATAAAATGCTGATTCTACGTCCTGAACTGATTCGCCCGTGAAAGCCAAATGCAGCTAGAATCGAACCATAATTATTCCCCAAGTATGGAAAAAACTAAGTATAAGTATATTTTAAGCCGATTAAGAGGGTCCTCCAAGTGTTTACCAATGTTGTAAAGAAATTCGTACTTTAAATCTCTGCTAAACAAGGAAAAATCAAACCAAGACAGTAACTATATCCTCATAAAATTTGCAATTGTACTATGAATGAAAGAAATTAATTCGGTCAACAAGAGAAAAATCTAAAAGTCAAGTTTTTGCTGCAGTAAATGTTGTAGGAAATTACGTCACGATCGATTCTTGACGGCTGGCCATTTTAAACCAGACAAACGACGAGGAAATCCACTCGAAATGATTAATGTTTTTAGCAGAAATCGAGATGTGCCCATTAACTCGGTCAAGTTCAATGGCGAAAGGGAGAAAGGCGGGGATTGAGAGAGTGGGGAGAAAGGAGGGGATTGAGAGAGTGGGGAGAAAGGCGAGGATTGAGAGAGTGGGGAGAAAGGCGGGGATTGAGAGAGTAAGGTGAAAGCGGGGGAGAGAGAGAGAAGTGGAGGGGAAAGGGAGTGAAAGCGAAGGCTGGGTTTGAAGAGGTGAGGGAATGGGATGTTGGGAGGAGGACTGTAAGAGAGGTTGGTTGTGTATTTTTGGCTAATCAACCTCTTGGACTATTATAGCCATAGCTCCTTTCACACCGAACACAATCACAAGGGAGGAGGGAAACCTGGTGTAGGTATTAGCCTACTCTTAACAAAGAGCACCAAGAGGGCCACTGTTTAACGTCCCTTCTGAAGGACGGAACTCTGACTTTGCGAGGTCTCCTCAAACCACACAAACAGGGGGCCAGGCGACCTTGGAAAAAAATCCTACTTTCGCAGAATTCGTGGCCGCTGCCCTTTCGAGCAGCAGGCGAGTAGCAGCCAGCGTCCTAACCACTACACCACCGGCAACCCCAGTGTCCCCCAGAGAGGGGGAAGAGATGTGGGAGGAGGGGGGAGAAGAAGACACGTAAGGACAAGTAAGGACACGAAAGGACGAGGAGATTGATGGGAAGGGAAAGATGGGGAGAATACAGAAATAATAATTCAAAAGAATTTCCCAAACTTTTTATGGCCTTTCGGGGGTACTTCGATTATCAACTGGATGTGGAGAAGGTAGAAGTCAGGAAGAAAGGTTGGAAATACGAGTGGTTAGGCAGAGAAAGAGAAGGAAAATAATTTGGGATGGAGTGAATTATGCGGCAGGTATTGTGAAAGAGGGACTAAACTGGATATTATGAGTCTGAGTCAGTAAAATTCTCCTTTTTCAACTCTTTTTGATGCAAGTTTTCCCCGAATAAATATCAACATATCTAAAAGAATAAACGGGTGTAACAAAATCTAAGAGTGGTTTTAACAATCATTAATCTTTTAATTATTCATTACGGGAGAATAATTATTGTAATTGCTAATCTTGGTGTAGAGAGTATTTTTCCATATAAAATTGAAATAAGTACCTATCACGAAAATCACTAATCGACTGACTAAATCTCGACATCTAAATATGACATTCCGTGCAATGCAGTTTTATAAGGTATTTCAAATATCTGTGATGCAACTAGGTATGAATGCTAACTTTAACATAAAAAAATCACTAAACTTGGTGGTGATATTTACCATTTTATAATCGTCGAAATAAATTAAAATTTATGGATTTTAAAGATCCCTGTGAAATTTGTTGCAGTCCCGTGTATTTATAAATAATGATTAAAATTAATAACTTTGATCAAGCGATAAATGTATAGCAGGGGTGCCAACTATTTTTTGGGTAAAAGATCTCCTTTTCTTATGGTTACCTAGCCAGGATCTACTTTTCTTGCGCTTACCCAGCCGAGATGTATTTTTACCACAAATTTAAAAATAAATGATATACACAAGAAGAACTTTTAATAAACGTCAGTTAAACAAAAAATCAAACTGACATTTTTAATGGCATACCATAGTAATTTGTAACTGCGGTCAAACCACATTTGGCCCGTTTTTTTTTGTTTGGCACTTACCCCTGGAGTCTAGGAATCTATATTATTAGTTCTTGCAATGGAAGGTTTTAATTTTTAACTTATATATATTTTTTTAATTTCTTATCAGAAATTTCATATACTTGTTAATTTTTAGATTGTGGACGAACTATTTATTACTTCGCTGGAGATGGACCAAAAATGGCTCGGCGATCGACGTTATGGACACCCCTGATGTATAGCAATAAGAACGATCTATTTACGAAATGAAACGGGATGTTTCTCAGCGTGGTATTTTACGTCGCATAATTTATCTGTAAGGACAAATTGTTCCCACCCGCTCTTTCTATTCAGATTTTGTAAACTCATTCATTATTTAAAATAAACTGATGTGGGCAACACATGACTTTCTCCATATTACATGTTGTTAGCTCTGGGATCGTAATCAATATTTACTTCCGGTTGACAATTAAGAAAAGAAAAAGAAGCGTTACTAAGACGTAACTAAGCGTCAATTGTTAACAATAGTCTTCGGTAGGTGGCGTGGTGGTGGCAGCTAACAATATAAGATATCTCTTAAACAATGCATTATATGGAAAAATGTATTAAACAAAGGTTGTAAAAATGAAATTTCCTACCACCTTTATTCCAATACATTTTTACATTTATCAAATATTAAAGCAAATATTTCAAAATAACGATTAAGTGACGAGAGTAAACACCCACTTTCCGTCGACCGATTTTTAGCAAAAACTAATCAGATCTTCTAACTTTTATAAAAATATTAAATATAAAATTTTGCGTTGACCTGATTAATAGTTTTTGAGTTAGAGCGCCCACAAAAATCTATCACATACAGACAGACATACAGACATCATCGAGAGAATAGTCAAAACGTGTTCAGGGAACCTTAAAACATGTATTTCCGTTGAAATCTCGAATTAGATTTTTTTCATGAAAACAATACTTTCTCTATACTTTGTACATGGAGAAAGTAAAAAAGGTCTAGTTTCTTGGCGAAATTAAGTATTCGATAGCTCAACTCACTTAAAAAAAATTATAAAACTGATGTTAGTAGAAAAGTATATGACAGAGGAGTTGTAGAAGAGGAAGGAAAAAGGGGAGGAAGCACCGATAAGGACGGCTAAAGCAATCCGCAGAAGAGGATATGGAGGAAGAGGAATGCTGGCGAAAAAATGAAACAAAACAATAGGAAGGCTAAAAATGATAAAACAAAAGCGAGCTCGTCTCTCTTGTGTTGTCCTCCCTTTTCCACCGAGAGGGCTTATCTCTCTCGAGCACAAACACGCGAGGAGTCCCTCACAGTCTCTGCCCTTCTCCACTTCACTTAAAAACACGGTTTTATTTCGTCCTCTCTGCGCCGCATCTCTTCCTCCGATATTTTTATGCACACATAAAACTTCATTTTATTACGTCCTGTTTCTCCAACAATCTTCTCAATGACGTGTTTTCTTATTTCTGTAACCCATCGGGTGATTCATTCGCCGTCAGGCAATTGAAGTTAATTTTTTAATTCGAAATGCTTATGGACAATTTTCTTTTTCTGCCCCAGTTTTCTACGCTATTGAGGAAGCTTCATAGGAAATAAGCCATCAAAAAGTAGGAATTTCGTAGGAAAAAATGGCTGCGGAAGGTGAGGCATGGAAAGAAAAGGCACTCTTGTTGCATTGACACAGATGAAAGGCCATACTTTCTCGATATCAAAGTCACGGATTCTCGTACTACTAAGGTATCCTTTAAAAAAATGGACAATGGTCATCGTTGAAGAGCGAAGCAGCAGCACGATTTGTTTCAAAGTTACATTCTTTTGAGTTATCGTAAACTTTATTTCCATCGTGCAAATGTGTGACATATCAAGAATCGGCGAATTCCATTAAAATAACTTTGAAAATTAAATGTTGGATTTCTGTATCAATTAGCTATCAGAATTCTTCCGCAGCATGACAGTCATAAATTTTCAATGGAGAAAATCTAGGCTAAATAAGAAAATCAGTTAGCATTAACATCAAATAATAACGGCAGTTGCAAAACAAGCTTCAACGCACAGTAAAAATAAGTCTATTTGAACAACTCTTACATTTACGTTCTATAAGAACAAGTACATGCAGTATAAATGCGAGTAGATTCAAATCTAACTAGGTATTATTAGAGGAAAAGCTTAGGTGCAAACGAATTCATTGCTAATTGGATTTTAGGCTATAATTGGCCGAACGAATCGAGGTCTCTCCTATCCCTGTGCAATTTGTCTGTTTGTGTCTGTTTATTCTACTATAACTGACGTATCGGTTGTCTGATTTTCACCAAACTTCGTGCACCTGTACAAATAACTTAGTGTCGACTGTCTATAGTTTTTCAAGAATACCGTCCTTATAGTTCCTGCGCAATTTGCTTTAGTGCATTGCGCCAATTTCCAAATCTTACCAAATCAAAACGAAATTGAGGTAAAACCAACCAGAAAAATCGAAAATTCCTTATTTTTGAATTTTTAGTAGGGCATTTTTGACCCCAATGTTCCATTTTTATACTCCATAAGAAAAATATGGAAATCTGCGCGGAGTTGCATAAATATACATTTTTAAATAGTTATAATTCAGATAGAAACTCGGGACGAAAACAATTCTATAGCTAAAAGAATGAGGTTTCTTATTTTTGAAGATTAAATTCAAATAGGTGCCAAATTAACAAAGAAATGTTTTTAATCGGAAAAAAGCAGTTGCTCAACAATAAAGAACTTCAGCTGCCATAGCAACCAGGACAATGCTTTTCAGTGGGAATTGGCAATCCGTATTATAATAGCATTGTTTTAATGCTTTTTAATAGGGAAATTCTTATTGTCTCATTGATTTCAACCAAAGATCTAGACATATGATGAGGTCATAATTTTAAAACGCGATATATGTTATTAAATAAAAGAACGTTATTCCTTTCAATTATGGGGGTTGATGAACTGTATGTGATAATAGCTTTAATTTGGTGCTTCTAAAGAGAATCAGTGGATTATGATGCAATTGATTTAAAACTACGGCGTAAACTTATAACGATGTCAAAATCCAAAAACAGGAAATATTAGTGGCGTTATGGACTTCCTGATGCACTACATTCACTCAAAATCCTACGGTGTTACTTTCAATATGGACTGAAATGCTTGCTGAATGCAAGCACCAACTACTTGTATACGTTAAAATTAACAAATTAGCATATGCCTAGATTATGACAAAACTACCTTCTATAGGAGTATCAAAAGTATCTCAAACGCTTTCAAAATGTATTCCCCTTCTCGATAATACACAAAATAAACAAATTAAAGTGAGTATTGAGTCGATAACAACCATGTTTCGTCAAAATACTTAATAAATAATGATGAAGAAAATCGAGAGGCTTCACTTAATTCTGAAGACCTCCATTCGTCGAATGCCACTCCCTAAACATAACTGTTCTTTCAGACCCACGAGGAATGTCCACAATTCTAGGATCTCGAAAGGACGTGGGATTTGGTCACTAGGGAATAATATCGCCATTTGTGGGGCCTAAAGCCGTTAGAGCGTAAGATTATTTACGAGGCATTACAAAAGACAAATGTGACTTCTCTTGATGATTACGACATGGATCGTTTGCGGAACATTTTTATGACATATTCATAAAGGTACTAGCATAAAAATATATCACCAACAACCGCCATGGTGCGATGCAACTTTATGCTAACATATACATATAAAGTTCAATCTCGATTTGAGTTTTAGTACGATACGATCAATCTTTTATACCAGTAACGAATCTTATTTTGATGTTGATGCATGCGTACGTCACGTAAATTTAGTAAGAATTTATTCAAAACGAAAATGAGACCCAAATATACCGAAGGCAAAAAAAGTGTTCGCAACGAAACACCGAGTTGAAGAAAGCGGTTTCAATTAAAGACTTTCCATAACCATTTCCATTTCTCGCCCACAGGTTGTTTCCTTTCAACATTTTTAATCAACCTGATTTTCCTTCAAAATTTATTTTAACTACAAAGCCAGAAAAAAATTTTGAGCTTCTAATTTCTCAATTGGAAATTATGACGAAGAACTGATAAGTGTCGACAACGCTTTTAAAAAGACATGAGATGTCTTACGACAACATTTTCAACACGAATGGAACGTTAGATGGGCCGATAAATTTATCCCATTGGACGAATGAAACAAACTATACATTAACATTTGAAAGCAAATCTTACTTATTTATTTCCATTCTATCCGAATACACTTCTCCCGCCGAGGTTCATGATGATGATATCCATTACGATTTCTATTAAATAGGTACGAGCGCAATCAGCACATTCATGTCCTCTGTGAATAACTTTTAATTTCGACATCAAAACGAAAAGGAGCAGCGAACGGGCAGAAGGGGTTTTGAATTCAACAAATCAATGCAAATCCACACGGCGATCAAATGAACCATCAGCATTTTTCCTTCCCGCAGCGTGGCCGAAACAAAAAACAACATTCCCTTTCCAAAACGGCATCGCGATCATTTCTCCCGAAAGATTGCCTGAGAGGATCGCGACACAATCTCTTGCAACTGACCTTCACGTTCGAGATTTAGGAAACCAATAAAAAAAAATCCGAACGATACGAGCGAGACGCGAGCGATTTTTTGGACAAAAAGAATCCTCTCTCGGAATGGGATTTCCGGTTGTACGTGGGAACTCGCGCTGGAAACAAGAGAGAATGAGAGAGAGCCAGGGCGTGCCCATCTGATGGGCGTTGCTGCGTGAGCAGGGTGCGAAGGCGGTTAGGACGATGCGGCGTCCGCGTAGGAGGTTACGTGAAGCTATTGGGACTGTGGGGAGGTTGGGTTGGGTTGTGGGGCTAAGGGGCGGAACGGTATGAGGATGTTGGGAATGGCGAAAGTTTGCGGTGGCATCCGCGACGTGTCCACCACTCCTTTACCCTTGTCATCTACCCGGAGACGGGAAATCCACACCACGCGCCACTTTCCGTGTGAAAAATGAGAGTGGAGGGAGAGATGGAGAGGGTGCGTGTGTGTGAGAAAGATATATCTGGACACGAAGACCCGAGACGGCAAAAGGAAATTTATGTTATTTTCAGCATCGCTCCGCGACACCATACATATAGCAGTTGCTATGATATTAATTTCTCAAGCAAGAAGTTCGGGCCATGACTAATACAGGCTAGCTTCCCAACGTTGACGTGTCGAATTAATTATTAATATTGATCGGAAATGTAATAATCGTCTCCATGGCAACAGTCTATTTAAAACGCCAAAAACTCCATCGTTTACTAAAATTAAAGGAAACAAAATGGATTAGCAAAATTCTGGAATAAGAATTAGAATGTATATCCTTATCTCCTTGGAACAGCACAAACCTCGTTCCGATATCACAATTCCAAAATGTTTTAAAGTAACAAAGAAAAAATCTCTGCACGATGGATTTGAGACTCCCAATGTAAATCAAATTTGGAAAGGAGGTTCCTGGAATCGAACTCGGGACTTCAACCATCGCCAAATAAAATATGGACCTGAGGTCGGTCCCGGTAGTACGTGTTTCATGAAAATCGCTCCATTAATGCAAAAGTTGTTAGTGGACTGACACACACACAGACACGACTATTTCATAAGGCCTAAAATAACGGACACAAATGGATCAAGCGACGACAAAAGACCTTAAAAAATTAGCGTTTCTCAATTATTTTTGTTTCGCGACCACGTGAAAGAAAAGCATTTTGTTTCTTTGACCTTTTTTTCCTTCAAAGAAGAAAAGAACCTAATTACAGGGGAAGCTTAAAGCTATGGCGAATTGCGAGTAAAATCGCTAGCGTTATCTACAACGCTGGACCAAGAATGCTTCGAAAATATTCATGGCGCACTTGGGCATCCTATGCGATCACGCTTTGATATCGACGATGCTCTTAAAGACATGTTAGCAATGAGTCATCTTATCAGACGGAAGGTTATTTTCCTTGTTATTACTTCTATACTCCAAAAATAATAAACAATCGCGAAAAGACTAGATACACTTTCTGAAAGCAATGACTTTGAAAGGAATGACTTTGAACGAAAATGGCGCGGAGTTGCGCTCTGTAGTGGACTGCGTTGTACGGAGACCCAGTGTGCAAACACAACACTTTTTCATCCGATCGTAAATATGTTTAGAGCGAAAATGTAACGCGGGAACGGCCTTGAATGCTCCCGTCCTTATTCAGGTTATCAAGTGGAAGATAACACTCACCCCAGTTGCTTTCCTCCTAAGGAGTGAAATCATCGAACTTAGGAAAACAAGTGGGACTTACCTGTAAAGAAAAAAGAAATCACAATCAGAAGAAAACAAGAAATTAAATCGAGCACGATACAAACATACGAATACAAATATTACAAATGAAAAATAAAATTCTTCTTTTGGATGTCAACACCAAAGAAACACCTCACATTTATCTAACGCCACATATGATATCAAATGCATGTGTTCTTTTTTGTTTCAGGAAATATTTTCAATGGGGAAAAATAACAATTAATAGTGTAGTTTCTTACGCGAATAGAAATTAATCCATTACAAACCACGTCCCGTTCTCTCTATCGTATTCCCGAGAAAATTTTAATTATCTCAAAACTTCAGTCACTCCAATATAATCACTTTCAGTCAACATGTTAGGGAACTAATTAACATGTCGAACCCCGTCGGAGTAAAAAATTTAACTCCACCAACGCCGCGATCAACATTGCACGGTTCCCCGTGGGAACCTGTTCTCTTCAATACAAGTCAGTCTGATTTTTTTAACGGACAATGGCTTATAACTTATGACGCACCGAGCTGTCACCACCGACGTTCTTTCTGAAAAGATATTGCGCAACCATGGTCAGAGGAGTAATGCAAACAATTTGCGCAACATCAAAGATTGCTTAATTTTTTTCGAACTTGTTATGGTTCACGGTAAGCACAAAACGATGGGTCGAACATCTTGATGAAAATAAATAACCAAATAAACAGCAAAAAAAAATCTCATGAAAATAAATTCAGTCTATTTACAATTTATAACCCCGATAATGAAAAGAAAAATGTAAATAAATAGCATAATGCGAGGAAGCCGTAAACTTGTGGAATATCGTTTCGAATAAACTTCGACTTACAAACGGAACAAAACAGATTAAAATCTGTCGCACTTCCGCTTAAAGAAAAACATCATCGACCTTCTTTCTTCCATTAATATTTACCATCCATACAGAACAAATTTCGATTCATAAAAAAATCAACGGTCAACTGACGACTGAATTAATTGAAAAACTTAGCAGTTTCGAACTACACAATATGATTTTGTGGGAGTATTTTAAATTGATGAAAATTTTAAGTAGAGTAAATCGTTACACAACATTTCATATTCTGATATACATACATAGCTACAAATATCTTACTGTGTAAGAGTCGGCAAGTATAAAGCAATGAATACAGTTGTTGATTCAAATTTTAATAGTAAAAGCTAGTTATTGAATTTGCCATAAAATTGAAAAATGCTCTCTACTGCAATTTAAAAGATTTAACCTACTTTCTTTTGAAAAAAAAATTATTTCAGCATCAGAATAAAAATAAAATATACGTGGAAAATTTTACTTCCGCAGCAGGAATTTCAGCAAAAAATGTCACCAGAAACTTCTGTACTCGTGGAAACAGTCACACGCCATTATTGCCGTCACTTCGGGAAAATACATAAAATTATCTGATAAGATATTCGCCTTCAGTATTAATAGCATTACGTGGAAAATTTGTGTGGAATGTTAACTCGAGCACAATTTGAAACCACTTGGGCGTCTAAAGTCCACAACGAAATGATTTCATCACTTTTCACCCCTTAACCACCAGAATTCCTCAAGAAAATCCATATCTCGCAAGCGAAGAACAGGAATCACACAACCTCCCCGATCCCACGGGAACACACGTAACCGAATCCCCAATTCCATCCCATCTTTATGAATGAGACGGAAATACAGGAGTTGATATCCAGGAAGAGGCGAGGAGGAGGGGGTGATTTGGGGAGGGGAGGGGGTGATTTGGGGAGGGGAGGGGGGAGTAACATTTGTCACGGTCACCCTCAGAGTTGCTTTCTTTGGTACTTCTTCGCCGCTATCCTTCTCAATCCCCTCCTCCATCCCTTTCGCCAAAACCCGCACGTATCCACACGCTCTCGCTTGTGGCGTAAGGCGACGTGATGTGCATACGCACCGGCTTGTTCGCCCTCCTCCCGACACTCCCTCTCCCCGCCACTCCCTCCTCCAAATACAGTGGTTTTCAAAACTTTCCTATCGCGACCCAGTTAAAGAAATGAAAAAAAAATGAAAAATGAAAAAGAAATGAAAAATGAAAAAATTGAAAAATTAAAAAAAAAATGAAAAAAATATCTCCCGACCGGAGTTTACCTCAACTCGCAATTAGAATCGATCTATCTAAACATGTAATAACCCATCCGTTATTTTTGACGGGCAATTAAAGTCGCAAGTGGTAAAAGACAACCACTTATCTGGCAGGAACGGTTCCTTACCTCTAATATTTTATGTATAACAGCTGGCTATATTTTTAGAGATCAGAATTTCCTCTCAGGCCTCACGATCCATTATTGGTCACAGCGACGTGATAAAGGGGCGCAACCGTTGCCATGGTTCCGCCCCAATCCCTTCTCACCCATTATCATCCCGTGTCGTTCCGAAATGCCTGAATGAGCTTTCCTTCTCTGCCTTACACGTACAACGTAAAAGAGAAATCCAACGTTCGTGATATCAGGTGGAGTTCCCATTAGTGTCTAAAAATAAGCGGAGGAGATTGGCCGCACTGAAACAATAGGTGGCGTCACGTCTCTTACGAACCATCCGGAAACTTCTAATGTACGGAAAATAATAATTATGAAACCGAGAAATGTCGGAAAAGGATGATTTTTTTCGTCTTCCCGTTAGGGTATGGAGTTCGAGCAACTCGAAGACAGCCTGTATTTTGCAATAATGGGACGAATACAGCAATTCGATACCCGCATGTTTGGAATGCATCAAAAAGGTGGACCTTGTTAATTCTCCAAAAGCCTTGGAGATCACTAAAGGTCACTGAGGCGGCCAACATGCTACGTCATGCTGGCAAAACGCGAACAGGAAAATAAGTAAGATATAAGGGACTGTACCCAATATGGCCTGTTCCTCAATATGGCTTAATCACCGTATCAAACGTACTTCGTGACAAAATTGAGAGATGGTGGTTGCAGTATATCGGTCGACTGCTAACAACTGCGTTTATATGGAATTCTTTGGGCGCGCTTAGTTGGCTGAATTTGCTGGAGTGTTTTGTTTGAGACCAGCGATTGTGGTTACGTGCATCTAATTTCAAGACGTTGGTCAAGCCATTGTTTGTAGAGGTAAAAGTTAATTAATGAATTTGACCTTAGGCATTCTAAAAGATAATTGTCTCCACTATTAGTGGTGTGATTGGTTTGGCGATTCATTGAGGTATACATGTGGTTCCAACGGAATATGTTTTACTAGTCAAAGTCTCCCCATTTCGGCCTATGTAGACCATATTGCCCATTTGTGAGCCTTAAATAATGACAATGAGTTTTTT
The DNA here is from genome assembly GCA_028673005.1 of Tanypteryx hageni. Classification (NCBI taxonomy): domain Eukaryota; kingdom Metazoa; phylum Arthropoda; class Insecta; order Odonata; family Petaluridae; genus Tanypteryx; species Tanypteryx hageni. The sequence goes on from CM054114.1 coordinate 74,683,487, forward strand.
GAATGATTTTAGATCTCATTTTGTTGTTCAGTTCATTATTTAAATTAAATTTTGACCTAATGTGCCTAAATCTTTGGTGTTATAATTTTACGATTTTGACCTGTAGGTATAAAATCTTGACTTTTGTTCTCTCATTTATTAGTTATTTTTGCCTACCGAAAATTTATTGTAACCATTTTTGAGCAATCAACCATTAGAATTTTGATACAAGTACTTGATAAATATTTCAGATTATTGTTCTCTTATTTTTTGTAAATTTTTGAACAATAGCAATTATCAATTGCGGAGGACACACACACACACACACACACACACACATATATATATATATATATATATATATATATATATATATATATATATATCATCCATTTGTGTTCTGTCTTAGGACAGGTCCTACCAATTCATTGATTGGTTTTGACTAGGGAATATACATACACGGTGTGGTGGTTTCCTGTTCCTTTCCACACCGGACACACGCACACACAGAAGGGAGGAGGGAAAACCGGTGCCGGCGTTTGCATACTCTTTGCGAAGAGCACCAAGGGGGCCACTGTTTAACGTCCCTTCCGGACGGAACGCTGAAGTTGCGCGGTTTCCTCAAACCACACAAACAGGGGGCCAGGCGACCTTGGAAAAATCCTACTTGCGCAGGATTCGTGCCCGCTGCCTTTTCAAGCAGCAGGCGAGTTAGCAGTCAGCATCCTAACCACTGCACCACCGGCACCCCATATATATATATATATATATATATGTAGCTGAAGAAGGAGTAGTTCCGAAAGCTTTACGTTTGTGATGTTTCTGTGTTTTTGTGTTATTTTACGTGTGTCGCTTCGACATCCCCGGGGCCTCGCCAACCTGAAGTCGTCTGATTGGTGAGTGCTCACTGGGTTTCCTCATCCCAACACCTTGTTGACATCCATATATTCATTTTACCTTTCCTTTTCCGTAAGTTGTTATATATATATATATATATGGCTATTGCAGCTACCAATTTATCAATAAAATATACAGCAGACGGCTGTACTTCACAGAGAATTTCATGGAGGTCATATTATATATTATTATATTATATTATTATATATATTATTATTATTATTTATATATATATTATATATATTGTGACATATTATTCGGTACATACTCATGTCTGATGTTATGTTGGTATAAAACATGAATGATTGAAAGCAAGCGCAATAATAATGATCGTATGATTCTACTAAAGTGTACAATAAACTTTTTATCTTTAGTGGTAAAATAAGCCTCGTGAAAATCATGTGCTAATTAAAAAGAATGCTCTTTCAATGGCGCAGCCGAATTCTATTCAAATGATTAGATAACTGTCAGTTTCCTCAACTTAAAAAGCCTCAAGTGTCGCAGGATTAGAGGGCATCGTTCTCCATAACGATAGGGCGAGTTCAAAGTTCACGAAAAACAAGAAAAGTAAACTTTTAGAGTACATTTTCTAATGGCAATTTTATCAGTTTATTGCTCATATTTCCAGGAAAAACAATTTGGATAGATTCATTTGGCAAAAAAGCATACGCTAGGAAAGGCATAATTAGCAGATATTTAACAAACTTTCAATTTTGTTATTTAAATTGGAATTTAATTTGAATACCAAGAACCAACCAAATAAATGAGTGGGGGTAAAATTTTCAAGCCGCATGCAAATAGTAGATTAAAACATTTTCGGGATTCATTTCATTATAATAAGCTAAGTTTGAAATCAACCCGAGGCATTAAGTAGAGTACTCACTCCTAAGTTATAAAATCTTCGATTATAAACCTGAGTTCGTCGTAATCTCAACAGCCGTGATTGAAAAAGCGAAGCACGCGCAAATAAACGGAATGGAAAAAATGGCGAATAATTCTAATTTTATTCTAGACATTTCGGACTTTAGAAAAAGAATTCGGATCGAGTCTGTACTAGCGGTTCTCCAGCCAAATTAAGGTCCAGAAAGTGGGAAATTATGGTGTTTTAATTTGGAGATACTTTCTCGACATCCATTTTACTTCAAGCCGCAGAAAAAAGTTGGGAAAAATTAATCAACATTCGGAAAATATTAAATCCAATGGAGGAATGGAAATACGATAATTTTAATATCGAAACAATTACTGACCTAAACAAACGAGAGAAAAACGCTTCCGTTTCGATATTTTTGCAAAAAAATACGTGGGATACTTACTCCTTTAAAATGATTGTGATTAATGGCGACCCCATACTCTGAAAATGAGGAAGAAAAATGGAAGGGATAAAAAAAATAATCCGAGAACAAAAACGGGAGCAAGGCGTAGAGAGGGCGCGGTGGGAACTAAGTCAGTTTACTTTCATTGCGTGGGAATCTTTTCCTCCTTTTGTCTTCAGCAGGCGGGATTTCATCTTAGAAAAAAAAAGGCTTCACTTTCTTCAATTATATCCCGCTCGGAAGAAAACCTAAATAAGGTCGTAAAAAAGTTAAGGTTTCGTTTTCTACGGGCGGAATCGGCGAAAGGACTCTGGGATTTAAATAAAATTACCCATAATCCTCTGCCGACACAGATTCATATTTAAAAAGCAAAACTGCGATCATCTGCTAAAAAGGGACCAACTTCAATCACGCCACAGAAGACTAATATTCCATCGGACGGTTAACTCTCAGCGTAGGGAAATAATACAAGATCTGATTGTCCTGGATTATATATGAGGGAATCCGGAGCTATAATTTCAAACCGCGATTCAAAATTCCCTTAATCTGGATGTGCTGGGCGTGCCAAAGTACTCATTTCAGAGGAGGAGGGGTTGTGAGAGATGATGAGATGCAGAGGAAAGGGTGAAGGAAGGACGGGAAGAAATTCAATGACTTTTCTCGAAAGGAGAAAGCAATGGTACAAGAAAAAGCAGGCATTTAATGATGCTTTTCATAGGTATATCTATATAGTCAATCTTATTCTAATACATAACTAAATGAAAAACTAGCATACGACCTTTTTATACCTATAAATCTGGGTTACAGAATTTTATTTGCAACTTATTATGTTTTTGCACGTGGAGGTATGTTATTTCTCTAACATTAAGAGTTGTACGGCACAAGTATTAACAGATCAAAATCAAGCATGTTCATTTAAAATAGTAAGTAAACCAAGTGTACAAATGAAAAAATGATAACAACAAGTAAGGGAAGAGCTAATGAAGCAGACAGCAAATGTCGGTTTTATCAAAAATATATTTTGACAGAGGGACAAACCGAGAAAACTTGCGCAACCAGGCAGAATACTGAATCGATTGGCGAAAAAACGAAGCCTCTAGCTGCCTTCGTTTAGGAGTTGGCGCGTCAGATGTATGCCATGGCTGCTTAAATAACACGAATTATCGAAATGAATTCATCAAATTTAATAGTTCGACTAAAAGTATAAGACAAATAATCGCATAAAACAAACAACTCGTTATTAAAATTGCCAAGTTGTACCGAAGAGTAAATAGTAATTAAAATATCGGAAGAATTAAAAAAATAATCGTATTATTAAAATTTTCGAGGAGCTCAATTCACCAAAATCGTTCTTAAATAAGGTAAATCAACAACAGGTGAATTAATTTTATCGACATTTTTTCGCTGACCTCCCAAACAATACATTTAATTACCGTATCCAATGACGCATGTAATGGTAATTCGAACATTAAGTAATTGCCTCACAGGCTAATTTGCTGTGTGCCTCAACGTCGAATGCAAATGACGACCTCGCATTAGTAAAAGATGATACTGGTGGGAGTGTTATAGACGACTTCATGCGGCAGCAACAGGAAGAAAGAAAACATAATTATAAGGGAAGTTACTAAATAGGCGCAAAATAAGAGCAAACGTCAAAAAGGCGAAAGGAAAAAATATTTGAATGTGCAAGCAGCCGTAGAAATCTTTTCAAGATAATATAAAACAAGTGTAAATGTTCACTTCTCGCGCGAATGCTAAAAATAACGCCAATAACCAACACTCTAACGACGATCTAAGTTTCTCTTTGTAGATGAATGACATTCATCCTTATATAATTTATGCTCATAATGTAAAAATAAAGAGAATTATTGGTAATTACACATAAACTTCATTAAAAACGACCTAGGTTTCGTTGCAATGCAACATCATAAGGTGAAGTAATTTATGCTCGTCGAGTGAACATTAAATATCGAATTGACGAGGCGTCTGAGGAATGACCTTTTCAGAATGGATGGGGGAAATGTCCGCAGAAACGATTGCGAAACTTGAAAAAAGAAAGACGCGCCGAACAAATAATAACACCTAGATCATTAAAAGGCGAACTTAATTCTGCGCTTTCACTTTGCTCGTAGGATATATAAAAAAACTTTAACATCACGCGCATCATTTTAAATTACGTGGAAATGCATCGAAGAGAGAAAAAAAACAATCGCAATACCTTTACCGATTCACAAACGATGCCTCTAGCCCGAGGACTCTAATTCCTCATAAAAACGCCATATCCCGCAGAGTTGGCAGCACTGATATCTCTCACAACCCGCTCTCCGAAATCCCACGTCGACTCCGTTACAACCCACTTGACCAGATCCACATAAGGGTTGCTCCACTCTGGACTGACCACGTCTGTGTGTCTTACTGTATACGTCTGAGCTCCTTGGGGATATAGGAGGGAGAGAGGATGGGGAATGTTACGTACACTTCCAGGAACTGGAAACACGCTACCATGCCCGAGTCTCAATTGTCGTTAAAAATAGAAGCGGCGAGGTGAAAATGCGGAGAAATTAGCTATACCAAGGCTAGCATCGATCTTGAATTATAAAATCTATCAATATAACCGTGACAGCAAAATAGAAATCGATATTTGAATGCTCAGGATAAAATACATTCTAAAGAGGCCTTAATGTGTATATACACTGGCATATAAATAGCCAAATTTCGTTCATTCGAACTTGAAGAGAATACAGATAAATTGGAAATATAAAAATTAGAATTACAAAACATCAAATCCCCATACTATAAAACAAGTCATATGCTTAGAAATTGGGGATTATATATAAAAATAAATGACATACGTCTTATAAAATAAACTTTTAAAAGAAGAGATTTTGGTAGATATTCCACTGGAATAGTATCTTTATGGTGTTGTTAATTTCTTTTATTTAGGGTTTTTAGTAGAGCAGTCACAAAATTAATTACCACTGACAATGTGATAAATCAAACTGGCAAATAAAAATTCTCCTGAAATTGTGCGATGTTTAACATGTGTTATCATTCCTTTTTTATAAGATTATACAGTAGCAATTTTTCGAACAGGATGTACTTGTTAATTTAGATATGGAGAGCGTGTAATTCCCGTGTCCGCTACAATTAGCACACTTATGCTGCTAGGAACAAACGAATAAATAAGCCCCGTATATACGTTCTTAAGTAGAAGAACAAGCAACTAGCCATGTCATACCGAAAAAATCCGACAGCCAAGACCCATATCACGAGGAAATGCGTGCTCAAAATCATCACCAAAGACGTAAATCTCGCCTCGCCATATTTTACGAGAGAAGGAGAGAACCGTTGGTTACCCGAAGGTGGTAGGTCACAGCAACGAGACCCACGCGTTGAGGGTATCGAGTTCTTCTCGTTCTACCTCCTACATTACCATATAATCACCTGGGTTGAGGCAATAACCGACAAAAAATAGCTGCAACGGCGTGAAGGGGAGAGAAAGAGTAGATAAGTTTCTCACATCATAATCTCAGCAAAGAGCTGGCAGGCGCTTGGAGGACAGGATAGAGAGAGGGTGGGAGGAGGGAAAGACCGTCTGCGCCACTAACAATGGGGTCACGGGTTCGAACCTCAGCTTGAGGCGTGCAGTTCGAGAGGTTCTTAATCGCCGCCATCAATAGAGTATTGTTCCGGGTGATACAGCTGGCGGAATACGGATCTACAAAGTAATTTAATAAGGTCGGAGTCGGCTCTTACGCAAGCCATTAAGACTCAATGAATCACCTCAATGCAAAGAGATACAACTCAGAAAGCAAAATTGAGAGGCGAAACTTCATGTCGAAAACTGGCTGATTTTGACTATCAAATTATTTTTCTAGGAAAACAGGCGACAAACAGATTAAGATATTACTGACCCAAAAAAATAAATATTTGAAAATCAAAATAGAAAAAATACTTGCCTACGTCAGCTATCGGGGAATACCGCAGATAAGGGCTGCCTGGTAGCCGAAAAGAGCATAAGATGTTTCATAATCTTTTTATGGCTATTTGATAAACCTGAATTAAGTTCTTTTATTTTGATTTCTCACTGTTTGTTTTTTCGGCTTGTATCTGGCCATAATATGAGATCGATAATTTGCTATTTAATTAAGCATCACATATAACCAGTGAAAACAATTTCTAATCTAAGAGGTTCTAAACTACAGTCGTGTGTTCCTGTAAAATATCAAGCACAAATTCTAAGCGAATAGAGTCTAATATTTACTTTCCGTATCTTATTTGGTAATCATACGACTCCCATTTAGAGACATTATACCCCCGCCGGATGACGAGATAACTGTTTACCGGAAGCGCTTCAGCGGCAGAAAATGCGCATCTGATTTACTCCAATATTTTATTGCTAAAGGAATTATATAGATCAACTATCGCATTTAAGCCAGATTGAGAGAGATGATAAATTTTAGAATATTTCACAATTGAACCACTGAAGGCAGATCTCAGAATTGAAATTTTACAAATCAACATCAAAACTTTGCTTTCAAAAAGCAATCCTCGATGTATGTGAATAACTCAGATTCAGTGATTTCGACTTCCACGTGCAAGTTTCAATCCAATGAAACAGCCCAAAAAGCAAATGAAATAATGCCTACCGGAAAATAACGACTGAAGTTAAAAATTTTAAAAGAATATTTCTGTCATTGCCTGACATTCCAACATTTGAGATATCCCAGCGAACGCTTGCAAATAATGTTTCCAATGTCCGAATATTAACAACGGAAGTTGTAACAACTTCCGTTGTTAATATTCGGATTTGTAACAAAAGGAAAGTTACTAATTAACTTGGTTATTTCGCCAAGAATACAACAGCGCCAGCAACAAAAGATAAATTGGCTAATTAGCCACGATTTGCAGATTCTACTCGGCCACTTATAAGAGGGAAGTAACGAACTCCCAGCTTACGCAGGAAGAGGATAAGTAACCGACTAACTTGGTTACCTCAACCCCTTCGCCGCGACTAGCCACTTCTCCTCTCTTCACGGCCACCGATTGTGTCGGTTGCGCGAATCCGCGAGCTCTTCTGCGAGGTCGGCCATCGATGCCAACGTCCTACGCATTCAACGCTTCAACGCACCCTTCTCCGGTCAATCTCGCCTTCAACGGACACACCCTAGCCATTCTACACTTCGCCAGGGGGTGGAGGAGGAGGAGAAGGTACCTCTATGAGACACCAGACGCAGAGATGGGAAGCGATGCGGAAGGGGATGGATGGACAGAGACACGGTGACCGCGTATCTCATACTGCCTTGCCCCGCAAAGGGGATTTTATTACCCTAGCTAGTTGTGAATGGATGCCGTATTTACTGGCATAATCCTCGAGTTTTTCTATCAAGATTCACGGCCGAAAAATAGTATACGATGGTCATGCCATGACCGACTAAACGCGAGTTTTGTCGCCGCCTTTACCGAATCTTTTCACAGCACTGTTGGGCAACTTTCGAAAACTATATCGGATGGGGATAATATGCATCGGCAACACGAAATTCACCTTTGGAACAATTTCACGAGGAAAATCTGAGGGAATGAAATTCTCCTATTCAGTGGCGTACCGGAAAATGTGTAGGCCCTCGCCAAAACAAATTTGCAGTCCCGAATAAAAATCTAAAGCCTTCTCAAAAATATTTGCCCCGCATTGCGGGGTTATCCGATAAGCCACTGCTCCTATTAGATAAGTTCCAGCATTTTATTAAATACTGCTTTTTATAGCGAGTTCATGCAGTATTTCCTACCAATGGGTCTATAGAATGTCAAGGTATCGTCACATTCCGACAGTTTGGAGAATATTTTCATTTCTTCTCTCTCTGTGGTTTCTTTATTATTAAAATAATGTGTAAAAAATTAGTGCGCAACCTTTTTATGACGCGAGTGTATCGGCGAGCCGGATGATAGTTGACATCGGAACTTACTCAAGAGATCATATGAGATCTTAAAAATTAAAATAAAGTGATAACCATTTTAAGAGTTAAAACTTTGCCAGGCAAGGTTTTATAGCAATAATTGTAATTAAAATATACAAAATTATCTGTATTAAATATCACAGACCACATCTTCATCAAGGCTTCGCGGGCCGCATAAAATCCTCTCGCGGGCAGAATTTGGCCCGCGAATGGTTGGTTGCAGGCTGGTGTAGAGGTAGGAAAGTTGGTCTACGCATAAAACAGCCGTATCGGTAATTGGACTGCACGCAAATAAATGTTTCGGTAATGTTGTATACGACGAAGTCCTATACGATATAAACCCTCTAGCCGCGCGTTCCACGTTCTTCAAATGTAGAACAGCACAGGAATTTTATTTAAAACTAAGTTTTTCAATTTTTAAAAATGGACGCACCTCATCTATCCATTGCTAGACTTAGAGAAAAATTAAATTGCGTTTCGTGGTTAGAGATCTTCAAAAAGTATAATTAATGACATATTATATAAAAATTCTTATAAAAAATTCGTTATTTTTTCATAATTAATGTGTGCTGTCATTTTGAATTTGAAACGCTACAATAATGATGATAATATTCGATCTAGTTTTATATGGAATAAGTAAAGAGTTGTCGACTTTTAATTCCCAAAGTGGACTTCAAATTGCAAAGGGGTCGTTGTTTCCATTGCCATTTTAATAGTTTTATTGGAATGTCCGTTTCCATTGCAAATGACAATATCACCGTAATCTTTACAATAATTTACTTAAAAATTACTTCTTGGATGCAATTCTACGATCAGCTTCGAGTTTCGTTTGTATTTTCACCGCTTAAAACACTGTAAAATGCCACAACCGATTACGCTTTAAAATAATGGCGATAATGACCATAAACATCTAAGCTGTGGGCAAAACCGCAGACTTTTTATCGAAAGTCACACCATGACTCCAGACGGTTATATTACACGAAATGATATTTAGTAACTGCTTGAGATAATTAAATGTGGCTTGGTAATTACTGAATGCGTTAACGACCGCCGACGACCATGAAATATCACGGTCAAATCGTCAGCGCATTTAATTTAAACTTTTTTGAGACAGTAAATAACGCTAAGCTAACGATCGCCAAGAGCATTCCGTTTCATTTTAGTTTTTGGTGTGACCACCGAAGTTTATCATTAATTTGCATATAAGGTCGCAGTGGCGGATCCAAGGGGGAGGGGGCGATCGCCCTCCCCTTGGACGACCCGATAGCCCTCCACTGGGTGCATTCTTAAATTCATTCCGCGCAACAATCCTTGTTTCTACTCAGAATATTAAGTCTGTATGACAGAGGAAAGAAAGATTATGATGGAGACAGGGATTTACAAAATATATGGTCGTCGGCAGAGACAGAATCGAGAGGGGGGAAGGGCCATTGGGGCGATCGCCTCCCTTGGGGAGTTTCTGGATCCGCCCCTCTGCTCTCATGTGAAAATTACTCGGGAAAATAATAGTACGAAAGTACGAAAGAAAATTCCGCGTCTAGAATTGAAAGATTTCTTTCAAAATGAGTCAAAATGAAGTATTAGAGACGTGGTAAAGATCTGAGAATGAGAAACCAAAATTAACTAAAAATTTATTTCAAGAAGTTTATTACATTTTCGATAAAAAAGTAATGCAAGAAATCCTGAGAAGCTTGCATCCTATATTCGATCCGGATATCGATTGACTTGTTCTTTATGACAAAATTGAATAAAATTCGCTGAAATTATGTTTTTTTTATAAAAATGGCTTATAACTACGTGTGTGGAATCATCTACTGAGTATGCCGCCTAAGAGAATGGAAAAGAACAGTTTCAGCAACGAGAACAGATAAGAAAATAATTTTTCTAACGAATTTGTTTTCTATTTCGTTCTGAAACTTCTATCCCGCTTTCTAATAATCAATCGCTTCATTGAAGCAGTGCAAGGGAAACGGGGATGACGATTGACATTCGAAACCAAATAATAGTTGCTGAGGATGGAGGCATAAAAAGCTGATTAAAAATAACGCCGAAAATAGTGCAAAAAGTAAAGCAAGAAACAGCAAAAATCAACGAATTAAAACCTGCACAAAACTCTGATTCAAAAGATATAGGTTACTTCTGCAGCCATAAAGAAAACTGAGTAAACACGTAGTTATAATTTATTTGATAAAGATCACAATCTATGCTTGCTAAATCAACAATATCATGGTCACGAATGAAACATCATCTGAACCACTGCGACTTCTTTCTTTGGAGCAAAGATACAAAAAACAGAAGAAATTAAAACAAATTGATATAAAAAACATTTAACAGACTTGAAAAGACACTCTTGCCGAAGTATACGCAAATGTATATCTCCATTTATTACAAGTTTACGACGACGCATGGAAACTGTCTTATGCTAAAAAGCGTACAGGAGATATAAATTTCATGTAATTATTTTTACAAATACAAACACTTTGTGCATTTAAAATTATCACATTTTAAAAATCGTCCTCTAGTTCGAACTTTCGAGTTTTTCAGCAAGTCTTAAATTTTCAACTAAGCGTACTAAATCTTAATCACGATAAATTTCTCTCACTTACTAAAGGTCGAGAAAGGTTCCCTTTTGCCACGAAACAAGTTTATTCACGGGGTCTGAAATATTCGGGTGCGTTCATCAGGAGACGGTGACGTAACGAATGCCTCAAGGCACTCGAACGATGCCTGCATTACGCCGACGCAGCCTTAAAGGCGAATGGCATTCCTATCGAACGCTGAATTCCGCGTTCGATCTGATGAAGCTCTTTGCCAAACGAATCGAGGCAGTAAACGCGAATCGAAACCCTAATCGGTTCTCGCAAATTTCTGAAGACGGCGCAGCCGTCACGACCGATGGATGTTGTACGAGTAAATACGTGGGTCTTTTTTATGGCCAACAATAAATTGTCACATTAACGTAGAAACGATAAGGTTTTGATGGCGATGGCAAAGTTTCCTGGGATACGGAATTTGAAACATATATTTATTACAATTGGTTTTTAAATAGTTTTGACCAATAATTTTGTCTTGTTCTGTTTTTTTTTTAACTTTTTCCTTTTATTATTAATGTAAACAAATAACAAGGAAGGGAATAAAAAAATAAGCCACGTGTTTGAGAGAGGTATTTCTGAACCATTCCTTGAAACAGCAAGGCTATATTATACAAGTAGTTAGTGCTTGCATTCTGCAAGCATTTCATCTCACCTTGAAAAACATTGATTTTTCAAAAAGATATTTCATTATTAGAAATATCTCTTTAATTCAAAATTTTGCACCTCTGCACCAAACAAACTACTGCTACTACTACAGCGTTTTTCGTTCTTTCCCTATGGGACAATATTGGAATAAAGTAAATCCCTAAAATTTGTAATTTTAAGAATATTATATTTTTTCCATTGTTTGGTACTAATCCTACACATTTCTGACAAATTTTAATGTTGTAGCAATCACATTTATCAAATTGTTTAAATTTTAAAATTTTTTAACGACCGCAATAATCATGTAGATTTTAAAATGTTTATCGGTGCATCAGCACTAAACTCTAAATAAGTGAAAATTTTCAGCTCCATAGCTCGTTGCCAAGTGCCTAAACCTTTATCTGTTTGTTTAAACTTGAAGAATTTTTAACAGTTGAATAAATTAAAACATCAAAATTTCTAATCCCTATTCGGTTATTTGACGAATTCTACCTTTACGAAAAATTTCAGCTTCGTAGCTTATTCAGAAATACAGAACATTAAATATTTGTTTAAGCATTTGCGAATTTTTAGCTGCCGCATTATTTAACTTTTTCAAGATTTTCGTTTTTCTAGTCGGTTATGCGCACAATCCTACTTAAAAAAATTCGACTCTCCAGTTTATCTGGAAGTGCCTAAACATTAGTGCCCTCCTATGTGATATATATCATAATTAAGAAGTAGGTATATGGAATGATAAACCAAACGCTGAACAGAAATAATGGTGAGAGATGACATTTTAACTTACAAATGGATAACAGACTGTTATTCCACTCTTTCCAAGAACTTCTAGCAGACACTCAAAATTGGTTTGATTTTATTTACCATTCTCATTATAAAAACCTCTGGAGATTCAATTGACATGTCCCAAATTAATAAACTAATAAGGCCGTGTATTTGCATCGACGTGGATTTTGTTAAAGAGAATCTATAAGATCCAGAAGTATTTCGTACTTCCTTACATATACGGCACTCCTTATTTCGTTCCATCTGTTTTTACTAGATATCGGCTTCCTATTTACCATTATAAGTGCACTAAAGAATCTTGCGGGATAAACTATACTATGGCTGCAGTAAAATCTTAACTACTATATTAACGCTCACGATTACATGCTGTTGTTAAAGTCACCGAGATAGTTTCGTGGCAGAGAAGATAACCAGCGCAGTACTTTGGTAGACTAAATAACTTCAGTAGCAGTAAAAAGATTAGGAAAACCCGATGGGCATTTCGGCTTCGAATGAGTCCTCATCAGTGGCGATTCACCGACAGTAGATTTAAAAAAAAAAGAATTTTATCAGTTGGATTTTAGCCAGAAGGCGATCTCCATTATTCTTTTCAAATCGTTTCACTTAACTCTTTGAAAGTATCAAACAAAGAGAAGTATATTCATATTTTGATTAAATCCTCTATTTATTGACGCATACAAACGAGTTCTGGTTCAATCCAACATCGAAATTTCGCATTTCTGAGTTCTTAATTGCCCATAAACTGAAGCCTAGCGAGTTTAGGCCTTTCCTCCGGCGACTTGTCGCCGTCACGCTAATCACCTTACAGAGAAAGCTTTTGAAAATATTACATCCTTTTACACTCAAAGAAGGTCAGACGGATCCCATCCTCTACGCATCAAATATTCCTTTCAAGCGGACGCGGAGGGAAAATCCCTAGTCTTCTAAGATCCCTTGTCTATGCAATACACTCATACAAAAAAACCAAAGAAAAAAATATTTGAATCTCGAGATGTTATACAATAAATGCGATTTAAAAAATAAGCGAGGATTTTTCAAAATCGTGAACAGAACGGACACGGAAAAGATCCAGAAATATACCCCATTACGTGAGAGGGAAGGTGAGCGAAAGTGAGGTTGAGAGATGACGAATCTCACGTATCTAGATCAATCGAAAGTCGTTAACAGTTACCACGAGGCAGATATAGAGTGGACATATAAACAGGGCGTCGCGAGAAAGAGAGAGAAAATGGCTTACTAAACTACTACATATATCGAAACATCGACATATGTGAATAAATTGATCAAATACGGAAAATACGTACAATTTTCAATATATAAATAATTCTGATTTGGGCATTTTTTTATTTTTTAAACCCTATTAAATTTAAAAGAAACAGTTTTTATCTAGGAATATGGGTTTCGGAAAAGGGTCCCTCAGAGGAAGAGTACTACGGCCGTGCAGTATGGTTATGATGAAATTATGAATAGTAATAAAAAAGAAAAGAAGCTGAAATGAATGGATAGATAGATGGAATTAATGGATCATACGATCCTTATGCTATCAGCTTGAATGTTGGGAAATTTGGGAACAGAAGAAAAAATCTGCTATGACCTGGGATTGAATCCGGATCTTCCACTTACTCGACAAGTGGAAGACCCGGGTTCGAATCCAGGTCATGGCAGATTTTATTCTCTTGTTTCCAAAATTCCCAAATCGACAGATATTCATCGAGGTAAACACTTGACTTGCGTACCGCAGATAATGCGTTCGAACATACAACAGGATGTCATTTTGGACAGACATTTCAAATTGTTGGTTATTCGGGATAAAATTCGCAGGTTAATCGAAACTAAAATAAACTTGAAGTGAAATTTTTAAATAAAATTCTCAAACTGTATTTTCCCTTTACATATTTAGAAAAAAATTGGATTAAACATTACTGCGCGTTCATACATTTTTCATTTGGATACCACGCCGAATGAGTTCGGTCGCTATGATGCAATGCCATGATGTTGTGATAGTGCACTGCGTCAAAGTTAACATGCGCAAGGGATGAATTTGAGAATAATTTCTGGATAAATGAGAAAAATAAGTTATAAAAACATTTGCATTACTTTTTACAAATATTCTATGATTTAACTCCAACCTATTAAAATGTTGAAATGGGAAATAAAACGGAATTTTATAATAAGGGGTGTCAAAAATCGAAGTGTCAAAATATCGATAAATGATCTTAGGAACACATTTTGACAAATTACAATTAATCAGTACAATATAGTCAAAATCATCACAGCATGAAAAAAACCTGTGCGGTGGTCACTTTCCTCTTGGTATGCATCGTATTATCGATCGAAAACTTCGACTGCATTCCTTGTTCGCAAATAATAGAAACGCGAAACAAAGCGAAGAAGAACGCATTCCCGATCGCTTGTTGCCACCAGAAATATGTATTCAAGGAGTACATCAGATCCGGAAAAAAACTCTTAGAAGTTAAAAAAATAAATTCGTATGCCCCTCGGTTCATGGCAAGCGGCCAACTCCGATTGGTCCATAAAACACCTGAAAAATATTCTTCCATTAGGGGAGGAGGGAGAGGAGATGTTACGAGTCTGGGCATCTCCGGTACGCATTCTTAGCGAGCCCAACAGGTAGCAGCGGGCGATCTTCCAGTACGAGAGAGAGTTCACACACGATAGCACGGCGGGCGGACGACTATGTTGAGGTCAAGGGACCCAAGAGGCCTTTAAGACGAACATCGTCCGCAGCAACTCCCTCTCTCTCTGAATCTGTAAGGCGGCGTAGGGCCCCCGGAGGCAAGAACGACCTTGAGAGAGGCGACCGTTACGTCATCGGACTTCTTTCTACCGATACGCTAATCCTAGGAGAGAAAGGCGTGAGGTGATTGCGAGTGAGGAAGAGGGAAGGAAGAGAGCGTGAAAAGGGAGAAAGGAGGGAGAAGAGAGATAGTGAGAAGTGAAAGAAAGCAGAAACAGAAGAGAGAACTGAGAGATATGAGAGAGATAGATAGATAGATAATCGTCTTTATTCGGGCGAAATTTGGACCATAAGGTCCATTCTTACATTTAACCCTTTGTCAATATCATGAATATTATAAATAAAAGTATTACAATGAAGAGTATATAAAATATACAAAACATAAAAAGATATGTGAAGACATATTTGTTTGTGGGGAAAACCTAGGTAAAAACAGGCTTGTTCTTCCTAGCAAAACCCACGCAGGAAAACACCTACAGTGAATGGGTGTGTGAAAAGTCTGCGAAAATCCTACATAGTGTATATATCACAACTTCAACAAAATATAGAAAACAGTAAGTAAAGTAGGAAAAATTGTAAATGCAGAATCGCTGTATACTGTTACAAATATACATATAAAGACATTCAAGTAATATGCACATGAAATATAGATAAATATACATTATATATATAATAAAGATATATATATATATTTATTTATTTATGGAGATGGAGAGAGAGGGGGTAGATAAATAAACGTCTTTACCAGAGCGAGATAAAGACTAACAACTAATGTAAGGAAGAGAGAAAGGGGGAGAGAGAGATGGAGAGACGGGGGTTGAGAGAGAGAGAGTGAAGGAGCGGGACAAAGAGTGGGAGAGAGGAAGCGAGAGATGGAGAAAAAGAGGGAGAGAGAAAGAAATGATATGGATGGGCAGATAGAGAGAGGGAGATGGAGTGGAAGAGATAAAGGAGAGAGCGAGGAAGAGAAGGAGAGGCAGAGATTGGATAGAAGGGGGGAAAGAAGAATACTTCGAACATAACTCATGAGCTGAGGTATTTCCGATTTCACAAGGAGTCTTTTCTGAGCAAACATTTGCTAGACTGAGGAATAACGCCATGAATGTTGACTAATAATCGCGGCGATTCTGGAAGAGCGTCAGTTTAGTCATTTTTCTCATATTCAGAATTACGCATGAATTATATCGTCTTTACTGAGCCCAGGTGATTGCCTCTCGAGTGCCGGGTTGGATTGGATTCAAAAAGGCTTCATCGAGCTTGCCGTATGTCTGTAATCCAATTGAAATTAAGTAGCATCAAGTGCTAAAAAATACGGGAAAATATTTCGGATACTAAGCAGTGGTTATTCACCGATTAATTCTTCGTTCTTTTTTAAAAGACTATCTGGTTGTCCAAAGGTTATATGGCCTTTGGAAGTAACTAATATTTCAACCGAATGTATTGTTTAAAAATATTTGCTTGAATGTTTTTCTGATGTAATTAAATATTTCGACGTATTCCAAAGGTTTTGAAATATTAATGCCGGTTATATTTCTTTGTTTTGAAAGACATACATGTTAAACAAAATAGCGTTTTATTAAATATCTAAATCATAGCATTTTTTCGTGAGATTTGGAGAAGTGAGTAAAAAGATAAATTAGAGTTTTAAGACAGCATTTTCTTTAAAAAAACAACTCTCTAACGATTTCGCAATTACCTAACAAATGACTTGATTTCACGCCTAAATACCTTTCTTTATTAATATTGGTGCATGTGCGGCATGCAGAGATAACTTTCCTAGGATTCCTAAACGCCAGAGGTGCGCAAACTGTGGGGGGCACCCCCTCAGGGGGTTCTTCTGTCAAAGTGGAACGCGATTATCGGCAAGTTTCCTCGATCGAGACCGACTTGGCGGCTATTTGGTTTTTCTTTATCGGTGAATATCGAATTTTACGCTTTGACAATTCTCATAGTCATAAGAATTTATTACAAACGACACAGACATGAGATAATATTAAATTAAAATGGGAGGCGCCACCGTTTTTAGCGATGAAAAGGGGGGTCGCGGTTTGAGATGTTTGCGCGCCGCTGCCATACGCGACGCGTAAGGCATAATATACGTATTTCTTACATTTGAAATAACTGCGAGTAAACATGCTCACGTTTTTCTTAGGATTCCGCAACTGCTGCTAATTAGTTTACTACTTCGGCATACCTTAAGCACTAAGCCAGGGAAGTTCCTAGTCCCTAAACAGATTACAAAATTACCATATCAAAAATAAACTTTCTCTAAATCAGTCTATCTCAACCGGAGGTCCGCGCGTTATTTCTCGGTCTGCGAGTTGTGTAGGTCATGAGGTTTATTTTTATTTATAACTCGTTTGATTCCGCGCATACCTCTGATTAATATAACCAAGTGGAAAACGAGGCGATGAATGGGAAATTTATGAACTAATCATGGGAAAATGGACCGTAGAAATTGTGGGACATCGTAGGAGGTCCGCGGCTCCAAAAATTTTAAGAAATGCTGCTCTAAACCACCTCATTGTCAAGAAACAGTTATATAATAAAGAGAGAATCTTCTTATCTATATAGTTGAGCCTAAGTTTAAAATATTTTTTTTTGGAATCCAAAGTGCAAATATTTTAATTTTTGCAAGACAAAAAATATAATACGTTGACGCCAGCTGCATTGGAAATCCAAATAAGCAATATTTACGATTGCTTGTAAAGATTTCATCATGAATATTTGCTGAAAAATAGGAAAAAAACGCCAATTTGGTTACACTTAACGTCATTTTTCTGGCTTATTGAAACTCGGCCGCTAGTTTTATTTGCATTTTATTTGCAGGTACCCGTCAAATCTAACTACGAATTGTAAATGTGATTTGAATGTCAGGTTTCACAACGCGGCGAAACGGATGCTCAATATGGTAAACCATTAGCCTGTTGACTCCAACTGAAACAGACACACTCGTAGTTTAAAGCGTCTGAAACGGAGCTGGTTACATATACGATCATTTTCTAATTTCAGTCAAATGAATTATCGAGCTCACGCCATAGCTTCATTAAAACGGCAAAGCATTGATATCTTCAAGTAAGCAGTTAAAAACGATATGGTGGATAGAGAAAATTATGTCGAAAATAATTAAATTTATCTTTTGGCTATGACTTTACTGTAGGGAATGCACTCAGAGGAGGAATCAAAATGAAAAGATGCAAAAACACTGATAAATAATTATCCCTACGTTGGTATCCAATTTGACGTGTTCTACCAACATTGCAATAAAGAAAGATCATTCCATTTATTTTTCAATGGCCTAGCTGCTACAAACGACCCTTCAGATACACCAGCGACCTTTTAATACATGGATAATAAAACCTTTTTTTCATTGGCGCAGAAAAGAGTACACAACGAAGAAAATTGCAAAATTGGTCAATGCCTTTCTCTACTCCAACATAAAAAGATATAAACTCCAAAATATATGCAGAAGAATGCCGAAATTCTGTTGGACGAACGTATAAGAACTGACCGAGTATTAAGAAGAATAGGAAAGAATAGGATTATAATACAACTGACAAGAAAAGGGAGAGCTAATTTGATCAGACATTTCACGGAAGCACGATGTGACAGAAGGAAATTTTGAAGATAAAGAATAAGTACAAGATATTAGAGGATTTGAAAAAGAAAGATAAATATGAAGAGCCTTTAGGAGAACAGGAGAATTTGGTGGGCCAAGTTAAACGTATTGCCACGGACTTATCTGTGGAGAGATTACTAATGATGACGATGGCTTCGACGTTGGAAATTTCATCGAAAATTTAACCGACCAGAAATGTTTCTCGAGCGGCAACGATGCTTGCGGCAACGATGCTTGAGGCAACACGCTCGGTTGACACGCCAAGCCGTTTGCGGAAAAACAACCAACTCCCGGATCGTAGTTTCCGAGTCCAAAAACGGTATAGACACGCGGAGGTATCCACTGCTCGCGGGGTCTATCCCATCTCCCAGCCTCTCTTCCTCACGTCTGGGACATCGGGGCGGAAATTCCTTCATCCTCCGCATAGCAGTGGGTCAGCGGACTCCGCTCACTTGCCACCCACGCCCTCTTCCGGTCGACGCCACGACAGACGGAGCAGGTGGAGAGTGGAAGGTAGAAAATGGAGGGCGGGGGAAAGAGGTTGGAGGAGTGTTGAAAGAAGCGACACCGCTTTAAAAATAAAGGTTGGAAGGATCCGAGGGTTTTTTCAATTCTCTCAGACAATGGCCGCGGGGAGAAGGGGAGGGGGAGGTTTCCACACGCGATCTATCGAACCGGACGAAATTCAGACCATGGAGGTTTGATTTTTATTTTCCCACGCGCTATAGCTCGCGGGGAAGGTTCGTGTCGATGTTCCCATCTCTCTCGAATCGTGGTTCAGGTACAAACAATAGAAATTCGGAATTCCGCGCTTGTATAGAGAGCCTATTGATCTGCTTCGCTGAAGCGTTCTTTCGAGCCAGACGGAGTCGGAATCGAAGTATTTTCGGTAGGAACCTCTACATTACACAGGAGACAATGGAAAATAATTCAGAAATAATTTGGTTCAGCAGTCCTGTATTTAATGATGTAAATATAGACAGGATTCGACTAAATATAAAATCAAACAGTGTTCGCCAGTAACGGGTGAGAATTGCAAAATATTTGAGAGTGAAAAGATAGGAAAATTGCATCCATGTAAGTGATTGCTGGATATTTACTTTAGTTGGAATAATATAGTTGTCCAGTATAGCAAATTATAGAGAACCAACTAAGATACCACTTTATGACGACGCCACAATTCAATGAAATAAAACAATATTTCAACTATTTTCTCGGCATGTACGAGCGGAAACGATCAGAACAGATGAATCGCGCGTTGAAGACCTGGATGATTGTAATTTTCACGGTCGAAGGACGAGAACAACATCGCGTCATCAAATATGGCTGTCGCTACCGGAGTTTCTGAGGACAGGCTTACAGCGCAGCTTACTCTTGCAAGTAAACAACTACTAGCTACGCGCGACAATTTAATAATTTGCCGTTATTTAAAACGCCGGCCCACATCTGGACATTATGCATCAATTAGTACGTCTCACGTGATTGAGTTTGCGTAAATAATTTAACGAATCCTCGCGAATTAAAACGCGTAAATATTTGTGAACTCTCGATGAGAAAAACCTGGAATGAAAAAAACCTCTTCTCCAGAAAATATTTTTGAATTTCGATTACCGTTATGCTAAATATATTGGACGAGAAAGAGACGAGATTAGCATGGTCGGAACTCCACCAGGTGCGGTTTTGTTCCGGTCTGTATTGGAAACAAACATAACATAGCAGTAAAATCTATTATTACTTGAATTGTTTTGTTTGCAAAAATCGAGATTTATTAAACTAAAGTCAAATATGGAATAAAATCTCAACGCTAGGGATGGTTATATAGAAAAACAAGTTTAAACAGTTTACTTTTTCGTGGCAGAGTGCAATAAACTTTCCAAGGATCAGGAATGCCAATTTAGAGGTAAAAGCACTGATTTCATCATCTCTTCAATGACCTCACAGAAGAGCATGACTGCGTGAAAATTCGCCTTAACGGTACCGAAAATGAATTCAAATGCTTATTTTACTAACTCTTCCGACCAGCGCGTGGCATATTGTTGAGCGAACGCTGCTCAGCGCCCAAAAGAATATGATAAGAAGGTTAACCGCTGAAATTCTAAATAAAGCATGATTATTAATTAATAATTAGGACTGATGGACATGGTGGTTTGCTTGGCACTAATTAAAAAGTATTGAGTTACGAAGGATATTCCGTGAAAACTATATATGACCTTTTGAATTCATCAAGCGCAGGATTTACATTTACGTTTTTGCCTGATGGTGGAAGGTACATCGCATTTTACAATAGAATAAATGCAGAAAATTAAAATGGCAGTTGTGAAAAAGCAGGACACGTGTAATGTAAATTAATTTTAAATCCCTCCGATTAGTTTTACGGAGAAAACTATTTTCACTTACTAAAAAAAATTTAATTGGATATTTGCCGATGGAGTAACGGTTCATGCTTTTCAGCCGATAAATTTTTAATTCAACATGCAAATTAATTTATAACGAAATATAACCTCGTAAAACTAAAATATGTTATGGCTTACCTATCTTAGAATTGTAATATCGGAGCGAATTTTGTACTATTGTCTGAGGAAAGGAATGAAGATTTTAATTTTTATCGTAGAATTTTGCTTATCGATTGAATTTCTTAGAATTTCGCGTAAATACTAGCGATTTTTCAGTTTTTATCACTCATTACGAGTGTTGTCATAGCAACGACTTTTGTCGGACTCAGATACGGTATATTCTAATACGTACACGGGTTATTTTTTCCGCATAAATACGCTTGATCAATTTAATATTCCGTTCGAATGTATTTGTAGTATTTTATAACGCTAAATTATGAAATTTAGGAACACAAAGAGCTACATATTCGCGATGGCTTTAAAGCTATTAAAGCCAATATAAGTATTTAATAAATGATTAAATGGAAAGTTGGAATCACAAGTTGTTTGGATCATCTTGTTCAATTATGGTTTTAGCCCTAAGACGGGATCGATAATTCTCTATTGTTTTCCTAAGAGTGTTTCTTTGCTGTCATGGCCATCCTTTAGTGATACCTAGTTGTCGTATTCGAAAACTGTCCTCTTAAGCGTCCCATTCTACAATCGATGTCACGTTTACATCTCCGTAGTCTTGCCTTCCAGCATATAAGTTGAGTTTCCATTATTCCTGAGACCTTCTAAGCTATTCACTCCTAACAGTTTCCCTTGAATCTTCAATTATAATTCATTCGCCGTTCCGTTAGGAATACCAAATTTAAATCTCCTCATAAAGACGCGAGGCTTTGTTTAGTGACATCATTTCTTTTTTATAGCGGTTTTTTAAAATCCGCTAATGTAATCGTTCTGTCCGTCAGTCCGTCCGTCACATATCCGGGTCCGGTGAACTACTTCTGCACCGTTCAATTTAGAGCAACCAAATTTTTAAGGGAATGTTCATTGCCATAAGTTCTTCCCGGTTGAAGTTTGGAGACTCCTAAGGCAGTCTAAGGGGTGAAGTTTTTATTGAAAAAAAAATAAAAATCTAATTTATCGGTTCTTTCCTTACTTGTTTAAGTGTAGTTTCCTTCGGCAAAATCCTTTTTGATACCATTATATTACTCGTCATATTGATATTTGAAAGTTGATCGACCTACGGCATATCCAAGGGTAGGTAGCAAGTTTCTTTCACTTTCTGGTACAATTATCTACTACCCTACCAGTAAGTCATTACAATCGGAGTGAGTTCGGTGTATCCTTATCGATTAAAACTAGTCGAAAGACGAGCTAATAGCAAAAACTCGGAAACAAACGTTAAAACTGAGATTTTCCCTCCTCGAGATTGCGAGAAATGAAACCAATCAGAAAGAGATGGAACAATGCGCTCTTATAATCAGCGCCGTAACTAGCTATTTTAGCACCCGGGGCAAACTACCAAACATGCGCCCCTCCATGAAAAATTCTCTAATACCTACATTTTTTACTATATGGATTTTGGGTGAACAATTAATAAATAAAATTAAACTATAAATGATGTAATTTATCACTATAAATGTACATAATTTAAATATATAATTATAAATATAATTACATACATAATTACACAATTAAAATACATAAAGTATAAATATTTTTAATATTAATTAATATTACTTAATTTTAATACAGCAAACTCATCAATAGCATAATCGAAATTTATAGTTTCTGCTATGCGTTATGTCTGGAACAAGAATAGCAGTAAAAACGCCCCTGCCCTTGTGCCACGCAACCTCGCACAACTTTCCATTAACAATTTTTGCGCCCCTTCTTAAGTTGAGCCCGGGGCAGATGCCCCGCTTGCCCCACCCTAGTTACGGCACTGCTTATAATCTTCACGACACCAATGATGGTGGAGCAATACTAACGCTTATTACAGCAGGAAACGGAATCCAGAGAGTGACGATTCCTGCGCGACAGCTATAGTTACGCCAAACTACAGCCTTTGCCGAATTACATGTTATCAAGATAATATCTCAATTCGTGAAAATACGACCAGCGGATCCAGATCTGGAACCGAAAAATAAAGTTCGCAGAAAAAGAAATTTGACATACAACAGCAGCACGTGGAGGAACCATTTAGTTTTCGAGTCAGGACCTATGACAAGAGGATACCGCATCACGCCAGTGTTTTTTCCTTCTTCTTTCTCTCCCACGAGACCCGGACTTCCTCCCATTACGGTCCACTCGCGCTTTATTAGGTAAAACAAGTGAGTGACGCAACGCGCCCCGCTTACGGACTTTTCCTGGAGTTCGCCTCTGACCTTCGAGAAAGACGCCCTCGCATCTTTCTTTTACTTCCCCTCCTCATAGTCCAAGAGGCTATTTTCTCGTGCATCGGAAGCGTGACGCTTTGACTTATTCACGGGGTCGTGACGCGTCCGCAGTCGCCGCAACGTCCTTAAAATGAACGCGCGGATATAAATCGTGACCCGAGCCAAGCGGAAAGGCGTGATTTTTTTGGGAGGCGAAAAACCTCTCCGGTAAAGTGTACGGATCACTTTTCTTTTTTTTTAAGGTCACGTATTTCGCCTCGCAACCGAATTTAAAACGCGTGCCGGATTTAGTAAGTTCAGACGCTTTCCGCACTTCCGTGAGGGCGTTGCGGAGGGGTAAAAATATACCGGAAAGATGAAGATATAACCGAAAGAATCGAACGTAAATCCATAGATAGCAGCGCTAGTTTTCCGCTATAGACATAACCTACCATGTGACGGCAAAGGAGACCACTAAAGAAACTACTTCTCATAATATAAATTGGAAAGCGGAGAGCCTGCACTAATGCCGCCGAAATGAACGCTAGAATCCATTCATTCGAAAAATACTCGAGTTTTCGACGATATATTCAGTTTATAAAGAAGTCTCAAAACTTAAAAGTTACGCAACTACAAAAACCTATTTGTTTCGCGACGTACGTTTGTTGGTAATCTAGAAAAGTCCTGGCAAGTTCTGTAGACGTCGGGTCAAACTCGTAAAGTTGGCAGCTCCGCACGTAACAGTAACAACAAGCCAAGTAGTGCACATCACGGTGACCTTGGAAAAGGTTTTACGGGATAACTCCGGTTCCAAACAAACGCAAATAAAATTACAACGAAATAAACGACGGATGACTTGAAACAGACAGAGAACGAAACTTTAGAATCCACGAATGTTCATTTTGTGAAGAGACAGAAGAATACATCTTTAACAGAATAAAATTCGAAAAAGAAACGTTTCACGTTTAGAATAACAGCTAGCGAGGAGGGAAGGAGGATACGAGAGGAAGATGTGCCGACCAGAAGGAATGTCGTAACCAAACTTCGTTTCTTTGCATTATGGTCTTAGACACGTGAACAAGCTATTCAAGTCTCTTAAGGGTTAATGGGTATTCAGTTGCGTCAGACGCTAGCCAATGGTATAATTTATTGCCTTCGTGACGAACGTATTGCAATGGCTGCGATACTTTTTATACGCTTCCGTTACACAAGAGAAAAATATACCTCCTTTGTCTGCCATGATGGTTTTGTGTTAACTCCTCCATCAATTCTGAACCATTTGGCGAATTTTAATAGCACTGTGTTGAAAAATATACAATAAACTTCCGATTTATTGGTTCCATCGTAACCGAGGCTATTACAGCTAATTGGATGTTCCGGATGACCTATATTCTTATTTATGCCTACACACAAAAAGTTCGTCAAAAGCTAATAACACCTTTAAAAATATCCACTGTTATTGTACAGATTAAGTTTACAGGTCAAGTGCTCTTGTGCTATGTAGTACCGTCTGTATTAGTTTTAGAACAAGTAAATATCGTACGTATGTACGTATCTATTGCATAACAAAAAATTACAAGTTTAAAGTCTGAAAATTTCTAGTTAATCGGAATTTCGAAATTCATTTAATAGCAAGTTTACTCAATACAGAAATTAAAAAAACTCATACACAGGGTGTCAACTAGAGCTTTTAAAAAACAAATGGCAAACACAAAAATGCTTTAATTGTAGAGATTAGTACGCCTATAAATTAATATCCAAGTAAACTGCGGAGGAATTTAAAGCTTTTATCATAAAAGAGTTTCAACATTTTATCCGAATTTTAATTCTCCCTGGGTTATCGACTAATGCACAGAATGCTGGATAACATCGACAATTATCTCCACGCGAAAATATAATCTTAATTGAGTTAATATTTTCCTAAATTAATTTATAACATTTTCGTATCTTCTTTTTAACAAAAGCAGATAAAAATAATATAAAATCTTTATTAAACAGAAATTAAATGGGTAGATGGAGTTTCGATGCTCATAGCGGTTTTCGGTGACAGCTGCGTCCGAAATATGATATGCCCGACGTTTCGAGACCGTTGCAGGTAGCTTCTTCTTGAGGAAGATATATGTTTAACATAAATGTTATATATTAATTCACCTTAAAAGGCATTAACTGCTACCGCAGAGATTTATATGAGCATTAAAATTCATTTTAGTTCCATTAAAGTTTTGATAAAATATTCTTTTTGTTTTCTCGCTTAAAGTTTCATTCATGAGATCAACACCTTTTTGCGGTTGAATGATGCCAGTAATGGATAACCAATCGGAAACTGAGTGATTTACTCGTATATACCCTAAGAACTTTCCTTAGGAATAAAAAATAACAAACCCCTGGATATTTCAATGAGAACTTCGTGTGTTCACTTATATAATTACCCTACTTGCTTCTCAACTCCGAGATTCTACAGCGATGCATCAATTAGGAGTGATAACCAATTGTTGGCGCAGTCTTTCAAATGTAAACAAGTCCCTGGCCTTTAAATCATCGCCCTTAACATCTCCAAACAATTCCGGCCCCTCTGGCGGAGATTATAAAAGGATTTTTAAGCAACGATGATGGCATTTTGTTGTGCACCTTTCTTTCCGCCATTGTAAAACCTATCCAAAACCCTCCACTAACAAAACAGCAAGGTGTTGGTGCATTCAATCCATTCTGCCGCCGAGATGAAAAGCTACCACAGCAGCCTCATCTTATATAGTTTGAGTGGCGAGCGATTGAGATCGTGATTCTGTTCGAGTGATGCAATTTCACAGTCGACGAAAATGAGGCTTTTATCGTCACTTTGTAACGCTCTGAAAAGAGTTAATTTCCTCTCTTTGTTAAGCGATCTACACTCAACTTTCGTACTGGAAATGGAATGAGGCCCCATTATTGGCTTCAGTGTGTCATGTAGCACGTGAAAAATTACTACAAAAACAACACTTCCTATTAATATGCATTTATAATCGGCATTCAAAAAGAGAAAATATAAAAATTAATAATAAGTTATATCTGTTAAGAACAATTTTCTAATCAAAGTATATTATGTTTCTTGCCGACGAGTACTGTACGCATACAAAGCTAATATCTTTTATGCAATTTTAAACAAATTATAGCTAAAAGTGATAGAATTTTATGGGTGTGTCTTCCCCACTTGGCCATCTATAAAATATAGCTCACCAGTCGAGGATAAAATTACTTTTGTATATTTATCGCACTAATCTCTAATGAAAAAGGTTGTTTTTTCAATGTGGCTGAAAGTCAATCCCTAGGACAGGGATTACCAACCTGGTGCTCGTGAGCGCCGCTGTGCTCTTTGGCAGCTTGACTGTGCTCTTCGGCAACCTCGTTATGCACTTTTGAGATGTTTAAATCTCGTTTCCTAACATCATTAATTTAACATGATCAGTCGCTTCCTTTCTAAACGTGTATAAGAACGTTACTAATAACAATTATGTTGGTTTGATTTTAATATTTATGATCATTATTTTTTTGCAAAAGTATGGCGGTGCTCGCTTTATATACCGGAATACAACTTGGTGCTCGCCACATGGAACAGGTTGGGAACCCCTGCCCTAGGATACATACGCTCACAGTCTGGTAACGATGATCAACTAATATAACCTTCGCAACCGAATAAATAAATAAATTTTTCCCAACTAATATGACGGACGAATTTTGTTTTCAAAAGGCTTCAAATTACCCTAGATATATCCAACTACCGGGATGACGAACTACAAGTGACCATACGTTTTCTCATCGAATCTAACACTGAGGTACATCGCCGAGAAATTCCTTAAATCGGCCGCGCAGAATCGCCTTGATAGATGCGATGGCGAGATTACCGATTCCGTTTCTAAACAACAAGAAAAAAGCTCTGGTTCGCACCAACATGGCGTCCTCGTAATTCAATGAAGCGCCTCGTACTTACATTGGAGCAATGATAGAAAAAATCAAACTTTCGCCGGGAGATTGAAACCCGTCTCCGGACGAAAAAAAAATCGAAACGTTTTCTCTGCCAGCAACAATATTCCACGGCCCGATGACCTACACAGTGGGCCGAGGAAACTTCTCGCTCCGAATGGATCAGAACCAAACCGACTTGGAGGACGCCATTCGCTTTATGGAACGAAATTCGATAGGAAGCAGTACTGGATTAAAAAAGAATGCGTACAAGAGATGAGGAAACGACAGTTTGATAGAAAATTCCCCCAAGAAACTTTATAGGGTGAGAAAACTGGAGTCACGGAAAAAAATTGTTTGGGAATTCCGCAAGGCATTGCCAATAAGATTTCCACTGCACGAAAATCAAGCATTCAGAGCATGTGCTTAAGCAAAGCTAATAAATATTTTGTGCTAATACAACATAACGAGACTAGATGAAAGAAAGGGCCAGTTCTAGTAATAGTGTTTTTAGATTAAAACAAGATGATCCAAACGGAACTTATGATGCCTACTTTCCATTTAATCATTTATTTAATACTTAAATATATTGGATTTAACAGCTTTAAAATAACTGCGGGTATATAGCTCTTTGTGTTCCCAAATTTCACAATTTAGCATTATAAAATATTACAAATATATTCGAACGGAAAACTAAATTGATCACGCGTATTTATGCGGCAAAAATAACGCGCGTATGTATTAGAATATACCGAATCCGAGTCCAACAATAGTCATTGCTATGGCAACACTCTCGTATTGAGTGACTAAAACTACAAAAATGATAATATTTACGCAAAATTCGAGGAAATATGGTTGATAAGCAAAATTCTACGATAGAAATTAGAATCTCCATTCCTTTCCTCAGAGAATAGTACAAATCCTGCACCGATATTACAATTCTAAGATATGTTAATGCGCAAGAGAAAATTACCCTGCACGATTGTTTTCAGATTATCTATTTAAATCAAACGGGAAGGATAATTCCTGGAATCGAACCCGCAACAAAAACTATCCTCGGGAGCTTGGCTCCAGTAGCAGGAGATTTTCAGCAAGTGTCTTGAAAATTGGTCTATTGGTGCAAAAGTTAATAGGGGGGACAGAGAGATAGACGAACAGACAGACGGACGGACAGACAGACGGACGGACAGACAGACACAACGACAAAACTATAAGCCTATTTCCATTACGGAAAGTAGGCTACAA
Organism: Tanypteryx hageni; assembly: GCA_028673005.1. Lineage (NCBI taxonomy): Eukaryota > Metazoa > Arthropoda > Insecta > Odonata > Petaluridae > Tanypteryx > Tanypteryx hageni. The sequence goes on from CM054114.1 coordinate 74,711,972, forward strand.
ATTAAGACTAACAATAAGTTGGAGGAAATTCATGAATTAGCACTTCGGTATCAAAGATTGAAAAAAAATATTCTTTACCTTAGCTAACTCCAAGAGCCGTAAAAAAGATTATAAAAAATTCTCATCTCGGCTACGATGCAGCCTTCTTCACTGGTGATTCGTCGAAACAGATTCTAAAAAAGAATTATAGAAGATACCTAATATTAGCACTTATTTTTTCAATTTTTGACACCTAAGAGCTAATTCTTGAATATGCTTTCAGCCTTAAGACTGACTTAAAAAACGCACCGTTACTGATGAGACTCACGCATTATTTTCAATTTAAATCAACTGTTTCTATACGAGTGGTTAAGAGTCCATAAATAGATGTACTTATACTGCAAACAGCAAGAACTTTCCTCGTCTCCAATTACTGTCGCCATGGCAAACACGTTTCGAATACTCGTGTCGTCATCGAATTCTCAAAGAGCGCTTCGTTCACCTTCGCGACCACTTCGATAGTTACCGGGAGACGAAGCGCGCAGAAATAAGAGTTTTGCAGATAACCCGCCCACTATTTCCAGCGAGACTTCGGAGAAATACGCGGATAGGGAGAGAAGGAGATAAAGAGAGAGGCTTTTGCGCAACAATATCCATCAGCGCTTCGGGGGGGGGGAAAAACAGTCGAGTGACCAGGAAAATTAAACCTCGGAGAATTTTTTTACCAAAACCGACTGAGCAATAGTCTATAAAAAAATTTCCTATTAAATGCGTGAGATATAGAGATAAATAAGTTTGCGAAACCCCCCTAATTCGACTCCATCCGACATACAATTACCCGATTGACTTCGATATTCGGACATGCGACAAAACTTGCTTTACCATTTACACCAGGGATCTCAAACAAGCGAGCCGCGTAGAGCATCGATGCGACCCGCGATGTAAGGTACTTAATACAATAATGAGGACCATACTTTATTTCTTAAAAAGTACTTGAAAAGGTAGGAAATAAACATTTCTGAAATGTTTGCTGTTCATTGTTCAATCCTATTAAAAAGCACCCTACATACGAGTAGTTAGCTCCGCGCGGTTATTTTCTCATCGTGGACAGCCACGTTTTTGCCGCGCACAAGTCAGAAAATATCGTATGAAAAGCTACGGAGAACATTACAAAAAAAACGTTCCTTTTTACAAAGAAAAATATTTATAGTTCTCGTGACATCGCCCATAGGCAGAAAATTCTTCTTCCGCTTCGAGGGGAGCCCGTGTAACCCTTGACTAGTGGGTTCGTAATTTTTTTTTGGACACCGGCTTACCACTGCTGCCCACGAAGTTTGGCCACCGACGCAGGACTTTAAAAAATTAGATGGAACATGGGATTCGGTACAGGAGAATGTTCTTAACATGGAATACGGCCCGCGGATTTAGTGCAGTGCATTAATGGGCGCCGCGGATTTGGTGCATTGCCATGATGTGGCTCGCGCTTGATTTGGTTACGAGTCCATTGATTCATACGAATGGCGAAGGAGACGACGTAGCGGCAAATGCGATAGACGCCGTCGGTATTCTCGCTCCCGAATTCCTATAACTCGCTCCTTATCTAAGGAGAAGGAAGTATCGTAGCAACGGAGAAAGCATAATTAAACCCTCCTTGGCGGAGGGTGATAGTTGATAAGATCTTACCCGGAAAAGATAGAGGCAATGCATGGGTCATTTGTTTCAACCTTTTCCTTTCACTACTCGCTAGGAAGGGTTTAACAAAAGAAGAGATTTAGAACATTTTTAAGACGTATATTTACATATATACATCTGTGTGTGTGTGTGTGTGTGATTATAATGACTGAAAGAGATAGAAAGATATTTTTATCGATGTAAAATGGATTTCAATTTACAACATATGTTGCTGCCGCAACTTATCAAACATCAAACATCTTTTACGTCAAAAGTGTTAATGGAACAGACTGAAGCCAAAAGGAAAGCAGAAACACACGCTCGTCCCGTCGGTAACAGTAAATTTTATCCTTCGTCCAGGTCATAGAACCGGTTAATAAGAACTTAACAACTTAACATTAAAAGGAGAGAATGAACAATAACTGCTCAGAGCCACTTTGGCAAGATCCTTTGATTCTCTTAACCAAACAAGAAAAAATACATGGGCATAGAAAAACATAGAGCGTCATCTATATTAATAAAAGGCAATGTGTGAGTGAACAGTATATCTCGAAAACCAAGAAAATTAGAGACTTAAAACTTGGTACACTCAATAATGGGACCAAGAAAAATAAATAACGTTTCTTATTCTTATCACTCAAGTTCTACGTTTAAATCATATTTTTTGGAATCTTTTAAGTTTTTTAACGATATGTTGCCTTGCCGACCGTGTCATTGTTAAACCTCGAGATTGTATTGTCGCTTAATCGTTATACTGTATAAGTAAGGAATGCGTGCTTTGAATGCTTTAATACGAAAGAGGGACAAAATGAAATGTTACATAAATTTTAAAAAATTTTGGGCGTATAAAAATTGTTTAGCGTAATTTTTTTGTCATGCAATTTCTATTCGCACAAAACTATTTTAACTCTCTGGAACACTCAATTATGTGAATTATATATATATATATATATATATATATATATATATATATATATATATATATATATATATATATATGTATATATGTATATATATATACACATATATTGCTTACTTTTTAGAGTATATAAAAGTTGGTTTCATTAATTTTTATTTCAATGTAAACTTAATACTTAATTCACTCATACCCGGCGTACTTGACTGGAAGCTACGCTAGTGCCATTATAAAGATAAGTTAAATACGTGCTAAATAGCAGCGGCGGTACTTGCAGATAAAATTATAGACAGAAACGTTATTAACGTGAAATGCTGTATTGTTGCAGCTGCAGCAGAGATGAGTACAACGAGATATTTGTGAAAGAGTATTTGACGATTTTGTAAATGCTATTTTATTTAAACAGCTGCCTTTTATAATGAGTGCAATAACGATAACAAAGACGAACAAACACAACCATGACTTGGGCAGGATTTGAATCCGAGAGACTAGCATTGAGAGTTAACCATTTGTAAATGCGGACAGACTTAGATCAGCGATATTCCTGTCCGAATTACACAAAGCAACAGGCGAATTTGGAGATCACGAACAAATCACTTATATTTTGATTAAATAATACTAAATATGAAATTATCCTTAATGATAAGTTTAACATGTTTTCAACGGATAGTCTATCTTACACCAGTAAAAAAATATCTAGCACATCGTCGGCCATAAAAACATCGTGGTCGATATAACGTCCTTGAAACAGCAGAAGACATAAAAACCGTGTGAGATTAGAAGCTTCCGGATATGGAGGATAATCCAGGAAATAAGTTGGCGAGAAAAAGAGATAAGTTTAATCGAAGCGATCAAAGGCACGGAATGACACATGTCGAGAAATTAAGATATTTCCCAAATGGGCTATCGATTGGCGCGTCATTAGGAAAACAAAAAAGAGCTGCAGGGTTCCTCACAGATAATTTCGTGGTCGAGGAATGCGAAAAGTGGATTGTCCCAGCGACGTAAGTATGCCACCGCAATCATGATCGGGGGAGTGGAAAAAAAGAGCCCGAAGACCCAAAATGTGAATTATAATTGCAAGGAAATAAACGATCTAGAACAGTGGTAAGCAAACTACGGCCCACGGGCCGCGTGCGGCCCGCCAAACTGTGATTACAAATAGATTTAACACAAATTCAAGTCATATGCATTCACATTACTACAGTACTACCTCATATTGAAATGTTAACACTAAAAACCTAATTTAGACTTGATTTTCACTAATATGATAGCTCAGAATCTCTAGTTAACGTCTGATTTAAAGTCTAATCTGGCTCGCCAAAGTATTGATAAGTTAAAATGGGGCCCGCAGAGGAATTCCCAACCACCGATGCGGCCCGGCACATAGAAAAGGGTAGGCAAATAAACTATTCATTAAAAAATTTTATATAAACTACTTTTGGGTAATTAGTGTATTTCTGCTCTTGTATTCAGATCCCAAAGAATGCCGAACAACTCGAAAACGGCTGAATCTATTTGAACCATTCTTTCAGTTTTTAGGGTGGTTTCCAAAGGAAATGGTCCTGCCTGTGTGTGTGTGTCACTCACTAACAGCTTTTGCATCAATGGACCGATTTTCATGAAACTTGGTATGAGGCTCGTGCCACCAGGGGTCACCTCGGAGTATATTTTATTTGGCGAAGATTGAAGTCCCGGGTTCGATTCCAAGAACGTTTTTTCCTATTTGTTTTACATAGGAAGTCTCAAATCCACCGTGCAGAGATATTTTCTTTAACACTTTAAAATATCTTAAAATTGTGATATCGGAGCGAGGTTTTGTGCTGTTCTAAGGGGAAAAGAATGTAGATTATAATTCTTATCACAGAATATTGATAATTGATCGTATTTTATTGAATTTCTATTACAACAGCGTTTTTGCGTTTTAAATCGCATTTTATCGGGATGTTGCCATGGAGACGATTATTACCGAACTCGGCTTAAGCATAGACAAGTGAACAAATGGGTTATTTTATTTTCCGCACGATTACACTTCAGCAATAGATAGTTGATCCATACATATTAGCGAATAAACAGTGACATTTATTAAATTGGTTTATTTTAAAAAATATATGCAAAATATAATGTCAGAATGAGATTTTGACATTACTTTTAGTATTTTCAGCAATTACAATTACTTAGGAGTTACACTCAGTAGCAACATGTCCATTAGGGATCAAGTCAAAAACGTGCTGGCATCGGCAAACAGGATTTAAGAGCTTTCCTGGGAGGATGCCCTTCGAATGTTAAGGAAATCGCATATTTTTCGCTAATTCGTCCTATCGTAGAATACTGCTGCGTAGCCTGGGACCCTTTCGAGGAAGGCCTAACTACGGACTTCGAAATTAGATTTGTAAAAGGAGAGTATCGATACGATAGAAGCACATCGGAGATTTTGAGAGACATGAAATCGCAGGCAATGAAGAATAGAAGAAGGGAATACAAGAGGAAACCATTCGAATAGTTTAATAGCTTCGAATTGGTTGAGGACGTGCGCGGCATAGTTGTACCCACCGGTGCTAGTGAGCGAAGGGCTACATCAGAGCGTATCAGAAAATATGTCGAAATAGTCACTAGAACCAAGAAATGCTACAGATCATTTTTACCAGACGCGATAAGACAGGCCAATAGAGGCTTTAGCTAGAGCTTGTGTTTGATGCAGAGACACCCCCTGCCAAACACTGGTGGCTTGCAGAGCAGCAATGTAGATGTAAATGTTGTTGTTCTCCGCCACATTGCTGTTAACTCTTTCTCCTTAAACTTCCAAAGTAAACGAGGAAATTTTCAATAATTACCTCCCTTAATTTGAAACATTTTGATTTTCATATTCGAGATAATCAAGTAACGTGTATCCAGTAAAAAATATGTTAATAATATCATCAGTCGAAACAGAAATCGCTAATTAACTTGGTATTTTTCATTTATTTTAATTGTTGTATTTGATATTACTTTAATTATGTAGTAAATTTTAACAACAAAATGGTCTTATTCTCTGTCTTCTGAGTGATAATACGGATAGGTAAATAAATAAGTAATGATCAGCTACAGAAACACGTTCATCATATTCAGAAAGGCTACTGAACGCGTAGAAACCTCTCAAACATAAAACACACAGACACGGTTATACTCATAGGCTGTGATTTTTAAAACTTTTTCTCGCGACACAGTTTAAGAAATTTCAACACAAAGGAAAAGATTCTTCTGGTCAGTTACATTTCTTAATTCATGATTGAGGGCAATTGCTGCTATAAAAATAGTGATTCCATTAGAAGGAAAACAGTTATCGCAACAGGAACATTTCCTTCATTGATCTTTTTGACTCATCCGATTTGGTTAGCCAACGAGCGTTCGATGTTTTCCTCATGAGTCTTGCTATCAATTATTGGGTCACAACCTATACATAAAGGCTGAACTTATTCAAATAGGGAAATGATATTAATGAAATAATAAATGAATAAATCTTAATTTTCCGGGACGGTTGCGCGAATGAAGTTACAAAGAAAATGAAACCTTAAGAAGTGGGGGGAAAAACGATGATCTCCACCAACAATTATGGGCGACATTAGATGAAACTCGGAGGGCGAATAGGCGACAGGATATTTTCATGGCAATCGGAGAGTAATAGAATGTCAAAGCGACGATTTTCTTACAAACGAATAAAGAAAAAGTCCGTCCGCGACCGTGATCTAGTTTTCCCAGCGCTCAAGAATTCCCGGAATGCTTTGTTACTAGGGTGGCAAGCCACCAGTCCTAGTAACCTGTCTAGCCTTGTTGAAAAAACGGGCGTGAAACGTCTTACACGGTCAAAGGTTGACGTTCTCAGCGTGATCCGATTTCTGAATATGAATGAAGTAAAACTGGCTGAAATCCATCTCCTAGGAGGAGAAGTAAATTGATACGACGGAAGCAGGTTTGGATTCGGTGCGTCTCATTCGTCACCCGATAGGTCATATACACAAGAAGAAGTGCACCGACACAGTCACACAAGAGACAGTCTGAGGGACAACACTGACCTCATTCGAGTTATTATCATGAAATTGAGATATAAAGAACCAACTCGCCGCGCAAACCTACTCTACAATACCAATCAGCATATTTACAAGACGACCATAAGCACGGCGTGCACGTGTTGGGTAAACAAGCAACTCATCCAAAAATCAGGCACTTGAACTACAAATATGGAAGTAATTCCTCCTAATCCACGAATTAAAGTATTGACAGACTCACAAGAGAGAAGAGAAAGGGCGAGGCAGCAACAAGGATAGTACAGATACAAACACGTATAAAAGTGGAAGAAAGAAAAAAAAACAAAAGACGCACAACTGTGTGAAATCCTGGTCTTTGGCGAGGAATAATTTCCCGCAAATTTAGTTAAGATCCTTCTTACCACCTTCAGAATTTATTATTGTGTGTGAGCAATTGGGTAGGAGTGCCTAGGAATTCCCGGTCGGTCTAAAGACATACTAACTCCTAGATACGAGTGTAAGTTTGAAAATCAGTCCTCGATGAGAAATAATTGTTCCGTAAACCTGTTTATATTTTTCATTTTTTATATTAAGTTTTCATTTAGTTTTCTTCTGTACATTTGTTTTTGCTTGTACTTTACTATCTCATTCTCTCTCCCCTTCCTTCTGAATCTCTTAATATTCTAATTTACGGCTTAGGAGAAATTATTTCCACATTTTACATTCGCCGCAGTCTGTAAAATTAAATGTTAATTATTGTAACTTACAAACGAATAGAGGCCAGCCTAATAAATGGTTTAGCGAGGCTCCTACTTGCGACGCCGAAATCATAAGTTGCGCTTTCCTTATAGTTTACCTATACATGGCACGCAAGTAGATAATTGACAATTATCGACAGATGACGATGACAGCTCAAAGGCAACAATGTTGATACAAAGTATTTAGAAAATATTCGGTAAGCTAAATAGAGGAGAATGATTGTGGAAAAGGTATTTATTTAAGAGAAGCGAGTCTTCACAAATAATTATCTCTAGCTGTTCAAGAGCATCCAATTTGCGACTTTTAATTTCAAAGTGGAGGAATTTAGGGTTGAAGGAACTATGATGATTGAGGTTTAAAAGATGTTTCGCAAATTGAGAATTCAAATTATTTAAAAGGAAGTATCGCTTATGCTCTTTAATCCTCTTGTTAAAACTCCTCCCCGTTTGGCCGATATAGACCGCTCCGCGATCATCATAAGCAAGTTAAAGTTTTCATGATGAGTAAATTCCACAGGGTTGAGCCTGACCTCATTATTGATACAATATGAATAAGTTTCAGGAAAAGGAAGACAAGTGCATTGCTGAAATAATGACTAGAAAAGCAAAAGCCGCCTTTGAAGAAAGAAACGGGCAAAATAAATAAAGACATACGAAAGAAATTGTTAAAATACTGTGTGGAGTATCACCCTGTATATAGCGGAAACATGGTCACTCAGGGAAAATAATATAAAATATCTAGAAAGATTCGAAATGCGGGCATGAGAAGAATTCTGAAGATAAAATGAACTAATAGGATGAAAAATGAGGAAGTACTAAGAAGAGCAGGAAAAAAGTGAATTATTACGCAGAATATAAGAAAGAGGAAGGCGAACTGGATCGGATATTATCCGAGGAGAGAGGCCATGATTAAAGTCGTGTTAGGAGGAAAAAAGAGAAAAGGAAAATGTTTGAGATGGAAGAGAGTCACCCAGGAATGAAGGAGATTGCGGGAAAACGGGAGCATGCGGAAAACTGGGTTTAAGTCATAATGATCATCTACCGACAGAATGATGATGCATTCAAGAAGGTTATTGTTTGATGAATTCCGTAAAATTAACTTGCTCGGTTGAAATACCTGAAGTAGGTGCAAGACACGCAAAAATAGGAGGTTATTTTCCTTCAATCAGAAATTGAATAGAAATTTTCGCAAAGAGTGAACTTGCAGCCCTGCTTGCGTGCTTTGCCTCAAGCTGTTCATTTTTCTCTTCCATTTTTAGCCAAATACTAAATACAAAATTTCTTAGAAATGCGTGCAATTTCTTAGAAATGTGTGCAATTTCTTAGAAATGTGCACAGCGGTATAGCGCCCGATATGTATACAGGCAAACCAAATACAAAAGGCGATTTTCGTTTCAAGCAACGCGCCTAAGAGATGGCGCTCCGCGAAATCATTCGGTACGTAATTCGTGGACATGCACGTTAAGGTATTCGTGACATTTCCCGCGCGCGCTCTCGCTTCAACCCGTCTAATCCAAACAACGCGATGGACGGTGTCCATAATCCTATATTCAAACAAAACCGGCGACGATAAATAGGCCATCGAGACCCGTCCAACTTGGAAGGAAGTGGAGGAGATGATGCCGAGCTCCACTCAAATGCACCGCTCTTAATCGACACGGGAAACAAGCTTAGAGGAGAAAAGAAATCAAACGCGTTGGCAACATTAGCGAGGATCCGTCAAGAACCCGCAGTTGGTAAGCCTGGGTCGAAAAAAACAGCATCGTGTTCGAATCACAAAGTAGATTTGTCGCCGTCGCGAATCCGATCGTCGATTATCCAATACGGAAGCCTCCGCGTCCACAACAAGAGCTTCAGAGACTTCTTCGGTGAGGATTGCGAATAAGTATGCCATACAGGAGGGTTTGAAAAGACCGTGAAAGGTTCTTGAAAAATCCTCCTCTCACGCAAATGGATTATATTTCTCATTTTTAGCGGTTTAAAAAAAATCTTCTTACGCGATCGGCGTGTCCCTGTCCTCCTAAACCAGTGGTTAGCAACCTTTTCTATATAGCGGGCCACATTGGTGGTTGCGAATTCCTTGGCGGGCATTACAAGTTGTCAACGCTTCGGCGGGCCGGGTTAAACTTTGACTTGGAAGTTAACTAGATGTTCTGAGGTATCGTATCGGTGAAAATCAAGTCGAAATTAAGTTTTAGGCTTAACATTTCAATCTGAAGCGTTTTATTGTCGTAATTTGAATGTATATTATATGAATGTATTAAATTTTACGGATTACTTTTTAATTTAATTAAATTAATAATTCACGGGCCGCATAAAACGCTCCCGAGGGCCGTGGGTTCCTCACCACTGTCCTAAACGAAAGCAAATAGAGACTTCGTTTCTCCGCCAGTCGATTCAGTATTCCGTACACGTTTGATCAGTTTGTCCGTCTGTCCGACTATTTACTTTAACCGCCATTTATTGTCTTCTTCAGCAGCTCTTTTCTTGTTTTACTCGAGATCACAAGATTGATAAGCTTCAAAAAAATAATCGTTATTTGAAGAAAAAAGAATGAAGATAAATGACTATTTCATTTAAAACGCATTTCAGGAGGACGAGACCATTTCCAATCGTTTTCTCTCATCGAACTGGGTAATATTATAAAACTCTCATACCGAGCCGTCGGAGTCACTTTTTGGAAGAATCCCATTAATTCCGGTTTTAATACCGGGATTCATCCCTAGTAGTGATGGAGAGCGTCGCGCATTATCTTTTGCGTTGATGTGACGCGAATTGTCGTTGGGTTAACCACCCATCAGAAACGTAGCCGACTACTCATACTACATTGCCCATAACGGTAGTCTACCTTGTATTACACTAAAGAAATGCGGTTTACTGAATGGGTGATAGATTTAGTAGTATATGAATTTTTATATATGAACATATATATATTTCATTCTTAAATGGAAGCATTCAAAATCTGGCTCTCAGAAAAATTTTGCCAACGGTAATAATGACCCCTTGGCCGCTACAAGGGAAAACCGTGCCCTTATTAGTTTTTAACAATAAAATAAACATTTATGTTAAGTTTCAAAAGTGGTGATTTTTAATTTTAATAATTAAATTTGATATAAAATCAACAAGAATTTATGGATATGTTCAAACACAAGTTATAAATGTTTTTGTTGCGGTAAAAACCGCGGCATGTCTTGCTGTGAGCGGCCAGATCTGAGGAAGCAAAACAGAGATAACGTTTTTTTTTAGTATTTCTGCCGAGTAAATATTAAATAAATAAATTCTGAGGAGCTAGATTATGATTTTGTGCTAAATGTGGCAAATAATTTTAAGAGTTCAAAAAATACGTAGAACAGAATTGATCAGGAACTTAATGGGAACGAGTATTTAACAGTAACAATTAACACGAATTACAGAGATGGGGGTGCCGGTGGTGTAGTGGTTAGGACGCTGGCTGCTACCCGCCCGATGCTTGAAAAAGTCATCGGGTACGAATCCTGCGCGAGTAGGATTTTTCTCAAGGTCACCCGGCCCCCTGTTTGCGTAGTTTGAGGAGACCGCGCAAATTCAGCTGTTCCGTCCTTCGGAAGGGACGTTAAGCTGTTGGCCCCCCTGGTGTTCTTCGTAAGAGCAGGCAAATGCCGGCACCGGGTTTCCCTCCTCCCTCCCCGGTTATTCATTGCACTACCTCTGAGATACCCATTTGTGCTGCAAGAGAGGCGAATTGACTGGGCATTCAAACAATCAAACAAATTACAGAGATAATACTGCCACGCAGCAAAGCGAACTCAAATAGTACGAATTAAAAAATCGGAGTCCCGATAGTCTATTTCGCGACACAGGAATACAGCATTGAAGACCGGGGACAACGCAACAAGAACAAAGCCTCTTCACAATAGTATTACTGCTTTACCTTGATTGTAGATGTTTTGCTACTAGGGTGACTGTGCTCGCAAAAATAACAAAAGACTGGGCACTCAAGTAGCAGAAATCAGGACTGAATGAGTAGGAAAAATCTCATGGATGCTCAGAATATGACTCGTTTTTACAGGATCCCATCAATACAGGAAGGAAAATTAAAACGCATATGCGCGTCGGCAAGGCAGGGAAAATTCCCCCGCCTAGGCGCAGTCACGGCAGTCAAAGGCTAAATGAAAACACATAACCTATCTTCTTTGTTAAAATTTACGAATTAGAAAAAAAGGAAATCTACAAAGAATTGAAAATAAAGCGAACGCGTGACTCGAGAAGTAAAATGTATCCACACTGAATTTCAGACTTCGAGATACACAAGCCTGCCTCTCTTTAAAATGAGGTCGCTTAACAATAAGAGCCAATGTGCTATACAAAGGAGATTTTATGCCTCCAATTGAACACGTTGCTTTTCCCGGTAACGTATGGAATGCCTGAGAACGTTCAGGTGAACATCGAATTCCATTGTTTTGCTTCGCCCTGGCAAACCTCTAAAATGTCAACTCAAACGGGTTTACCGACCTCTTTAAAAAATTCCGAGTAGTGTACATTCACAAAAAAGGCACACGCAAAAAACTGATCCGGGTGAAAAATGACTCTTTTCTTCTCTCTGTTCTTCGCAAAAAAAACCAGGAAATAACGAGAGAATTTTCAAATAATTTAGTTAGCCATCAAGTTTTGGAGAATCTACAGCAAATGAATAGCATCTGATTACGGAATGTTCGCTTTGCAGGGACAATGCAACTGTTCATTTACAGGTGTTGAGCGAATACAAAAATACGAATATTTCTTGTATTAAAAATGAGTCATTCGGGCTGTCACGAGAGTTTTCAAAACATGTAGCGCCGAATCTTAGGGTTCCGCGATAGCTTAATGGGGATAAAGTTAAATTACCATTCGCCTTATATCAGGGGTCGGCAATCTTTTGAACATGACGGACCACATTCGTAATGTGAATACTTCGGAGGGTCGTATTGAAGGTCACGAGAACTTCGGCAGGCCGCATGAGTGTTTGCATCCGAAGCTATCCAGAGATTCTGTGGACTCACATTAGTAAAAATTATATCTAAATAATTTACTAGCGTTAAATGTTTATCAGAAAAGGTTTTGAGGACAAAATTTGACTGGAAAAATACGAAATTTTCTGTTTAATTTTACCGATAACTTTTTCATTATTGCTTCGCGGGCCGCATAAAGCGCTCTCGGGGGCCGCACCCGGCCCGCATGTTGCCGACCCCTGCTTTACATCATCGATGCATCAGCTCTAGTTTAGGGCACCTTAAAGACGACATTAATTAACGGGTTGAAATATATCTCGACATCACGTGTTAAAAACTAATTCACAGTTGTGTTATCCAGCTAAGGTTTATTCCAGCGAAGCGGAAGTACCCTAATGGGCATATCTCGTCCGTCTATCGTAACTTTCATCTCCTAAATCGCTAATTAAATTATATAGGAATGATTCTTATTAAAATTCATTCTCTAACTGTGATTTTGAGCTGCATCCGTCAATCAGAACTTCCACTTTACATAAATATTTTAATAAACTTATATGTACTCGTATCGTGTTAAAAGGCATCTGTCAAGCAACAATTGAAACCCATAAATTTCTCTCCCTAGCTCTTATATGATCTGTAAGGTACAGATTTAAAAAATATTCGGATAGAGCACTTCATTTACCACAAAGAAGTCCGCGACACCAAATAATTACGAGCAATAGTTTCGGAGATAAATGTTAATAAAAATCCCGATCGAAACATTGAATATTTTAATAGTTAATGGTTTCAGGCGTCACTTGGTGAAATTTCTTCATATTGTAGAAATAAAGAGACTTGTTTGGTAATTCCACATAAATGATATCTTGTATCCTTGTCATTCCCCACTTCTCGACCTCCCATTAATCCAATTATTCCTCCCAATCATCCCCAACTTACTGGATTTCACTTAGCTCAATCGATTTCCCCCCTTCCTTTCCCATGAACATAGGTTCACTCCTTTCCTCCAATCATCGCTCGCTCCACTATCACTTTCATTATCCTCTGCGAACTCTCCCTTTCCACCCACCCATTGTACATTTTACTAGAAATTGTTACCGACTTTGGACACTATTTAACTTATATATAAATGACCTACTAAAACGGAAAACACACAATTAGCCGTATTTACCTCATCATGGCAACTACACTCAATAAAAAGAAACTTAGAAAAAGCTTTATACAACATTAACAACTATGCATAAAAATGGAAAAATAGAACTTAATACAAAAAAAGACAGAAGCTATTCTTGTAAACCACCAAAATAAAATTAAAGACAAGATGAAAAACTGGAAAGTTAAATGGTAGGGCACAATCATCCCCTGGCAAACATCAGTAAAATACTTAGGAGTATTAATAGATACCAAACTAACCTGGACACCCCATATTAATTCAGCAATACAAAAAGCATATATGGCACTAAAACAACTAAGACCTTTAACTAACAAAAACATCAAAATTAGACATGAATACAAGACACCAATATATAAAACAATAATAAAGCAAATACTAACCTATGCAGCTCCAATTTGGAGCAATGCTTCCTACACTTACATTAAGAAACTACAAACGCTGCAAAATAAATTTTTGCGATATATAACAGACCGACCTTCCGCAACAAATGAAGAGATTCGTCCATACAATGACATACAAATTCACATAACCAATCTCACTTAAACCTTTTACACTACTCTCCAACTTAATCAACCAAATAGCACCTTTTCTGAACATATATATCCCAAGGTCATTCGAATATCGAGCAAAGAAGAGAATCTGAACATAGGTACTGATGATGATGATGATATCCCAACGACACAACCCTGCTACCCATATAGACAAAAAACTGCTTTTCACATTATAAACAAGAACCTGGCTGCAGCAATGAGAAAGAAAGCCGGGATATCCACGAGACAAGTCACCTAGACAACAGAGGCGCAAATCCAGACCAGTAGGAGTAAACAGGATGGACAACAATGAAGACAAGTGAAAGTGATTTTTAAAAACTGAAGTGAAGTGCAATGCAAGAAAAAACAGTAAAACTCGATAGTTCAGTGAAATAAATAATCTCCAAAATGGCCACCTGTGTAAATATCTGTAAATATTGCCCATTATATTTTATGCTGTTGTGTTATCACCAAGGAAAAGGAGGTTTTTCGCTTAAGTTTTTCTCCGGAAACTAAACTAACCAAATGATTAACAATGTAGGAAAAACAAAAAATAATCAAGATATACGATACAATAGGCAGGAGCTAAAAAATTGTATAAAAAATGCAAGAAAAGTACAATATATATGTCATGTAATCCAATACAGAAAATAAAGATTTTTGAATTGAATTGATTGAATTGTTTACTTCGGCTGATGATGTTGCATTGCAACGAAACCTAGGCCGTAAATAATAAAAGTTTATGTGGAATTAAATAAGTATCTATATTTCTACAATATCGCATATTTTGTTTACATCGATCGCTAAGACGGTTCTCTCGGCAATCATCAATTAAATAGCATATTTTTCTCTCCCTAGCTCTTATATGATCTGTAAGTTATATATTAAAAAGAACATTCGGATAGAGGACAACATCTGCCATAAAACAATCTGCGATATCACATAATTACGACTTTAATTTCGGGTATAAAATTCAAGAATCTTTCGATTCCGTTTTGTACGCATTTCCTATAAAAATGCCTTTGAAATCTCTGTGTATTCCATTTATGTAGTATACTTTTCCATCTTGTTGTATTCATGGCAATGATTCTTACAATTAGATGTATTGTCACAAAGACATCACTACTTAGGCATCCCATGATCCGAAGTTAACTGCATTCACAAATCCCTCTTCCCATATTACTCTTGACTCTTCCGATGTTTGATTAATTGCGTCACGGTTTTACGTCCCAAATTCTTAACAGGATCTGGAAGAACGTTGAGCCATAACATATTTTTTTGCCATAACACCATCTGTCTAGGAGAGCCGCTGGTATGTACAGAGGCGTCACGGGCCATATGCTATCGTCCAATCTTAGGGGTCAACTTTAACGGTAAAAAGAAATCGTAATTTCCTCGACTACGTCACGATGGGAGAGAACGACTAATGTACTCAGGAAGAGTTCGTTTAAAAAAGGTGTAAGTCTTGCTTTCTATAGCAAATTAGCTGTAAATGAGAAGTATCTGAAAGATAATAAAGAATGGCCAATAATGAAAGAACTATTTTATATTTTTTCTCATTTCAATTTATACGAAGAATTCACAGATAATGTGGTTTCCGACGCATAAATTCCTATTTATCGGCTAAAAGGATGTCTGGGGATTTTTTTTACCTCCTATCAACACGAACACCTTCAAACGTTGTCACAATTGACGTATTTCTAACTCACAAGAGAGAATTCGTGGTACGGTATAATATTTACTCGAAATATTTTTCTCGCAAAATTTGTAACTCAATCACACGAGCATAAGGACGTCCCAAGTTAAAAAATTTATACCATTAGATAGAGAAATCCGTATAAACGAAATCGTAAAAAATCGTAAGTCGCCTCGCGAGCGATGAAAATCCGTTCTCTACGCCAGTGGTTCTCAAACCTTCAATTGTCGCAACCCCCTTGAATATCATGCGGCCCCCTTTGAGTTTTAAATAGCAAAAATAAGAAACCTTATTGCAAATTTCTTCACTTAATGTAACCGTTAATAGCTTTTATCACATCGTATTACCTAAAATTCCCTGTTAAAATTTTATTATTCGTGAAAACTTTGTTTTTCGACATTTCACCTTGCGCCGTCGAGTAGAGGAGGTCGCGGCGTAACGGGGGGCGGATACGAAGACGAGTTCTGGTTACGAACCCAGTACATACCGCTCATCCCTTCGCGTGCTCTCGTCGCTTTCAGACCGCTTCGCAGACAATCGTGCGAACCAAAAGAATGTTTACTTCCGCTCTCAGCGCAAATATTTTTCCGAAACGCTTCGGAATCCATTCTAAAACGAAAACGTACGACGTTCTTTTCGAAATTGGCGGCTATAAAAAACTGGCGGCGTTTGGCTCGGAGGAAATGAAATCTCGCTTTCCATCTTGAGACTGCCAATCTTGGAAACGTAAAAATTTTCTTCCACTGTAGAAAGTTCTTTCGAGCTCAACTTCATATTTGTCTCAATTGGGTTTCTTCCCTCAAGATGGCAACCTTGGCTTTCGATCGAGGTTGAGTTCCTATCCTCCTTTACCTTTCTTATAGTCGAGTCACGAGTTTATCTTCTCTTCTAGGTCACGGATGACTATAATAAATCTGTACATAATCTCATGGCTTATTAGTAACATCCAAGCAGGGCCGGCTTCAGATATTTCTCCGCCCCCTCCCCCTCATGTTCCGTGGGTCTCCGATGATCAAGAATTTTACTAAATCATTAAAATCTAAAATTATCCCACAATCGTGCCAATATTTATTTTACTTAATTTATGGGAGGTGTGTTAACTATATACATATTGGATCGCCGTTTATTGTTTTCTTTCTTTTCCGTAGCCTTACGGACTGTGTTAAAGAGTCACAAAGGGTACATTGCGTGTGTTTCCCTTGGTTTTCCCTTATTTCCCTCCAGTTTTTGCAAATTGCTTACTGTCTGAAGCCGGCCCTGCATCCAAGTATCTCGTCGGTCAATGAAATTTATTAATTCATGCGTTTTATTACCAATGATCACTTTTAATGCAAAAAAACGGTGTCTTGCCTCGATATCATAGTTCAAGGGTTGTCAACCTTTACTGCACGGCGGGTCACATTCACAGTTGTGAATGCTTTGGAGGGCCCCAATTGAAGTCAAGAAAGCCTTGAATCGCCGGATGAGTAAATAAATAAGAAGATATCTAGATGCAAAAATAAAGAGACTTATTGTAATTCCATATAAATTTCATTCAAAACGACCTAGGTTTCGTTGCAATGCAACATCATCAGGTGAAATAAATTCGAAGCCGGTAGCAATTTATGGTAATAGGTACAATGGGTGGGTGGGGGGGGGGAGAGTAAGTTGGGGGAGAATAAAGAGAGGAAATGTGGAGCGAACGATTATTGGAGGAAAGGAGTGATCGTATGTTCGTGGGAAGGGGAGGGGAAGAAATCGGTTGAGCTCAGTGAAGCCCAGTAAGTTGGATAATGAGAAGACAATGGGGATAATTGGTAGGAATGATTAGATTAGTGGGAGGCCGAGAAGTGGAGAATGAAAAGGATACAAAATATCATTTAAAACTTCACAGTTTTTTTGAAGCCGCACACTGTATAATTTCAAATTGTTCCGGAATATTAAGCCTGGGTCCCTTTCTTTCATAATGCAGGATTTTGGGAATGAAGTCGCTGCTGTGTCCATGTTTTAATAGATGCAACTAAACCTAGGTCGTTTTGAATAAAATTTATGTGGAATTACAATAAGTCTCTTTATTTTTACATTATGAAGAAATTCCACCAAGTGACTCCTGAAACCATTAAATATAAAAAGAAGATATCTAGAGTTTCTGCGGTGTCATACAAGCGAAAATAAATCCTGCGTAATTTACTAGCGCTAAAACTTCACGACTTGCTGAAAAAAATGAAATAGCCCATGTGAAATTTTCCCGGTCACTTTTTCATTATAGCTTCGCTGGCCACATGCAGCGCTCTCGAGGGTCGTATGTGTATGTAACCGTCCTCTATAAATATCTATTAATTATAAACTCTTCTTAAAGAGGAGGAACATACCTATATATATATAATATATATAATAAATATATATAATAAATATATATATATAATATATATATATGTAATATTATATATAATATTATATATATATATATATATATATATATATATATAAACTTAAGGAAAAGGAAAGGTAGTGATGAGGGTGGCAACAAGGTGTTGAAGGAAGCCCAGCGGACACTTACCAAGTTGGCAGGCTGCTGGGTGCGTCGGAGAGAGACAGAAAACACGCACACAAAAGCACGTAAGCTTTTCGGGCATATGCCCTTCATCAGCGATGGAGATAGAGTGTATGTATGTAAGTATATATATATATATATATATATATATATATATATATATATATATATATATATATATACGTGTTTTTGTGAGCGTGTTTTCTGTCTCTCTTCGACGCCCCCAGCAGCCTGCCAACTTGGTAAGTGTCCGCTGGGCTTCCTTCAACACCTTGTTGCCACCCTCATCACTACCTTTCCTTTTCCTTAAGTTTATATATATATATAATATTATATATATATATATTATAATAATAATAAAACATATATATATATATATCAGGATACTAATGTTTAGGCAATTCCAGAAGAGCTGGAGATTAGAAATTTTTATGACGGTAGGATTATGTGCAAAACCAACTAGAAAAAAAACGAAAATCCTGAAAAAGTTCAACAGTGCGGCCGCTAAAACTTCGCAATAGTTTAAACAAATTCTCAAGGTATTTCCTAATGTGCTACAGAGCTGAAATTTTTTTAAAGGTAGAATTTGTAAAATAACGAAATAGGGATTACAGAAATTTTGATATTTTAATTTTAAAAGTTTAAACAAATAGATAAATGTTTAGTTACTACGGGGCGAGCTAGGGACGTGAAATTTTAGTTATTTAGAGCTTAGTGCATATGCACAAATAAACATTCGACAGTCTCCATGAAGTTATTATTGCGGCCGTTAAAAATATTAAAATTTAAACAATTAGAAACATATAATTTCACATCTAAATGTGCTAAAACTTCAAGATCTGGCATAAATGTATGGCATTAGTAACCTAAAATGGAAAAGTAATGTTTTTTAAGGTAAAATGAAATGCTTGCAGAATGTAAGCACCAAACTACTTGTAGTATATAAAATAACATCAGATAATGTCGAAGTTTATTCCTTCAAAAACGTCACTCGTCTTTTCAAAAGTAACTCATCAATTCTGTTAAATAATCTGTATAACCAACTTCATGGTTTTAGGCACAGCAACCTACTATTCCATAACTAAAGAGAACTAGAACCAAGTGATATAATTTTAAAATGCCATTCCATAAAAACAGAAAATATTTACCAAATAATGACGCTCTCGTTTGGTGCCAACATTTCTGGGAATATAGGTCGCTCATAATGAAAAAATGTCCTTAAAAATTTTATTTTCTTTCAAATCCGAGACACAGTAACTGTGCTGCGAATCGCCTCCTACTTACATGCTTACGGAAAACGACTTTAGTTTGGTTTCGTTTTCGTATTATCTACTGAACTGAGGCGGTGCGGAAAACATTATAAAATGTAGGCCATATTTTAAAACGGCGAAATAGTAGGGAAGCTGTCGCATCTCCTACGTCCACTTGGCTAAGGTTTATGAGCAAAAACAGGCAAAATATCTCGCCGGAGACAATCATACCTTTGAAAACCCTTGCCCTGATTCGCCCATTGACTGACAAACTACGTCTTCTCAACAGACAAAAAAAACGTTGGAAAAATCGGATGAGAATTCCGGCTTCAGCATAGTCTTAATCAGTGGTGATTCTAAATTTATTTATTCCTATGGAAATTTCAGGGATATAGTTGATCAGTTTCATTCATTCATAAGGCGAAGTCTATAACCCCTTTTCGAATCGTCGATAGATACCAACTTTAAAGAAACTCGAATATAATACCCGTTCTGCGAACTTTGGAGATGATTTCCTTTAAAACCTTTGGAAGGGAGATGTTTAGCCTGTTGGTTCCTCAACCGAGGGTCGCGAGTTCGAATCCTCCCTTGGGCATGGTCGCGCGTACTAACTTTTGTTATCGTTGATATACTATTTTCAAAATCCTATAAAGTTTCGCTGACGAGATATATAGTAATAAATAAAACTTCCTCGAATAATAATCATAACGCGCTAATATCATTTTGACCTTGACCGCCGCTTGGCCTCTCCTTCGACTTTTCCTCCTTCCTTGTTTAAATCAATCTCTCAAATCCTTGCGTCCACGCGCGGCGATTGAAATTTCTCTGGAAAACTCGCCTTGCGGTACGGGAAACGACCATTCCTCTCTCTCTGTCCCCTCTCTCCTTCTCCTCCAAGAGAGAGAGAGAGAGAAAGAGAGAGGATGGGAGGGAGCAAGTAGGTGAGACGATGGCCTGCTTCTGATTCCCGAGACACCGAATCTTTCGAATACTTTTGGACAAGATGGCGAAGGGATTGAGGCGATTTTTAAGAAGCGGGATTTTTAAGGAAAAAGGGAGTGGAGTACGGAGGAGGAGGTAGAAAGGGAGAGAGAGAGAGAGAGGGAGGGAGGGAGAGGGAGCAAGAGAGAGAGAGAGAGAGGAAGGGGAGACGTTCTCTGGGAATTAAGGGGTGGCAAACTTGAGGCCACTGACTTTATGGGGCTTCTTCTCCTTCCATGCGAGGTAGGGATGTGAACGACGGGGGGAGGAGAGGGGGTTGAGGAGGAGGTGAGGGGCAGACCATATGCGATGGGAAAGGTAGGACAGAGAGTGAAGCGGCGGGTGGGGGCGCCAACGTCTCCTAAGGGGGGAATGGAGTGAGGAGTCGAAGAGCATCCGCGGTGCATTCCAATAAGGGGTTAAACGCGGACCTCTGTATGAACCCGCTTTTTTGTGTTTGGTAGACCGGGGGCCTCTCTCTCTTTCCCTCCCGCCTCGCTGCTACGCACCTGAGATAAACAACCCTACTCGCTTTTTCCCTCTGCGTAGGGCGAAGAGAGTCTGCATCACTTAGAAAGAGATAACGGAACTGAGTCTTCGGTTGCTGGAGGCCCAGTCCCGAGAAAAGGAACATGCGGTATCATAACACCATATATATATATATATATATATATATATATATATATACCTAAAGCCTATAAAAGGGCATTTCCACGGCCGGAAACCCTTACAAATATTAATAACAGAAAAACTAACGCAGAAATTTTTCTGGAAATATAAACGTTAAAATTTAATTCTGTTCAATTGTTTATATATTCTAAAGTTCGACAAAACAAGCTTCAGGGAATGAGAGGGACATACAGAAGAGAACAATTGCGTAAATTGCCGCATAAATTACACAAGTGTTTTTCGTCACTCGGTTTCTGTTCTGTACGCGAATCTGTTTGGAAGAATTCACTCGCAGTCTATTATTTCACAAGTTTGGACGCCTTCTGTGTCAAGTTACGAGTTTGGAGCGACGAAATGACAACCGCTGTATACGAGACTACAATCCGTCATCAAAGTTATCGAGAAAGAGAGAGAGATATTTGAGAACCTCTTAGAGGAAGAATAAAACACTCTTTTAAAACCTTCTGCCCACGGTTCGCCTCTCCAAAACAAAAAAGTAGAGGTTTTCCTTAAAGAGGTCAACCGAGACAATCCGGTCTCGGCGACTGAGTGATTGTCATCGTTAACCCCCCCGAAGAGAGGTCCTTGGTTCGATTTCCGTCAATGTCACCATTCGAAACCATTAGAAGTAGATGGTCAAAACTCGGAGAATATTCACGCGGAATAATTAAAAAGAGCGACTACCGTACAATGCTTTTTTCTCAAATGAAAAAATTTTCATCGAAACAAAATTTGTTATTCTTCCGTGTAGTTGATTCAAGAATTCCAGAGGAGGCTTCTGAGAGGGGAGGCTCAAGCCGGTTAGCACCTCCCCCCCCCCCCCCCGCGTCCCCCACGGGTGCTCCAATGCTCGGAACGAAAATTGCCGATCATTCTCCACCTTGAATTCATTCGCGTAAGTAAAATAAAAAGTGAATGCGTAAGCACGGTATAGAAGGACAGCGAATATATTTGTGACGGCCGTGACTAATCGAAGCAAATCTCTTTGCTAATGATCGCGGGGGAAACCTTCCTACATAGCTTGCATCCGGCTAATGAAGTGGAGTAGCTAGGTCGAAAAGTATGACGAAGCGGAGCTCGTAACATCTGAATATCGTCTAACACTTGCGGTAATGACGCGGGAGGAGGTTAATACCGCCGCAACGTTTTCCACTCGCCAATTACCCTATGGCGAGGTGTCATTGACACTGAAACACTCTTGAACAAGACAATGAAAGAAAATCGTCTCGTGATGCAGAAGAAGGCTATCCGCCCAACTGAGGAATATCGAAAGAACTTGAAAGAGATTTTTACCGGAATTAATAATAGAATTCCCGAAGAATTCGAAGCGGAGAATTATCCAGTTCCTTTTATTCACACCCATGAATCAAAGGCAAAGAAAATGAGCTTGTTGCTAAACACGTGGCGACATGAATAAAGGCATTATTATTGAGGTGTGAAAGCAAACTCAAAAGATGATAGCTAAAATCTAGGAGTTGGCATAGTAGCTCCATCAAGAAACAATCGCGGCGAAATGTCATCACTGAGGACATCCCTATCAAAACCGAGCAATAGAGGATGAGTACAGCAACGTAACATTGTGGCGGAGGTAACCTCACGCTTCTGTCACGGTCGCTTGTCACTTCTGTGAGGTCAATTTTCGAAGACGCCGACTCCTCCATATCCTTCTATTACAACTCATCCCAGCAACTTGGGAGTTTTAACGAAGCAGAATGTCGTTTATGAAACAAAAACTTCCGTTTTCGAAGAGCGGGTACGTACGAGCGACGGACAAACATGGAGAAGATTCACTCGCGAAGCAAAAATAAAATGTAATCCTTCTTGTAGAGGGGTACTCACGTGAGGACAACGCAGACCTCTTTTAAGTTGACGCTGTGATGAAGGTAATCCAACCCCGTCTCATTCCACGGCAGGAGCGATCTTTCCACTGTATAAACACTCCCTGGTGATCACCTTCGGACACATCACACACTGCAACACACGAGGACAAAAGCCAACTGCCGGGCGAACCGGCGACTCAACTCGATCCCAGCGATGCCCACGTACACAGGACGCTGGGACAGGTGTCTGTGCACTCTCCAATAACCCTCCCTCACCCCTTCCACCAAACACCTCCTACGCCAATCTGGCGCAGGTGAAAAGCTGAGGCGAGTGGGTGCGTGTCCCCGACGCCAGGTGGAAGCAGCGGCAAAGGGAGTAACGGGCGCACCTATCTCGCCGCCATGTTTGAAATTTAGTTCTTCGCTTAATTCGAAGTGTAAGGTTGCAATTGCGTATGAGATACCATAAAACGAAGTGATTGAGGACTATGATGAAATTTAAAGTCATATGTATGGCAAAAATTAAACAAATAATGTAAAAGTTAATCAAGTGGAAGAATAAGATATTAAAATTTTCCAAATGCTTATTTTCAGCTAGGATTTTCAATCGACATTTGAATACAAATATTTTTTTTAATGGAAGAAATGCTGGATAAAAAGTAAAACAAATAATTAGTTCTGGAAAGAACTAATCTGCCAACTTTCCTTTCAATATAATTTTAAGAAACAAACCAATTCAAGACCAACAAAAACCAAAAACAAATACCCCTCTCCAAAGATGTCGTAAGAATTACACAAGAAGAAAGGTCTTTTAAAAAAATAAGGACAAATATACCAACAGGTACGTTAAGTAAACCGATGGAAAAACAAAAGATAACAAATCTATTCAAGTCCTACAAAAACCAAAAACTAAATTACCAAAGATGCCGTAAGAATTACACACGAAGAAGCGCCGTTTTGTTTACAGAGTCGGTATGGTTACTGACAACAATATGTAGTGTTCATATTTTACCTCGCGATTCCGATAGGTATGAACTGACCTAAGGGTCGATCGTTACCTCGATAGCTATGAACCGAAACACGGCTGGAATGTGCACTCGGCAATGCTCCAGCCGAGTTCGGCAATATTTAATCATCACCATAGCAACAAATCGAAAAAATGGCTTTCAAAACGCCGAAACGAAAGGTTTTGAAAGAAATTCAAACAAATACGATCGAAAATCAAAATTGTGTGGTAAGAATTAGAATCTTCGCTTTTTTCCCTTGAAACAGTATAAATCCCACTCCGATATCACAATTCTAAAATATTCTAAAATGCAAAAGAAAAACTCGATGCACGACGGATTTTAGATTAACCACGTAAATCAAATGGGGAAATAAATCACCTGGAATCGAACTCGGGACCTGTAAAATCGGAATATAAATTATGACCCGGAGGTAATCTCCGAGAGCACTAGCATTACACTAAGTTTCGTGGAAATCGGTCCATTTAGAAGATGTTAGGGGGGCACACACACACACACACACGAACAGCGAGGTGCTCTCATAAGACTACTTTAAATTTTTTGGAAAGTAGGCCAAAAATGGAACTTTTGAGTCATTACGGGAATCTCTACTCGAAGTTAAAAGTCTCCCAAAAGAAATTAAAATCGCCTGTATCTTATTGCAATCTTAAACATCGATAAAAATTGTAAGTATAGTTTATTTTTTCATGAAATCTCCCGTGAAAGCAGAAAGATCGCCTTTGTTGGAAGAAAAAAAATAATTTCAATACAGAACTGATTATTAAATTATAATAACAAGTTCATGGAGGAATAGAATGATTTTTCATTTGATTTGAAGCAATAAAATTCATAAATGCTTAAGTATGGCCAAATGAGGAAAGCCACTTACCAAAATTGGAAAATTTTCGCCGCAAATCAGCCAGATCCGTCAAATAACAGGTGGCCAAAGTCAAAGAAAATTATTTAATAATTAGTATCAATTTAATTTGAATAAGATCAACGCCGAGAGACCGCTAAACTGAAGTTTTTGTAAAAGTGTAGCTCGGAGGCTTTAGCTTATGCAATTAATGAGGTAATTTCAACTTCCAGCTACGCCGAAAGATAAACTACGAAGATTAAATGCGTAAACAGCAGAAAATCGGGTCTTCTGAGGATAGTTTGACGGCGTGACGCACCGAGCGGGTGAATGCCCCACCAGGATGTCCCTGGATTTACAGACGTTCTAAGTTGCAAGCGTTGCAATTGCCCATACAAAAATATATAATAGCTCACAAGCTGATGAAAGCATGCGAAGAAAGAGCAAAGTGCTAAAAAATAAAACAGTAGTAAGGTTAAAAAGCAAAACATGAGAAGTTATATTTTGTATATTTTTTTATATTAATATTTTACATAGAAACTCAGTTCGTGATGTTTCGCTGTTATATGGTGTGCATTCGATCACAATATGTTGCTGTTTAAAATACTCCACTGCACGAAATAAGCGCATTTGTGAAACATTGTACATGTTCCTAACTTGTTCATAACTCGACGATATATTGATATCGAAATACCTGAGCTACTTATTATTCAACTTTAATTCGCGTATTTTTTTTCATTTTTAAACAATATTTCCTCCGATATATATTCGCAATGTGCTGACATAATAACCCTTGTGGCGGGCTAGGGTTTCTCGGAGAGGAAAGGGCACAAATGAAAGTTACACGTAATAACACAAACACCTTTAATCGCCTGGGGCGCACACTACACTCTGTAAGCTTCTACAAGAGAGGAGAGAACTGACGCGCACCCTGTTGGCTGCGCGCAAAAACAAAATAAAATGAAGAGCAAAGTCCGTTATCGGTCTGATCTCGTTACACCCTACATTTATATTCAACTAGCTTTAAGTACCCGGCGTTGCTCGGGTTTCTAATAACAGTTTATAGAAACTTACTTCGAGCATCACGATTTCTGAAAATTTTAAAATCAAATTACGATGTTATGATTAATTCATAACATTCTTTTAATTCGTATAAGTTAACGATAATACTATTAGTCAATTAATATTTGAAGGCTATTCCAATTGGCAAAACTTGTCAAAGACATTAAGCGCTCGCGAGATTTCCTCCGTTCATTTGACAAATTTTAGAAAATGGATTGATCTTAAAAGAAGTTTATATTTAAATTGTACAATTGACCATGAAAGGGAGAAAATGATTAATAAAGAGAAGCTTCATTGGCGTTTTGTTACGGAAAGGATATTTGAAATTATTAAATACCTAGGCGTCCAGTGTTGAGCTCTTTGAGGCTCGTCGGATAAGCTGTTTGAACGGAACAATGGCAATTTTTAAGAATTAGTTGAGCTTCTTTCCAAGTTTGACATGGTGATGGCAAACCACGTGCAAGGATCTTCCAAGCAAAACAATATAGTAAATTATATGGGGAAAAATATACAAAATGAAATTGTAAATTTGATTTCAACTAACATTTTGGATTTCATTTTAGCGCAAATTAAAAAATCCAAATATTTCTCTATAATTCTAGATTGTACGCCTGATATCAGTCGCACTGAACAAATGTCAATTACAGCACGTTTTGTGAATGCTAAACAGGAAGCCACAGCGGACTCTTTGAAATATGTTAGTATAAAAGAACATTTCTTAGGTTTTGTTGAAGTTTCGGAGACAATTGGAGAAGGGTTATCTAAATATTTAATACGAAAGCTTCAAAGTTTTCAATTAGGCGTAAAAAATTTGCGTGGTCAGGGATACGATAATGGAGCAAATATGCGAGGCAAAAAAACGGCGTCCAAAAACATATTCTTGATCTGAATCCCAGAGCATTTTTTGTTCCGTGTTCAGCACATAGTTTAAATTTAGTGGTAAATAATGCCGCCAAAATTAATTCCGAGACTATAAGTTTTTTCGGAACAGTTCAAGAATGATGAGATATTTTGAAATGATATTCACAGTTGACACTGAAAGCATTATCAAACACGAGATGGGAATCCAAGATTGATGCTCT
The DNA here is from genome assembly GCA_028673005.1 of Tanypteryx hageni. NCBI lineage: Eukaryota > Metazoa > Arthropoda > Insecta > Odonata > Petaluridae > Tanypteryx > Tanypteryx hageni. The sequence goes on from CM054114.1 coordinate 74,738,921, forward strand.
TCGACCATTACGGTATCAGATAGGAGAGGTATATGATGCGTTAATGGAAATAAGTGAGGATGTGCAACAAGATAATATGACCGAATATGAGGCTTAAGTTTTAGCTTCTAAAATCAGAGAGTGCCAATTTTTGTGTTCATTAGTGTTGTGGCATGATATTCTAAATAAAGTAAATATAGTAAGCAAAATGCTTCAAAGTGTCAACGAGAATACTCAGCATTCCGTGGAATCAATAGAAAAATTGACACTATACGTTAAAGTGTATCGTACAGACGAGAGCTTTCAAAAAATGTTGGAAGAGGCAAAGGAGATGTCAATCATTTTAGAAGCACCCCCTGAATTTCAAAAGAAATCGGTGGTACGGAAACGTACAAAAAAGACTGAGATTACGAAAGTGTAGATGAAAGACCACAGAGCCCTGAGAAGAAGTTCAAAGTATATTTTTAAATGCAATTTTAGATACTATATCAAATTCGTTACAAGACAGGTATGAACTATTAAAAATCACAAAGACGCATTTAACTTTCTCTACGACTTTAGCAAAATGAAAAAATGAACAATGAAACTCTGCTTAAACAGTGCAAATATTTAGAAAGTATTTTAACTGATGTTCAAGAGAAAGACATTAACGCAATAGAACTATTCGACGAATTAGAGGTGTTAAAAGATTTTGTTGATATGGAAACATATCAAAATCCATTATGTATACCAGAATATATGTATTCAAATAATCTTGAATCTATCTTTGCTAATTTAATTGTTTCGTTTAGAATTTTGTTAACTCTACCTGTATCAGTAGCAAGTGGGGAAAGGTCTTTTTCAAGGCTCAAGCTTATAAAAAATTATTTACGCTCCAGCATGTCACAAGAGCGTCTGGTAGGATTTTCTATGAAAACTATAGAAAATGAGGTATGTGAAAAGTTGAACATTGATAAATTAATCGACGAGTTTTCAAGCATGAAAACACGAAAAATTAAACTTTGATACATTGTTATAAATAAATAAAGATATTCTCGTTCTACGAGGCTTAGTTATAGTAGTACAAAATTTCAAATGTACAAATATTGTTGTTGTGATAGGAAAATATTTTATTATAAGTTTAGCAGTGCTTATGTGAATCTATTTTTTACGGTTGTGTGATGATTATGGAGTATACCGCTGCAGCATTATGAAACTTGATATTTATATGTATTATTTGGACCGTAACTTTAAAATATAAATATATTAATGTTGGGCAGTGCTTTAGGTAGAGTTTGAAAGTTAATATTAATTATATATAATGTTAGACTATCGTATGTGTTGTATTGTGGAATATCTTAGATTTAATTTGATACTATGTAATATAATATAGGGTTGTAATAGAAAGAGGGTGAGAGCCTGTTAATATAATAAGATGACTCAGTGGAAAAAGGAAATTCTATGAAATATTTATTAATCGCTCATGTTCTGCGGCCCCCTAAATATAAATAAAACCACTAAATGAAACCGGTTTCACTGTCCTTATATTTTCTGTTTAATATTTTGTTTTTCTGTATATATACGGGACTGTTGTTTGCCAAAAAATACATGAAAATAAAAATTATGTATTTAAAAATTATAATAAATGTTTACATTCTTAAAACTTTTTATTGAGTATATTAATTATTTATCTACTCTAATTTGATTATAAAATCAAATATAAATTATAGCATATACATTAATTTCATTGCGTTGAAAAATTGATGTATTCTCTTATTAGGAAAACTGAGGAGGGGGCGCTTTCAAATGATTTTGTATCTGGGCGCCTGTATACCTAGAGCTGGCCCTGATTAGAATCTATGAGAATAGCAACTAAAACAGATAGACCTGTTAGTACAAGGATATAGAATAAGTCTTTGAAATCAATGAAGAGTAAGTTAACCTCGCCTAAGGGTCAATAAGGAAAATTGATCCATCTCCACGGATACGTACTGTATGAAAGGCGCACGTATGATAGGTCCGAGATAAGTAATTTGTAGCCTCGACAAGGAAAACAAAAAATCCCGGGAAGGAGTATAAGTAAGGGCGAGCGGCCGATTGGATGCAGATCATCCCAGCTGAGTTTCCCTCTGAGCGAAATCAATTTCTTCGTCCCGTCCAAATGGCATCGCGTTTGAGCGCACTCTGCATATTTCTCGTGCTCATGGTGACGTCAGTTTATGCCACTCAGAGTTGCAGTAACGATAACGACTGCCCAGGAGCTCATCTATGCAATGATGGTATATGCGCATGTTACAAAAGAGTCTATATGTCTTCTCCGGTAATGGAATGGAATGTTATTTATACGTGCGAGAACAATCCATGCCCGGCTGGATGCAGCTGTTACGAGGGTGTCTGCATATAAGGTTCTGCCTATATATCTGCCTCTACAAGAGACCCCGATAACCAAAAGGAACCATCAGAACTTCACGTTGACGGGAAGATTGGTGCAAAACGAAGAAACGTGTGACAGTTTTCTTGATAATAACCATCGATTTCATTGTAGAATCGATAATTCTGTATTTTTGATACTCATTTCATGATTTGGCGAAAACGCTTTTTGTTATTCATTATGTTGTATTTCTATATCAAATTATTACACACTAGTATTACCGCGCCTATATTGATTGTTACCATACGTACAGTGTGACTGATTTATGAAAGAATAAATAGACTCAAGTTTGACCTATTTACCATTTATTTCAACCTTAATTTGGCGGTGTCTGTCCGAGACCTTCAAGCGCACATTTATAGATTAGATAGATACGCTTGTATCACATAAAAATAATTTTTTAAATATTATTTTCAGTGAACGATTTAAAGAGTGCGTTGTCAAAGTTTGAATATCCACTCATTTTCCAGTGTTTTCTTGACAACTAATTGCATTTTAACTTGAAATGGATTATAATATACCTACCGAACTATAAAGCCTGGAAGATGATTCGCATGTAAACAATTAAAAAAGAAACAAAAGAGGTTCTTATTAATTCACAAAGATTAAGGGATATAATAAAATCAAAAAATATTTAACGAAATAACATAATTAGCGTATTATTTATCGCAAATTAACTTAAAGGCAGCATTACTGAAATAAAATGCAATGCAAACAAAAATAACAGCACGAAAATTGACGATTTCGCAAAATTAGAAGTCGAAGAAAACCTGGTACATGACAAGATGTGTAATGCCGATGACACTTATATTTCAGCACGTCACTCTGTCGTTGGCAAAAGTGCTCCTCCTCGGACTTTTAAGGGAGTTCGGAAGCCTCCTGTATATTCTTCTAACAAGAAGGCACAGATTATTAAGGAAATCACCATTTAACGGCTCCGTAATATTTGGCTGTGAAAATTCCGTGCCCGTGCTGTCAGGGCCCACCGTCGGAATATATTTTATTTGGCGAAGATTGAAGTCCCGGGTTCGATTCCAGAAACGTTTTTCTATTTGTTTTACATAATCATCATAGGTAGTCTGTCCGTAGACAGGTCCGTGATTACTCATTGTTAAACCTGGTTCTCCATGTACTCCTATTTTCCGCTGTCCTCTTCATAACTCTTTCAAATCGTCTATCAGCTGGAACCTTTTCCTACCTCTTTCCCCTTTTCCATCTAGTTCTCCTTCTAACACGTCTTTAATCATACTCTCTCTCCTCAGGTAATTTCCAACATAGGAAGTCTTAAAACCACCGTGCAGAGATGTTTTCTTTAATACTTTAAAATATCTTAAAATTGTGATATCGGGGCGAGGTTTTGTTACTATTAGTTTATGATTTAGAGCGCTCACAGAAAAAACTATCACAATCGACATCATTGAGAAAATAGTCAAAACGTGCTAGGGAACCGTGTATTTCAGTTCATATCTCGAACTCGATTTTTTTCACAAAAACAATACCTTCTCTGTACTACGTAATTATGATTAACTGTTCCTTATACGTTTTCTCATCAATATAAGTATACAAGTGTCATGGTTCACTTAAGCGTTTTTTACCATTGAGAAACCACCCGGATTCTCCCGAAATTCCCTACTCATGGAGCGGAAATCTCCTGAAATCAACTCCTCACGAGTTGACAACCCTAATCCCGGCCCGCACCTACAGCGTGACGTAGTTTATGGATGCCTCTATATAAACTAGCAGAAAGATTCAACCTCGCTTCGGATGTCACCGAGGATTGCCGGTAGTAACCGAAGAGGCTAGGACTCGAAGGGTCTTGGGATAAAACTTGCCTCCTCGAGCGACCCAAGGGGTTCGTACCGAGGCATAACCGCGTCCTCCCCTACAAGTGCGATTAGTTTATGGTAAAAATCGGTCGACCGGAAGTGGGTGTTTACTCTTGTCACATCCGTTATTTTTTAATATTTGCTTTAATATTTGATAAATGTAAAAATGTACTGGAATAAAAGTTGTAGCAAATTTTATTTTCTACAACCTTTGTTTGATACATTTTCCCATATAATGCATTGTTTAAGACATATCTTATATTTTTAGCTGCCACCACCACGCCACCTACCGAAGACTATTGTTAACAATTGACGCTTAGTTACGTCTTAGTAACGCTCCTTTTTATTTTCTTAATTGTCAACCGGAAGTAAATATTGACAACGATCCCAGAGCTAACAACATGTAATTTGCCATATAAATATGGGGAAAGTCATGTGTTGCCCACATCAGTTTATTTTAAATCGAATGAACATCAAGTTTATTCCCATAACCAACATAAGTTAACTTATTCTAATTTTCTATATGAAGCATATTATGAAATAATTATCATCAATATTTTCTTCCGATAATATGTAAGATTTTACTGTATCCGAAACACTAATTGCATCAAGCACTGTGATTGAGGGTATAACTGTAATTCTCACGTACTACTGAAAGCACAAACACGATGTATTTCGAGATATTTTAGCACGTGTTTACATAACAAATCGCCAAATAGGTATACCCCATTATACTGAACAATTGAAAAGAGCTAAAATGTCTCGAAAAACTACGAAATAACATTAAAATATTTTTTACGTTTTATTAAATTTCACGTGTTAGTATAATGAAGTCATCATAAGTTTGTCGTAAATTAAAATCAATGGCATAATAATATATAAATGAGACAATAATTTTCATTTTCCGCAAAAATAAGGAACTTCTAATATATAAATATATATCATATATCCTATATATGTAAGGAGCAGCTACATCAGGGGTCGCCAACCTTTTCTGCATGGCGGGCCACATTTGCAGTTGTGAATGCTTCGGAGGGCCGCATTGGGAGTCAAGAAAGTCACGGCGGGCCGGATGAGCGAATAAATCAGAAGTTTTCTAGAGATTCTGTGATTTCATATGAACTAAATCATGCCTACATAATTTACTAGCGTTAAAACTTCATCCGAAAAAGGTTTTGAGAACATAATTTTACTCAAAAAATATAAAATTGCCTATGAGAAATTTTCCTGATCACTTTTTCATTACAGATTTGCGGGCCGCATAAAGGGTTCTCGAGGGCCGCACGTGGCCCGCGGGCCGTAGGTTGCCGATCCCTGAGCTACATATTTATAATGACGAGTTGTCGGTGCTTGCATACTTTAAGCCCTGAAAAAATCAGACAACATTTAAACTCGTAAATTAACCAACGCAATCTACAATATTTCCTTCGAGATATACTCGCAATTTGCTGTCATCATAACCCTAAGTTTTATATTGAATAAGGAAAGCAATTATTATTTTTACTTTATATTTTCTCCCAAAGTGTGCATCATATATTATATTAACCTATTATAATTTTAAATGAAACTACAACGAGACAACGAGCGTACTGAATTTACTGCCTCACAAGTAGTTGAATGATATATCAGCACTTATGATAATTAGAATCTATGAGAATAGCAACTAAAACAGATAGACCTGTTAATACGAGGATATAGAAGAAGTCTTTGTAATCAATGAAGAGTGAGCTAACGTCGCCTTAGGGTCAATAAGGAAAATTGATCCATTTCCACAGATACGTACTGTATGAAACGCGCACGAATGATAGGTCCGAGATAAGTAATTTATAGCCTCGACACGGAAAACAAAAAAAAACAGGACGGAATATAAATAAGGGAGAGCAGTAGATGGGATAAAATCATTTCAGTTGAGTTTCTCACTTAGGGAAATCACTTTCTTCATCCCGTCAAAATGTTACGGCGTTTGCACGCACTTTCCATATTTTTCATACTATTAGTGACATCAGTTTATGTCGTTCAGAGTTGCAGGTTCGATAGTGACTGCCCAGGAGCTCTTCTGTGCAATAAGGGAGTATGCGAATGTATCCGAAGAGTCCATATGTATCCTCCGCTACAGGAATGGATCGTTAATTACGAATGCGATGTCTATGAATGCCCGACTGGATGCAAGTGCTACAACGGTGTTTGCCGTTAACCAGCTACCAATATACTAGCCTCTACAACCAAATCCTAATGAGGGGAAGGAACCATAAGGACCGCACGTGGCCGGGAAGGTTGGTGCAAAACGAAGAAACGTGTGACAGTTTTCTTGATAATGACCATCGATTTCATCCTAGAATCGATAATTCTGTAATTCGATAAACATTCCATGATATAGCGAAAAAGCTGTGTTATTCTTTGTTGTATTTTTATAGCAAATTATGTACACGCTAATATTACCGCTACTATATTGATTGTTACCATACGTACAGTGTGACTGATTTATGAAGTGATAAATAGACTCAAGTTTTATCTATTTCCCATTTATTTCAACCTTAATTTAGCGGTGTCTGTCTGGGAACTACAATCGCACATTTTTAAAGATTAGATAGATAAGTTTGTGTCACAAGAAAATAATTTTTAAAATATTATTTTCAGTGAACGAGTTAAAGATTTCGTTGTCGAAGTTAGAAATAATTGTTTTTTCTTGTAATGGATTATAATACACTTACCGCAATAGAAAGCCTGGTACATGCTTCGCATGTGAAAATTTAAAAATGAAACAGAGAAAGGGTACTTATTAATTCACAAAGATTAAGAAATATAATAAAATAAAAATTTTTTTAACGAAATAAATAATTAGCGTATTATTTATCGCAAATTAACTTAAAGCATTACTGAAATAAAATGCAATGCAAACAAAAATAACAGTACAAAATTGACGATTTCGAAAAATTAGAAGTCGAAGAAAACCTGGCACACGACAAGATATGTAAAACCCTGTGTTATTCTTTATGTTGTATTTCTATATCAAATTATGTATACGCTAGTATTACCGCGCCTATATTGATTGTTACATGCGTACAGTGTGACTGTGTAACGAAGGAATAAATAGTTTCAAGTTGTACCTGTTTTCCAATTATTTCAACCTTAGTTTGGCTGTGTCTGTCCGGGACCTACAAGCGCACAAAAAAAATCAATTTTAAAATATTATTTTCAGTGAACGAGTTAAAGAGTCCTCTCACTAATTACTTACGCGAACTGATTAAACTACATCCGCCGCCAATGGCAAAAATATCACAGTCCCTACAACAAACACGACTTGACCCGCGCCAACAATATTATAAAACGAGAAATTCGCAAATACCGAACCAAATTATGACACGATAAAATTGCTACATTAACTATTTCGGGTAACTCCGTTTGGAAAATTACCAAATCTTTAGCCAAACCATTTCCCGTTTTTCCACCCTTAGCTACGGGCAATTACTTGATTTATGACCCCAAAGCAAAAGCTGAACTCTTAGCCGACCATTTGCAATCTATTATGACCGCCCCTCCTATTACCCTCTCCACACTTGACTTCACTGTAACGTCTGCTCGTAATTCCTTATCTTTTTTACCCGACCCCCAACCTCATTCTACCACTTTTACTGAAGTTAAACACGCCTTACACAACCTCCACCCCAATAAATCGCCTGAAATTGACCAGATTACTAACAAAATGCTCAAATGCCTCGCCTCCTCGACTAATTTTATTAATGTTTTAACCGACTTATACAACAATTGCTTTTTACTTCATTATTTTCCCGAACCGCGGAAACTCAGCGAAGTTATTCTTTTCCCCAAACCCGGTAAAGACTCGTCCCTTCCTCAAAATCATCGCCTTATTAGTCTCCTCCCCACCCTTTCTAAATTTTTGAATCTTTAATCCTTAAAAAACTAAATCCCTTTATTAAATCCACGCATCTTACCCGCCCTGAACAAATGGGCTTCCGAACCAATACCTCCGCTACCCATCAGATTATTTATTATTATTTTAGCGCAGGATGGATGTAGTACACAGGACATCAGAAGTAGGATTGCAATGGCAAAAGCAGCATTTAACGAGAAGAAGGAGCTTCTCACAAGCAAGAAAATAAATTTAGAAACAAGGAAGAAATTAGCCAAATGCTACTGGAGCATAGCTTTTTATGGCGCAGAGACGTGGACGGTAAGGTGAAAGGAGGAAAAATATGTAGAAAGTTTTGAGATGTAGGTATGAAGGAGGATGATGAAAGTGAAATAGAGAGGAAGAGAAATGAAGAAGTATTAGAAATGGTGGGAGAAGAAAGGATGCTAATAAAAACAATCAGGAAATAAAAAGCAAATTGGATAGGGCACATATTGAGAAGACAGTGTTTACAAAGAAGGCAAAATTAGCGGAAAAGGAGGAAGAGGGAGAAAAAGAATAGGAATATTAGAGAATATAAAGCAGGAATATAGTACTTATAGAGGTATAAAAGAGGCTTCTAGGGAGAGAGAGAGAGAGATGGAGGCAGCGATTCAGCTAATACCTGTCTTCGGACAGCAGCATGATGATGATCGTACTACCTTGATTCTCCCAACTCTCATTGTACATAATCTATTCACCTAGATTATATTATCGTTAACCATCATCTTCGTTGTAAATACCACCCCTAAAAAGGCCCGTTTTGTTGACCACCTCCTCCACGAAAGGTCCACCCTCAGCTCGTCGCTGCCCAACCCAATACGCCCATTTACTTTTTTCTTTTATTTTAGGTATAGTATTAGCTAGCATTCTATTGATAGCTATCTGCGAACTTATTGACTGTTAAATTTACAACTAACTGCATTATGTAAAGCTTCAAATATGTAACTCTATAATTTTTACTGCCATTGTTTTTTTACACATCCCATGATATTTTATTGTACCGCAAATATCTGCTACAATGTAGGTTGGCCAAAAAATATATATATAATAATATTTTATTAAAAAATTTAAAAATATATATATAATAACAAATAATATTTTTTTAAACCCGGCCAACCTACCTTACTTATTTATATTTTTTTGTGAAAGAAGTATTTAGTTTTCTTAGTATTAATGGTTATCTTAATGTTTACTCCGCCTTAAGGCCACCCTGTTTATTATTAAATTATCTTATAATTACCCCTTTTCGCACTGTTATTTCGGCTAGTTTAGTGAGACACTACTCACGAAGACAGCTCACGCTTGGTCCTTCAGACCGTGACAACACAAATTTGGGATTTGGGCCTGGTACATAATTCGCAGGTAAACAATTGAAAATGAAACAGAAAAAAGGTTCTTATTAATTCACAAAGATTAAGAAATACAATAAAAGCATAAATATTTCACGAAATCACATAATTAGCGTATTATTTATCGCAAATTAACTTAAAGGTAACGTTACTGAAATAAAATTTAACGCAAACAAATATAATAACAGTGAAAAAAAATATTTTTAATAATAACTTTGGCTAATTCCACCAAAATGTGAAACAAAAGCTTCCGACGATCATGAATCTGCCTAGAACTACATTGACGATTTCGCAAAATTAGATCCCGAGGAAAACCTGACACATGACCAGATATGAAATGCTGATGACATATTTCCGCACGTTACTCTGTCATTGGCAAAAGTGCTCCACCTCGGGTTTTTAAGGGAGTTCGGATGTTTCCTGCACATTAAGACAATAATTGATTCTCGAAGTTTAACAATGACGTGGTCGGCAAGGCAGCATCTCGCTTAAAAACCAGATCATATAAGGGCAAGGGAATAAAATTTCCGATTGTTATACGTATTTTTAACGATTATTACGTATTAACAATTTTTATCTCAAAAGCTATTAATCATAGGTACAAAGTGTTTCGACTTTATTGTAGCCGAATAAAAAGGTGACATGAAATGCTTGCAGAATGCAAGCACCATATATATATATATATATATATATATATATATATATACAAATCGTGAATTTTACAGTACTTTCCAAAATGGAAAATAGGTTTATTGTTTCGTCGTTCAGTCTTTCTGTCCCCCTATGAACTTTTGAAACGATTGATTGATTTTCATTGTATTTGGTGGATATCTTTGGACACTGAGGACGACCTGTCGAGGAAATTGTTTTTCTGGTATTCGAAAGCGCGAGTTCGCTTCCAGAATTTTTCCTCTCATTTAGTTTACATAAGAAATGTAAAATACACCATGCAGTGCCTTTTTCTTTAAGTGTTAAAAGAAGGGATCGTACTATTTTCTGCAAAAAGAAATAAAGATTTCAAGTTTTATCATAGAATTTTGTTTATCGAATGTACTTATTTAAATTCCACGTAAGCAAGCGCAAGTAGGAGCTAGCTATTTTAGAAGAAATTGATGCAATTTCAACATGTATTTCTATCCAAATGCAAAATGAAAGAAGTATTAAAAACTAATATCGTATATAAAATATATTACACTTGACGTTGAGATATGGCGTTCGCGAGATAATATTAAACGTCTTTTAGTTATAGCGGGAGCGAGAGAGACAGTTCCATTGCTTAAACGCGCTGAGTGATCAAGGCATCACGAGCGCGCTGGTGAAAACGAAGAGAGATCCATGTATTTCTTATTGGGGAAATGATAAGAAAGAACGACATCAAAAATGTGCCCAAAAGAGGACAAATATTAGAATTTGGATAATTCTGTTTAGTTTTATCCGAGGACCGATCATTCTACCAAATTTGAGGGCTGTAGCAGGACCATGTTCTCCGAGTTACAATCGGTGCAACCGACCGACGGGTTCCTTTTATTTTTTTTAGTTACGGGTCCCTGGATTCTCAGTGTACTTTTGGCGTCATCTATAAAAAATTCTAATATAAGGCATATCCGTTACAACACTAATATTTTAAATGTGTTAAGTTTATTAACTTGAATATAAAATTTTGAATCACGTTCCTGATCTGCAGCATATGTTTAGAAGTGCCTATAAATTAACTAAACTTTATTATTTTTTACCGAATTATTTCGTTATAACGTTGAACGTAACGGAAAACGAGATGTAGATTTTAGCGTAACGAAAAACGAAATCACTTTCTTGCCGTTAGCCGTTAGCAAGAAAATCAAAAACGAAAGAAGTAACTCACTTTGCACTTAGAAAAATAGTCCTTAGTCCAGTGCTGTCCGACCTTTTCAATATTGCGGGTAGCATCGTTGGTTTCGATTCCTTCGGCGGGCCGCATTGGGATTCGTCAATACTTCGGCGGGACGGATTAGAATTTTAATTGGAAGTTATCTAAATATTGAGGTTCCGTGTAAGTGAAAATTAAATCTAAATGAGGTTTTTTAAGGTTAACATTTCAATATTACTAGGTTTTATCATTAAAACCTTCACGAAAATATATGCATTTCTGTGTTAAATATTTCGGATTCCTTTCTCGTCATAATATCGTTGGCCGTAAGTTGGACATCCCTGATTTATTAATGCACCAAGAGGGAAAGAAAGATATTTTTAGTGCACAGCAGACAATCGGCTGGTGTGTTTCGCTGTTAAATGGTGTGCGTTCGTTTACAATATATATTGTTGTTTTAAATACTCCGTCGCACAAAATACGCGAATTTGTGATACACTGTACATTTTCCCAACTTGTTCAATGCCATATTTTGGTTATGGAAATACCCGAGACAGCTATTTATTATTTCAAGTTTTAACCACTTATTTTTTTAATTTTTATACAATTTTACCTGCGAGATATACTCGCAATGTGCTGTCATCATAACCCTGAGTTTTATATTCAATAAGGAAAGCAATTATTATTTTTATTTTATATTTTCTCACAAAGGGTGCATTCCATCATATATTACATTAACCTATTATAATTTTAAATGAAACTAAAACGAGACAAAATAACTCGAAAAGCGTACTGAATTTACTGCCTCACAAGTCGTTGAACGATATATCAGCACTTAAGATAATCAGAATCTATCAGAATAGCAACAAAAACAGATACACCTATTACTACGAGGATATAGAAGAAGTCTTTGAAATCAATGAAGAGTGAGTTAACCTCGCCTTAGGGTCAATAAGGAAAATTGATCCATCTCCACAGATACGTACTGTATGAAAGGCGCACGTATGATAGGTCCGAGATAAGTAATTTGTAGCCTCGACAAGGAAAACAAAAAATCCCGGGAAGGAGTATAAATAAGGGCGAGCGGCCGATTGGATGCAGATCATTCTAGCTGAGTTTTCCCCTGAGCGAAATCAATTTCTTCGTCCCGTTCAAATGGCATCGCGATTGAGCGCACTCTGCATATTTCTCGTGCTCATGGTGACGTCAGTTTATGTTGTTCAGAGTTGCAGGTTCGATAATGACTGCTCAGGAGCTCTTGTATGCAGTAATGGTGAATGCTCATGCTTCAGAAGAATATCGAACAAAACTTTACGAATGGTATGGTTCGTTTATCATGCGTGTGATGTCTACGAATGCCCGGATGGTTGTAGCTGCTATGACGGTATTTGCCAATAAGCTGCTGCCTATATACCACCCTCTAAAACCGACCCCTAATGACCGGAAGGAACCATCAGATCTTCACGTTGACGGGAAGATTGGTGAAAACGAAGAAACGTGTGACAGTTTTCTTGATAATGACCATCGATTTCATCGTAGAATCGATAATTCTGTAATTCGATATTCATTTCATGATATGGCGAAAAAGCTGTGTTATTCTTTATGATGTATTTCTATATCAAATTATGTATACACTAATATTACCGCGACTATATTGATTGTTGCCATACGTACAGTGTGACTGATTTGTGAAAGAATAAATAGACTCAAGTTTGACCTATTTACCAATTATTTCATGCTTAATTTGATAGTGTCTGTCCGGGTCCTACAATCGCACATTTTGAAAGTTTAGATAGATACGCTAGTATCACATAAAAATACTTTTTTATATATTATTTTCAGTGAACGATTTAAAGAGTGCGTTGTCGAAGTTAGAATATTCACTCATTTTCCAGTGTTTTCTTGACAACTAATTGCATTTTAACTTGAAATGGATTATAATATACCTACCAAACTATAAAGCCTGGAACATGAATCGCATGTAAACAATTAATGGGGAGCCGGTTGTGTAGTGGTTAGCGTGTTGTCCCCACCGTACGATCTGCTAAAATGCCGGTTCGAATCCTTATGAGGATTTTTTCTGAGGACGCTCCGGCCCCCTATTTGTGCGTGTTGGAACTATGGGGACGTGGACGAGCCAATGAGGAAAGAGAACACGAGAAAATGAGGAGCGCGCCCAAATCAACACTCCGTCCTTCGGAAGGGACGTTAAGCAGTTGGCCCTCCCTGGTGTTCTTCGTAAGAGCAGGCAAATGCCGGCACCGGGTTTCTCTCCTCCCTTCCTTGCTATTCATTGCACTACTTCTAAGATACCCATCGTGAGTAGGAAAGAGGCGAATCGGCTGGACTCAGACAACTCAGATGTAAACAATTAAAAAGGAAACAGAAAAGAGGCTCTTATTAATTCACAAAGATAAACCCTTCCTCTACCAAGGGGGGTAACTCAGTTACCCCAGTGACATTCTTTTAATTTTTTTAATGGTTATTTTTGGGATTTCATTCATATCCCCTCATGAATTCGTTTTTTTACTGTCTAATAACATTGCTGTTGGATTTTTTTGTAGATTTACAACTTTTAGAGCCACTTTTTAAATGAAAACTGTCGGGGTAGCTGACTTAATTTCCTTGGTAGAGTTTGTAATTGTTCCATTTTATTTTAAATGCAGTTCCGCTATACATATGGCTACATTGTGTAATTCATTCAGTCTATTAGTGTACAATGCAAAATAATACATTTTGGTGATGAGCAGCCGCGTGCTGAATTACAAAAAAATTCTTATGTGCTAGTGTGTTATTTTGAAAGGCCGTTGTAAATTCAAGTCGGTATCGCGTTTTTGTCTGGTTGTGTCAAGGTAACTAAGAACTTTTTATTGCAACTGCGATGTAATTATAAAATATTAATTATTTTTACAAATATTTATTTTCATATTACGCGTTTATGACAGCTTATACTCTTTATGCTTGAAATAGGTAAAGAGTTTTTCAAAGCATTTTGGTTATGGGCAGTTGCGTGTTGAATTACGAAAGAATGATCTTATGTGACTGCATGTTACAGTGCAAGACATTTGTAAATACAACACTCAATACTCAAGGAAGCAAAACTTACATTGTAATTGTGAAGTAATTATAAAATATTCATTATTTTCTTTATAAATATCTATTCTATATTATTTATTTTATATAGATATCCTAATATTAACATATTTCTCTCAATAAACAACTATTTTTGACAAACGATTTGTGGGGTAACTGAGTTACCCCCCTTGGGAGGAGTCATGTGTAAAATACCTTGGTAGAGTAAGGGTTAAGGGATATAATAAAAGCAAAAATTATTTAACGAAATAACATAATTAGCGTATTATTTATCGCAAATTAACTTCAAGCATTACTGAAATAAAATGTAATGCAAGCAAAAATAACAGTACGAAAATTGACGATTTCGCAAAATTAGAAGTCGATGAAAACCTGGCACACGACAAAATATGTAAAACGCTGTGTTATTCTTTATGTTGTATTTCTATATCAAATTTTGTATACGCTAGTATTACCTCGCCTATATTTATTGTTACCATGCGTACAGCGTGACTGATTTATGAAAGAATAAATAGACTCAAGTTTTACCTATTTCCTATTTATTTCAACCTTAATTTGGCGGTGTCTTCGTCGCGTAAGACGAGTGATTTAGTCACCCCGGCCACCAGATCCACGCGTTGGCGTTGCGATAAATGTTAATTTGAATTTGCGTATACAAGCGTATCAATGAAGAGTGAGTTAACCTCGCCTTAGGGTCAATAAGGAAAATTGATCCATCTCCACAGATACGTACTGTATGAAATGCGCACGTATGATAGGTCCGAGATAAGTAATTTGTAGCCTCGACAAGGAAAACAAAAAAGCCCGGGAAGGAGTATAAGTAAGGGCGAGCTGCCGATTGGATACAGATCATTCCAGCTGAGTTTCCCTGAGCGAAATCGCTTTCTTCGTCCCGTCAAAATGGCATCGCGTTTGAACGCACTCTGCATATTCTTCGTACTCATGGTGACGTCAGTGTATGTCTCCCAGAGTTGCACGAAAGACACTGACTGCTCAGGACATCTTCTATGCAACGATGGCGCATGCGAATGTTTCCGAAGAATAAATGTTCCAGCTATGCGACAGGTATGGGTCGTTTATCGTTCGTGTGAGGACCATGCATGTCCGGATGGTTGTAGCTGCTACGAAGGTGTTTGCCAAAAAGCTTCTGCATATATAAAAACATCCTCTACAACCGAAACCTATGCATGATCGGAAGGAACAATAAGGACCCCAAGTAGACGGGAAGATTGGTGCAAAACGAAGAAACGTGTGACAGTTTTCTTGATAATGACCATCGATTTCATCGTAGAATCGATAATTCTGTAATTCGATAAACATTCCATGATATAGCGAAAAAGCTGTGTTATTCTTTGTTGTATTTTTATAGCAAATTATGTACACGCTAATATTACCGCGACTATATTGATTGTTACCATACGTACAGTGTGACTGATTTATGAAGTAATAAATAGACTCAAGTTTTATCTATTTCCCATTTATTTCAACCTTAATTTAGCGGTGTCTGTCTGGGAACTACAATCGCACATTTTTAAAGATTAGATAGATAAGTTTGTGCCACAAGAAAATAATTTTTAAAATATTATTTTCAGTGAACGAGTTTAAAGATTTCGTTGTCGAAGTTAGAAATAATTGTTTTTTCTTGAAATGGATTATAATACACTTACCGCAATAGAAAGCCTAATACATGCTCCGCATGTGAAAATTTAAAAATGAAACAGAAAAGGGGTACTTATTAATTCACATGGTTTAAGAAATATAATAAAAGCATAAAATAAAGGTAACATTGCTGGAATAAAATGTAACGTAAACAAAAACCTGAAAAGCCAATTTTATCTTGAGGAATTTTAACCTTATTTCCATTGAAAAAAATCGATAAACAAATAAGAAGTTAAATCTGTTTAATTTTAATCGCTATTTGATATTAAAAAATGATAAAATATATCAATTTATATGCCGCGCATACATTTTATCATACGGTAGCTGGGTACAACAAAAAATAAATAAATAAGCATATAGGATATGGATGTAAATGAAATGTTGTTTCAAGTCCTTCGTTATTACATTCTAGCACATGGCAACTAACTGGAACACACAATTATATGAATTTTATATTTATTGCTTACTGTTTAAAATTGGTTTCATTAATTATTATTTCAATTTTAACTTAACTTCACGCATACCCGTGATATTTGAAAAATTGATTCATAGCTACCTAATTGTTGTCAACATAAATTATTTACGGCAAGTCTTATTGGTTACTGAAGTAAAAAATCTGATGTGGCCACCACATAACTTTCTCCATATCTGTAATATTTCTAAAAATTCCAAATAGGTTAGATAATAATAAATATTTTAAGAAACTGCGAGAAAATTTCAGACTCATCTCAGAAACTATTGGGAGGATATTCATGAAATTTGGTATTTAGGACATAAGGGCAAAGAAACTAAGAAAATGATATAATTGGTTTACGTATCTTAATCGGGAGTGACACTTTACTGGTGACAAAGGTGAACTTTTCTTTATATCTCGTACAGTATCACTTATAACAAAAATGTCTTTAAACGACTTTGTAGAACTAGTAAAATAGCATATCTTATGTTCAGTACATTTTTATCGAGGTGGTAGCCGATTTCAGGAAAATCAAACAAGAAAGTCGTAAATCACTTTGAACTTATTGTTAGAAAAATGTTCTCGTGTTTCTTAATTGTTGTCAACGAAAACAATCTTCGTAGCAACTTCGGTAAACATCAGCGTGTTAATACTTAAATAATTTAATTTACATTCCTGCGCACGCAACATTTGGTAAATGTAGAGAAATGGATTATCTACGACGAAGAAATGAACGTAAATACGTCTATTTTCTTTACGTATACACAGCGTTTGTAAGTGAAAAATTTATAATCTACGAAGAAGGAATGAACGTGAACATAAAGATTATATTACTACTAGTGGAATTTCCAGTCAAATATGACGAGATTATGATAAAAGTATTTCAAATAATAATATAACAATAAAAATAAATAATAATATACCTTCCCTCCCTCTCGCCGTCCCTCTCTTCCTCTCTTTTTCCTTCCCTTTCTCTTCCTCCCTTTCTCTGCCTCTCTTTTGTCTCACCTCCCCCCTCTCTTATTCCCTCCAGTCCCAATCCATAGTTCTCGAAGTTTAACAATGATGTGGTCGGCAAGGCAACATCTCGTTTAAAAGCCGATATTTTCCCAAAATATGTTATTTAAATGTTTAATTCGAAAGGTAGGCGGAAAAAATTAATAGAATAAGAAACTTCATTAATTTCCCTAAAACTTGACTCTGGTCTCTGTCGTAAGCAACATACCCCCTGAAGATGCCCACTTAGTGGGCGAAATGCATTGGGTGACTTTAAGTTAATTTTATGGCTGAAGGAGTATTCAATTTATCTTAATTCCTAAAACAGTTTAAATTTGAAGGTCACACGTCAATTTCTTCTAATGTTAATTTCCAAAAGAATAAAACCTACACTTTAAAAAGTCGCCTTTTACGTGTTATCTTACGGTAAATGGAAATCGTCCCCTGGAATCGAACCCGGGTCTTTTTTCGTATTTTTTTCGCCATTTAATTTTTACATCTGAATCAAACATTCCTACGAAATTTCAACCTTCCAATCGGAAAGTTTGTTTAAACCCGTTAAAAAGCACCATTGATGACGTTAGCGTTAAACAGAATGACATTGGAATTTTATGTATGAATATTCGAATGAGGTTAGTTTAAAATAATTATCGTTTGTTTTATTAAGTAGTACAACCGATTAGGAAATAAATTGGTGAATCAAAAATTCGATATTTCTTTGGAATATTAGTTCTTAGACATTATACTAAGCCGTTAATATTTATCTTTCTTGACATGATTGCATGAATCATAAAGAACTCCTCTGCCTGGCATGTACGCATCTTTCCTCTCTTGTTAACTCTCGATCGACAGTTATTTTGGCGTTATTATTTTTAAAGAGAAGTAAATTTCCTGATAAGACCTCATCGCTGATTTATTTAGGATTTCATTCACACAGACAATAATTACATTTTCCTGAATATAATGAAGGTTTTAGTTTTCTAAACCATTGTAAAACTAAAGTGACCTTTAAACTACCAAAATTCAAGTTTTTCAAAATGATAACGATTTCCTCTCCATGGCGATCCCATTGTTGTCAACTCAAATAGTAAGCTTACAAAATTGAAATTAATTAAAGGTCAGTTAATTGTTTATGTAAATAAGAGATGGCGTGATATGCCATTTATTCAGTTTAGAACGGTCTCGAATGTTAAAAAAATAATTAATTTTTAATAATTAATCATAATAATAATTGATATGTATATCGCTCTTTTGAGTTTTCGATTTATAATGAATTTATTCAGGAATATTTTTAATTATTCTAAGTATTAATTAATGTCCTTGATAATTATTTATATTTTTGTTGTCAATCATATTATGTCGACCATTTTATCATATATTGACAAGAAAAACAACACTAGAAATCTGTATGAAATTAAACTATACAGGCAAACGGGCATATCTATCAATAAATAATAATAATAAGCTCGAATGCCTCCTTAAGGGTAATAAAATCAAACGGATCCACGGCGGGTCATTTTATTCATTCATTACAGCCATTGCTGTCTTCTACGGACACAGACCGAGATAAATCCTGCTTATACAAGAAGACCACTCCCAGAATTCCATCTGTAAACGCAAATATATCTTCCATTAAAACGAGAAACAATCCAGTTAAACCGGCGAGACCGTTTCATCAGGTCTCTTGATTGAAAGGCAACAGCGTTAACGCGCTATCCAGCATATTCAAAAAGGTTTGAAACACTGCATCGGCACAAGTTACGCCACATGACTTCCAATCACATTTTAAAATTACTTAGAATCGCCGTACGAATATGGGATTTGAACCATTGAAGCATTTGGACAGAATGATAATTTAATTTCCTAGCGTATATTTTAAAATACGCGTCGATTCGGTCCGCAGATTCGTTTTGAACGCGAAAATTTCACGTTTTTTTGGGTTAACCTTCCGTCATCCAGGAAAATCGCATTGTTCCCGATTTCAGCAAACAGTGGACCGCATAAAGGTTCCCCTCCTCTCCACTCCTCGGCGTTGTCATCCTACCTACCATTCATTTTCGAAATATTATTATTTCGCAAGTAAATCGACGTTGTTATTCTTGATATAAACAAATTATTAGAGAGAGCATTGTGCTAAGAAGTTGATCGTTAAAATTTCGATCTCAGGGCAGAGAGATGCTGCGATAACAGTTGTGACTAAAAAGGAGACCAAAGGAAAAATATTTATTTCCTTTTCTACTGTTATCCCTAAAAATAATTTTTTTTAAATGAGCGGTTAAAAATAAAAAAGGAGTACTTATCACAGACATGTCCAGCGGCCGTAATAAGGTTATGAAAAACCATTACTATTTTCTGTGCATCAACAAAGAGAGGCTACATTATAGCAGACATGCCTGTCTAATACTTCATAACCAAAATATGGTTATTGGAGATAAATGAGATATGTACATTTTATTTCAAATTTTAAAGACACACTTTTAGCGATATTTTTCAATCGCTAATGTATTCGGTCCATCCGTTTGTCTGTCATTGTAAAAAATGACTCATAAATGCCGTAAGTCAAAAACGAGGTCAAAAATCTAGTATTTAAAGCTCGACATCAAGACTACATGTGATGTAAATGTGGTGGGCTAGGATCAAGTGATGGGAGGAAATCGGAAAAAATCGATTAAAAATATATGCCCTTACAAATGAAGGCAAAAAACAATACTTAGCAACTACGACCCTTAATTCTGATGGAAAGATATCAGTCGGTGAAAAAAGAGCGCCTAATGGAATTTTATCTGTTTGAATTTTTAAACAATTTTTCCTCAGAGATATATTCGCAATGTGCTGTCATCATAACCCTAAGTTTTATGTTCAATAAGGACGGAAATAATTATTTTTAGTTTACATTTTCTCCCAAAGTGTGCATTGCATCATATAGTACATTAACCTATTATAATTTTAAATGAAACAACAACGAGACAAAATAACTCGAAAAGCGAACTACATTTATTGCTTCATGAGTCGGTGAATGATATATCAGCACATAAGATAATTAGAATCTATCAGAATAGAAACTAAAACAGATAGACCTATTACTACGAGGATGTAGAAGAAGTCTTTGAAACCCATTAAGAGAGAGTTAACCTCGCCTTAGGGTCAATAAGGAAAATTGATTCATCTCCACAGATACGTACTGTATGAAATGCGCACGTATGATAGGTCCGAGATAAGTAATTTATAGCCTCGACACGGAAAACAAAAAATCCCGGGAAGGAGTATAAGTAAGGGCGAGCGGCCGATTGGATACAGATTATTGCAGTTTCCCTCTGAGCGAAATCACTTTCTTCGTCCAGTCAAAATGGCATCGCGTTTGAGCGCACTCTGCATATTTCTCGTACTCATGGTGACGTCAGTGTATGCCACTCAGAGTTGCAGTAACGATAACGACTGCCCAGGAGCTCTTCTATGCAATGGTGGTGCATGCGAATGCATCCGAAGAATCAATATGAAACCTCTGGGACAGGTATGGAACGTTCATCATTCGTGCATGGTCTATGAATGTCCGGATGGTTGTCGCTGTTATGACGGTGTTTGCCTGTAAGCTGATGCCTATATACCAGCCTTTACAACCGACCACGAATGATCGAAAGGAACCATAATAACTTCACGTTGACGGGAAGATTGGTGCAAAACGAAGAAACGAGCGGCAGTTTTCATGATGATGACCATCGATTTCATCGCAGAATCGATAAATCTGTAATTCGATACTCATTTCTTGATTTGGCGAAAAAGCTATGGGTTATTCTTTATATTGTGTTTCTATATCAAACTATGTATTGATACATGGGAGTTAATGCCCTTCTCGTAAGAAGGCCTTGTTCTCTATTCCTATCTTGGGGGTTTTATGCAGGGGTGTCTTCGTCATCAGTATGTTACCCTCCTTAGGTTGTGTGTACACTAGTTTAACCGCGCCTCTATTGATTGTTATCAGGCGTACAGTGTGACTGGGTTATGAAGTAATAAATAGACTCAAGTTTTAGCTTTTTCCCATTTATTTCATCCTTAGCACTCTTCTGTATTTTTGATACTCATTTCATGATTTGGCGAAAACGCTTTGTGTTATTCTTGATGTTGTATATCTATATCAAATTATGTATACGCTAGTATTACCTAGCCTATATTGATTGTTACCATACTTACAGTGTGACTGATTTATGAAAGAATAAATAGACTCAAGTTTGACCTATTTACCAATTATTTCAACCTTAATTTGGCGGCGTTTGTCCGGGACCTTCAAGCGCACTTTTATAGATTAGATAGATACGTTTGTATCACATAAAAATAATTTTTTAAATATTATTTTCAGCGAACGAGTTCAAGATTCCGTTGTCGAAGTTAGAATATTCACATCCATTTTCCACACCTACCACACTAGAAAGTCTGGTACATGCTTTGCAGGTATAAAATTCAAAATGAAATAGAAAAGAGGTTACTATTAATTCACGAAGATTAAGAAATACGCTTAGTAAAAGCGTAAATTATTTAACAAAATAACATAATTAGCGTATATTTTATCACGAATTAACTTAATGGTAGCATTATTGAAATAAAATGTAATGCATTTTCACTACCATTGAAATCGTAAATTACAATGTTATCTGCCATTATATAACCATTAACTCTATTACCCTTTCGAGAAGTACACCTCAAAGTCCAAAATTCGGAATTATTCGAAACCCGGATATTTTAAAAAATTTCCATCAAAAAATTCTGCGCGAGTTGCGACAAACAAATTATCTTGAATTCGGCATCGGGCTTCTTTTGTGACTAACCGCTCCGCCTGCACAAATTTATAAAATGGAATGAATATTTCAGCACCGTGTAACTATTCCACTTCCTGACTCACGAAATTCAAGAGACAATACGGTGTTCGGCAGCTAAAAGTAGGCGGTGAAAAAGCTTCCGCCGATCATGTAACTATATTGACGATTTCGCAAAATTAGATGCCGATGAAAACTTGACAAATGATCAGGTATATAATGCGGATGAGACATATTTCTGCCCGATGTTTCATGAAAGACGGTAGCAGCAGAGTACAATACTGAAACTACGGGGATGAAAGACACTCGCGTGTGAGAATGCAGTTGTAACTCGTAAATACAGGTTACTCGTCATTGGCAAGAGCGCTCCTAGTGCTTTTAAGGTAGTTCGGATGTTTCCTGTCCATCATCCTGCTAACAAGAAGGCCCAGATAAATATGGCAATAACAATTGACCGGTTCGAGAATATTTCTGTCCAAATCCCGTGACCATTGTAAATTTGTAGGCATACCGGATCAGTGGCGTAGCTAGGTTCTCCTCCGCTCGACTGAGGCGCCGCCATAAAAGTGCGGGAGAATCGAAAACTATTTACAATTGAATGTAATGCTATTTTTAACAAACTTTCCGAGCAGGTAGAACGTAGAAGATTGAAATTTGGTGGGAATGTTTGATTCTTATAGTAAAGGCCAATTGTGAAAAAATCCTCAGAATGACCCTGGTTCGACTCCAATAGATAATTCCTATTTCCCATAAGATAACACTTAAAAATCGATTTTTCGACTTACAGGCTTTTACTCTTTTGTAAATTAAAATTAGAAAAAATCTTCGGACCTGAACCGTTTTAAAGAAAAATAAATAACGTTTCCTATTCTTATCGTCACATTTTTCCTACGATACGAAATCGCTCAAGTTACACGTTTAAATCATATTTATTGGGAAAATTTAAGCTTTTCGACGATATGTTACCTTGCAGAGGCGGAATTATGGCAATTGGGGCCTCAAAAAAGTATGAAAAACTCCCCATTTAGCGGCGTCTGCAGTGTAAAATACGACCGTTGTGTCGGTCTCTTCCAATCGTCTTATATTTACCGTCTCCTCGGTTTTCCCAAACTCGAGCCTTCTCACCCCTCTTCCCCTTTTCTGAATTTCCTCCTCCCTCACATATCGCATCGGTGACATCGAAGAAGAGCAGCTTGTCCGCATTAGTTCCAATACGTCCATCGTTGCGGATACGTCAGTCGAGTGGTGTGCATCTTTTAGCGTTTGAAGTATCTCTTCTCAAGTAATAGCAGGTTAGTTTTCCTTGGGAATAATCGATATTTGTTTGTCTTTGCTCAAGAAGTTATGCCAATATTTAGTGTTAATATAATTCTTTTCCCGTTGATGAAATCAGGCTTTTCACCCTGGGAGTTGGAGATATACGAAGTCTACGATCAACGGAGTTTTTCATACCAGAAGGTTAGTATATATATTTTTATTCGATCTTTTTATTTATATCATTCACGCAGGGGTGAATTTAGAAACTTCTCAAGGACAAGGCGATCGTGTTACATCTCCGATTACTCTTTGTCCTGAACAGCCTTAGCCCTGTCAGAATGGACCCAGGACAAAGTTCCCTTGTCAGAATATTTCTTTCCTTTGTCGTATGTACCTAATCTGTAGTGTTGAAAGGAGGAATTTAGCGCGGAATTGGTTTGAGAATGCATCCATCGGAGGGCGACGAGGACATACAAGGAGGGGGGTGGGGATCGCCCTCATCGCCTTCCCCTTGGATCCGCCACTGCATTCACGTTATATGGTTTAATTGTATTTTAATTTTATTCAAATAGTTTTTTTTTGCTAAGTAGTTTAGTATAGGTGTTTTTACTTTCTCCATATAAGAAGTATAGAGAAAGTATTGTTTTCATGAAAAAAATCGAATTGGAGATTTCAACGGAAATACATGTTTTAAGGTCCCGTGAATACGTTTTGACTATTTTCTCGATGATGTCTGTGTGTCTGTCTGTCAGTCTGCCTGTCAGTCTGTTTGTATGTGATAGATTTTTGTGGGCGCTCTAACTCAAAAACTATTAATCAGGTCAACGCAAAATTCTATTCTTTCTCTTACAAAACGCTATGTGCCCGTATTTACGTTCATACCGTCGTCGTAGATAATTCATTTCGAGTACTAAACTCTGCGTGTGCACGAAAAGACATTAAATGTATAAAGTCTTGTTGTGTGTCTAACGCTGACGTCATCAATGGCATTTTTAACGGGTTTAAACAAACTTCCCGATTAGGTGGAAGGTTGAAATTTCGCAGGAATGTTTGATTCAGATAAAAAATTAAATGACAAAAAAATACGAAAAAAGACCCGGGTTCGGCTCCAGGGGGGCGGTTTCCATTTCCCGTAAGATAACACGTAAAAGGCGACTTTTTAAAGTGCAGGTTTTTATTCTTTTGGAAATTAAAATTAGAAATAATTGACGTACGAAAAGAGACCTGTGTACGAGGCATAATATTTATTACTCTTAAGATAACACGAAAAAATCAATTTCTTGACTTGCAAGCCTTTTTTCCTTAAATTTTTAAAAATACATTTAAGTTGTCGATATGGTATGGCATTTGCAAATTCTTACAGAGAAAAGTATGAAGGTTAATTTTCTCATAGTGAAAATTAAAACTTGAAACGTCTCAAAAATACGTTTAAAGATTTGTTCTTTTTTTATCCGTTCCAAGAGGGCCTCAAAAAATGTGCGCCAGGGCCTCACACTATCTTAATGCGGCCTTGGTCAATGACTACGAAAGAAAAAAGTGCAAGTACATTAGCAGGGGCGGATCGTCAGTTCGGGGAATGTAAAAATGCATCGAAACACTTTTATCTCTAATAAATGATTTTGATGGATTTAAAAATGAAGCAAAGCAAATGGCTATAAAATATGGTATATAAATCCAGTTTAAAACAAAACAAATTCAAATTAAAAAAAAGTTCTTCGACTAACCTACTGTTGAGGAACAATTCGTTAAAAGTGAAGTAGAAAATTTTTAAATCAATATTTTTTGTGAAACGTTTCATTTGGTGATATCACAAATAGGTAAGCGGTTCAAGAAAACAATAGAACTAAGACATTTTTCAGTTTTCTCGAACCGAAGAAGCTTTTAATGTTAAGTGCAACTGAAATTTGTGAACTCGAAAATATTTTACGATAAATATAAAAAATTTTGACTCGAGGTTTACAAGACGAATTAATAGCACTAACAACAAATTCAAATATGAGGATGGTATTAAACGGGTGCAAGGACGTTATGGAATTTTCGAAACTTCTGATTATTAAATGGGAGCTAGCATCTGATGATTGCAACAGTTGCACAGTACTTATGATTTATCTGACTCTCCCTATTTCGGTAGAATCCAATCAAGAAGTTTTTCGAAGATGAAATTGATTAAAAATTACCTGCGTAGTTGTATGGTGACAAAAAGATTAAAAAATCTAGCAATTTATCCACTAGAAACCTCAGATTCTAAGAAAACATTATCAAATTTGGATGGAGTAATCGACAAATTTGCTAGCATGAAATCGAGAAGGGTGATGTAAATTTTATGTAATACCTACTATATAAATAAAATTATTTTTTAATTTTTTAGTATAATGTAAAAAATGTAATTTCTGTTTTTAATATAAAAAATGTAAATGGAAATTATTTTACTTTATTGATATCGTTCATTAAAGAAATCTTTTTTGCATTGTGTATGCGCAATGTAAATAAATGTGCAATTCGAATATAGTATATTTTGATATTATGTATTTGCAATGTTAATTAAAAATTTATATCACATATATTTACTTTTATTTAACTGGGGGACCTCGTTTTAATCATTTGCCTTGGGGCCTCAAAACTGAAGTTACGCCTCTGTTACCTTGCTGGCTGTGTCATTGTTAAACCTCGAAATTGTATTGTTGCCTTAACCCTTATACTATATGTGAAAGGGAAGCGTGCTTTGAATGCATAATACAAGAAAAAGGAGAGAGTAAGAAAGAAATAGGAGAGAGACAGAGAGGGGGAGAGAGACAAAATTAAATGTTTCATAAATTAAAAATAATGTTCGGAGTATAAGAATTTTCCAAGATTTTAAATTTTGATTTCAGATACACTTCTTTCGTTTACGAAATTATATATATATATATATATATATATATATATATATATATATATATATATATATATATATATATAAATATTCATAATATTGGTTTAAAATTTACATTTTCAATACTCTATGTTACTTTTATAGATTTATTTTAAGAAACTAATTTTCAAAAAAATTAAAGAAATGTTTTAAAACAAGCATAATGCCAAAACGATCATGAAGATCATTCTCAGATCTGGGCAGATTAAAATATAAGAGAATAGCCACAGCAAGAGCAGGACGTCTTCTGAACAAAGACAAGTTTGACTTCGATCACAACGACTTAGACAAAGGCAGTTTTTTTTAAGTTGCAGGTGTTGAATTTTCATATGACTGCTTTGCTCATGAACAATTATATATAGCTACGTCTAGAGAAGGATACGGGAAAAATTATTTATTTAAGAAAAAGATGGGAAGACAAGAAATGAGGCGCCCAGGATCAAAACCTGCCAAATCCATTTTTTGTAAAAATTGAATGAGACACGTTTTCTTATGGTTCTTATACTGAGAAATTCGATAAAAGTGGTATTTTGCTTCAAAACCTGTCACATCTATGCATAAAATGAGGTCAAAGTAGAGACTCAAGCTCAATACTTGCCATATCCACACGAGTTGAGTTATAGTAAGATGACGCTCAACTCATGTGGATGTGGTGGGTATTGAACCTGAATCTCTACTTTGACCTCATTTTATGAATAGATGTGACAAGTTTTGAAGCAAAATACCACTTTTACTGAATTCCACATCATAAAAACCATAAGAAAACATGTCTCACTCAATTTTTATAAAAAATGGAAAACAAATATTATAATAAAAATTAACTTGGTTTAAATACTTCATTTATTCTCAAATCTTCTACATATTATTTTGTCTTGATTTAAAAATCTGAGCAATGCCGGGTATATTTGCTAGTTATAGATAGTAAAAGATATTACATTTTATCATAATATATCAATTATATGCTAATGAAATATTTATTTAGGAAATAAAAAAATATTTTGCTATGATTTTACTTTCTGCATTCATCATCACTTTGGTAATATGAATCACATTGTGTAATACAGTAGTGGGCAAACTGTGGCCTGTGGAACCTTCCAACAATTTCCACTTTCCAATTTTATTAACCAATCGGCTTATCTAACTGTCGAATCATTAGGGAAAAAGATAATTATTTAAAGGTGAAAAATATGGCTTTAGAATGTAAATTCAATCCACTATAAATAATTCAATTATCTATATATTGATAGGGGAATTCCGTGTATTTTGGGTTCCAATTAAATGTTTGAGTATTTAGATTTAACAAGGGGAGCATAAAATCACATACAATTTCTTTTTACAGGGGAGTAATGAAATTTGTCTTTGAGATTGCAGAGCATAACAAACTGAAAACTCGGTTCAACTAAAGCTCCAAACCAGCAGGGAAAGAATGGACTGCAGGCTTTATGAAGCGTCATCCCCAACTGAGTTTGCAGCAGCCAGAATCCACATTATTGGCTAACTTTCCATCGATAATGGAGAATTTCAGTAATTTTTTTGCTCATATATTGATTCAAGAGAACCATGTGCAACTATTCATCTAGTAACTGATACAAAAATTGACCCAGTTTTAGAAAATTTGAGTGATATCAAGCAATGCGTGGATATGAATAACCAACTGGATCCTATGTAAATTTTAGAAAATCATTTCATCTATTTTTAGTTAGAGGCTAGTGTTCACTTTAATCTCCTTCAACCCATCTCTAATTATGACGTATCCTGATCAAAAGTTTTAGGCACACAAAAATTAGTTTCCATCAATTGACTTTGGCTGCAATGACTTTAATGCTGTTAAATCGAAGCTGAAAAAAAAGAGTCAATCAGAGAGCTCTGATCTGGAAAAACAACATTTCCCTACCTTTGGTGCGGTGTAAAATTTCCAGCGGTGGAAGAAGGCATTCTCATGAAATGAAAGAAATTCCTCTTGACACCCTCAGCACTTTATCACAGAAGGACTATATCACATCACAGGACCGTGCAAGGTTAAGTTTTAAAAAGGAAGAAATAAAAAAGCACTTTGGAGCTCGTGAAGGAAATAAAGGACGAAGATTTGATATTGGAAATGGAGAAGAAGGGAGGGATTCACACCACCTGAAATGGAAAAAAAAGAAACTCACTGGTAGTCCTTTTAACCCAATAAAAGAAGTGGTAGTTTAAATAAACATAAAGGTCAAATGAAAACAGTTCAAACTTAACTATTGGAAACGATATAATGGAAGAAGTCAATTTCACTAATTTTTTGGTGTCATTATTGATAAAAAATCTGTCCTGGGAAGCTCATGTTGACAAAGTTTGTATCAAAATCAACTGCAGTATCTTCCTACTTAGGAGAATGAAACATTTAGTGTCTATAGAAATATTAATATATTAATTATTGAATTATCTTTCCACATTTAACCCTCTTGCTGCCAGTGAGCCGATGCCACAAGTCAAGATAAGACTGCAATGAGCTGATTTAGCCGATCCAATGTAAGCTTATTTTCATTTACACTAACTTCTTATTTTGATGGCAGATGACGTAATCATTCATTCTGAACAATTCCTAATACTTCCTTCCTCCTTTTTTATATAGATGTCTCTGCTAAATGCTACATTTTTCTTTTTTTCCCTGAAATAATTATCGAGTCATATTTTTAATGCCAATCCTCTGAAAATCAATATCGGAAACTTTGAGAAAGATGTACGTGCTGCACAGATCATAGAATTTCTTGATGAAAATAGCGACATAACTGAAAGTGAAGTGCTTAGTGACAGCAAAATTGATTTTCTTACAGATGACTTTATATTAATGCTAAACGTGATTTTTCATTTTTTATTGAGACCTGGAGCAGGGTTGCAGCCAAACATATAATAAGAGTTTTAATTCTTCAGAAAAGAGCAATCAGAACCATATTTAATATAGAGGAGGGACTCTTGTAGCAAGGCTTTTGTAGGAACTGGTATTATCACTGTTATGGTTTGTATATTTTAAAAACTATCCTATTTGTAAAAAATTGCCCAAAACTCACTTCAAAAAACCATCATGTGTATGACTGCAATACAAGAAGTGAAGAAAATTATCATATAAAAGCAATAAATCTTAAACTGACAAAAACTAGGTCTTTTTAAGTGGATCAAACTTTTTTAATATTTTGCCAACAAAAATTAAAAGATCATGTGTGTTTAAAAAAATTAAGAAAAATTTTAATAGATAATTGTCCTTACAATGTTGAGGAATATAAACTGTATTGTAAATGAGACCTCTTGATTAATGTACCTCTTTTTTAGCCTAAATTGATTGGAATAAGTGTAACTTTTTTAACTATATGATGTATGTATATATCAGACTGTTTCTGTATTTGTGTATCCAGCATATGTCCATCCGACTTTTTTCTTTTTTGCACTGTTGTTTTTACTATTGACTTGTATCTACATACTATATTTTTCTATGTAAAACTGTGGACCAAATAAATCTATTTTATTCTACTCTTATTTATTTTACACTGTCAAGTGAAGGCAACTTGGTTCTACTGAATGCATGTAATATCTATTTGAAATCTCTTTTGATAATGTATGAACCAGAACATATTAAAATAAAGAAGAAAATAAGAAACAGTTGTCCCTTGCTTTTCATTCAAGGTGATTTTTTTAATCAAATAATTTGAATGACCACTTTTAGGGTCTCTGCATATAGTGAAAATAATAATAATAATAATTTATTTGCCATGGACAATTTTACATTGTATGGGCACCGTCAATTGGTTATTACAATATTACATTACAAACAAAACACAACTTATCATATCAAGCTTAATCACATGTACCTCCTGGTGCCATCAGTGATTGATTGTCGCTATAATTATCAGTGTCATTAATGTCAGCTCTTTTCTCCTTCTCAGTTATTACCACTTGTGTTACAAAATGGTCCATACTAAAAATAAGGTTATAAACTAAAATTAAATTAAAATTTCTAGGTTAGGTTAATTACAGAATTCATTTCTAGGTTAGCACTTACATATTTGATGAGAACCAAAATCATTTTAAATAAATAGCAGTACCTACATATTATTAATTAAAATAAATATTGTAAAAATATTGAACTTACGAGTATAATTATTGCCAAACCAAGCGCAACACAACCTACAAAGACAAAGTCAGATAGTTTTCATGCTGAGCTGTGGCAGCTCAAATGTAGATGCGCAGACACATCGAGGCTGTGTATGTTCAGACAGGCAGCGTGTCATGGAGAGCAAAGTGACATACGATAGAGGGCAGACTGAGCATACCATTATTATTTATCGCCTACCAAAATGTTAGTGGCTGATTTTATTACCACAATACTCACAAATAGACTCCAAAACACGAATGAATTTGCCTGCTCCGCTCTGCAAATTGTAAATTAGGCGTGAATTAAAAATCAGAAGTAAAGAATTTTTCATTTATTTATAATTTAAATATTTTTCGTTATTGTCATGGCATCTGAAACATTAGGGTGTGCCTGGGCACACCCCATAGTTTTGCCTATGACTCTTCAATGGAATAATATACAGACTCTATAAAGAATTCTTTCAGATCCATTTGGAACTTCTTTGTACTGTCAACCGATGCTCTCATTTGTTTTGGAAGCTTATTGAACAGCATTTTTCCAGTAAGTTCAGGGTGCTTTGCAATTAGAGAGAGTCTACAATGCTCTATATTTAATACATCCTTGTTTCTAGCATTATAACCACGTAGATCTCAACTTTTTACCTTAAGTACATTTTGTTTACATCCATGTAAGATTGCGCTATACATATAAAAAGAGGGAAGTCATAAGCCTAAGATGCTTAAAATATTTTCTACATAATTCGGTTTCCTCGATTTTAGTAATTATTGTAATAGCCCTTTTTTGGAGTGTAAATACTCTTTTCAAATTACACAAAGCAAAGTTTCCCTAAACAACAATACAATACCTTATTACACTCTAAAATATTTCATGATATGCTGTCATTATTATCTCAAGATCACAGTTCTCTGTCAATCTCTTCAACAAGAATATGGCTGAGCTTAATTTTTTACAACACTTGTCCACATGATGTTTCCACCTTAGTGTATAGAGTATTTATAGACCCAAAAAGTTAGTGTGATCAACTTCAGTATACAAGAGGTTCCCTAAAACCAAAACTCAATGATGTATATGAAATATTTCTGAGAGTTGATGAAAATATCAATAATAATTTAATAGAATATATACTGAAGTGAAAAAATGGCAAGTAAGTATAATTATAAAACGGAGGAAGATGGGATTGTGGGGAAAAGAAAGAGTGAACGAGAGGAGAGAGAAAAGGGGAGGGAGAGAATGAGGGAAAGAGGAAGTTTGGGAAAGCGGGAGGTTTGGTGGGAGGTAGGGATATAGGGAAGTATAGAGGGGGGTAGAGAGAGAGATAGGGAGAGAGAGAGGGGAATGGGAGAAAGGGAGAGAGAAGTCCGAAAATAGGGCTAAATATAATTTTCTACCTTAAACATATGCCGAAATGAGGAGGTTCATGGTTGCACACGGGCAGCTGATGAATTCACCTCATGGAGCGAGGCACAGGGTTGCCGCGCGTAGCACATACGGGCAGAACCCCTAGTTTATTATAATTATGTTAAGAAATTATATTTGCAAGTCAATTAGAGTAATAAAATTTTTAGAGAATTTGTAATCCATTTATAATTATTATTAATAAAACTACTGCAATTATAAATATTATTTATAATTCATAACATAATATCAACGCAATTAAGAATGATTGGTAAAGCAAAGCGTTTTATCAAATAGAAGTATCCCATCATTTATGAAAATTAAAATGTAATTACAAACCACGAAAAAAAACATTTGAACAAAATCTCCGTCGCGATCAAAATAAATTCGATAAAAAAATGATCGGTTTGAAAATAACATTATTCCACTATCAAAAGAAGCCATAATCTTATTTTATATCAATACTTTCTGTGGTATTTCAATAATTACTGTTTCAAATCCAATGTGTAAAAGTACGAACCACCGAATAACCATGCAGCGTCTCATACGATTCACAACATTTTGTATGTAATTCCATTTTAAGTACCGTCAATTTCCACATGATCAACTTTGATCACATTTACGTCACGAATAGGGGTGGTCAAAAGTTACTTTTTGATAACGTTCCAAAGAAATAATAGTTTTAACAGCGATTCCAAAAAACAACCAGTAACTGTTTTCCCCACCCATAAAACTGATAACTGACCGAGAAAAGATGGCGACACCAACCGCGAGAAGAAAAACCGACAGCGCGGCAGCTTAAACATAAGAATATTCCATTTTCCTACAATCGAACTCAAATCAAACTGTTTAAAATTACAACGCAAAGTTTTGGAAAGTTCAACACCAAAACCGATGGGCTAAATATGATCGTCAGAATACCTCTACAGTTTTTCGCAGCATTGCACCGCAATTTTGCGAAATCGGAATAAATATTTAATAAAACTCACTGCGAGAGCCTCCCTCCAGCCACTTATGTGCCTCAATAAAGAGCAGTTGTGTGGCAAAGCACTCCTGCGCCCAAAATAGCGGGAACTGCAACCATCACGAAGATAGCGAAAGCCTTAACTTAGAGGAATTCCATAATTAAGAAAATGCTTCATATTAGTACAAACAAATTTTCCAAAACCATGATCGCGATTTATAGCCCCAAAACGTCGGTCGTAAAGGTTTATAACATTTTGTAACATTAAATAATTTCACTTTAAGGAGAAATTTCATGCCCCAAAAGGAATAGTATCTCACCTTCATATTTATAAGTCGACTTTTTGCAGGAAGCGAAAGTAAATTCGTGAGGAAGTCATCGCTCATCTCAGCAACGATTAGCAGATGTCACGAAACTTTGACTTACTCTAGCCGCTGGGGCCTCAACTTCACCAAACCTCCCTAGGATTATTAATTCTGCATCAATTATTATCCTCACACAATTAAATTAACAAATCCACTGTACTTACTATCAATCGTAAAATCTTTGTATGGAGAAACGCGAAGAGTCGCTTCCGAACGGGCTCAAAGCTTGACGATAACTGTCTTTCCATCGAACACCAGTTTTTTTCCACCAATCACCGTCCGCTAATTTTCCCGCCCGTGTTTTTTTTACACTTTTTCGAGTTGGCTCAGCCAATCATCACTTACTAATTCACCCCTTCTATCCACCTACGCGAGTTCCATTGCAGCCTTTCTCCGAAGCGTCGTAGGTTTAGGATTTCCTTAGCAATACAGTACCAGAGGCAGCTGTCGAATCGGATCAAATTTCACGGCGGAAGGGTACCGTTGCAGAAAACCATTATTTTAGGACGATAGAAGAGGACAATTTTATGCATCGTGGTAGCTCGAAATAAATAATAAGAATAAATTTTGCAAAATTGCGGTCGTGGGAGTCGTCTTTTCGTCTTGACGTCGTGGAACGTACACGAAATATTTTTATATAATAATGTGACCGACGGTAAAATTACCTTTTCTCAATCATTATATACGTAATGTTTGCACTAACTTTTACTACTATACATTGGATATGATAAGTTAAAATTAAATGTTATTCTAGTCTGGGTAAGATTGATGAGGCGCTTCAGAAGCAAAAATGTAAGACAATTCCATTTGCCAACCGGAGCCGAAATGAGGAATCGAGTTCCAACCTGCACGGGTGTTTTTCTGCTTACCGCCTGCTTTGAGGAAGGCATTGTTCACATATTCGTCACGCGGCTGTACAGCACAGAATCCTAGAGATTTGGATAAGATTGTGCTTCCGCAGATCATTTTTTTATTTAAATCTAATTGTTGTTCGAAGTTAACAATCAGGTGTATCAATTTGAATGGCTATGATAAACCAAGAGGTTGATTAGCCACAAAAATAAACAAAACAAATCTATTTGCGCAGACTCGCGTTGTCATATCGTTAAATTGGTTTCGAAAATACACATAGGAAATGTCATGTAAGTTGGTAGATAAAAATTGGAAGCTCTTGTATCTCTATTGTATTGCGAATGGAATTTTTTGCTGGAGATAATGTCACAATATAGGGAGCGTAAAACAAGTATTGAAATCTAAAGAACATTCGTAATGTCATTTTTTTATTTGATTCGGGGAATTAAAATTACGCGATTGGATAATTTTTTACTGTTGTTAGTACTTGCATTCTTAACGTTTGCTACCGCACCGAGTGCCCAGGCGGATAAGTCCCACATCGGTTGTGTAACCACAGGCCCACAGGCGACTAGCTGTCTGCTTGGGTCTTCACCGAGTTGCACCCCTCCCAATTTGTGAACATATCACATAATTTGAGTTTTTGACAGTAGATGGTGTTTGCATGAAGTGATGTGGAACAGACAATCGCGTATACCAGCATTTCCTACGAATCCCATCTAAAGGCAGCTGAACTTAATACGATCCCCTTAATCCCATCAATCTATCAACAAATATGATATGTCAGTGGTTGATTAAGCAAGTGCAGAGCCTAGGCACAACAAAACGCAGGGCTCCAAGCTCAATAAAAGTGCGATCATTTTATAACATGAATTATTGTATTATTTTTTGCAGAAAAATAGTTAAACACAATGTTTGTCATATACAATGCCGTATTGACCGAAACGAAGTGGCACAGTTACACCAGGGCTCTGTGGTTAGCAGGACCTCAAAAGGTACCAAACACTGTGTTGAGGCATGTATTACGACAAGCAGTGTGCCTAGGCCAGAGCAGAGAGATTTCTGGGCGTCAATAAAAACAAGATTTCAGGAAGGAAATGAAAAAATTAATATTACAACGATTTTTCATCATTAATATTATTATCTGCAGACGGACAGACAAGCCAAATAAATGAGCGATTTTTAGGTGAAATTGACAAAAAGGGGACAGAAAAATGATATGCCCTAGGAGCAGGAAGTTTCCAAATCTGCCATTGGTCATCCTCTAGGCTCACCTAGCTCTTGTCCTAGTTCTGGCCTAGGCTACCGAGTCTCATAATCCAGCCTTGGTCAATGCTATTCTTTCCCTCTAAAAAATTGCAAAATTTTGAACAAATATTTAATGTTCAAATATTTCTAAATGTGCTATGAAGCTGAAAATTTTCTAAGGATAGAATTCGTAAAATAACAAAATACGGAATATAGAAATTCTGATACCTATATTAATTTATACAGCTGTTAAAAATTCTTCAAGTTTAAACAAATATATAAATCTGTAAATACTAGGGAACGAGCTAGGGAGCTGAAGTTTTTCAGTTATTTAGAGCATGCTGCAAAAGCGCAGATTAACATTTGAAAATCTCCATGAAGTTGTTATTGCGGCCGTTACAAATTTTTAAAATTGAAATAATTAGATAAATATTATTGCACTTCTAGATGTGCAACAACATTCAAATTTGGCAGAAATGTGTAGCATTATTTCCAAACAATGGAAAAAGTATAATATTCTTAAAATTGCAAATTTTAGGGATTGCTTTTACTCCAATATTGTCCCATAAAGAATGAAAATTGGTGCACAGGTGCAAACTTATGAATTAAAAAAATATTTTTAATGATGAAATATCTCTGAAAAATTAATGTATTTTCAAGGTGAGATGTAATGGCAAGCACCAACTACTTGTATAATGTATTATTAATATATATTATAAACATATTATGTATTGTTAACATACTATGTATATATAAAAACATGTGATACAAGACTCAATTTTTTTGCAAACAAGAACAGGAAATTGAGGAAAGGGGCTTCTCTCACCAACAGAAATACTTTGACGTTTACATACTAATTTTCTAATCCAGTTGCAATCAGTGCAATTGCAGTGGTATTTTGATTAGTCCATACTTTCTTACTCACTAAATATGCATCTCTACCAGGTAACTAGATTGAACAAATATTGTGTATATAGGTATCAAATGTAAAAAGAAGTTCCTAGGAGAGAAGATGTAAAGAAATACAGATTTACTAGGAAAATATTCATATCTAGATAAGGGGTATTTCAACCAAAAATTTTCTGCAAACATCTTTGAGTCTTTTCCTCCCCAGATGGGCCTCTTTAAGACAAATGGTATTTGTACTTGTAAATCTTATCTGTATTATGGCCAATTCAGACCAAGAGTGAAACATGTCTGCAGATGTTTATACATTTTCATTCACTGGTATTTACGCTCTTTGCATTCAATCCAAAATAAGATATTTTTGTCATATAGTGAAGTCTGGAGGAGATGGAGTATGGTATTTTATATGATAGTTGGAGATTGACATAGAATGTTGTAGCCATGCAGCTCATTCACAAACAAGAGGACAATAATTTCAGTGCTGTGGATTCCTCCAGCAACATCTTATAAAACTGATATTTTTTTATTTGAACTTAGCTCTGCTGAAAAAAATCATAAGCCACCCAAACAGTTTCATTCTCTGCCTCTAACCTCACAGAAAAAAATATAGGTACTTTGGAGGATTACTGTGGTTTATCAAACAGAACTGCTTCCTGAGAACTCCTTTAATAATGAAGTTTTAAAATGAGTTAAGGATATATTTCTGTACCTGCCCTTTATCTACCCACAAAACTTTCTTCTAGGGAGTGGTGCCATAGGTGACGAGAAATGGAAATACATGGTGTACATATTTGTTTCTCATAGATCTTTAGTTTTACAGTGTTTGCTCTGCTTTGTGTACCCAATCTCCGCTGGCATGGAGAGGATGACCTTCGTGCAGGCAGGATGCTACAGGCATCCCCCACAATTTCAATCTCCAGCATGAATTTAATCTCTAAAATCACACTGCACTTATTGAAAAGAAAACTCATTAAGTGACCATTCATCTTCAACTGTTTTAACAGTTGTATAAAACTCCTTAAGCCAAAAAAATTGTAGGGTAAGCCCTATGCATTTCGCCCACTAAGTGGGCATCTTCAGGGGAAAACCTTGAACCTTGTTCACTGCCAAGGCAGGTTCTCCCCTGAAGATGCCCACTTAGTGGGCGAAATGCATAGGGCTTACCCTACAATTTTTTTGGCTTAAGGAGTTTTATACAACTGTTCAACTTGGAGCCAAAGTGATTACGAGCTACCATCTACTGTTCAACTGTTTTGTAAAGTACTGCTGTTGTTTCCATTTTCGATTTTTAATAAAATGAACACTTCATCATAGAACAACCTTTAAAAAGTTCTTTTAGGTTCATATTCTTCATGATTAATTACTTATTCGCTTTAGTAACTTGCTTCAACAATGCTGTAATAGCTACACTAAACAAAAGAATTTTGAATAAACAGTAAATGCAACCTCCATGTAGTTCCATTTCTCATCACCTATGGCACCACTCCCTATTAGAAAATTTTGTGGGTAGAGAAAGGGCAAGTACCTATATTTCATTAACATTTTAAAAATATTTATTGTTAACATAATAATTTTGAACTTAAACATAAGAGAGGATAAACGAATATTTTTTCATTAAGTTAACTTGATGTAATTCTGATTTATGATAAGCATCAGTTTGAAATTCAAAAATTATGTTTTATGTCTTTTATGGCAAAAAAGTAATTGCTATGATAGGATAAAAAAACTGTCATAATTGAACATGCCAAGTAACTTTTGTTCTTTTATTCATTTCATGTAAAAAGTAACAAATGTAATAGTTTTATATAAATTTAGAAAAACAATGTTGATATGGGCAGTATTTTGGCAAACGTCAGGAATTTATGGTGTAAATAACTTTAATTAATATTA
Organism: Tanypteryx hageni; assembly: GCA_028673005.1. NCBI lineage: Eukaryota > Metazoa > Arthropoda > Insecta > Odonata > Petaluridae > Tanypteryx > Tanypteryx hageni. The sequence continues at coordinate 74,777,165 of CM054114.1, forward strand.
AATTGCCCATAATATGATTTTTAAAATAAAAAAGTCAATCCTTCGGAATGAGAAAGGACATTGTTTTCTAACCTATTTCCTGCACTTTTGCCACATTTTGATTAAAATGAACAGGAGCATGCGCGGAACCAAGGGGGGGGGGGGGCGATCGCCCCTCCCTTGGATACTCTCTGGGACAAGAGAATAAGCAGGCTGTCAGGTGGCGGGATGGTTTCTTCAGTAGGCTTAGGTTATTGAATAGATTCTTCTTTGAAATTCCCCGTGCTTCTTGTCTTTATGTCGCTGCCGACGTATTGTCCTAGCAAAAAGGGTCTGTTGAAGATAGTGTCACCCTGGGCGGTGCTGAAACTTGCTAATTGGGTGGTGGGGAGGAGAATGGGATTCCCAGGATTTTCAACGAATGGCGAGTGAAGGGGAAGGAACCTACCCACGTGGGGCATTGCCTTCGAATGCACTCAATATGCGCACTCCGGGCACGTGGCCTTTTGGAGAACCCTCGCACCGGGTGCAGTAATGATAGTATCATATGAATCCTCTCTCTTTCAAACCGCGAGTAGGGGCGATGGCCATGTCAACGACCTACACTATCGGCTAGGTGCCGGTAAAAGTATGAAACAAAGTCATCGGTTTATGCCTTGGTTCTCCTTCCACCCTCATTCACTGGTGTCGGTTCATTTTGTTCATACGAATGGCTATAATTTAAGAAGAAAGAAGATATTTCTAAATACACATTTTGGAATTTACCCCCCCCCCCTATTTGCTTAGAGTGCTTTCCCACTTCCGAGCTCTTCCATCTCCCAACATCCTTTACAAGGGACCTTTCTCTATCTTGGGTTTTCCTGTTATTGTTTTCAAGTACTTACGAGCGTTTTAAGATCATTCATTCAGTGATTCGCTAGCGCGTGTGTGATAATCTGCCGAAGAAGTGCTATAAGTTGCAAGTGTCGCAGAAGTATATAGTCGCTACAGACAATCAGGTTTTGCGTTTTATCGTGTCCCACAATTTAGCATTACAGCAGCAGTTCTACAAGTATTCGAAATACCATCACTTCAAGAGTGATTATTATTTCGTTGGAGATAGTCGACGAACATGCAGCGGAAGAATTCTACAATTATCTGTAAGTGATTTCTTATGAAATTTTTATTGTTTATTTTCTCTATATCTGAATTCAAAGCACTAAAAATGCAACAATCAATCAATCAAAGTATTATTATTTTAAAAATTATTCCGTGGAATTTATCTTTAAAAGGGAATTTATATATTTAGTCATAGTATTATACTTGATTCAGCATTGAAGATGTATAGTTACATTTTGTATCATCATCATTATTTGAACATTTTCAGATATACCTTGATTAAAATGAAATAAAACAGACAAAGGCGCCAGAAAATGTTGCATTATTATCTCAATTCTTCAGAAAAAGAACCAATAATAAATTCTAGCAATCAAGAAGTGGAAGTTGCAGGGTCTACACTACTACCTGTCGACTCCTTGAAGAGAGATATATACGCTAATGAAGATAACAGTTAAGTTATTTCATCAGTTTATTCGGTAGATATCAAACATTATATTAGTGATAGTAGTGCAACGTTGAAGAATGATATTGGTATTTACCTTGGAGGAAAATTGGATAATTTAACAAAGAAAGAACTTTTAGAAAATCCTTTTTGTCCACCTAAAAATTATGTCTTTCCTTTTTCTGAGCATCAAAAGAACGGCAAAGATGAAAAGAGATACCTCAATCAAACTCACTTAGATAGATTTACTTGGCTAGTATATTCTCCAATAAAGCAGGGAATTTACAGTAAATATTGTTCCTTGTTCGCTCCTACAACTGTTGGTCCAATTAAATGTAAAACTCAGACTGGGGTTTTAGTTTCAAAGCCGCTTAGTGCATTTTCAAAATTATTGGGTAAGTAGTGCTCTTGAAAAACCCCAAGGCAATGCTTATCATAATAGCTCTGTGGAATCGGCAAAAATGTTTTTAAGGAACTTTGGCAAGCCCCAAACTGAAGTTCAAAACATGTTAATTTCAGGGAGACTGAAGCAAGTTCAAGAGAATCGAAAGCCTCTTTTGCCTATTATCGACATGATCATCACTCTAGGAAGCCAAAATATACCATTTTGAGGCCATAGGGATGACGGCAATTTTTCAGACAGGCCTGAGAGCAGCAAAAGCATTACGAACGAGGGAAACTTTCGCGCTGTATTAAAATTACGTATCCGAGGTGGTGACCAGGATATTGAAAATCATCTGAAATCCTCTAGCAAAAATGCCACATACATTTCAAAAACGACTCAGAACTCGATTATTGATTGTTGCAGCGATGAAACTTTGGAAAAATCCTAAATTTTGTGAGGGAAGGAAAATATTATTCCATTTTATTTGACGCAACTACTGATATAACTATGGTGTCTCAATTAAGCCTTGTTATTAGGTATGTTTATGAAAATAAAATTAGGGAAGATTTCATTGGTTTTGTGGATTTGCACGATGAAAATTTCACATCAGGAATTAGACAAGACCTAGAATCTAAATTGGGGGAATGTTAGGAAAATCAGTTGTTCAGTTATTAGTAAAAAATTATCTTGATATGAAAAATATGCACTGATAACTGCCGTGTCAAATATATTACCAAAACAACTATTGTGTTTGGATCAAGTTGAGTTAGATAATACTGGAACGTCATTATGGGAAAAATATTCTGACTTTTTGATTGTTTCCATTATTTCAAATTCGTTTACTATTTTTCTAAGCAAATTAATAATGTGGAAAACCAAATGGGAACGTGAATATAAATGCAATAACATTAAAACTGGCACGAGTGTCTGTAAAGTTTTCAGTATGTGTGACGAGGAAATTTATCCAAATTGCAAAATTTTATTAAAAATTTTACTCATTCTTCCTATAAGTGTTGCTAGCTCTGAACGCAGATTTTCGGCTTCACGACGATTAAAAACTCGGTTGCAGAACAGAATGTGTGAAGAAATACTTGTGGGTTTGGCGTTACTCCATATACATCAAGATATTCATCTTGACCCGGAAGAGATTTTAGATCATTTTGCTAATTCTGGCAATCGACGACTTGATTTTTTATTGTGATTTTTAAAATAAAATGTTAAGAAGTGCTATACAAAGTTAATAAAATGTCACAGATACCCGATTTAAATATATTTTTTCTTTTTTACATTATGCAAAACATAAGCCTTATACATCATTTTCGCAAAATATGGATTATTATAAGGGAGGTCAATGTATGCGTGGTTTTCAAAATATATTTCTCCTAAAATAGGGTTTATGATAAAAAATATACTATACTATTATTTCTTGTGATAATCTCTTTAAAAAGTCCTGAATATAATTTTGACGAATATAGGGAGTGTATTTGAAAATTTTCCTTTTTACGAGGAAAATAGTACTTAATCGCCCCCCCCTGGGAAGATTTCTAGATCCGCCCTTGAACAGGAGTATTGCCTCTTTTGTTACCATTGCTTTAGGAGTTTCATGAACTATCATATTGTAGCCATTTATATTTTTCACTTCCAAAAATCTCTAGATCTATTATTTTGTGACCTATTATATTCCATTCTAAAAGTCTCTCCATTTTTAATTACTATAATTGTTTTTCTGACTGATGCCATCATCAAATGATTTTCTACCTTCCTTAGTGGCAAATAGTTGGGATTTGTGTTAATTATAACAATAGCTAACTGGAGTTAACCATTATCATGCAAAATAACAGCCTGGGCTACTATTTACCTAGCAATAGTAGGAGGAGGAAAAATTAATACTCTGTATTGGATTCGCTACCTAATCGTAACTGACTCTTCACGGGAGGACTTCTCAACAAAGATACGAGCACCTTCCCTGCCCCTCCTCTCTGACACAATCCTCTCCTCTCTGTTCTCTCCACTCTCCTATCCTGCTATCAGGTGTGCATGCTTTCCCTACCCCTCCTCTCTGACACAATCCACTTCCCTCTACTCCCTCCATTCTCCTCTTTCTCTGGCCATACGTATGGACATTAGTGTATTATAATAAGGATTAGTGTAGATCAAGGCAGAACCAGTCAGCTTATTGATTGTACAAATGAGTGTTCACAGTAAGGAGGAATTGGATGAGTAGTACAACCCACTAGAGGAAGTCATGAGAGAAATAAAGATGAAAAAGAACTGGGTAGTCATGAGAGATTGGAATACTGTAGTAGGGCAAAAGATGGACAGTAGCAAGGTTGGAGATTTTGGCCTAGGAAAGAAGAATGAAAGAGGACAGAAAATGGTATATTTTTTAAAAAGAAACAAAATGATAATTACAAATATATGGTTTAAGCATCACATCAGACAAAGATACACTTGGAAAATGCCAGGAAATATAAAAAGGTATCAGATTGATTTTATCATGGTCAGACAAAGATATAGGAATAGTGTATTGAACTCACATAGTTGTCCGGGAGCAGATGCAGACCCTGATCACAATTTGTAATGGGGTCTCATTTGAAATTTAAAAAAATTGTAAATGGAGTGGTACAGAAATGGGATTCAGAAGTGCTCAAGGGAAGAATAAGGAAAGATTATCAGGAGGCTGTTACACAAGCCTTAGAAAATGTAGGTAACAACAGTCGAGGACACCCAAGGGTCTATGAAAATGTGTATCGTAGAAAGCGCAAGTAAAATGATAGGGAAAATAATATCAAGGAAGATAAGTAAGCCACAGGTAACAGAGGAGATGATTAAAAAGATAGACTAATTATAGGGAAAAGTGAAAAAGTTAACGGGAAACAAGAAAGGACATATGCTAGCCACAATTAAAGATAAAAGCAACAATTAATTTTTTAGCTTGAGGATGTGAGAAATAGATGGAAAGAGTATATTGAGGAATTATACACAAAAGATTTGGAGCCAGAATCTATTGTGATAGAGAGGTAGGTAGATGTATATTGCGACAATGTTGGGCCAGGAATATTGAATAGTGAGATTAAAAAGGCTGTCAGAGATATGAAGTCAAAGAAAGAAATAGGAAATTATGACCTCCCCATTGAAATGTTAAAGGCATTAGGAAAAGAGAGAAAAGAGTTATTATAAATTGTGCCGTAAGATATATGAAGAGGGATAGTGACCAAAGAACTTCACTAGATCAGTTTTGATTCTTCTAAAGAAAAAGTATAAATCAAACAAATGTCATGATAATAGAACAATCAGCTCAATTTTGTATGCAGGAAAAGTTATTCTCAGGACTTTGAAAAGGAGGCTTGAAGCAAAACCTAATAGCTATATAGGGGTAGACCAGTTTGGGTTTCAGAAAGGTCATGGCACTAGGGATGCCAAAGAGGTGATGGCAAAATTGGTGGAAAGAAACATTTTATAGCCTAAATCGATGGAGGTGTTAAAGAAAATACTGTTAGATTGGAGAAGTTTAATCAGAAATTTGTACATGAACTAGACTGTGCAGGTAAGAGTACATGAGGGAGAATCAGATTGGGCAATGCTAGAAAGAGCCATGAGACATGGCTGGTCACTCTCACCATTATAGTTTAATATTTATGCCAAAGAAATTATAAGGGAGACATGGGAAGATCTAGAAAAAGGGATAAAAGTGGGAAAGAGCCTGGTTAATTCAGTTAAATATGCAGATGACAATTTATTGATGGGTAATTCTGAAGAGAGTCTTCAGATGTTAGTTAGTTGCTTAAAAGAAAAGGCAAATGAATTTGGGATGAAAATTAATAAGAAGAAAACAAAAGTCATGAGTACAGTCCAGAAGTTCAGGCACTATAAAATGTCAAAATATGCAGGCAAAATGGCACAATAAAACAGGAAAATAGGCACTAAAAAGGCATTTATTTTAGCCCAAATATTACTATTATATGGGGTAGGTATAACATTTCAATAAAATATGATTGCGATCACTATTGATAACGTCTTCAAATTATAAATTTTACATGAGACAACGAGATGATTTTTTAAAATTTCAAATTAAAAACTCTGTCTTCTGTCAGTTAGGATGTGTTTTAAAAGTGAAAAGGCTCTCTATACCTCCATGGAAGTGACATGGGCATATTTAAAGAAAGCTATATCTGTGGGACAGGCCTCAATTTCTGCACTACTGTCCCCTTCTAGAATCTTCACAATTATTTTTATTTTATCCAAATTTTTGTTGGTGCACAACACTTTTTCACACTTGTTTTTACAACTACGCCCTTTTCACCTGAAGCACTGCACATCTAACCTTCAGTGAATTGACCAACGTCTCCTCCCTTTTTTCAAGTAATGTAATGGTGTCTGACAACTTCGAGAAGTAGGCTGCGATGTACGCCAAATTGTGGCTGACAGACTTCTTTTTCATGAGTTCTTTGACAATAGGTATGGAGTAGGCATCTTCTTCATCGAAAGTGTTGACAACTTCTTTTATCTTTTCATGATTGGCATCCGGCCATAGAAAATTCAATGCTATGGTGAAAAGTTGAGCAATTTTTGAGACACTTGCATTTTCCAAAACTTCTGACATAAGTAAATAAATTTTTGATGTCTGACTAACCTCCATGGTTCCTATTATGATGTTTACAAATGAATCTTGTCACAAAGTTGGTAGTCTAGTCAAGAGATATCCAAATTTTCTTGTCCCCAACATTATCTCTGATTTTTTGGATAATTCAGTTGTATGCTTTATCTAAATAGGTTTTCCTCAATTTTGAATCACTTGGAACATCTTTGTTGATATATTTTTCCAAAAACGCTTTCAAAGAACTGTTTTCTAATTTCCATAAAGGAATGCTGGCTTTGACAAAAGATTTACACAAGTTGAAAAATAACTCTTACTGCCTAGAACAGTGGTTCTCAAACTTTTTTGAGCCATGGCACACTTCCAAAGATAAATAGGGTTTCACAGCATCCCAGTCTTGTGACCAGCTTTATGTATTTTTAGATACGGATATTACAACCTTTGGACACATCCATTTGTTGATGCTACTACATAATCAATTTATTAGAAGAAAAATTAATGCCCTAATTACCCACAAACACATGCAAATCATTGATTTATTTACTAAACAAAGTTTTTCCCGGTACCCCTAAATATCTACTGCGGCACACAGTTTGAGAACCACTGGTCTAGAAGAAGCTGAACAAAACAATGGTAAATGAGTCATCTTCTTACTGCTGTCAGTCTTCTTATCAGCTGCAGCTTTATGTTTTGAGGTACTTATATGCTGCAAGACAAAGTACTTTTTCTCCGAATTCACCATTTTCACAAAGTTTAAAAAACAGCACTGAACCATCTGTCGAGAAAATATCAACACCAAAATCTTTAATGAAACTGTTCAGTCTCAGCTTCGTGGAAACACTCACTGTAGGCATTGTGGCCACTAGAATGGAATTGTCATGTTCACCACACAAACAATTTGTTAAAAAAGGACTGTTATGAACTGTTTGAAAGCCAAAAGACAACTGAGAGATGCTAGGAGTGAAAGGGAGGGTTCATTAAGCCTTCCCCAGCCATGGGTTTCCCAAAAGGTGAACTCAGGTAGGTAGGTAGGGTAGGAGAGGATCTTAATTACAGTAATAAGGGAGAGATAGAAGAAAGGGGTTTAGGGGAACACGTGACAGGTTTTTTCGTCACCGTTAGGATTGGTCATGTTGTACTCGTCACCATATTATCGGTCACACATAGCGTATTCAGCACTGATTTCTGCTTGTCACTATGTGCAATTCATCACTATTTTGTATCATCATACTATATATTTAAATTGATAATGCTGGATGAAAACAAATGTTTGTGTGAAGTGTGTTTATTTAGTGAAAAGAAAATACATAAAAGTAATACATAATGAAAAGGTGTATTTGGTAATACCCATTCAGTTGAACATAAGTTGATGAGAACATTATTCGCATATAGGTTCCTTTAGTGCTCTTCTAGACTGTGAACAGAGAGTTGCATTCTCTGCGGTGATCACACCGCCACACAACGCCATTTTTTGAGCCCTATGTTTCGTAAACATGTATCCCTGGTATATTAATTTTTCACAACCACGTTCAGTTTTAATGCTTTTGTAGCATGAACTCCTTTAACTAAAAAAACGAGGTGATTATAGAACCCAATTCATTTTGCCCACAACCTGGGCATCTTCAGGGGTGACCTGTGAACGACAGTGACTAGAAGTCGCTGTAGAATTGAATGCCATATGAAAAGAAAAAAACGTTGTTTCAAAATCTTCAAAGAAATCATGCAGCTTTTTTGCTTCTAATTTTGTCAAAGGTTTTTCATTTGAATCATTAGTGTGTGTAAATAAAGCTTCTTTTATGGCAAAAAAAATTCATCTTATCAGCTAGAATTGCATCTGCCCTTGCGGACCTTCTGGTATCACTAATTCTTTTTAATGTTTTATTTCTTTCTGAGTTTGTCTTTATTAAAAGATCCCATCTCTTTGTTGATGAAGAAAAGAATACAAATAAATTTTGAATAAAATAGAAAAAATGACTTGCTTCTGAACAAGATTCTGCAGCTGAATTTCCAGCTAAATTTAAGGTATGAGCTGCACATGGAATAAAAAATGCATTTTTACTATGGCTCTTAATCTTTGCCTGTAATCCGTTGTATATACCGCATTGTCATAAGATTGGCAGCGACAGTTTTGAATATCTAGACCATACTCCATTAAGGTTGATATTATACTATTTTCTAAATAACTAGCATCATGTTTTTCAATGTGTATGAAAGACAAAAAACGTTCCTGTATTTGGTTTTGTTTATCTATGTATCTTATGATGAAAGATAATTGATCTGCATAAGTTGATACAATTTGTATACATTGGAGTGGGTGTGTCACATGAACCTACCTTCCTTCCTATCTTGCTTCTCATACAGTGATGCGTTATCATATAGGCAAAAAAGACATTCGCCACCAGCGGCGCCGGTTACATACAAGGCAGTCTTTATTTTTTCAATTAGGTAATTTAACTATTTAAGAAAGAACTAAATATAAAATTTCATAAAAATCGGTAAAACCATTTTTGAAAAAAAAACGTAATTTTCAAATGAATCTTCAAGTTCATTGTCCTTGGCAGGTAGAAAGTTCAGTTTCCGATAAAAATCACTAAAAAAATACTAGTAAAAAACAGCAATGAGTTTTTGAAAAGTGATTTTGGGGCCCCATCTGAACGGGGGCCCTAGGCAGATGTCTTTTTTGCCTATATGATAACGCGCCTCTGAATCTTGTAGTAATGCACTTTTTACTTTCATATCCATTTTCTTTTGTTATTATAGCTTACTATTAGAAACAATGGCAGCTGATGCCTTTGAGTACGCTGGGAGTTGATGCTTCTTGTAGAACTAAATAAAGTTATTGTTCCCTACCTTTCTCTCAGCATTCATGTGTGATTTATTCTTGATTCTTAGAGTCTGTAGTTAATTATGGTTATTTACTATCGTGTTTACGTGCTCCAGAGTGTTCTAATAAGGGTAAAACTGAAGGTTGGGCGAACCCGTCCACCTCAGGTGTGACAAAAACGTATGTAAAAAATAGGATTATCGTCATTCCTTCATTTTATTAGCTCAAAGAATGTCATATGCCATACTATGAAATTAATATAATTCGATTTATTGTGTATATCCTAATATCACCTTGCAAGTAAACACAGAGTATGTAATGATTGAGATAGCTGACGTTCTTTTGGAACATTATTCGAAAATTTCATTTCGCACTTTCATTATGTTACCAATACATAATACCAATAATTCGATCATTGCCTTAGAACACGTTACACCATCTACTTTATTCTGGAACGGTAATGCTAAAAAAATCTGTGCACACTATATGCAGGTATACAGAAAAATAATAGATTACGAGGCTGAAAACTCCCTGCACATTATACGCAGGTATTTACGGTATGTTCAATTTCTAGTTTGCAGCAGTTATCCATTTAAAGTTAATGCAGTAAAAATTGATGGAATCGTTATCTGAAAATATATTCAATTTTTTAATATTTAACCCAATTCCTGAGATAGAAAAATTTTTTAAGTTCTCCACATGAAATGCTGTATATTATAACTCAATGTTCCAAAAATAAAATAGTGAACTTACCATCTGTTGGAATTAATGGATGATGAAGGAAACTCTGGTAGTAAAAAATGGTGAGGAATACCAGACAGATTCTGAATACTAAGCAGGCATCTCTTGTGTTTATTCACTGATCCTAAAAACAAAGATTTTATCAAATACAGGCATCTATTGCTCTAGTGTGCTTCACTTAGTGTGGTTTCATAATAACCGCTGAATCATTGACACATTGTTTTGGTCATATATTACAAGCACATAACTTTCTCCCAACATTTATTATACCAGATGTACCTATATTTGTAGGTAAATTATGATTAAATTAAGCATCATTAAACTAACCAATCAACAAAAAATGCAATCTCTTCCATAGTTCCTTGGTGCTTTCTTGATGGCAGCAAATCTACATTAGATTTTGTCGATATCAGGATTAATAGATCTTGCTTATCTGATTTCACTGTGACAAGTCGCCTTAATTTATTTTCTTATCCATATATTCCACATGCAGCACTTATTAGCTTCTCCTTTAACTTCCACTTGTTTACAAATTATTTCACAATAATATCCTTGCATTAAAGGGATTTTCATTTAGGATCATTCTCAGGCAAGTTCACATCTAAAAATATATTACATATTATTGGGATGGCAGCACTGAAAGCACAGCTAGTTCAATCGGCAAATTGGTCACTCTTCCTTAATAAGCAAGAAAAAAATCTCCATGTGAAACAAACGTACACCCTTTCACCTTCATTCAGTCTTCTCCCTAGTATTAGCTGCGTCATTAGTGTATCGGTGGAGTTATTTTCTATTTTTTTAACCCTTGCATTATTCGTAATTAATCAAAACCATGGAAATACATGTGCTAAAGATGTTTCTGAAAAGAAACAAAGAAAAACTTTGTCACTTTCAATGAAAGTAGAAGTAATTCAACAAATTGAAGGTGGAGAATGGCAAGTTGATGTTTGCAAAGCATTGAAATTAGTGGGATCAAGATAAAATGTTGTATACAGTAAGTCCTCAATTCACGAACGGGTTACATTCCTAGAGCTTGTTTTTAAGTCATTGGTTCCGTACTCGAAACAAATATCTCCATAAGGATTAATGTAATGTATGTGTGTTAGGTTTGTAACCCCTCCCTGAAAGCTTATTTAACCTATAAGAAATTAGAATTTACTTGAAATTGGTACATAAATGGTAAGAATTAGAGCTCTAGCATTCTCTGGGTGAAACAAAAGGAGGGGCTTCAGTATGGTTAAACAGTTCTTTGCTGATTTGAATACGAGCATTCTTTTTTCTTCTTTAGATATATATGTTCTTTCAGGCATCTTTTTCTAGAACATTATGGTTTCATCAACATTAAACACTTGATGCTCTGTATATCCACCTTCCTTAATAATGTTTTAACAAATTCAACTGCTTCTTTTTCATTGGCACTAGCAGAATCCTCTGTAATTTTTACATTATGTAAATTTGCCCTGCAGTTAAAATGGAAAAACTTCTCATGACTTACATGGAATGAACCTTCAGTATTGCCCTGTTTGGTTCGAATGTGCCAGTATAAGCTATGAGCCTTCTCCGGAATAAGGCCAAGATTATTATGAATCTAAGCCACATCCAGACCTAGCAAACGAGCGTAAACAAACACTAGCGAAGAAGCAGAGGCAAATGTTCGTCCACTATAGGTGGTGACAAACACCAGCGAATGTTGTTCTGCTGGTTGCCGGTACATCAAAGGGTATGTTCACTACTGCTCATGAGTTTAGTCATTTGCCTAAGCTCGTGCTGTTCATTTAGTGTTTTCATCTGCTAGCTGATCAGAACATGAATTAACGCTAGCAAACATGAATGGATGCAGACGAGCATCTGTGAGCGCATGAACGGAAGAGAACAACGAACACAGACAAATACTCATTCGCCAGTACTTGTTCACACGTGTTCACACTCGTTCTCTAGGTTTGGATGAAGCTTTAGGTTGAGTCATATCATCCATCCAAATGTGTAGCAGTTGTTCATCTCCTCAATAGGGCCAGTTCTTCTTTTGGTAATGATCATACCTTGCATTGGGGTGTATGCCTTCACATGCTCCAAGATCCATTCCTTGTCCTTTAATATAGTTGCACACTGCCAATGTGGGTTGGCATCTCACATTTTTCTTAATAATATCCAATTTCATCTCAAATGTTATTGCCCTTCTGTCTCTTATCGCCCATCATTAGAAACAAAAGCACAATGTAACTATGCAGAGAAATGCATAATGAACCACAAAGTAGCACTAAGTAACAAAAAGAATCACATGACTAATTATAAAAGTAAATATAATAAAAGAACACAAAAGTACACTTTGTAACACAGGACTAATGCACAAAATACACTAGTAAATGCTCAGAGAAATGAACACGATGCTAACACGGGAGGCTGCGAACAAAGACTGAGAACAAGCCCTTTCTATAGGATACAACCTCGAAGAACAAGAAAACGTGTGGTGCAGCGAACTGCAAAAATCTAGAAGCCTCTGCCAGTTCATAAGCATGAAATTCAGGTCAGTTCGAAGATGATCTGTAGGTCAATATTCATATTGGTGGGCATTCGTATGTGCCGATGTTCGTAAGTCAGATGTACATAAGTCAATGACCTACTGTATTTTTATATTTTCATAAAAAGCACATCTTTATATGTTTTAATTGTTTCTCAGATTTAAGCACAAAAATATACCTTATATGGAGAATTCATTAGTATTGAGAATAGGTTGAAAGTATGGATTAAATTTATTTACATTAGTTTTTATAAGAAAAATTCCCTCACTTAATGTGGTTTCAGTCAGTGCTCTGTTTTTCAAGAACCAATTTAAAGCACTAAGTGACAGATGCCTGTAATATTTTATCAAACTATTTTATGAAATATGATTATTATTCCATTATTAATGACTGATTGTGAGAAACTTAAACTCTTTACTATTCAAAGTTCTGTCACTGTTACCACTTTTGGATGATCTAGACAAGCATTATCAAATGGCAGTCCAAAAACCACTGCTGATCAGTACTGCCTGGCCTGCGATATTCCATTTTTCTTCAAAAAGTTCTATAATGGGCAGTGCTGATTAATGAGAGGCTTGTTTGTGATTTCAGTTGTCAAATGGCTATCTAAAGTGTAGAATCTAACAATAATAAAAGGCAACTTCTGTCCCTTTGTCGCTCCCTCTGCCTCGCTATAAAAATGCAAATAACTCGATAATGGAATGAGATTCATTATTGATATTTGGCAGGAATAATCGATTCACATATTTTAAGATGATGATGAAAAGAAATCTTGAAAAAAGTCCTAGGTTCGACTCCAAGTTAGGCATTTCCATTTCCCATATGATAACACACAAAAATCGACTTTATGACTTGCAGGCTTCTATTCTTTTTGAGATATATATTAGAAAGAGTTTACCGATGGTCTTCAGATCTAACCCATTTTTAAAAAACTATGAAGTTTCTTCATCTTCATCTGTTCCCGCCTACAGTTCGAAATTCCTCATATTAAATGTTTAATTCACATATTTTAGGGGAATCTTGCCATTTTAATAAGATGTCGCCATGGCAACCCATTACATTGTTAAACCTTGAAATATTATTGTTATTTCAATCCTTATGGGTGAAAGCATGCATTGAATGCTCTTACAATTAGTACGAGAGAGAGAAGGTTGAGAAATTCTTTTCATAGCAACCAATGTAAACAACATTTACTGCATTATTTATGAGGAGTACATTTGAATGTAGAATATTAATCATTCACATATTAAAACTAGGTACTTAGAATCATTGTAGGAGTTTGAAACTTGAAACAACAAATGCCTAAAAGAACAAAAGTTTGTTTTCTTGCCAGCCAAAGAAAGTCAAGGCATATTTTTCATTTTTTATTTCACAAAAACCTTTCCCATTGAATTTCAATGGGCATCTCCCTAGTTGCTAAATAATTGGTGATTAAAAATTAATTTACTGATCCTTTGTGGAATATTTGGAAAATACACCAGTCCACAATAAATTTCTAGACAAGGGGCTTGCAACCAATTCTTCATGGCGGACTGCATCAGTGGTTGCAAATAATTCAGCAGGCTGCATTGAAAGCTGCCAATTCCTCAGTGAAGCATATTCGAGTTTAAATATGAAGTTCCCTAGAGATTCTGAGGTATCAAATACATAAATGAAAATCAAGTCTAAATCAGGATTTTAGTGTAAAAATTTTAAAATCAAAGGTTTAATTCTCATACTTTTATAAAAAATATTAATTTTGTTCAGTTTTTAGGATTACTTTTTCATCATAGCTTTGAGGACCACCTAAAATTCTTTTGGGGTACATACGGGCTGTAGGTTGCCCATCCATGATCTACACATTTCCTGCTGCCAGGCAATCTAGGCAACTATATAGAGAAGGGGTTCCCAACCTGGTGCTCAGAAGCACCGCTGTGCTCATTGGCAGTTAAATTTTCCTCTTTGGCAATGCTTAAAATGCATTTCCTAACATTATTTAATATGATTAGTTGCTTTCATTTTTACATTCTCCATATCCATAGTATAGTGGAAAATATTGTTTTCATGAAAAAAATCGACTTGGAGATTTCAATGGAAATACACATTTTGAGATCCCCTGAACACGTTTTGACCATTTTCTCTATGATATCTGTGTGTGTGTGTGATAGCTTTTTTGTGGGTGCTCTAACTCAAAAACTATTAATTACGTCAATGTGAAATTTTATATTTAATATTTTTATAAAAGTCAGAATAACTCATTAATTTTTGGTAAAAGTCGGTCAATCGGAAGTGGGTGTTTATCCTTGTCACTTATCCATTATTTTGAAATATTTGCTTTAATATTTGATAAATGTAAAAATGTATTGGAATAAAAGTTGTAGGAAATTTAATTTTCTACCATCTTTATTTGAAACATTTTCCCATTGTTTAAGATAGTGTTTCCCAACTTTTTTGCCATGTGGCTCAACTGACTTTTGGCCTGGCATGTCATGGCCTAGTGGGGATCAAGCATGCCACAAAACGCAAGTGAATAAGTTGTCAGCAACTGCCAGAAACCAAACACCTCAACCCCTGGTTTAAGAGATATCTTTTATTTTTATCTGCCACCACCATGCCAAGGACTATTTTTAACAATTGACGCCTAGTTACGTCTTAGTAATGCTCCTTTTTATTTTCTTAATTGTTGGAGCTTTGCGGCTATATCCAATATCAGAAGGCTATGGTTTGAATTTATTTCTGCTCTTTGTAAAGTCTAAAATTTTCTTGCAGTTTCTTAAAATATTTATTATTATGTAACCTATTTGGGATTTTTAGAAATATTACAGATATGGAGAAAGTCATGCGGTGGCCACATCAGATTTTTAGTATTTATGATCATTATTTTTTTGCAAAAGTATAATGGTGCTTGCTTGATATTTTAGAATATAGCTTAGTGCTCACTTGATATACCAGAATACAACTTGGTGCTCGCCACATAGAAAAGGTTGGGAAACCCTGACCTAAGGCCTCACACCTTATAGCTGCGAGAGTCAGAATAAGGAGCTTATTGTGAGAGGAGAAAAATTTATACATTAAGTGTGAAAAGTCCCAACACAAAGAAGTAGTCACATATCCTAAATGATGATGAACACCATCGTAAACTCTGTTTGGCAAAGACCAGTCTCAAATAACAGGTATCGCTGAAAAAATAATTATTTCTAAGGTCTCCATTCAAAGACTTTGAGCTGCGGTCGACATGAACCACATAAGCACACCTAGTGGCATTGTGTCTATGGTTCCAATGGTATGGTCAAATCAGGGCCTGGAGGGCCCATGCTCGACAAGTCTTTTTGACCTTTTAGTAGAGCTTTTCAGAAATTTATTTATTTTTTCAAACAGATAAAAGTTGAATTTTGTTGTTAGTAGTGCAAGCTTCTATTTAAAAAATTCAACCTTGTGCTATATACATGCACTGTGCATCACATAACTTTAATATTTTATTAAATGATTGCATAAAATCAATTCCACAACTCTGTAGTTTTTATAGACTGCTTGAGAGAGTGTGTTCTTTGTGAAAAGCATTGAAAGATGGAAATTGCTCTCTGGAGAAAGAACAATTAGCACTGGACTTAAGACGGTGTGTTCCACAAAGTGGGTCATCAGAAATGATGCACTCATTGGTCTAAGATTTAGGTTTATAGACAGTGGCCGATTTAGGAGGGGGGGGTCACACATGGCATGCGCCAGGGGCCCCATGAAGTAAGGGATCCCAAAAAAATGTTCGTATATATAATATCAGAAATATTAAATGTCTCAATTTGAAAATCAATGGAACCTCTCTACGATTCCATAGGAAAACGATCGTTAAGAGGTGTCACAAAGGAGGGCAGCCGTTAGGAGTGGTTTCACTATCTATTTAGACTACTTAGTGCCAGGGGCCTCCAAATGTTTAGTGACAGGGGCCCCATGAGGCATAAATCCGCCACTGTTTATAGATGTGTTGAAAGTTTTAACTATGATTATTTTACAAACAACCAAATCTGAAGAAAAGGCTGAAGCAACTTCTCTGCATAAAAAACTTGAGCATTTTGAAGTTGTGATAATTACTGTAATGCAAAGAATATTCTTGCAACAATTAATACCATCTATAAAGTTCTCCAGTCCAGAACCTCAGCAAAGCAGCTGATTTTTTAAAAGGTGCATACGATGATTTGAAATTATATCCCATTGGTTTTAAATCTGTGGTTCAAACTGCTACAGATAAAGCTAAAAGTGTGAGCATCAAACCAGAGTTTCAGGAAAAGAATGCCTCATGAAGTGTAACACATTTTGACAAGCTTGCAAACAACAACAGGTTGAAAGAGTCTGGGAAATGATTTGAGATCAAAGTTTTCCATAAATCTCTTGATATAATTCTAATACAATTAAATGAATGCATTCTAGGGCTGCAGAGTGTTGTAAATCTGTTTACCTGTTTGCTGCCTCAACAATTGTTCTCATAAAAAGATGATGAACTATTTGATGCTGCAACTAACTCAGCAGAGGCCTACTCTGATTATCTCATGCTAGATTTAGGCCCTCAAATTGAATCTTTAAAGTCCAGCTTTAAAACTCAAATTAGCCATTTTTTCTGTATGTGATTTAGAATTTATTTAAATAGTAGAAAACTATATATTATTAGCTTAAAAATTTTCAAATACATGTATAACTTGTTTACTATTTCTTACACTTCCTGTTACTGTTATTACATCAGAATGCTCATGTTCTAAGTTGAAAATAATAAAAAGTTGTCTAAGCAGCTTAATAGAGCAGAGGCAATGTATATGCAATGATTTCTACTAAATGGACCCATGCTACTAAAACTGACACTTCAGCACTTGCACCCAGGGCAACCAAGAGTGCGGGGATACTGGAGCAAAATCGTCAAGGCCCAGAATTAGGAGCAGTGATAAGGCTTTCCTATCATAATATGCAGCTGCAAGGCCATTAAAAGTAAGGTAAAGGTTATGCATTAATGAAGTTCATCAAGTTTAATAAACCATCTCATTGGTCTCAATAGTGTTTTCGTTAATTAAAAATTTCCTGCAACAACTTGCAAGTATATCTGCACCAAGAGGAGGTTGCTGCCCAGGGTTTGCCAAAGGGCCAGATTACCTTTATAGTGCTTTTTGTCATTGCTGAAAAGCACTATTATCTTCACGATGTCTATCCATTCGTCCATATGCATATATCAGGGAAGAATTGACTGAACTGATTTCTACCAAATTTGACACATAGAATCGTCACATAAATACAGCACCAAAATGATGTATTTGGAGCATATAAACTCAGCAGAGGTGCCACAATTGCAAAATAAAATTTTTCTGTAATTATGAATTTGGAAGGAATTGGCAAAACCAATTTCAACAAAATTTTGTATGAAGGAGGTGTGCAACATAAAAAAACAAAATCAATATTTTTAGTATAGATATAGAAAGTAGGGCTGCCACAATACAAAAAATAATAAAATTCCTTTTTACACACGTGTTGAACTGTCTGCATTAATTTTAACTGAATTTAATATATACAACACCATAATAGCATATTTGGACTGGATTAGCCAAATAGGGATGCAACTATTACAAATTAAACTTGGTAAATAAGTATGGATTTGGAAGGAATTGGCTGAATGGATTTCAACTAAATTTTGTATATAAGATTTGCACAACATACCATAATGAAGTCAAGATGTTTATAGTGGAGCTAAAGAGCAGAGCTACCACAGTTAAAGGTAATGTAATATTTCTTTTACACATATTTCTAGACAACTGACTGCATGGATTTCAACCAAATATGATGTATATAATCTTCATATAAATAAATAACCAAAATAGCATACATACATACAATTACACTACAGCGAATTTGATGAAAAGCACTTCTGTACCACGGAAAACCTGTGTATACCTCTACTTGTTGAACTTAAAACAGAAAAAGGGGGTTTGGTATGTTTGTTTTCCCCTGGGCCCATGCTGGCTCTTGGCAGCCCTGATTGTAACCAATTTTGCAGAAAGTAAAGCTCTTAAGGAGAATTTTGTTAAGTAGCAAGTTAATAGTGTGCAATGTGATATATGCTATACATGGGCTACAAAGTAATTGTCTTGCAATGTAAAAATTGTGTAACCTGATTTCTGTAATATGTGTATTCTGCAGTAATATTATGTAAAATTAAATGAATAAATGGTTGCATCTGATGTGGCCACCATATGACTTTCTTCATATCTGTAACATTTCTAAAAATTCCAAATAGGTTAGAATAAACATTTTAAGAAACTGCGAGAAAATTTCAGAGTTCACAAAGAAATAAATTCAAACCATAGTCTTCTGATATTGGATATAGCCACAAAGCTCCAACAATTAAGAAAAGAAAAAAGAGTGTTACTAAGAGGTAACTAAGCACCAATTGTTAACAATAGTCGTTGGTAGGTGGCATGGTGGTGGCAGCTAATAATATAATATATCTCTTAAACAATGCATTATATGGAAAAATGTTTCAAACAAATGTTGTAGAAAATTAAATTTCCTACAACTTTTATTTCAATACAATTTTACATTAATCAAATATTATAGTAAATATTTCAAAATAAAGGATATTTCAAAATAATGGATGTGACAAGAGCAAACACCACCCACTTTCGATTGACTGACTTTTACCAAAAATTAATGAGTTCTTCTGACTTTTATAAAAATATTAAATATAAAATTTCACACTGACGTGATTAATAGTTTTTGAGTTAGAGCACCCACAAAAAGCTATCACATACACACACACAGACATCATCGATAAAATGGTCAAAACGTGTTCAGGGGACCTCAAAACATGTATTTCCGTTAAAATCTCGAAGTCCTATACTACGTACGTATATGGAGAAAGTAAAAACGAAGTATTAAAAAAATTATTTCCTTAAAAATTATCCCATATAGAAGAATAAAATTTTCAAATATATATATATTGTAGTAAAGAAGTCTTGAATCAGGGCCTGGCTTCACCACTGTAAACATATATGCCAAGAAATTCGATAGCCTGTTTTTCTCCATAAAATTTAATATTTATTCAGATTTTGCGAGTTGTGGGCTCTGCAAACCACTCTTGCCTAGAGGCCTTGCACCCCCTAAATTGACATCTGCAAGCTGATGCCACTGATTTGTATAGGTGATGGGGAGTAATTGAGTATAAGTAACTGAGTTACCGGTAACGATTACTTTTTTAGTATTTTTTACTTGTAATCGTTACTTAAAAAATAATGTAATTAATAATTGTAATCTACTTTTATTGCAGACGGAACTAATCGTTACATTTTAGTAATCGTTACTTGTTATTCTTATTTATTTTTTGTGAAAAGATACGGGTTCGATATAGCTATCGACATGATTCATAATCGGCATGTAGCGTGATGTCAGTCAATGGTATCACGATTCTAATTCGCTCGATATCTAAGTCGACTGGAATTGAAGACATCGATTATTAACGAATAGATATTTTTTCAAGCATCCTTCATTGAGCATTTATTTATTATGCGTTCTTTGCACGAAGTGAACGCATATAAGACAGGTCGTTTCCGTCCGTCCGTTCGTATGTTTTAACTCGGGAATTGCTGGACGTACTTCGATGAAATTTGGTATTTCGGAGTTTTGCTAAAATTTGTCGGTAAATTCCAATTTTGGTTAAAATCGGATAATAATTAAGACCACTTTACATGAAGATTCACATGTACTTTACAACGTACTTCGCAAGAATCACGTTAAATACTCATCTGAGAGAAAAATATTGAGGACATAAATTAAATAAAATAGTTAAATACGCATTTTTTGTCAAATAATGTTTCCCGTAAAACGCAATGTTTACGATAAATGTAAAAAAAAGGAAATTAAAGTATTTACGTAATTATATGATTTTTCGATGTTCTTTTTTTTTCATTCCAAAAAAATATTAATTAAAAATTTTACAACTCGGGAACCACGAAATTTGGTATGGGGGAGGTTTACTAAAATTCCTCAGCCGATTCCAATTTTGGGTAAAATCGGAAGAAAATTATGACCACTTTACATGTAGTTTACAACGTACCTCTGTTCCAACTCTGGGACCGCAGGACGTATTTTGATGAAATTTCGTATTGGGGAGTTTTAGTAAAATTTGTCTCAAAGAACGAATTTGGAAATTCTGTCTACTCCGACATGGAGTACACCTTTCCATACTTGTTGGTAATGGAAACGTGCAAAAAAGAGGTCCTTACACCAAGGAGAGCAAAATTGGGAGACAATGGGTTTAATATGCAGCATTTCTGCAAGATGAATAGCGAAATTTAAGATTCATGCACTGATTGAACAGTAAATGGATTTTTTATTCTTTAACTAGCGTAACTGCCTGTCAAATATGATGGGTATATGTGGATTTAGTATTAAATTTAAGACATTTCCCATTCTTCCTCCTTTTCTCTCTCCCATCCTCCTCCCTTACATTCTTCCTTCCTCTCCCCTTTTCTCCTTCTCTGGAAAAATAGACTTCCTGATCCCTATATCCACCTAATAAAGACCATCTACCTACCTCTCCCTCTCCTCCCTTCTCTGTTTCCCTCCCTCTCCCTTTATCTCTCTCTTCCTCACGATCTCTTCCTCTCCCTCCCATTACCCCTTTCTCCTTCTCTGGAAAAATAGACTTCCTAGTCTCAATCTCACCCTAATAACGACTATCATCTACCTCGCCCTCCTCTGTATCCCTTCCTCTTTCTCCTTTCTCATTCTCTCTCTCTCCCCCAGTCTCTTTCTTTATTTCTTCCTCTCTCTCCTTCTCAATCTCGTATTGAGGCATTCAAAGCACACCTTCCTTACACTTATAGTATAAGGATTGAGATGACAATAAAAGCTCGAGGTTTAACAATGACACAGTCGGCAAGGCAACATATCATTAAAAAGCTTAAATCTTTCCAATAAATATGATTTAAACATAACTTGAGAGATTTCGTATCATAGGCAAGATGTGATGAATAGAATAAGAAACGTTTTTTATTTGTCTTTAAAACGGTTTAGGTCCAATGATCGTAGGTCAATTCTTTCTAATTTTAATTTGCAAAATAGTAAAAGCCTGTAAGTCAAAAAATAGATTTTTGTGTTACTTTATGGGTCTTTAAAATTGGACATTGGGGTCAAAAACACCCCTTAGATATAGGTTTTTCTGGAGTTTCAGATTTTTCTCAGAGGTTGTACTCCATGACCTATCTTCCTTCAAAAATTCAGCTCTGTATATATTAGGGATTGTTTGTTAGTGGTACCAGATGACCAAAACTCTAAAACATCAGCATCAACTAGTTCCTTATGTAACATTAATGTTCCACAGTTCAACAATGAACTTTCTGAAGATCCAGGTATGTGGCCAGATTATATGTTATTTGTTATGAGTTACACTTTTTAAGGTGGACCACCTGCAATCAGCAGTAAACATTACAACTTTCCAAGTGATGCAGACAACCACAGATTTACCATTAGTAATTTCTTCCGAATGGTAAGTAATGGTGACAGGGTGAAAAGAACTTGGTTAGTGTATTCTAAAAGTAGAGATTGTTTACTGCTTTTGTTGTTAATTATTTGGAATGTTTTTCTGGTTAAGGTGACATAATAAATTTCACAATTTCATTGAATTGAATCAATCATCAATGTTAGTTATTGGCTCCTTATTTTCATAACTAATACACATACTACACTGTCAGTTCCTTTTGTTAAGTTCCAATTGAGTTGTAATTAATTCTAGCAGCCTATTGTGTTCTGCTTGTCACCTTATTTGTTTATGGCTAATTATGTGAATAATCCTTTGCTGAAAAAAGTAAAAAGAATATTTTGATATTGCTTAATCCAAACATTATGACCACAACATCACAAACTGTACATGTTCCGAGATCAAGGTCTTTTCTAGTAGATGTTTAGGTTAACTATTATATTATTCTAGTTAATTATATTATTATTATTAAGTAGGTTATTATTATTTAGATTACTAGCTGAAATTATCCAGCCTTGCTCGGGTTTTTAAGTCAAAACAAAAAATATTGAGGAAGATTTGAGAATAAAACCAAGTAATTAAACCAGGTTAATTTTTATTGTAGTACTTAATGGTATGCAATATTTCTTGTCTTCCCATCTTTTGCCCAAATAAATCAATTTTTCCTGCATCCTTTATCAATAAATTTGGCGACTGTATTTTTTATCAAATAATTATAATAAACAATCGATGGAATCACTTTTAAAATATAGTTATTTCACTCAAATTAAGTCCCAGTGGAAGAAACTGCATTATATTATGTGGTCGTGAATCTTAAAAACATTAAAAACTTGGTCAGGAATTGCAAGCTCTAGAGATGCAAGCGGTGGAAACACGTTTGAAGATATATTTAAATTTAGCTTAACCATATGTTATCCCATGCAAAGGCTGATTTTGTGGGTGTAATTTGTCATGTGAATATTTTAAAGTCAAACTTATGAAACAAAATGAATTCCCAGACTTTGAACCCGAATTTGGCGATAAAAAGTGTTGGTATGACATGGAAAAATGTAATTATAATCTAATAAGTATAATTGGCTCAATTGATGCATACAAATGTTCAGTTGAAAGGAAAGCAAAATGTACATATAGATGTTCGAAGGAGGAAGAGTTAATGATTATAAATGTTGGTCTAAATTAAAGAATTGTTATAGAAGTTTTCTTATTTTACCTTCTGAGATATCATTCACTTTATTCATTTTCAATGTTAATGAAAAACATATTTCGCTGTCTACTAAGTATAGAGAATATGCAGAATAAATAAAAAGTTTTTAGAGAACGAAAGCACTTAAAATTGCACATTAAAACTATTTTCCACTTATCTTTTGAAATAATTAGCCAGATTTATAGTTTTTTGAATAACGTTAGTGTTGCTTTCTTCCCTACTTTGGTTTATATTTGAGTTATATTATTTCTTTTAGTAAATACTAGGGCAATACTGCATGTTCTGGTTGGAAGAAATGATTTAAAAAATGTTTAGTCTTTATTAAGTTACAAAAATTGATTACTGATTATTGAATATCTCTTTATAAACAATATTTTTTTATTTTACATGAATTATTAGATTGTATACAGAATATTTTGAGGTTTTGTTGATTAGTAACATGTGACATTGCAACATATAATTGGCCGTGAGAGAAGACGTCTTCTTTCAAATAAATCAAAACATTTGTGAGAGTTTGGCCTTGACTTTTATTTATTGTTATTGCAAAGGCTGGTCTAAGGTGGAATTGTCTTCGTTTGAGTGTAAAAGCAAGACCCAAATCCAAAGACATCAAAATAATTCTAGGAATCAAAACAATATTTCCACCAAGGATTTCAGCTTTGATTAATTTATTTGAATTGAATTGAGTTCCATTACATAAACCAAGAGTTGGATTAAGGTTTCTCATTAGTATGACTGAACAGTTTTTTTTTAGCACTAACTTATGAGGAGGGATTCCACTGATATTAACAGTATTTAAAAATTCTGCAGGATTTAAGTTCGGACTTTCTTCTTCAACAATTGAGTCTGAACTTAATCGTGTTATTTGTGATACTGGAGTTTTCCCGAGAATGTATGTGTTAAGTTCATCAACAAATTGATATTTGTTGTTAAAATTGTCCAATTATGTAATTCTTTCTTATCAATCAATTGGTCAATGAAAGTTTCAAAATTAGAAAGAGGTGACAACAGATCATTAGGTAAAGTTATATGATCTTCACTGTCATTATCTTTCCTTTTTCCGAGTCATAAAAGATATGAAGCAAATTCCTGATCTGAATGTTTAGTTCCGCCAGAACATTCTCTCCCTTTGGTAGTGAAACAGCAGCAATTCCAGAAGATGCAACAGCCAGAGCAATATCTCTTCTTGATCTAACTTTTGCTAAGAACAATTTGTAGATGAAAGTTTTACCAGAACTCCCCAGTCCATCGATGGAAAAGAGGCTTTTGATCCTTTGGTTTGATGAATCAAATGTAGTGATGATATTTGTATAAATCAATTCTTGATCCACACTCAATTTATTAATATTTTCATTGAAATAAACTTCTAAACTAAATTAATCTTAGTTTATTTACTGGTTGTGGACTGGTGGTGGATAGCAGCAAAGTAATTTGTTTATTTACTGGTTGTAGATAGCAATGTAGTAATTTGTTGCACGCAAAAATGAGTTTTCTTTATATATAATATAGATATAGATAGAAAGATTAGGTATTGTTTATAACGGTTGTCAAGTAGATTGTTAATCCAACAATATGCTCATTCCCATGTCATTTAAATGGAATAAATTAGAAGAGAAAAACATTTCAAAAATAAAAAATGCAATTCAAATCACTTTAAAAACTCTCCTATTTTGTTTAACTTTTTATTGTGGTTAAAATGGCACCTTCATCTTGCTTCTACGTTATGTAGGTGTTGCATTATAAATGCACAAACAAACAAATTCTTCAAAATATTTGTTAGAAATTATATTAAATTAGATGGCATCATGAGCACATTCATGAGGCTAGTAGCACATCTCCTAAATTAAGGCTGTATGAGACAGGCCCACAAAGCCCATCATGCCTGGAGAAATCTGTGTCCAGCACTGCTCTGTGGGACTTAGAGGCCCCAAAGTTCCAGAATTAAAGTTTTAGTTTTTTCCTTGAAATCTAAAGTTTAAATCTAATAGCAGCAGCTTTTGCCAGCACTTGTTGAGTGTGTTTGTCCCAGGTAAATCTGAGATCCAAGTAAAGGCCAAGAAATTTGTGGGATGTTTGTTGGTATGTCAATGCTGTTAAGTTTTGTATGTTGCGTCAGGGTGTGATGCTTGTGTCTGTGAAAATGTACATACAGGCATGAGAGGCGTTCCGAGACATCTGTGCGCTATCGGAATTTGCGCTAAATGAACAGTTTTTAACACACAGTGGAAACCATTTAACACGAAAACGGATAACGCGAAATATCGGTTAACACGAAATGCAGGCTCGGTCCCTACCGGTGCCTATACATTTCAACGTATATTAGTTAATTTTACGCGAAATGGTTAACAAGAAATTTCGGTTAACACGAAAAAAAATTTCGGTCCCCTGAAAATAAATCCCCGTCAAATTATGTGGATAACACGAAACGACCCACTCGTTTCTTAACATAGAAGTATGAATAATCTCACAACCACAGCTGTACCTCCTTCCTCCTCTCTTTCAATAGGCATGGTCATTAGTAGACCTCAGAGAAACTCACGCGCCCCCGTTGAGAGGGTTGCTACCGACATTTCCTTGGCAGCAATAAACTAAATTCTGGGAACTACCATCTTCTAATGAAAGGAAGGATTTGGAGGTGCAGATTGTTATCTGTACTGTACCTTCCCTTTCCCCGTCTTTCAATACGCTCAACTCCTCCCTTGATCTCGTCTCTAGACCCCTTACGCAGAACAGTTCTACTCAGTTGATTCCGTTGATTCTGAATTTCCGTGTGGAACGGTTAGCGAATGTGTAACGAATCTGTGAGCGAAGTTCTTCTTTCTTTTTCGGGATCGTTTTCAGTTGTGATTTTATATTTTTATAAAAGATAAAAGACCCGCATAAAAATGACTGGTAAATAGCGTAAGCAAAAAGCAATACCGCTGAAAGTGAAAATGCAGCTCCTACAAGCTGTTGATAACGGTGATAGAACCAAAACGGACATCTGCAAAGAGTTCGAAATTCCCTTTTCAACTTTGTCAACAATTATAAAAAACCGTGATAAAATAACATCTGTGTTTGAGAGAAGCATGTTTGAACCGGAACGGAAGCGTCTACGCACAGCAAAGCACGAGGATTTGGAAGCGGCGCTGATCATCTGGTTTAAGCAAGCAAGATGCCAGAATGCTCCAATTTCTGGTCCTGTTTTGATGGCAAAGACTGACGCTTTAGGATCAGAATTGGGAATTGAATTCAAGTCTAGTCCTGGATGGTTGGAGCGGTTCAAGGTGAGGAATGGGATAATTTTTAAGACTGTTTCCGGCGAGTCGGGAGACGTCTTCCGTGATATGACATCAGAGTGGGTAACTTCTACCTTGCCTAAATTATTAACAGACTTTGCGCCTAAGGACATCTTTAATGCTGACGAAACCGGAATTTTTTTTCGCTGCCTCCCAGAATAAACTTTAGCTTTTAAAAATGAGCAGTGCTCTGGTGGAAAAAAATCTAAAGAGCGCATTACAGTAATGGTGGCTTGCAATTCAGACGGTTCTGAAAAAATCCCGATGTTTGTTGTGGGTAAATTCCTGATTACTCGCTGCTTCAAGAATGTAAAGAAGCTTCCCGTGGAATACACCGCAAATAAAAAAGCTTGGATGACGGGAAACATTTTTACAGACTGGGTTAGGGCATTGGACAAGCGCTTTTCACGCCAGAAGCGCAAAATAGCTTTAATTATCGACAACTGCCCTGCTCATCCAGAAGTGGAAAAGCTAAAATCAATTAAACTGATCTTTCTGCCGCCTAATACAACAAGCGTATTGCAGCCATATGACCAGGGTATTATAAAAAATCTAAAATGCCACTATCGGAAGTTATTCTCCAGAAATATTTATCTAGTATTGAATCAAATGAGGAAATTAAGCCCGTGACTCTTTTGGATTCCTTGCATTTATTGTATGCCGCTTGGAGGTCAGTTGCAGCAAAAACAATCGAAAATTGTTTTCGCCACGCTGGATTTTCCTCTTCGCCAATAGCAGATAGGTTTTCTGGACAGGATGAAACTGAATCGACTACGGAAACTAGGGTAAATACATCTACTGAAAGTGAATTGTGCGATATCTTCGGTCGCGTGTCGTCTGCAATAAGATTGACAACTGAAATCACGCTGAAAGATTATATAGCAGTGGATGACCATATTGCCACTACACCACTTTTAACAGACAGTGACATTGTGGACATTGTTAAATCAAGTGCAACAAAAGAAAATGAAAATAGTAGTGAAAGTGGAGATGACTATGTCGACGGAATGTTGTCAGCGCCAAGTGCTGCGGATATCCGTGGAATGCTAAAAAGTGTGCGTCGGTTTTTGGAAAATCAAACACATGGGGACAGTTTGTATGATTTGGAATAATTTGTGGAACAAAAGATCATTATGAATGCTAGACAGAAAAAAATAACGGAATTTTTTGTTAAGAAGTAGACAATTGAACTACTTTAGCGACCTTGATACTTAATATTTGTACATTGTTTTTATGAAATTATTGAAATAAAATAATTTTTTTATGTATATATGTAATGAATAAATTATAAGGTTTTCAATATTATAACTAATTATTGTGCTGTTTCCATCACATATTTGTTATGTCAAGATTTATTTACGAGTTTATATCAATATCTCAAATCAGTCTCAAAAAAGGTTATCATGAAATTCGTTTAAGACGAAATGTTTGCGCTGGTCCCCCACATTTCGTGTTAAGCGGTTTTCACTGTAGCACTTAATCCAGTTGATTTTTACTCTTCAGAAATTTTACTATTTTTATCTTGCAACTTATATAATGATAGAACATTTTTATATTTTAATTTAAAGTCAAGAAAACGAAGTACCGTATTTATTCGTGTAATACCTGCACTTTTTTCCCACAAGTTCTCATAATAAAAGATGGTGCGGACATCACACGATATTTGCCCCTTCATCTTTTGAGGGGAGGCCACCCGCGAAACGCCTACTAACACTGCGTGCCTGGCGTGACATGAGTACGCGTTTTCTTCGGTAGGTGCAATGCAGTGCATTTTATTTCCTCGATTTATAATCAAGGTATTTTTTTGTGTCTAGAATAATATAATAAGCACGATAGGTATTTATCAGGTATTTTTTTAATTCCTTGGCAGCGGTCAGTAGTAAACCTAAATCACGTTAAATTTATATGTAAACAGAAGTGTCATTCATTCTCATAGAAAAGAGAAATAAACAACTGAATTGCATATATTTTTCATTAAAAACAAACGAATTCTGTTAGACTGCCTTTTAATTCGTGACATGCTCAAATCACATTTTACCGTAAGTGCATTATTTTGGGTTTCTTTTATGCTACGCATTCCTTAAAGAATATATGTACATACTTTTATTACTCTGTATAAAAGCAAAGAGCAAAATCTTGCGATGGAAATGTATCACTAAATAGCTGTTGGAGTTTTTCGTTTGTGCTTTCTGAAAGCTGTAAGTGAAACATTTTATCCACAGAAACGTGAGAAACGCTTCTATGTAACCGGGTCGCAGTGCGTCTAGTGACCGGTTTATTTTTGGTATTGTGTGATTTCTGAGGGATTTGACGCGGGGCTTTACTTTGAGCATGAACAGTTTACGTTTATTTATGTAAAATTCGCTCTTTTTCTGTGAATAATGGTTGAGTTAGCGTAATTTCGCAAAATTAGTGAAAATTACTCATTTTAAATTAAATAATGTGCAAGGGCTCAAAATTGAAAATTTCTGCGAGATCAAGGCACTAGACTCCAAAATAGGTTTCTGAGTTGTATCCGTGTAATATAATGGCAACGGATGTGAATTTTTCATGTTTACGCACGTTAAAAAACTATAAAAATCTTTTTTTGATGTCATTTCTTAAATATTTGCTTTGGCCACGTCCAAGAATACGACTTGAGTGGTTTTGCATCTAAAGATGGGAGATTGGGAGATAAGTTCTATGAAGCGTAAGACTTGGTGAACTGAGGGTATGTGGTTGTGAAAGCCCGTCTATTCAGGCCAGATGTTTAAATAGTTAGTGGAAACGTTTTAAAATAAATGCCTCCAAAAGTTTCAATAGAAGAGTAATCGGCGTATAATTTTGGAGTTGGCTGGCATCTTTGCTGGTTTTTGGGAAGAGAATGACCGTTCCATTTTTCCACTGGGTTGGGTAATAAGAGGTTTCTAAGCAGAGGCGTACCTAGGTTTTTTGCGCCCTTGGCAAGTCCATGGCTCCGCGCCTTTTAATTGTGACAATTTTGGTAATTGGTAAAATCGTAATAAATAATAATGTTTTATAATTATATTATTATAAAATATATAATTAGTTTGTACATTTATATACATCAAATCGGTTTTAGCTTTGTTCAACAGATTATTTGTAGCTGTGAGAGAACTAAGAAACACTTAGTACATAAGTTACAGATTCATAGATAGAAACCAAGTAATTCTAGGAACAAAAAATAATTCTATAAACATAAAATAATTCTAGGAACAAATTTATTCGAGTACTTTAAAGCTTGATTTTTCTTGCTTTATCGTTAGCAAAACTAGTTATGATTTCATAGAAATCTATACGACTAACCAGTTCATGCTCAATGGAAAGGAGACACAGAGATGATGTGCGTTCTTGACCCGATGTCGATCTCAAATAATTCTTAACAAGTTTTAACTAAACTCCTTTCAGCCGTGGCCACAGTTGCTGGCATAGTAAGAAATATTCTAAGAGCTAGTTCAATGTTCGGGTAGGTTTCTCGCAATTCCCATGTAGCCAATTCATTTAAAATATCTAGATGATATATATTATTGGGGTTTTTGTACTGTAGTAGTTCAGTAATTTGGTGTTTAAAGCATTTTATTTCAATTTTAAATTGGTCCTGATTTATTTCTGTGTATTTTTCTGTCAACAAAATGGCCCTCGATTCTAAATCCGCGCTTGTCATTGAATGAAATGCTTCGCCAGTCAAAAAATTAAAGTTCTCTGCAATGATTTTAAGAGATTCAAATCTTACATTTAACTTTATTATAACAGAATCAATTACAGAGAAACTAATATTTTTTACTGTATCGAAGTTCACTGATTCGTCTTCAGCATGCTCATCTGACATTTTCTTCCGTTTTGGCTTTCTTTTTCAGTTGGGTCTATTTTCATGTTGTTACAAACGGCCTCGGTTTTAATAAAAATATCGTGGATCTCGTTATTTCTAAGATCTTTCAAAGCCTCTATAAGTCCTTTAATTAATATGGACGATCTATAAACATCCTGATCTTTTTTTTGCAATGACAAATTGACTTTATTTAACCTTACTAGTATCAAGTACCACAGGTTTAAAAAGGCAACAAACTTGTAGCTATTAACTTGACGGTGCAATGATTTAGCAAGAGATAATGTGTCACCAAGTAAATGATCATCTTTCAACTCTCCCAAGATTAAAATAATTTGTTCGAGTTGCTCATACACGGCACTAACAGCTTCTACTTTTGAACACCATCTGGTATCGCTGTGTCTTTTCAAACAAATTTTAATTACTGATGATAGTTTTTGCCATATGTTAGTGGACGAAGAAAAGAAATTGTATAACGACTGTATAATTCCAAAAAGTGTTACAATATCTGCATTAACGCTAGCCGCATGTACGCCTACCAAATTTAGAGTATGTGCACAACATGCAATATACCGAGCACGGGGATTCTCGTTTTGGATTATGGCTTGAACACCTTGGTACTTTCCTGACATATTAGCGCCATTATCGTAGCCTTGACCACGAATATTTTCAATTAATAGGCCATCTTGAATAAGTTTTTCCTTAATATAGGATGCAATGCCTTGTCCCGTTTTTTCTGTTGTATTTATGAAATCGATGAGCCTCTCCTCAATTGTATATTTCTCTTCAGAAAATTTTACATAACGAATAATTTCTGTTAATTGATCTTTGTGTGATACATCTGGAGTGCTGTCTAATATTATACTATAATACTTAGCCATTTGAATTTCTTCTATTATTTTACAGTGTGTTTTATGCCAAAATATCAATAAATTCATTTTGAATTTTTGGCGATAAATAATTATTATGGTGTTTAATATGAGATTCAAGAAGATTTTTCATCTCAAAATCAAATTGGCTAACAAATTTTATCAAATTTAAAAATATGCCACGATCTTTTTCTTCGAAATTACTACCGTGTCCACGAAATGCCAGGTTATTTTCAGCGCAGAACAATGTACATTTTAATATTATTTTCAAAATATGACGCCATTTCGATATTTCATTATTCAGTTCTGCTTGTGCAAGGTCATCAATCAGTCCCCCTTTTTGAAGACCTTTTTCTAAAACTTTCCATTTCGTAAAATTATTTATGTATTGTAATGAATTCTCATGAATTACAACGGATGGATTTAGATGTTTCCAGTCCTTAAATCCTTCTGGGTTACAAAAAGAAACATTATTTGTGTCAGATATAAATAAAAGACAAGGAAAACAATATATTGCGTCTTTGTTTCTAAAATAACCATTTCCTCTTTTGTTTTTCTAAGTCTATATTCTTAAACTGCCATGAATTTTTTAAACACCGGCCACCAGTGACGGGATATGAATTCAACACTACATGCTCCGGACCGTGTAGAACTAAAAGAGATCTATTTTATTTGGAATTAAGATTCCACGTGATTGGATCATTAAAATTCACAGATTCTTGTTCCTTATTAGCATCATTGCAACCATCATTTTCTTTTGCTAACTGTTCGTCTTCTTTCTTCCGATTTTCGAACTCATTCAAAATAACATCAACATTTTTGGATTTTTCTTCGACTATAATCCCAACACTATCATTTGCGTCATTCTCATGCGAACTTTGTTCATCCCTTCAAATTTAAAGTTACTTATTTTAAGTCAGTTTTGTAAATTAGCTGAATGTTTTTTGCACTCTCCTCTTTTTTCAGTCGATCTATACGGTACTCATGTCAGCTTTTTTTCTTTGTTGGCATATCTAAAATTTATAAGGGTTTAGTTTTAGTTTATGTATTTTATAATTTTGTTGGCGCTTGTCTGTATTTTGGATTTTAAAAAATCCCAAAATTAAGACAAAATCAAAAATATATATAAATTTTATCACATGACAAAAATAAATTTATATTCTAATTGTAAGATAGATAGGACTACTGATAGCTTATATGATGTTTTCGAAAAGTTTGCCTTTAGAGGCTTTGTTATCCGGATTGATGGGTACAAAGCCATCCTGCTGTAGTTAGACATTTTGGGTCACAGCACCAGATAGTAAATTACTGCAAGAGATACGCTGACTCTAAATGGCAAATAACAAATATAATAGAAAATGTATCGTCTGCATTTCAAAGTAAATAAAAGCTGTGATTGAAAAGTTCGTACAGTGTTTCTGCTGCTGATTACTGCGTGAAGTAGATTGGTGGTTTTCGGAGGACAGAAAGACTGTTTTATACTGAACAATACTCCATTCATTGCTTCATCCTCTGGCGTTTCAGTTTGGTCGCTTCCCCGGATTTTAGCTAGTGGAAAATGAATGAAAAGTTGAAACAAAGAGTTAGCATCAAATTTTGCCTCAAAACAGGTTAATCGGCTATGGAGACTGCTGACATTGGCTTTCAGGGACAATTCTCTTGACAAGAGAGGGATTTTTAAGTGTATGCCAAATTTAAAGATGGCCGAGAATCTATCGAAGACGATTCCCGTTCTGGTCATCCATCGAACTCCATAACCGATGATAAAGTCGTCCGGGTTCGATATCTCGTGTTCAGCGATCGTCGATTGACAAATTCGCTCGAATGTGAAGACAATGCTGTTAGTATTTTTTTAATCCTCGAGTGTCGTTCATCGTGAATACACTCCAAGAAGTCAAATAATTAATAAAGAATCCCACAAAGGTGTTTTGGAAGATTTCGGAAGAGGGTGAGGATGAAACGGCGTAACAAGAGTACTTCATCACGCAAAAGCGCCGGCCCACTGTGCGCTCTTTGTAACAGAATTTCTGGCGAAATTTCAAATTCCTATACTCCTGTAACCCCCCTATTTGTCGGATTTAGCCCCTTGCGACTTCTATCTTTTCCCAAAACTAAAATATCAGCTAAAAGGAAAACAATTTGATACTATCAAAGTCATTCAGGAAAATTCGGAAAAAAATCCTACATGCACTGAAGAAAGAAAATTTCCAAGAATGTTTCAAAAAGTAGAAAAACCGCTGGAATCGGTGTGTGCAGTCTCAAGGGGTCTACTTTGAAGGGGAAAAATTCGAATAGCCTGTAACTATTCCTCCTTAGTAATTATTGCGCTACTGTACGAACTTTTCAATCATGCCACGTATACGTCACGATGTGGTTTAAGAAGAGAGAATTTCGTTAATATGTTTTTACAAAAAATCTGCGAAATCTATATGACATTTAAAGCTTTTCTCACTTCAATAAATTGATATTTAAAAAAAGTTATTTTCTTTAAAAATGTATACTTTTTCTGCTATATCCCATAAAATTTTTTTTAAATATCCCAAAATACAGACAAGCGACATTTTGTGTATCTCATAAATCACAATTTCCAGGATTTACCTAGGAAATATTATTTAACCGAAAGCTGTAAAACTGCAGTGCTATATTAGTAACAAATGTATTTTTATTAAACTAGAAATTATTTAACTATGCAAGGATAGAAAAATAATATTAAATAAAAACATGACTTACTTTTTTGAACTCAAAAATCTGTTGATCGTGCACTTTGTATATATCCAACTCTCAGGATGAAAATACTCTTTTACAATAAATATAATATCGCAGTTTTTCAGTCTAATAGGTGCATGTGGACCGGTGTCGCCGGTTTCAGACCTCTAGGATAAATGCGAACAGTGTACAATTCCAATCACAAAAATGAACTAAAACGACTTTAACTTGAATAAATAAATCCCAAATCTTAATTTGCAATAAATAAATATATTCAAATCAATACACACAAAACGAAAAAA
This sequence comes from Tanypteryx hageni, assembly GCA_028673005.1. Lineage (NCBI taxonomy): Eukaryota > Metazoa > Arthropoda > Insecta > Odonata > Petaluridae > Tanypteryx > Tanypteryx hageni. The sequence goes on from CM054114.1 coordinate 74,811,422, forward strand.
TTTTGTTGAAAGTGTATATAAACTTAATATGTTGTTTCTTTATCAAGGCTTAGGTAAATATATTGTAAAACTGGTGTGGCGAATTTACTTCCAATTTGCGGCACATGTGGCTATTTAATAATATAAGGTTGCCCACCAATGTTCTAGTGTGACGCGCCCTCCGTACTAAATGGGTTCAACAAAAATCGTACACGTAAATTTTAGACAGTGATTAAAATATTTTGGCACGTTCAAGTCCTAAAATTTTTATAACAAACCTGATGACTCCAGCAATTTTTAAAGCCCGGCCCGTGCAGGACTCTAATCTGATCTTTGCTTTGGATGTTGGATATTAATTTCTACTCGTATGCAAATGTTGTACAGCGCAACCTCTATAATCCGAACCCACGTTAATCCGAACTCCCAGTAATCCGAACTGTTTCCCAACATCAGGTGTAAAGTGTCGGTTAAGCGAAGCGAGCGTCGGAAAGTGAAATTTGAAGATTTTATTTTGTAAAAAAAATCGGACACAGATGTCCACTGCTAACGCCTCTTGCTGCTGATTAGATGATCCTTTGAAACATTGTTTTAAAAGGAATGAGTGATAACGGCACGGCCGGCCGTGTCGATATCGCTCATTCCTACTGCCGCGGCCCAGTGTGGAGTACAATTTATAACTTAATATAAAGTCATTTAACGTTAATAAATTTATTTTTAGGTAAAATACGTGTTAAATATTCCTAAAGAATCTATTTCCAAAAATGCCAAAGAGATTAGACCAACATCCATGATAAAATCATAATATAAATAAACGATTATGGTAATTCTTTGACACAAATAACATGATGAACTTAATTATAATCATCTTATACACATTCTAAAGAAATTACTTCATCAAATAATATTTCTTGCAACTTTGGTACAACTTTGGTGAACTTGGATAGATTCCAGAGGATCGCATTCATCAAAAATGTTTTTTTTTGAACTATTTAAACTTGGTTCTTTCAATTTGTCTGTAGGCCTGATGCGAATAACACAAAAGACAGCATTTATTTAAACCAGTGGTTCCCAACCTTATTGTGGGCATGGCACCCTTTCAATGATAAACAGAATTTCGCGGCACCCCAGCCTTCAACAAGCATGGTTTTTAGCCTACTTTCCAAAAAATAGAAAGTAGTCTTATGAGATCGCCTAGGTGTCCATGTGTGGCCTCCCCTAACATCATCTTCATGAATTAACTGATTTCAACCAAATTTAGTATATAGATTATGCACATACATTAATTACCAAAATGGCATATTTGGACCGGATCAACTCAGCAGGGGTGCCACAATTGCAAAGTTAAACTTTTCTGTAATTATGAATTTGAAAGGAATTGGCCAAACCAATTAAAACGAAATTTTGTATGAAGTAGGCGTACAACATAAAATAACAAAATCAAGATGTTTAGTATAGATATAGAAAGCAGGGCCGCCACAATATAAGGAATTAAAAAATTCTTCTTACACGTATTTGTGTTGAACTGTCCATATCAATTATAACCAAATTTAATACTTATAATATACACTTATATACAAAACCATATTAGCATATTTAAACCAAATCAGCCAAACAGAGGTGCCACAATTACAAATTAAAATCTTTCAGTAATTAAGGATTTTGAAGGGATTGGCTAAACGGATTTCAATTAAATTGTGTATATAAAGATTGGCACAACATATCATAATGAAATCAATATGTTTAAAGCAGAGCTAAGGAGCAGGACTACCACAATAAAAACTTAAATAATATTTCTTTCGCACATATTTCTAGAGAAGTCCCCTAATGGATTTAACCAAATATAGTACATTTAATCTTCATATAAATAAATAACCAAAATATCGTATTTCCATCAGGTTGACTAAACAGGGCAACCACAATATCAAGGTTAGAATTTTTCTGTAACTATGAATTTGGAAGGTATTGGTTGAATGTATTTCAAAGAAATTTCATTTGTAGGGTGAGTATAGAATGGGAAAGCGAGATGAATATGTTTAGAACGGGTTAAAAAAGCAGGGTTACCACAGAATAAGGAAAGTAATTTTCTGATTTCAAAGGAAATACATTAGTATACGATTATACTAGGGCGAATTTGATGAAAAGTACTTCTGCACCACAGGAAACCTGTGTACACTCCTACTTGATATATATTAAAATTGTATTGAAAGGAAAATAGGAGTATTAATTCTTTCCAGAACTACTTGTCATATTTTCACAAATGAATATTACAATGTTTGGACTTAACAATTTGTTAGTACCACACTATAATCAATTTATTAGAAAAAACATTAATGTCCTAGTTACCTGTGAATACATCCAAATCATTGATATATTTACAAAACTAATTTTATCGCAGCAACCCAAAAAATCAGCTACGGCACCCAGGTTGGGAACCACTGATCTAAACTGTAGTTCAGGTTGCTCAGGAATAGTTGAATTTTTGTGTTTCTATAAAAGGCACATCAAAATAATTTGAAAGTCACTGAAAGTATTTTTATGTGGTACCATAACATACTCATTGCTTTAAATCAGGGGTCCCCAAACTACAGCCCACAGGGCACATCCGGCCTGAACAGTGATTTGATCTGGCACACCTTATCAGCAAGAGCGTTCATTAGATATCATTTATGATATCTAATCAACATTTTCCGAGTGCTTGGGTGAAATCTACTTTTAATATAAATGATTAAATGTTACAGAATTGAAAACAATTCTCAAAACTTGCTCTTAGGTTTCCATTTTATTATAAACCACGAGGAATTGTTTGCAAAACTCGAATCAAAAGAACTTGAAGATGTAATGACGGTTGTGAAAAAATCGTTAATTTCATTGTTTCACAGGCTCTAAATAAGACAATTTCAGTCACTGTTAAATGAAGTAGATTCAGTTTACAATGGATTGCTCATGTATGACAATGTGCAATGGCTTAGTTGAGGTAATGTACTTGAATGCTTTGTGGAGTGTTTAAATGAAATTCAGATGTTTTTCAACAAGAAAAAATACAATCTTTTTCTCAACTAACCGATGTAGCTTGGCTCAGCAGACTTTTATTTTTCACTGAATTGTCATTGCATCTGAACAAATAGAAAATAAATTACAAGGTTTTGAGAAAACTATTGATGTTATGTTAGGCATAATAAAAGGCTTCAAAATCAAGCTTCAAATCTTCAAACGAGAAGTGGAAAATAGTAGTTTTAAGTACTTTCCCTGCTTGAAGAAGCATTTTAACAAAATGCAACTTCATGACAAACTTGACTCAGAAAAGCCTAGGGAACTGTTTAATGAGATCTTAAATTAAAAGATCAAACAGTTCGCATCCAGATTTATACAGTTCAGGGAGTTTGAAGGCACTGCTAAATTCATAAAATATCCTGATACAGGAAAATTTGAGATTAGAAATGTTTGACTGGATGGATTTAAATGACTTTGAAATGCAGCTAGTTGAGTTTCAATCCAGCTCAATTTGGAAACAAAAGTTTATTGATTTAAGGTCAAAATTAGAAACAGTTGAGCGAGATTGGTTAACAGGAGTAATGAATAAGTGCTGACTATGAGGTTTTGAAAGTGTGGCATAGCATTCCTGAAACATTTGACACACTTAAAAGAGTTGCTAAAGCTATTTTGACAATTTTTTCATCAACTTACTCATGTGAATCTTTTTGTTTTCTGCTTTGAGCACCATAAAGACAGACAAGAGAAACAGATTGACTAATGATGTTAGTGCTGCTTGTGTAGCACTGAAAGATACAAACTACACACCTGCTATAGAAGAACTATCTTCCACAGTACAGCATCAGAAATCCAACTAAGTAACAGGTAAAATTAATTTATATTTTTATTGGTTTTTGTATCACTGTAGTTAATTTGTATTGGATGATGAACAGATAAGTAATCTTAGCTAGCATAAATAAAATTTTAAGTAGTTTTGTAATGTTTGCACCATAGGTGTGGCCAGATGTTGAAAAATGGGGAGGAGGGTTATGATCGGGGCACGAATATGATAATATGTGAATGCCACAGAACTTAAAACATTTTAAACCACATGAAACGCTATTATAAATCGTTTTATTGTAAAACAAATAACTCAAAAGAAATGCATATTTTCCGATATAGCTAGGAAAATACTGATGGTGCTCCCCATCCCCTCCGGTGGCCACGCTTATGCCTGGCATAGTTAAAAAATGACCTCTTATTTCATTAATTTTAGCACGTGGACTTGAAAAGGTTCACCATTACTGACCTAGGAGCTGTAGATTGTCGACCCAAGATTTAAAATGTTAAATTGCCACAACTGGGATTTTGTTAATATGAATGCCTGCATGGCTTATTCACTCAGAGAAAAATTTTCATGTGACCTCATAGATCATCTATAGTTGTTTTCCAAAAGAAAAATCACCTATTATACTTGGTTTATGTGTCAATCTTTCCCTCTTTGTGCACATCTGGGGTTATACTGCTGAGTTATTACAATAATATGTGATTAATAGGCTTTACACAAAAGTAGGAGATGAAAATGATGTGCTTTTGTCAAATCATTTTACTGAAAAAAGAATGAACCAGTTGCTTCAACTGGTGAAATATTTTTCCAAGGAAATTATTAATTTTCAGAATTTGCAGATCTAAACAAGAAAATATTTTCTGATGTTTGCTTCAGTATTAGTTTCCTTATGGTCTTTTAAGATGGAAATAAGTAGAATATGTAGAATTTATCAGTAGAGGAAAAATTTTATAATAGAATACTAGGTATTTGAATTTCATCATAATGATGAAAACTCACATTTAAAATTATCAGCTTGGAATTTTTTTTCATCTTAACTTCAGTAAGATCATGCTTTTTTTAAAGGATGTAAGCTCATTTAAAATTTTATGCTTGAATTTTTACCGCACAATTTAAAATTTAATAACCAGAAGGCATCTGTCAAGTTATTTTTTTCATCATCATAATTCAAATTTTTGTATCTTATGTTTGAAATGTGCAATACATTTTTACAATTTTCAGTGTTGCCATTCTTATAGAGAGCTAATGTAATTTGGTATGAACATTTTTTTTCATTCTCGTTGAACTTTTGTCAACATGATTTGGAGTTTTACTTCTCAAATAAAGCTAAAACATTTCAGATGCGATTTCGAGTAGGTCAAAAAAATCTTTACCTTGAGCAGTTGTTTATGAGTGTTTAGAACACCAAATACATAGTAATTCAGAAACATTTCTCCAAAATTTGAGATATGATGCCCAAAATTCTGGATATCATTTCCAAAGAACCAAACTGACTTAGCATATTTTAATTTGGCACATGCCTCAAACTTATCTTTTTAGTATACTAACTGAAGTAACCGACATTGCCCGGATAAATCCAATATACTTCATGTATGACAAATTCCCTAGATTTTACATGATCTGTGAAGCACCAATTAGAAAATTTAATCAGAGAATGCAACATTTGCCACAAAAATTCAGCGAGAGTAGGTAATTATAACTTATAGTTTCACAGATAAAAATAGGATAAATTGCCAAACATGCCATTAGGTATTTTGTATACATAGATTTTCAGTAAGATTTTTTGGTGAGAACAATATATAAAAAACATTTTTCTAACCTAGGCCTTATATGAGGCGTATGTGAGGTATCAATTTAAAAATGTAGTCGGAGAAAAAAATCTCGAATCTGGAAATTGTTTCACATCCCGTAAACGAAGGAAAAATTGCACCTGGTTGCAAAAGGTACCAATAATTACACGTCGTACGATAAACAGCATTTGCGGCATGAACGGCGAAAAGCTTCCATCCTTCGAATCGAAATGGATCGAACACGATCCGAGGGCATCCTTCGCCAAGCCTACGTCTACCTTATCTACACCATCAAAATATTTATATGAAAAATAACAAGCACGTTTAAGCGACGCATGCGCGCGATCGATAAACAATGACTTCACCCGTCAAAAATGTACATTACCTCAACCAGTGTCTCGACGGAATACTAACCCGCGACCCCGATATGGAGGGATATTTTATATACCCTCCCAGCGAGGACAGAGGGCCAGACATTGGCAGAATATTAATCTGATCTCCTCTCGCCCTCCTGCTGTCACTTCATCATAACCTCAACTTCCCCGCGACAGCAGACGGGTGGCGCCATTTTTTTCCACTCGGCAAAACCCCGCAATCACCGATGGTGCCGTTCAGAAAAACATCGACAAATGAATCTTGACACTTTGGGGATCAGAACATGGCCGACGACATGAGAAATGGCACGACGCGCAGGTCACTTTATTACCCGGATAAATATCTGCGACACGGTTTAAAACCAGGATCGGGTGAGGGAAGAAGAGTGAGGGGAATGGGGGATAGGGGAAAGGTAAACTCTTTTCAAAGGATATCTCGCGGGATGAGTCCGGGTCGCGACCCCGTCACGACCTTTCTTGGCTGCCCGTCACTATATCGTGACCTCGCTGAGAGCGCTCGCTGTAAACCATTCCATATCTCGTCTCCTCCTCTGCCTCCCCTCTCTCCCCTCACTCTCCCTTCCAACTCCCCCCCAACTCACCCCTCTCTTCCCTCCAACTCTCTCCCGCTCCTCCAATTTCCCCTCCCTCCGCTCCTATTCTCCCTCTCTCCCCTCCAATTCCCCCTCCTTCATCTCCAATTCCCCCTCTCTCCCCTCCAAATCTTCCTTCTCTCCCCTCCAACTCTCCCCCTCCCTCCTCAACCGCACAAAGCGCGAGTGAAACAAAAAATAAGAAGCCAATGACACGGAGGATAGGAGTGGAAAGGGGGATCGTTTTAAAAAGGTAGAACCAGGATACACTCCGTTCCTCCTCCACACCATTATATTCGTTTCTCTTTTGTTTCCGACATTCCGAATCCCCTTGTCGTGAATGTTTTAAAGGCTCCGCCAACCACGTGCTCGGCGACCTTCCATCCAGTGACCCTCTAGCTATCCTTCTCCCTCCCCCTCTCCTCTCATCCCTCTCCTTTACCTATAGCAACAACGCCGTCTATTATCAAAAAAATTTCCCGCCCAACTTCCAAGAAGTTCCGCAATGCTTGGCTTGTCCAATCGACTGCGCAACTTATGTACTCGGAAAATGTAATATTAGACCATTGTTCAATGAAATCGCGGAATTAAGATAAAATTATCACCATTAAGTGAATAACATCTCCCAAACTGCAATAATTTATTGTTTACTTATTATTAACGTACTAGCGTAATGCCCGTCAAATATGACGGGTATGCGTGAATTAAGTATTGAATTAAACTTTAAATAAAAAATTAATGAAACCAACTTTTATATGCACTAAAAAGTAAACAATAAATATAAAATTCACACAATTGAGTGTTCCAGAGAGTAAAAATAGTTTTGGGTGAATAGAAATTATATGACAAAGAAATAAATTACGCTATTCAATTCTTATACGCTCAAAATTCTTTTTAATTTATGGAACATTTATTTGGGTCTCTCTTTTCCTCTCCTTTCTTTTTCCTCTCTTTCGTAGATATTTTATTGTAATTTTTATGTAATTAATTTCATATAATATGTAAATATTATAACAACTCATATGACGAAAGGGTTAAATGTAAGAAGGGACTATATAGTCTCAATTTCGCCCTAAATAAAGTCGTTTGTCTGTCTGTCTGTCGTATTAAAGCATTCAAAGCAAGCTTTACTTACGCATGTATTTAGTAGTATACAATACAATATCGAAGTTTAACAATGACACGGTTGGCAAGGCAACATTTTGTTAAAAAGCTTAAATTTTTCCAATGAATATAATTTAAACGTATAACTGTAGTGATTTCGAATCGTAGGCAAAATGTGAGGATAGGAATAAGAAACGTTATTTATTTTTCTTTAAAACGGCCCAGGTCCGAAGATCGTAGGTCAATTCTTTCTAATTTTAATTTGCGAAAGAGTAAAAGCCTGTAAGTCGGAAAATCGATTTTTACGTGTTACCTTTTGGGAAATATAAATTATCTACTAGAGTCGAGCCCGGATCTTTTTTGAGGATTTTTTCGTAAATGGCTTTTACTAAAAGAATCAAGCATTCCTACCAAATTTCTATTTTGTACCTATTCGGAAACTTTATTAAAATAGTATTACAGTCAGTCGTAAGTAGTTCTCGATTCTCAATCTCTTTTATAAAGCCTTTTTAAGAGCGGCGCCACAGTCGAACGTGAGGGACAACCGTAGATTATTATGTAACAAGATAAGATTCATATATCTAGTTATTTTAGTTTGAAAATAAATTAATAATATTATAAATTCTAAAATGGAAACGTTTATATTTCTTTATATTTAACCTCCATGGCATAATATTCCAGAACCAGGTTAAGAAAATACCATCCGCATAGCGGTAGCAGCAAAAAATTAGAATTGTCCAATTACTCACATGGAGTTTGCGTTTGCTGAAACGATGGAGAATTACCTTGTTTACTACTTGAATTATTAAATCCAAAAGTTTGAGACAAGCTCTGCCGTAAGTCCTCCTCATTAAAGGTCTTTATAGTTTACATCAATTAAGTACATAGTCTCAGTCTCTCTGGGTAATTATCCCTGAGAAAAGATGGGACACAGCCTAATTAGATTTATGGATCCTCCTTCACAAGAAGGCTAAGAAGATACATCTTCATCTTATGGAAGTTATTAGTTATTTGAGGCTTTTATAACGATCCGAAGATGAATTTCGCCAAAAAATTAGCAATAATAAATGAGAAATTAAAATCCAACAAGTAGGGATGTGCACAGGTTTTCCGTGATACAGAAGTGCTTTTCGTCAAATTCGCCGTAATGTAATCATATATTAATGTATTTGATTTGAAATCAGAAAACCATTTTTCTTATATGGTGGTAGCCCAGCTTTATAGATACGCTCGAAACATGTTCATTTCATTTTGCCATTCTATACTCGCCCTACAAGCAAAATTTTTAAAAATAGGTTCAGCTAAAAACTTCCAAACTCAAAGTTAAAGAAAAATTCTAACCTTGATATTGCGGTAGCCCTGTTTTATCGACCCGGTTGAAATATCCTGTTTTGGTTATTTATTTATATGAAGATTATATGTACCATATTGGATTAAAATGCATGCTGCCAGTTCTCTAAAAATACCTGTAAAAATATAATTTTACTTATTATTGTGGTAGCCCTGCTCTTTGTCTCTGCTTTAAACACCTTGATTTTATTATGGTATGTTGTAAAAAAATTTATATACAGAATTTAGTAGAAATCCGTTTAGGCAATTCCTTCCAAATCCGTAATTACTGAAAGAATTTAATTTGTAAATATGGCACCCTTGTTTGGTTGATCCGGACCAAATAAGCTATTATGGTTTTGTATATATGTTTACATTACAAATTTTAAATTTGGTTAAAATTGATGTGAACAGTTCAACACAAATACTTATAAAAAGAAAAATTTTTATTACTAGTATTGTGGCAGCTCTGATTTCTATATCTACATTTAAAATATTGATTTTGTTTTTTAATGTTTCACACCTTCTTCATACTAAATTTTGCTGAAATCGGTTAAGCAAATTCCTTCCAAATTCATAATTACTGAAAAGTTTAACTTTGTAATTGTGGCACCCATGCTAAGTAGATCCGGTTCAAATATGTCACTTTGGTCATTAATTTATGTGAATATTTTATGTACCAAATTTGGTTGAAATCGGTTAAGCCAATTCTTCCCTGATATATGCGTACGGACGGACGGGCATCACGAAGATAATAGTACTTTTCAGCAATGACGTTTTACTAAATTTATGGACGTTATAATTAATTTAACTAAGCCAGATAATTCGAAAACAAAAAACTTGGAAGTAATTTTGAAACGAGAAAAAAGTCTGCTATGACCGGGAATCGAACCCGGGTTTTCACTTGCCGGGCGGATATTCTACCACTGAACTATCATAGCAGATCAATATTTTCGTTTCTGAACGCGAATGATTTCTTGTTTGGGACGGAACTAGCCAAGCTAGTATCAAACTGTCCCAACGGATGTCCTCGAAGAGATACATCGAAGAAAACTCCTCCCTCTCAAATAGTGAGATTGCCAAGCAATTCCATCTAAAAAAAACTTGACAAAAACTTTCAATACAATCGCAAATTAAATTTGGTTTGTCAATTTTTTATGCAAGCGCACAAAATAAAATTATTTTACCGCCACAAGGACTCTACGTCAGATCAGTTTATATTATTTTAATACAAAAAGTTTGTTTATTTGCGAAATATGGTCGAAGGTAAAGATTGATAAACATTTTGTAAAGGGCGATTTCCATAAAATGCCATTCGATATATCTTACAATTTTATAAAACCGTGATAAATACAATGTGCTCTTCATTCCAATTATCGGTATTCATTAGTTGCGACGCAAAATAACGCTACTACTTAATTAATCTTCTCGCTGGACGGCAGACCTACTACAAACGTGGCATTAAAAAGAGGCACATCTGTATGTAACCTCCAGCTAGTACCGCAGCTGAGCTGAAATTATTTCAACCACTCCATACCATAAGAAACCCATTAATTTCCCCATCATCCTCACTCTCCAGGTTCAATTTTGCTTTTAAGTGCACGCTCTTCTACTTTTCTCGCTATCCTTTTAAATAAAGCACTTTATCAGATGGAAGAACGCTGTAATCAAGATGTAGATGGGTATCCTAAGTAATAATTTTCCTAGCTTATCGCCCTACACAATCACTTTTACCCTTAAATTATATGCACCTTCAAGGAAACTAAGGTATATTTGAGAAAGTTTATAGCCTTCATAAAACAACAACTACGTTTCCACACATTTTATCCACATTCATCGACGTAAATTTAGGAAAGGGTTCCATATCAACCACTTTCATCACTTAAAACAAATATAGCATTTTAAATCAATGCTTTGCATAACAATTAGAGAGAAGCAAAAAGAGATTGCAAAAAATATATCTTGAAAGCAATACCCTACCTGGAAAAAAGTAGACGGAAAGTTTTCCTACCCCATAAATAATTTCGATGTATGTTTGTTGATCAGGGATCGCACAGGAAGCATTATGGGACCGCACACTCATTATGTAATACATCTTTCTACAAAATCAGGCACCACTGAATTATCGAAAAGCTTTCTCAAGAGTTTTATTTAATTGATTGCGATTTGGCGCGCCAGGATCATGTCAATAGGTTCAAATAAGGCAACTAAATCGCACATATTTTCGTTAATTAGTGGGACCACGATAAAGCATATCAGGGAATATTTAGATATTAATTTTATGAATATTCTTCACAGATTCAACAAAAATTTTCCCAGTTATTCTTGTGAGCACCGCATTCAGTAAAAAAGCGTATTTGAAAAAATGTGATGTTAAATGAAAAATAATGCGAATGCCTAATATTTTAATTTTAATTATATTATTCAACAAAAATGACAAAATCAAAGGTGAAGATGTTCGCCATTGGTATGGATAAGATTATGAAATGAATTGCTCATTTATCTCCCGTAATTATATCGAAAATATTCATTAAAATATATAATTTGTTATCAGTCGTAGATCTATAATCATAATAACCTGTTACTCTATTTGCACATAACTGTGGCCAAAACGAGGCATAACCGAAAGAATTGTGCATGGAGATTTCAACGCGCGATATTGAATGCGAGTGACGGCGCCTGCAGATGCCAAGATTTAGAGATATACGATGTAAATGTGGCTTATAATACCGTAACGCAAATGAACAAGTAATTTTTGAAGCTTTAGAATGGAGCATCTTTAATCGTTGTTATAAAAAGTAGGCAGAATAATAATTTAGTACAGGCTATGAAAGTTAAGAGAACGTTATTGGACGTAACCTAAGTAAATAGGCTGAAAGAGAGGGGAAGATGAAGGAATAGAACGTTGTGAATGAGCCTGATAATTAGGAAAATATAGAGGTTGGAGATTTCGATGGCGCTAGGAGAAGGGGAGTGAGCCATGATTTTAATCAAACGTTTTTTTTTCACTCAGAATTTATCTCTTTGTCCTTGTTTCAAGTCACTGGCAATATTTCAAAACCCTGTCAGTCTTTACATAATCTCCCCACTCGATTTCGATCAATCAAAACCTTTCATCGCCAAATTTCCTCAGGCTCGACCCCTCACTCTCACACTAGGCCTTCCCGATTCTTTCGCTCGCTCGAGTTCCATTTTAACCGATAGCCTTGGCAACTTTGTTTCGCTCATTTTATTCTTTCTATCCGTGTATTCGCTTTAACTCGTCGTGTCCCCTCCGTAATGCTATCTAATTTGACTTTCCCAACCGTCCTTCTCAGAAGCAACATCTTTGGAGCCTGTAATCTTTTGCACTCGAGCCTCTTATTCCTTTCTCACGTTTCCGTTTTGAGAACAGATGTGATCACAAAATTTGAATATGGTCACGTGTGCTTATACACAACTAGGTGGAAAACATATTATATTTGCGAAATTGCGGACCAAGTGTTCACGCAGAACAGAAAAGAGAGTAATTTGCAGAAGCGACCAAAAGCGATATTACAAGGACAGTTTTTCCATTTAAACGTGTAATAATATCACCCTCATCTCAACGACATGTACGGTATAGGTAAAGTGACCAACCGAACTGATTTATTCAATACTGCGCTGATTTTGACGATGTTGTACGGATCGACTATCTGTGCCAATTTTTGTACTGATTTACAAATATTGCAGTTCCTTTTTCGATATATTGCCTTAATACGATAACTTAGCTCACTTATCGGTGTTTTGATATCCTCGAGTTGTGTCCATATCATTTTAACCGTTGTTTTCGTACTAATATGAGCAGCTTAAAATGATACTCCGTGATACACTGAACTTTTATCTTCAACTATTCCTAAAAAAAATATAATTAGGGGATCCGCGGGATCTTCGGCCTCGGTCATATCACTTAGAGCTGGTGGGTGAGAATCACACGTTCAATATTATTATCATCTTCATAGTTCTCCTGCAGTTCATACAGTGGGGATATATAATTTGAATAGGATTGAAAGCGCTGCCCTCAGCAGGAAAATATGCATGAAAGAAATGTAACTCTAAGAAACGCACCAAATAAGGAATTAATGGCAAATGAACATGAGTCTTGTCTCCTCGTTCAGACAGCAGTTATAGTAGAGCAAACAAATAGACAAACAGATAAACAGACAAAGTGCACAGGGGCTCAACAGGAGAGACCGCGCGAACGCAAATTGCGCGCCTCTGGGAGGCTCTCTGTACATCTTACAATTACAGAAATTTTTATTTGACGTTTTCTTCATCGGTTGATGTTTTTCGTATGTATGCTAAATTTTGTTTTGATTGGATAAAATTTAGAAATTATAGCAATGCGCCAACGTAAATTGCGCAGGAACTATAAGGGTGGTGTTCTAGAAAAACTATAGGCAGTCGATAAGTTATTTGAACATGCACACGATGTTCGGTGAAAATAAAAGTACCGAGACAGCAGTTATCGTAGAAGAGACAAAAAAAAATAAAAAAAGGCCACAGGCTCAACAGGAGAGACAGTGCGAACACAAATTGCGCGCCTCTGTGAGGCTCCCTGTACATTTTTAGAGAAATTTTTATTTGACGTTTGATGTTTTCTGTATGTATGCTAAATTTCGTTTTGATTGGATAAGATTGGAGATTAGCGCAATGCGCTAACGCAAATTGCGCAGTAACTATAAGGGTGGTGTTTTAGAAAAACTAGGTAATCGAAGTTATTTGTACATGCAAACGAAGTTTGCTAAAAATCAGATAACCGAGACAGCAGTTATCGTAGAACAGACAGACAAAATGCACAGACTCAGCAGGAGAGACCTCATTCGCTCGGCCAAATATTTATATAGCTTTCACAGTTGATATTCACTAGGGCAGGGGTCCCCAAACTACGGCCCGCGGGCCACATTCGGCCCACGCAGCGATTTGATCCGGCCCGCCTTATCAGCAACAGTATTCATTAGATATCATGTATGATAACTAAACGACATTTTCCGAGCACTTGGGTGAATTCTAATTTTAATATAAGCGAATTACATATTACAGAATCAAAAAATTCTCAAAACTTGCTCGTTGAAATTTTCACACGGCCCGATCAGTCATTTGAAATGCCGTATGTAGCCCGCACATTGGATCATGATGCCTCATGTGGCCCTTTCATTAAAAAGTTTGGTGACCCCTGCACTAGGAGATCCGCGGGATCTTCAGCCTCGCTCAGCCCACTTAGGGCTGGTGGCGGGAATCACATTGCGCGCCTCTGGGAGGGAGGGAGCCTCCCTGTACATTTTAGAGAAATGTTTATTTGATGTTTTCGTATGTATACCAAATTTAGTTTCGATTGGATAAGATTTGGAAATTAGCGCAATGCGCTAACGCAAATTGCGCAGCAATTATAAGGGTGGTATTCTAGAAAAACTAAGGCATTCGACACTAAGTTATTTGTACATGCACACGAGGTTTGGTAAAAATCAGACAACCGAGACGGCAGTTATCGTAGAACAGACAAACAGACATACAGACAAAATGCACATGGACTCATCAGGAGAGACCTCGCTTTGCTAGGCCAAAAATGATAGCAAAAGAATTTTATACTCATTTATCCAGACAGTGATTCAAAATTGCCAATTGTACTAATTTGGGCTCGAAAATAAACGGTCACTTTAGGTATAGGCCGAAGATGGAACGTCGTTAGAAGTCGAACACGAAACTTACGAGAGGGGGACCAGTATTTTACGGAGTAATACATTACCGCACAAAACGTACATCTGCGTGGAAAGAGCGATTTTTGATCGATCGCAATTCCAAGAATCACAATCCACCTATCAGAAAATGGTAAAACAATGGGCCAAAATGAGTAATTGGCTGTTAAGACAAACCCGTTGATTGTGTGGTTGAATTTCATTTAGGTCACTTTCCTCAATTTACCAATTCCCGAAACCGTCATCACCATAATTTTCACTATCCGTGACTCACATTGTTATCCCGTCCACACACCTGATCATTACACTGTTTCGGCACATTCGCACGTGTGGGAATTTCGGCTCGAATGGCCCGCACACGCCGTGCACCGGACAGACACCGGCATTCTAAACTTCTAAGAAAGGAGAAGGAACTGCTATTCAAATTCCTTCGTTTCCTGGTAGCCGTTTCGGGACATCAAGGTGTTCATTAGCATAGAATGGATTGGTTGGGAAGGCCCAACTCCACCCCTCGCGAATTTTTCAACTCTTAAAATTTCTTTCGAAGACTTTGTGACAGACCGTTTTTTTCCACTTGACGTGTCGCCATTTTTCTTTTGAGTCTGAGCTTTAAAAAAACGCACGAGTGGAAGAAATTAAAACCTCGTGACAATTAATTCTCTCGTGTTAATATGTCACCTGGATTCCAACAACGCAATGCGTTTCGATTTGTCGTGATGGAATTCGCTAATTATTGGATTGAAAAAGATCATTAGCACCTACAATTACTCGTTAATTCAAAATTCGAAGCACGTATTTGAAATAAAAATGCTGAAATAAAAAATCTGTAATACTTGTATATATTACTTTTTAATCGTCATTCTTTCCTACAGTACTAATAGCGCTTGATGCAATTAAGATCCAAAAACACACTCATGACTGAATTTATTACATATTACTCTTTCCTTTGCTTAGTTTCAAGGAATCAAGGGTGTATTTCAATTGACTAATGAATTATAACGCCCGTTAGATTCGAGAGAGACTTGCATTTATTTGTGGTCGGCTATTGTATAAAATAACAAATCAAAATTCTCAATCGCAAAAAATGAATCCTAACGTTGTAAATAACTGACGCAAGATGAGTGCTTAAGATGCTTCCATGATATTTTATCATTTTGAATAAGCCACCATCCTCCGTCGCTGCGCAAAGCTGCTGGCAAAAATTTGATCTTGAGATATGGTGAAATTTCCGCTTGAAATTTATTCGTAAAACCAGACATTTAACCGTAAAATATTTAAAATCGTGAACGTGAGGAGCTTCACGACCGAGAACTGAATTTCTTTCCCCTCTTTCACAACGATTTCTAAACCTACCTATCGCGACGTTTTTATTTCGCAACACGCATTAAATTCAAACAAAACTTTCAAAAACCTATGCTTGGTAACGGCTTTAATATTAACTTGGGCCGACATTTATGCGTTTGTGATTGACAATTGCCATTTACGAAGTTTTTTAATGCATGATTTTTCTTTTTCGGAATTCTTGATGTATTTGAAAATATTGAGCATTCCGCATTCCTTGGTTTGCCTTCGTCATATCTTCTCTCCTTTTAATCCCTCATTTGGCAATGTAGCTTTCTATTTAGGGGATAACTAATTTCGTGTTTTTGAGTAATGCAGTGGAATTTTTACAATGTTTGTGTTTTACTTGTTCCGAAATACTGGCTAAGAGAGAGGGACCCATTGTCAGACCATCTGGTTGATTATAAAATTTACCGTTGTACAAAAATAATTTTTTGAAACAAGCCTCCGTGTTCGTGAATAGCTTCATCATCGATGTTGTTATCGCGTAACAAATCCTTAATGATAGGAATAACCTCCTCCTTCGGTACACTGCTACATAAATTTGAAAGGAAACAAACTTATAATTAGGCTTAAGTACTATTTTCTCTAATTTCTTAGTAAATTCAAGAGAATTGCTGACAAAATTTCGGGGAAAAGTTCGTCAAATGACGTTGTTATAACTAAACCTGTTCGTGTTTTGAATAATATAGTGGAATTCTTTACACAGTTTGAGCGGTATTTGTTTCGAAGTACGAAATTCCACATAGTTAAGACTTCCATAAATGATTATAATTTCACTTTCCCTGAACTTATTCCTTTAGACGATGTGAAACATTCTCCTTTTTAGCTCTCCACATCCTCATGTGACAACATCCATATATTGAATTTTCCCCTTCAAACTCTGTTCTTTAATCCTTTACATCTTCCTCTCCATATCTTCGAATTTCATTTGTTTCTTCCTCCTATAACTTGTACCCGATTCCATTTTCGCCTTTTAATCTCTCCTTTCTTTTCGACAAAAATATTCATTGTGTAGATATACGATGGTGCATAACCATTCTACATCCTGTAAGGTAGCTGAGGCAATACCAAAAATTTATTTGAATCTACACACTAATATCAGTTTGATGAATCTTAAGCGTCTGTTTAAAAAATCTTTTCTTTAAGTCACCTTGCCATGCAGTTATAATAAATACGGAGAAAAACTATGCCAAAATTGATTGAAAAGATTTTATAATCACTGTAGACAACAGCGCAATAGCCCGTTATCTATCAAGATTGATATTTGATATAAGGTAGCGATCATCAACGTAATTGGTTTTTATCTTTTGTTCTCAAGCAGCGTCCTTTGTCAATTAAGTATTTCTTCAGTGAGCCCTGAAATGGAACACTGGGCTATTTTCAATCCCAAACTTTTTATCAACTTTTAATTTAGTTTTGCTTGGTTACTCCGTATTCAGCTTCCAAAGAATGTGTAACTTCTAAATAGCGACACCTCGAGACCAGAAATTGTCTCCAATAACAATTTCTTGGCAACAGGATCTTTCTATTAGACATTTTATCGCAACATCCTCTATATGAATTTCAGTTCAAAATGCTCTTTAGATAATAGGTATATATTTTTTGTCTTCAGGAAAGATGTTTCTGGCTATATTTGAAGAAT
The DNA here is from genome assembly GCA_028673005.1 of Tanypteryx hageni. Classification (NCBI taxonomy): domain Eukaryota; kingdom Metazoa; phylum Arthropoda; class Insecta; order Odonata; family Petaluridae; genus Tanypteryx; species Tanypteryx hageni. The sequence goes on from CM054114.1 coordinate 74,829,108, forward strand.
TTCCATTAATTTGAATATAATGCTAAATGTAATACGATATGAAATTCTCCAATAAAATTTAATTATATGAAATTTTAAAATATTTATCAGATCCGAAGCACTTTGTAATAGAAAAAGGAAAATACAAAAATCAATAAAATATTTTTAAAATCCATTTTTAGGACGCACTACAAGGCACAGAATAAAAGCATAAATAGGATAATCACGCTTATTATTAATTAATTCTACATATGTAACAAACAGTTTTATAAAACCATTAAAGTCATCTTCTAAATCTCGAATGGCTTAATAATGTCGAACTTTGGTAGTTAGTATCTCGTAGCGAAATGCGTATGGTTTAAGTTAGTCATTACTAAGCCATGCAAATTTTAGAAAATGACTTTTAGGCTTTTAGAAGACTTCCTGTTACAAATTTAGAATTTCTGAATAATTAGCGTTACTCTTCGATCCCTCCATTTAATTTTGCCTTTTAGTGCGTTCTGAAAGTTGAATTTAGAAAAATATAATTGATTTTTATTTCTCGTTTGGCCATCGTGAACATGGAAACTTTACATTCACAGCGATTCAGAGTAAATGAAAAGTCAACAGAAATGCATCTCTATTAATAAACGCGTTAAAATGGGATTATGTAGGGATGTAGTGTAGAACGACGATCTTTTTAACGTGTTTTGACAAATTTCCCGACTAGGTAGAAGACTGAAATTTGATAGAAATGCTTCATTCGGATATCAGAAGGCAATGACGACAATAATCTTCAAAAAAGACCTGAGTTCGACTCGACTTTTACTTTTTGCAAATTAAAATTAGAAAGAATTGACCTACAATCTTCGGACCTGAACCGTTTTAAAGACAAATAAATAACTTTTCTTATTGTTATCGTCAAATCTTGCCTACAATTCGAAATCGCTCAAGTTATACGTTTAAATAATATTTATTGGAAAATTTTAGCTTTTTAATTATTAAACCTCGAGATTGTATTGTTGTCTCAATCCTTCTACTATATGAATAAATAAAGCGTGCTTTGAATGCTTTAATACGAGAGAGAGAGAGGAAGAGATAAAGAAGGAGAGAGGGGGAGAGGGAGTGAGGGAGAAGGAGAGAGAGGGAGTGAGACAGAGAATGATAGAGAGAGAGATAAATAATGGTATTTATTAGGGCGAGATTGATACTAGGAAGTCTATTTTTCCAGAAAAATAGATAGGGGGAGAATGGGAGGGAGAAGGATGGGAGAGAGAAAAGGAGGAAGAATCTGAAGTGCCTTAACTTAATACTTAATCCACGCATACCCGTCATATTTGACGGGCAATTACGCTAGTTTATAAATAATTAAAATATTGTGTGATAAAAATACACCAAGTTTTCTTTTTAAAATATATTGGCATTTATATGGTTCTTTAATCTCCAGCGTGCAGGAATTAAGCATCGAAAGGATTTTGCAATTCCAAAGTTAAAATTATTAGCGATATTCCTTCACTATACCGCCACAAATAAATTAATTCACCACTAAAATTTTCTGTTGTAAATCTTGTCTAATAATTATTAGGCAATTCTGACATCATGCTAGAACTAAAATAAACCAACTAAATTACTCCTTCCTATATGAGACCTATATATCTACCAAATTTCCTAAGTAATCAAATGAACGCTTACATCTTTGCATTACCCTGCAAATCACTTGGTAGGTGAATGGCAGGGAATTCAATGCACCAGGATGATTATAACAATCCACACATATAGGATGGACTCATATTAGTACCAAGGACAGTCCTAAGAAATAAAGAACCCCTATATCGCCTCGTCCGACAATATATTTTATTATTTTATCTTCGTGATCGTGTCTACCGATTTATGAAGATGCTTCAGTTTCACCTAATGCCTCCGCAGCTAAATCCTTCAATCGGTGCCTCTGTATAAGTTTTAATCTAGAGTTCAGTGAGCGTTCCTCTAGTTATTCCCAGCACAAATTCTTCAATAGTAAAGAATGTGAAGTCCTCAATCTTTGTCATAGATACATTCCTGGAAAGCACGACATTAAACAAAGCGACGCGTATCGAAACCTTATTTCACATGCGCTGACGTTATACAACGAAGGCACGTCCCTGAAAGATAATTTTTAGTCAAAATTAGCAGTAAAAGTATTTAATAAGTACCAAACGGCACTGTTTATTATAACAATAAACAAACAAATCAGTAATAATCATAAATAAAAGCGTCCCTGTATTCACGTAAAATAGCGGAGGAAGAGAAGTTGAGGTACAGATAGGTGCTAGGCAAGGACGGGAGAAGTTACTTAAAGCAAAGAATCATGGCCGTCAGCCTATGTAACCATTACTCACGGTAAATAGTTAATGCTAATCATAGGATGTAGTGATCTATATTATATCTATATTATTCAATTGCGAATTAAATTATAGATTCTATAATTTAATTCGCAATTGAATGAAAATGTATACAATATTACTTTGTAGTACATTGTTTTCATAGGTTAAGCGGATAGAGGTTTAAGGTATATTCGATATAGAAAGTTTTTTCTCGAGTTTTTACCCAATTTTATGAGTATGTAAAACTTAGCAGCAAAATTGAAACAACACTGTGAACTGACGAAGAATGTACAGAAAATCCTACAGGGCTCCTAGCACGTCACTCAAAACTTGATTAAACCAGATATTATCTTTTAGCCTTTTGAAGATTATGCTGAGGGTGCATGTAAAACCGACAAAGTTAAAGGCTCAGACTGTCTCTCTTCCTCTGAAGGTGACCGACTGGGTTTATTGGGCTATTGGTTTAAAAAAAAAGAAGGCGAAGAGAGATTTGGGCAGCCTTATTTTTGTTTTTATCACATTACAGGGTTTGAGAAAGTTGAACCAGTTAAACCGTTGAAAGTAATCGCCACGAAACAGTCGGTAATGACCAATACGCGTGCATGATACTTGACTGACTTTTAAGCATTATGGACCTCGAGATTCGAAGATCTGTCTCGAGCGTTACCGAACAAGCCCCAAACAATTAAGTATCAAGTGATTTATTCCCACACGCCATTCATGCCTCCCACCCGAGCACCTCATTTAGGCGATAGTAATTTATTGCGCGCTGTTCATTCGTAAATTATTTTTCCCCATCCCAGAATATGGATGGCGAATGGCGATGGCGAACAGTTCGAGATGATTTTATTTCGAAAACTACTTTACATAAGGCCAGTGGCGGATTTAAGGGGGGTCGCACTTGGCGCGCGACAGAGGTCTCTTGAAGTAAGGGGTCCCTAAAAAATGTTCGTGTATATAATCTCAGAAATATTAAATGTCTCAATTTAAAAATCAGTGGAACCTCTCTATGATTCCATAGAAAAACGATCGTTAAGAGGTGTCACAAAGGAGGGTAGCCGTTTGGAGCGGTTTCACTATTTAGGTTGCAGAGCCTCCGACTGCTTAGCGACAGGGGCCCCCAAATGTATAGCGCCAGAGGCCTCCAAATGTTTAGCGCCAGAGGCCCCAGGAGGCGTACATCCGCCACTGCATAAGACCCATGTAACGGATACGGATATTTATTCCCTGATATATTGTGTTTAAACGATAAAAATCTGGATGACTTGAAACGAAGACATCCTGTGACGCTTCATTCTGAGTCATAGATTTTCTTTGCGAATCTATACGTAAATCTGTAATCTCTAAGAGCAACATCTGGAGCAGTATTCTTGATCTAATTTGACGTTACCCATTCAGAGTCAAAACAACCCGAAGCACATATTTTTAAGATGCCAGGAACCGAATTACTAAACCGCCGTTGCAAATCCATTTTTTGCAGCAAAACCTGCGCGAACATTTCACCGGGTAACGAAGCGGCGAGCCCCGAGGTTAATGTTCCGGAACACGTAGGCATGCGGATGCAATTAGTGCCGGCATCCATAAGCAAATTGACTCCGTGACCGTGAGGGAAGAGGGTGTGTAGGGGGAGGGAGGAAAGGGGGAAGCAGCTCAAATCGAACCCCGACCACGCCAGTTTAAAAGTCTATCTGAAATTCCTCTCTTTTCTCCATCAATCACCATCGGCAAGAAAGAGGGAGAGAGGACCATTCGTGGCGTTGCAAAAAAAATTGACGATCAAAAGGCGCGCGGAAGTCATGCCGGGAAGGGTTGCGCGAAGCTCCTTGCCACGATGGGAGTGTTAGAAAGGTACCCCGTGACGGTTGAGGTATTTTACACCCAAGCTACGTTGTGTAAAACCTGGATGCGGTCGCGTTTGATTGATGTTTCGCTTTTGCACTCCGTTTTACCCGCGAGCTTATGAAAAAAAAGAACGAAGATGCAGAATACCGTGGCCTTCGCTGGAGCCACTTTATCGATGGCGTTTGACCATTAGCCATGCAAAGCGAGAATCATTGAGGTGTTGGTGAGAGAGAGGGAGGGAGCAATGGAAGGGAGAGGGTGGGAGAGGTGGAGTGAAAGGGGATGGGTGGTTGTAGGCAGCAGTGGAGGACTGGGCATAGCCAATGAGGTCAAGGTACGGACGTCTCTTCCGAAGGACATAGTCTAGTCGATCTTGATACCAAACAGGAACGATCGCTTATCTCTAAGACTGAATGGGTTAACCTCGACAGATATCACGCTTTTTAATTTTTGGAGGGAAATATAATTCATTTTCATCGTTTTATACAATTCTCTAGTTATCAAAAACTAATTTTTTCGTGAATTAACTAGTGATGTCAGATATAGCATTTCTTTCTGAATGAAACGCGCTCAGGATATATGATTTACTAAACGAAATAATACAATTATACAATTACAATAGTATTTTATATGTGAGATTCATATTAGAATTTATAGCTAAATTGTAAGATTAAAAAGCACGAGCAGATTGAATATTATTTTGTACTTAAATAAATTTTATATCATTACAGATATATTTAAAAATAATCATACGCACGCAGTGGAATTCGGTTTTAACGATAGCGAATATAGCGAAATAACAAACAACAGATATTATAACACCAAAGCTTTGGGACAGCAAAAATTCAAATATATGGCGTCCTTTTTCGCCGTTATAACGAGAAAATAAATAGCCACGATTAGATATTTCTACAAAGCCGAGATTCAATGATTTTCATTCAAAAACAATATTGAGCGGAAGCTGCTTTGAAAGAGCTATGTATTCGTTTGAATCGAGTCCGGGACACGGCAACTTATTTTTAAAAAAATGCGATTAAACGTAATATTATATAGGTACGCAAAATGCTGTGCTAGACGTAAGCAAACAAATACAGAAACTTTTCAGAAAAATAAAGAAACCCTTTACGAATACGATTACCTATTGTAAATATAGTAAGTTTTCTTTCTCCTTCTTGGAGGGAGGAGGGTCAACCACCCCATTGAAATGTAAACGCCTACAAGGCTTTACTATCCTTGAAAACTCGGATTCTCTAGCATTTTAAAGTTCCTTCAAAATATGATTCCCAAATTGCGAGTTGTCCGACAAGCAGCGCCTCTAGCACGGAAAATACGAAGTATCCGGAGGATCCTAATTCGAGGAAAAACTTTCCATGACTCGTTCAAAACAATAAAAATTTTCTGTAAATACGTTAAGTCAAAAAAAGGCGTATTGGAACGGATAGGGAGTAAATTTATATCACAAGCATGATTTATAAAAAAATATCTGCTCGAAGTATGTGTATTTCATCCCATAAAAAGTAGATATTAGCCGATATTCTCTCTTACGTTAGAAATATATCATTTTCCTTTTGGTGTTTCCCGAGAAAATTACCCTTCGTAATTCCTTAAATTTAATGAAAGAGAAGAGTTAATTGCGGGGGGGTCTTTTTATTTTTTACCTTTCTCCTCTTCCCTACGTTCTCCATTCGCGACAATTCATTCAAAATGTTTACATTCAATGCCGATAAAATTATCAATCGGCCTTATAGAAAATACGGACGATCGACATCTGCGCGATAATTCATCCACCGATCGTATTCATAAAAAAAGTAATAAATGGCGCCAATAACGACCGGCTACACTTTATAATTGTTCCCGCCAACGATACGTTTCAAATGGGCTCGAAATCTTCGAAAATAGTTTCAAATAAAAACCGTCCCATGCAGCGGTATTAAGTCGATGGGGCGTAATTTCGGCTGGTAATTCAGCAAGAAAATTAAAGACACAACTCGAATTAGCCATTGGCATTCTCAACTTATTCTCGGTCAAACTCGTGTCCACGCCTTTCGTTAATTCGATTATTTTTTTCGATAGGACGAACGACATACATCCCGTCCGCACGAGTGAAGGTCGAGAGAAAGGGTAACCGTGCTCTCAATTTAAAACGAAACGTTTTCAGCTCCATGCGGATCTAAATTATCATTAAAATACCCGTCAAATATCCTTTCACGTTATAAAAAGAACCCAACGCGTTGATGAAATTCAATATCGGTCATAAGCGATAAATCACAACTTCGAGTCTTTCTTTGATGTAGAAAACCGTAAAACGACAGGGCAAACCGTCCGAAAACCCGCCCGAGGCTCTCTCCCCCATCGAAAGGAGGAATTCTATATATGTACGAGCTGAGAATCCGACGGATTCCTGCGGATAACCTTGCAATATTGCATTCCTATAGGTTAGCTGCCAAATCACGTACATTGGCGGAATCGTAAACAGCGCGTACCAAACGCTACTACGGGTGAAAAAAATACTAAACAACCTAAAAAAACAGCCGTCTCTCATTTATCGAATGAACCATCACGAGTTATAAAAGCCATTCTTTTTTTTTAACATAAGACCCTTATATAGGAACCCTTTTTGCTTGGATCCGACGAGATATAACTTGTTTGCCGAGAGCATTTGTCGCTTACTTCTCCTGTCGATTCCGAGAAAATTATTCTTCGCCCGGAGTTCCAAAGGGATTCGAGAGTCGAAATAGCTTTCGCATGATCGCTGTCATTCGCGGAAACGTTTAGCATGGGAACGTCGGCTCGACGAATGATCTCGGTAAGTGACACGTGATTGGAAATGCACCCATTAGGCCGAGCGTGGAAACGTAAAAATAATACCAAGACAAACGATGCAAAAAATGGAACGCGCCGATTGTTCCAATTTAGGATCACGAGGACGAAATGACGACAATTTTTATTATAATTGTTGCAATATTACGCTTAAAGCTTCTCTCTTCGAAAAAAACCTATAATTGGGAACTTCTCCCAGGCAACCTCTAACAAGCTTTTTTTTTAAAAGGGAACTTACTCAAGCGTCGATATGGAAAAAAAAATTTGCTCGTCAACTTTTAGTATAGCTCTCCGACACCAAATCTCACATATTTCAGTCAAAAGTTTTATGAGGTAAAAGACATCGGTATATGCGTCCACGCGTTGCTTAGAAAGAACGCACAAAGAAGCAGTTATAGATGTTACTTTATAGTAGCTAGATTCGTAAAAAATAAACTATCAGGCAAGGTAAAGATTCGTGACATAATATGAGAATTTAAAATGGGTATAAACGAATGGCGAATTATTGCTAGATAGCAAAGGTCAGATTGGGGTCTTAAGACTAAAAAATACCACCATCATTATATATCGACTTTTCTTACAGAGGAGGAGGGGGATATAACATATAGGAGGATACTAATGTTTAGGCACTTCCAGATGAGCTGGAGATTCGAAATTTTTTTCTTAGGAAGGATTTTGTGCAAAACCAACCAGAAAAAACGAAAATATTGAAAAAGTGCAACAATGCGGCCGCTAAAAATTCGCAATTGTTTAAACAAATTTTCAAGGTTTATGTATTTTCGAATGTGCTACGGAGCTGAAATTTTTTTAGAGGTAGTATTTGTAAAATAACGAAATACAGATTATACAAATTTTGATATTTTGATTTGTGTTGATGTTAAAAATTCTTAAAGTTTAAACAAATAGATAACGGTTTTGGTACTACGGGATGAGTTAGGAAGCTGAAATTTTCAAGTTATTTACAGAGTAGTGCATGTGCACAAATAAACATTTTAATCTCTCCATAAATATATTGCGGCGGCCGTTAAAAATGTTTAAAATTTAAACAATTAGAAAAATATTTTTTCACTTCTAGAAGTGCTACAACTTTAAAATTTGGAATAAATGTGTAGCATTAGTACCCCATAATGGAGAAAGTATAAAATTCTTAAAATTGCAAAGTTTGGGGATTTTTAATCTATTATTTTTACATAAGGGAAAAACGAAAATCGCTGCGGTGGTGAAATCTTTAAAATTAAAAAAATATTTGTAATGTTGAATTATCTGTCTGAGAAATGATTGCTTTTTCAAGGTGAGATGATCTGCTTGCAGAATGCAAGCACCAACTACTAGTATTTAATACTTCGGAAGGCAAGTGAGATAAATCGTGAGACAGGGAGATAAATAAGATTAGCTTTTCTCTAGGACCATCAGGAATCATAATGGAGGAACTAATACAATAAAGTGAAGACTTCTAGGAATAGTATGGTGAATTTCATCATGTTGGTGTATTTCAGGATTTAAATGTAGAGAATATAGAAAATTTGCGTGGCAATAAAACGGTTAAGTAAAAGCAGACTGAGATTTCGACTACAGAACAGCCCCCTTTTGTCATTGTCTTCACTTTTACGGCGTTGATAAATCTCTAAAAATGTAAACAAACGTAGGTTTGGCAACATCTACAAGAAAACTTTCTTGATTATTGTCCTGGTATTAAAAATCTAATTCTAAAAATTATTGTTTGAAATCTTCATGCAAACCTGAAATATTTGAAATGATACATTAATTATGAAAATCATTTTGAATAAAGCTTACTTTCTTTCCCTGAATATCTGCTTGCTGAGGCTATTATAATTAAGTATTTACGTCCACTTAAATCAACTATTAGCGACTCATGGAATGTTTTCAAATACGTTTGATTGGCATCAAACATAAAAATTAGACTTGATTAAAGTGCACCAATGATGACTTTAAAGTCAACTCCGTTCGACAGATATCTGAAATAAAAATCTTATAAATCTTGATTCTTTCCAATCTTTCTTTCCCCATCCAATTGAGTCATCGGCTTACCGTTGTCAAGGAAAAACACATTGTTAATGCGATGATTATTTTCTTGGATGCACATTACTGGCAACCGTGCAGCGCGTGCAAATTTCCGTGATATCCAGCACGTCATCCTGAGAATGAGTGTGTGGCCGCGGGTTACTAACCTAGCCCTCCCCATTTACGAGTGCGTCCGTGAAGGAATGCTTCCCTGATACGAGGAACGCGTCCATCTTAATTCACTCTCCGTACATTAATTCATTGTTTGTTGTCGACTGATTTCTTTATCGACCATGAAGGCTCGATAAGAAAAAGTCTTTTGCATCCCGGCTCCTATAGTGAGCTTATCAGATGACAAAAAACGATAGAACATTTATCTCACGAACCCTTCTTCACTTTCATCGATTTCTTTCTTACGTTTTAAGTACTTTTGCGATAAAATGCGTTTTACACGTGGATTTTTTTGTCCACCCAATCTCTACAATTCGAAACCTTTATCTTTGTTTTAATAAGTCCGATATTCCTTTTTCTCTCCTTACCTCTTTGTCTCTTTCCCAGCATTCGCAATTCCACGATTTTCTTCATAAACTCGTTGCCTACAGAAATTTGATCCGCGCACTTCTTCTGCCTTTCCCTTCCCAAATAATTTCCTCGATTTTAACTAACGTTTTTAAAAGGTTTCTCGTTTGTTTTCTTCTCAGTCCAACTGATTCTCTCTAGTCTACCTCAAACCCACGTCTAAAAACGTTTTCAGAATATTTTAGTCTGGCATCCCAAAGTAATTTCTTTCATGGCAAACCTGTCCGTACTTCTAACTTAATGCGCCCTAAATCGATGGAAATCAACGTCGGCAAATAAACATAAACAAAAAAGTTGTCATCTTTCATTATGTTAAAATGCTAGGGTCGCGGGTTCGAGTCCCGCCTTGGTCATGGTTGTATGTGTCGTCTATTGTTACTGTTTCCACTGTAAAATGGCTGCCAGAGCTGTATGTGGAGTTACTGAATAAATAAATAAATAAAAATTAACGCATTTATGGGCTGTGATTAAAAATGGAAGTCTTAATGGAATGAAACATTAAATTTAGCTCTTGAAGGCTGTGATTTTGGACGTCGGAACGAAGTTCATGGGTAGGGGTAATTTTAAATGACTCCGTAATTGAAATGTCGAACTCATCTAAAGATGCTATCTCTAATAGCCGAAAAACAGTTGGAATAACCTGTTTATTTTTATGATCATCAATTGTTCGACAATGAGGAAGGATGCTTTGTAGCTTAAATGCGCGACTCTCTTTTACAACCGTTTTGAGGTTACCGGATCTATTTTCATCATCGGCTGAATTCACGATAAAATACATGCAGCCCGGATATTCGCGACTAAAAATATACAATCGGGGTTTCCCGCGCAACGACAAAAAAGCAATAAAACGCGCGAAAAATATCGCCCCGTGCGTAACTTGCATGTTACAAGTGCCTCGCTTCTTCATTAGCATTCTTTAAGTGCATTTTATCACTTTATATGCGCGGCAAGGACGATCGCTAATGTAAAAAAAATCCCCATTAGTTCAGTACAGTTTTCTCCGTACGTGATACGATTTGATATTCTGGAGAAAAACAAATCATTTCCTGTGTCCAGTTCGAACTCCTCTTTTCGTGATTCACTTTTTTCATCCATGACCGCACTTTTCCTCTCGACTTCTTGGCTCCTTTTTACCTTTCCTGCGCATTTCACGACAGACATGTCGCGTTTAGTCTCGAATCAAACCATTTCCTCCATTTAATTACGTCTTTCTTTATCCCTTTCTTTTCATCGTCTGAAAATGAAAGTGAAGCGGGAACAATTCGTCAATTTTTACACAAATAAGAAAGACATTTGAGCGCCGAACGATTTAGGGGAGGACGTTTGGGCGCTGGACATTTTGAAGGCGTTTTGGGCGCTGGTTGTTAGGGCGCCAGCTTTAATGGCTCCATACGTTTGGAAAGCGGATGATTGTATCACTTTTTGATTTTTGGGAGCCGACGTAGATTTTTCGGTCACCAGGTTTTCAGTCATAAGTTTTTTTTAAACGCCTAAGACCTGAAATCCACATTTCAAAAACAATCGCTCAACAATTACGTCCGAAAATCGGAAGACAAAAATTCCTCTGCTTAAGAACTAGAGCAGGAGTCGGCAACCCGCAGCCTGCATGCGGCCCCCAAGAGCGTTTTATGCGGCCCACGAAGATGTGATGAAAAAGTTATCGGGAAAATTTTACATGAACAGTTTCATGAATTCAGTAAAATGATGGCCAGAAAACTTTTTCTGATGAAATTTTAACACTAGTAAATCATTTAGACTCGATTTTCGCTACTGTGGAACCACAGAATCTTCAAGAAATTGATAGAATAAAGTGATTTGAAGATCCTATGCAGACAGGGATAAGCTGTAAAGTTGGGAATAATTTTGAAACGAGAAAAGTCTTCTATGACCGGGAATCGAACCCGGGTCTTCCAATTGCCGGGCGGATATTCTACCATTGAACTATGGTAGCAGACTTTTTCCTCGTTTCAAATTTATTCCCAACAGAATCTCCAGGTAAGTCATGATGTAAAAGCTCGCCCAGCCTAGAAAAAACGATCCTAAAGATCTACCGTTCAAATAAATTTGCGAACAATAGTCTGACGCTCAATTGCTCGGCGACCAAAAAAACATTTCATCATGTTCTCAGTTTATAATAACAGGAACACAGTCCAGAACCGGAAGTGTCATTTTTCGCCCCATTTCCGTTTGGAGAAAAACCTCGGTTATCCGTGGAAAACGGATTAGCCTCTCTGAAGTAAGTTAGAATTTCCTTAATGACATCTATTCATCGTTCCATTTACCGCGCACGAATTTTCTGTCCATTTTGTTAGTTTACTTTTTTATTTACCATTAATTCATAAACTGCGCTGCAATTTCCAATACAATGAGATCGACTATTTCATTTATTTACAAGTTTATTATTTAATACACGAATCTTATTATTTCATAAATTAATAGCACAGCCATCGTCTCTTCATTCTGATGAATTCGGCTTGCTTTTTACGTAAGCAAAATTAAAAGCGTATTTAACAGATAGTTACTTTAAATAATTTTACCTTGAAAATTTCACGCTTCAGAACATCCGTGTTTCCCTATTATCCTTTCTTACCAAAGTCCTAACTGACCCGGATAACCGGAGTTTTGATTTATAAGTCACGGAGTTTAGAATCATTTCATAAGGGATCCATTTGTTTTATTTCCTTAAGACCTTAACACCTTGTTGTATTATGGGTAGCCTCGACCGAATGACTCGCCTTCCCCCTCAAGAGCTCTTAAATGCATGCTCCCTAATAGCATCTCGACACATCGTAAAAAATGACTAATTTTAGACTAAATGGAATTAAATACCAATTCTTGACCTTGGCGAGTGTAAATACGCCGGTTTGTTGAGTTAGCTTTTACACAAGGTCGTCGAGAGAAATTCGGGAGCCTGAGGCGAAGCAATCATCCGGGTTGGAGTGAATGAGATTTCGAGTTTAAGTTCGTCCTGCAAAAACGTTACAATACAGGTCATTTCAGGGTGGAGCTCTTTGATTTTCACAGCATTGCATGACATAATATTTCATTAAAGTTTTCCACACCACAGATTATCTTATTAAAGATAATCCTTGTAATTAATTCACTCAGAACGAGAGTGTAACGGTAGCAGGTCATTGTAAGTCGCAATCATTATCTCAATGAGGAATTTTGTTTGAAGTATATCACCGGCCACAAAAAAATTATGCTCGGACAAAATACGCATATACTCACAGCAAAGCATAGACCATACATTGCCATATATTTTTAGAAGCTGTGTAAAATTGGAATTAAGAAGAAAAAATTTTATTTTTCGGTAGAGTGACAGACCTGATTCAGTGATCTATAGTGAAACTATCAATATTCTTGTCACTTACATGTTTTTAATAAGATGCCGAGATTTTTTTAATTCGAGATCAAAAACTGTTATATATTTGTATCCAATGTATGCATCAATTTTAACATTTTATATACACCCAATCCCCGGCTAACACGAATTGCTGGTACTTCCGTAGCTAAGGCATGGCAAATGCCACAAGCGCCGTCTGCAAAAGGCGCCAAAGGCACGCGAAAAAAATGACAAGTATTACATAATACTCAAAACTTAAAGTTATTTTTTAATGAAATGCTACTGTTCTTTGTTATAATGGAGAAAAACGGTATTCCATATAACTACGGTTTTTCCTGAAATTTGACCATATGCGCCATGTCTCTCAGCTACGTCTCTGCATACGGAGCTCTGGCAAATGCCACTTTCGCCGCGAACGTAGTTATTGCATTGATCAGAGCTAAAATTCTCGAGTACTTTACTCCAACGCGCTAGCTATAGATACCATTTGATTTTACTTAATTTCACGACAGTATTATTTCAGTAATTTGTATTGAATGTGAACCTAATATATTTATTCTCATTAATTTTCTAATCAATTCTGTAATAATGTGTGCGTATTGTTTTATTATGAATAATATTAAACACTCCCATGAAGCCATGCCTGATAAAGTAAGATATTGTTTAAATATTTGAAATTACGCGCTAACGTTAGGACAAAATTAAAACCAAACATTTCAAAAATCAATTGATAAAGCATATAAATGACAAAAACTAATATTTTTTTCAATTTCACGGTTATGCCCCAGTTTTTCTTTCTCGAAACACATTGTCCCGGTTTTGGTTCCTCAGAATTAGGTCGCCTATACCCTTTAGTTTCCATTCCTTTGTATAGATGTCTAACACTCTTATTTCTATTAGGTCAGTATTAGTGGCCAAATAACTCGAAGGAATTCCTTTCACATGAGGAAGGCGCTGTGATTTGCAGGGTAATAAATGATATTCAGACAACAACAAAACCGTTTATCTAGAGCTGATATTTCATCAAGTAAAAACACGAGAGGAAAATGACGGAAGAGTCAAAAGTTGAATCTCATTCAAGGGCTTTCTAAGTGTGTGGAACCGCCAGTTTTAAATGTGAAGGATGCAGGTAGTCCCAGTTCCTGGAGTAATTCTCGTGTCCATGACAAGTTTTCTCTCTATGAAATAGTGTTTTCTGCCATATTAAATTGCCCCCATGCCTCAAGACGTGATTTATCTGGGATTGAAAAAAAAAACAAAATAATAATAATAATGGAACGTTAAAATTCAGGAAAAATGCGCTTCTAAATGTGAGAGAAATGTTCCTGAATTAAAAAACCGATAAATACCTACTAATACTCCTTAAAAATGAATTTAGCGCTTAATATGTTTAAAAAGTAAATCCATGTCGTCTAAGGAAGTTATAATTGTCCGTTAGATTCAACGGCTAAGCGGCAGAAATTATTATTTGAGATGCAAGTATAAACAATTTTTTTATAAAACACTGGCTTTAAGCTGCACGTTAGGTGATGTATATTCTAATTGTAGCTGCTGAGGTCTAATCTCCCCGTTTTTCACTGCAGAAACTGAATAATAAATTAAAAATTCTTGCATATTCACTAATTATTACAATATGTACTTATAATATATCTAATTAAATAATTATGGAATATTGCCCATATACCTTTGACTAATGTTCAGATTCTTTAACTCGATTTCACGTTTTTTATGAGGATATATTTCGGAATTTAGCGGGTTTGAAGGAATCATTTGCGAAGAAAGAATGAAAGAGTGACACTCACTTCTAAGCGTAAGAAATCAAACCGCTTCCTAAGAAAATACCAACTAAGTAAGAGGTCGGCAACCTGCGGCTCCGGAGCTTCATATGGCTCCTTGGGTACATACCCGTGACTCTTGAGAAGTTATCTAAGCTCTCTAGCCTTTAACAGTCATGAAACATGCTCATTGCAATCACTCGAATTTCCAGAAAAAAAAGTCGTATAGGTTTTCACTGTGCGTCTCCCAAATATTTTGGAATGAGACAAAAAACAAAAAAGGGCTCTTTTATTTTGGAAGTTCGCCGACCTCTGTATTAAGTAGATGTACACATTTAGATATACAGCCAACGTAAGGAGAGACGTTTCAAACTAAAAACAGACCAGTACATATTTAAGAACGGCGCCTGAGTCCCTATTGCATTAAACGCCAATCTCATTCTGTTTGTAAGATTTTAGGAATTAATGCGGATACCTCAAAAAAGACATTTCGATGAATCTATTGCCAGATATTTGGTGCGTGATCTTGCAGGTTTTAAGCGGATCACTGTTCATGAGTAGGGCATGGGTTCAATTTCAGGAGAGCTTACTTTCTCTATATCATTAACACGTGAATAAGATATGAAGAGAATCATTACTATAAGTATAATGAAAAATAACACTATTTCGATGATATGGCATCTTTTAATTATTATGTAATAAATCTAGAATTCATTTCTGATGGACAATAATTAATATTCATTTTGCAAGGTTCATTAAATGTTTACGATGAGCCTTGGATTTTTTATTTAAGTTATCATTTTGAATTGACGCTTAGCTATGATCTACATCTTGTTGTCTTAATGTTAATTTTATACTTCATTTACCCCTGCCCGCCACGTTTGTAACAGACAATTACTTCAATCCATTATAAATGACAGCAGGCAAACTTACTCATACGAAAAACAGTGATTCGTGCAAATAATTTCGTTACTAGAAATATTAATGAAATCAGCGGGAAAAAAGCTGAAAGTATGTTTAGATCTAATTAGGCTATCGCTACGCCTGAAATTCGGAACTATTAGATAACGATCAAATAGTGTAGATTACTAATATCGCATCAATATTAGATACACCTATTTCTTATACTTCATTAGGCCTAAAAAAAAACAGATTTTGCAAAATAAGGTATTTTATATCGAAGAAGGAGAATTTTCGGAGGCATGAAGAGAAACGACTAGATAAGTATGACGCCAAGATCCACGTAAGCCTAAGGACCAGACGTAAATTTGAAAGAGTCGCAAGAAGATCCAGTTGTTTGCCTCATTCATCGTGCGTTACTTTTTGCAACTCCGCGTACTGCGACGCAATTATCTGGATAGGTCACTTCCAGCTCGAGGAGCGGCTGGAGCCACAGTTTTCTAAGGCACGTGTGTGAAAGGATCCATTAACAGAGAGGTACTACTAGATCATCATCATAGGCGGTCTGTCCGTAGACAAGTCCGTGATTATTCTTGGTTAAACCTGGTTCTCCATATACTCCTATTTTCCGCTGTCCTCTTCATATCTTGATAACTCTCTTTCCCTTTCAAATCGTCTATCAGCTGAAACCTTTTCCTACCTCTTTCCCTTTTTCCATCTAGTTTTCCTTCTAACACGTCTTTAATCATACTCTCTCTCCTCAGGTAATGTCCAACCCAGTTCGCCTTTCTCTTTCTTATAGTCTGTATAATCATTCGCTTCTCTCCTATTCTTCGTAGCACTTCATCGTTTTTCATCCTATCTGTCCATTTTATCTTCAACATTCTCCTCCAAGTCCACATTTTTAAAAAATGACATCAAATACTTGGAAAGCTTTGAAATGTGGACTACGAGATATATATATATATTAATAGTGTAATAAATGAGGTTTTTAAAGCTAAGGCAACAGCCACCTTAACGTGTGATGCGTCAAATAAACGTCTCGACCTGCAGATTTGCAGGAAAATAATAAAATTGAAATCGGTCAAACCGTTGACGAGATATTGAGGGTTTTTGCGACCGGCTAATCTCTGCTCGGCATAGTTGTAGTGGTTGATGTTAAGGTGGCGCTGCTAGCGGACATAAGACGCTGTAGGAAATAACGCGGCGCTCCTAGCGGACATTAGTAAAAGGAAATAAACCTTGCCGTCGCTGACCTTCATGGTAATGTGACAGAAGGCTAACTACCAAGAAAATATTTAATCTAACCAACCAGTCGATTTATCGACGGGCGACTGCTAGTTACGTTTAATTACGTCCCGGTCGTTAACCTGGGCCAAACGCAGCTCAGTGCATCCTTAGCCAATAACGCTTTTTATCTCCGATTGTCTCCACTCTGGCAGTAAGCTGTAACAAAAAACGGAGTAGAACAAAACTTGCGTTTAAATTACGTTTATATTTTTCTGTGTGATGGAGGTTTTCTCTGGACAGCGATAAAAACGAATGAGAAAGTATGAAATACAGTAGGGGAAGATATGAGTTAAATTAGAGTAACGAGAAAAAGACAGATGAAATGGGTGGGTCAAATTTTGAAAAGTAAAGATCGAAAGTTGAAAAAAGTAATGGAAGGGAAGATGCTGGGAAAGAGGACAGAGACATGAAGAGGAAAGGCGAATTACATCCAGCAAAAGAAGGGAATGGGTAAGAGAATATGAAGAGAAAGGCCTTCAATTGTACAGATTGGGTTCGACGAGCCAAAAGCATACCGAAAGGCAGAATAGCTACGATGATTATGTATCTGTTCTCACAGAAGGTCGCTGACTTGTCTCTTAATTCACGGTTGAAACTAATGGGTAATAATTATCGTGTTTGCCTGCGTAATCTTCGCAATTTTTTCAGAACCTTGAGGCAAAAAAATATCGGGTGCGAGATTTATGCCGAGACCCTGCGTTATTACTGTACTTAATCCCAATACAGTTGGACATTTTATCGTAAATCTATTTGGGTTTGGGATGCTCTGCATCGGTAACAAGTTATTCACATTTAACAATTTATTTGGCCTGAAGTATTGAGATTTTCAGAATAAAAATCCTTTTGTAGCGCATATTGAAATCGGACATTTTGAACTCACGCCCTGAAGCCCTTCCGCCATTTTTCTCCTTCGCAGATATCTTCATCCTAGAAGTTTTTTCCGATAATTTTCGTTGAAAATATCATTTATACAGGAAGAAACAGGTGCGCGGTTTACGCCAGGATTAATATATTTTTTTACATCTAAACATTAGGATGTGAGAATTTATCCCAGGGCGAGGATTATACAAGAAAATACGGAGTCACAACTTGACAAATATTTACAATGGCATCATATGCATCGCTCCTTGCAGATAAATAAATTATGTCAAAATCGGCTTTTTAAAAAAATCCGTCTGTGAGAATGCTCAAACTTTCTCAAATTGAGAACGTAAACAACAAATATAATCCTTTAAAAAAAATGGTTAGTTAATCCAGTTTTTGAAGAATTCTAAAGCAGTAGAGCAGTGGTCGGCAACCTATGACCCGCGGGTCACCTAGTGACCCACTGGGAAAATTTTAGTGACCCAGTAAACAATTCTTAATTACGACGATCGGTAGGTATTCTTGCCAACGAATTAAAGTGGGTGCTTTCGATTTGGTGAAACAGCCGTCGGCAGCCGGCTGTCGGTGGCTGTCCTCTTCGAGACGCGCCGAACAAATGAAAAGCAATATGCGTAGTTTGACTTGAACGAGATAGATTTCGTTGGACTTGACGACGTGACGTCATGAAAACATGAGTAGTGAAATCCGCTTTCGGCTTTTTCATTTCATTTATCAACCTGGCGATCGCCGGCTGCTGCGTTCGATAGTCGGCTATCGTCGGCTATTTCCATGCCCAAATCGAAGCATCCAGTGTGTTTGTATTGTGAAGTGTTGCAAAATGTGATGAAATTCTATTATTACGCAGCGCGTACATGTCTGGATATGGAGTTAATTGACTTCAAAAACTCAGCAATATGGACAGACAAATTCAAGGCTTTAAGAAGACAACTTGAAGCCACTGATGAAAATCACTTAAGCATGATAGCTACATGTTGGGCATCACTTCCTTCCAAGTTTTCTTCGATAAAGAAAGTTGGTTTCGCTTTACTATCAGCTTTTGGGTCCAGCTACTCATGTGAACAGGTATTTTCCCAAATGAAATTCATTCTCAATTCATCGCGAAATAGGTTAACTAACGAAAATTCAGAATCATGTGTTCTTTTAAAAACAACGAATTATCACCCAAATATCTCAAACCTTACAGGGATAATGAAACAGCATCAAGGAAGCCATTAAAATGATTAAATGTTCTTAATTAAATAGGGGTTAATTTTATTTACATGGTGTTTACTTTTCTGCTAACATTTTATGATTTCTTTCAAGTTGTAAATATAGATTTGATGATAATGAATTTGTAATTCTATGTTTAAGGTATATTGGATTATCCCATCTGTATAATGTTTTTATTTTCTGTATTCTAAGATAATGCGTAATCTAAAATAGAAGTGATGTGACCCACCAGCAAAAATTTTTGTGAAAAAAAATTGAAAAATGACCCACTTGAAAAAAACGTTGCCGACCACTGCAGTAGAGCATATGACTTCAAAATCGGATGATAAATTTATATGGATTATTTTTACGTTACTAATTTTGAGACACTATTCTATTCTGTGCGCTGAAATCGCCACATTTTAAATACATATGTACCAAAAAGTTAAATTCCAAAACAATTCTCGAGTTTATACCTTTGTTTTCCCGATCGTACGACTAATTCACTTATTTATTGATCAATAACTCATAAACAACGCTCCAAGGCCTTATCTAATGATCTTAATGACAGAACTAACGGAATTAATGTCATGTCTACGGCAGGATTCGATCTCGCGACCTAATCATCGAGTGCCACGTGCTCTATCCATCATCTTACGTAGCTATAAATATTCTTCGCGATAACTTCCTTTTCTAAAGAATAATTAACTTTGTTCCGACAACATATTTACCTTAATTATAAAGATTAATAATCCAATGACGTGACAGCGATAAATAAAGAAGAAAGCCGGCCGCTAGAAATCGTGCTGGGGTATAATGTTAAAAGGGATCATATCTCTGATTTCATCAGCTCCAGCATAAGACAAATTTCTTCATACGGCGATGGTAATCTCGCTTCTTAACCGATCCACTTACAATTAAAAACTCCCAGGATTCGTTCATTTTAAGCTAGGAACATTGGGTAATAGCATTTTCCTACAGAATCTACTATTAAGTCGGCCTTGGTAGACGGTTGGTTCGAGTATCTGCCAACGGATAGTAGGGTCGCGGGTTCGAATCCCGCCTCGGACATGGATGTTTGTGTTCGTCAGGGTTATATGTAAGAATGGACATGATTGTTCAAATAACGCCCTCAATAAAGACGATTATTATTATTATTATTATTGGCAATCACCTACTCACTTCAATTACACGCTATCCCTAAGATCTAAATATATATTTTCAGGTGAAAAATCCACAAGGACGGATAGGCAGTTTTGATCCTGAGAGAATATGAGAACAAGCAGGATAAATGTTAGGAGGGGCATCCAAATGTATGAACATATAGATGCACTTACGGAATTTAAAAATGTTGTGAATGTTCAGTTTATAGTCATATTATCATTTATTGTTATATTATTCAATGTAAATAATTATCTAAAAACACCATATTGTACTTAAAACTAGGCACATGCAGAAAATCCAATGACTTTGCGGGACCTTTATGTAATATTTTCAAATTCAATTATTATATTACAAATCACTGTCCTTATAATATCTTGTAATATCGTTTGAATCATGAAATAAATCATTATTATTTTTGAAAAATAGAGTTAGCTACCGTCACTATGGAGTAGAGGGTCCGAAGTATGGCGTAAAAATGAACCTAAGTATATTGACTATTTAGCCTATGGGTTAACTCCGTTAATGAAGAGGAATAAGACAAACAAATTGAACAAGACCAAAAGAATAATTTTTACATTCGCTCACATTAAAAACTCATATTTAAAATGGCAACAAAAACGTAATAAAAATTATAAAGCACAATTTGTTGTAGCTAAAGTAACAAGGAAAAATAACGTAAAAACTTCATCACTTGGTGATAACGTTGACGCAGAAATCCGGAACGTTTTTTCAACAAAGCGGAATTTTTACCGAGTTATTGTTCCTCGTTAGATCACTGGATTTCCATAAAATTAAGACTTCCGTAGTAGATTATGTGTATTAAAAGTGTATTTTACTGACGCCATGTAACTTTTGCAACGATTTTATGAAAGTTGCCATTTTAAGTTTATTTTTCTTCCATTTTGGATTAAATGACAAAGTTATCCTTTTGTATTTACGTTAAACATTTTTAATTTTTAGCATTTGATGTAATGTCACTAATAAAAGCTACTAACGCTATCAGGACACGCTTGTTTGTGTATAAGCGACGTTTATATAAAAGTTATAAGTAAAGCAGCAAGACGCTCGAGAGAAAGAGGAGGGAAAATGTTAAACGGGAGAGTTAAAAAACCGTTCCAAAGATATGAAAGAACCAATTAATAAGACGGCATGCAAAAAATTGTAAAACACGGAGAGACCGGCGGAGTCAGGGACACTGAGTATAAAAGCGGTATATTTTGCGGTGCGTGAATTAGGGACGCAGAAGGGACCATTGGGGGAGGAGGAGGGGGGTGAGTGGTTCCGGGAGAGAGAGAGAGAAAGAGAGAGACGGGAGAGATGGAGAAACGGAAGGTAGATCCGAGACGATAGGCTGCTGAATAAATAATGCCGTGGAAGAGACGTCGAAATGCTTGCCAAAATCAGAGCGACGCCTTAGGTTCCGTGAATGTGTTCACTACGCGCGAAATGAAAGTACTCCACGGCGGGGACGTCCAACACGGCCGCCAGGTGCCAAATGCGCCGAATCGGCCACATACGTACATGTATTTTTTAACCGGAATTTTCCGCGCGATTCCTGGAAAGTGATTCGAGAAAGAAGATTGCCAACGGTCACGCTGAAAATTCAAATTTCCAGTAATAAAAACAATGCCTGCCTTCGATAGAGATTTGCGGGCTCGTCTCATGGCTGAAAATCAAATTGGCTTAAAAGGAATCTCCAGCAGCGATAAATAGTTTATGAAAATGAAAACTATATGCGCATATCGGCTTCAAGGTAGATGTCATCAGTGCCATCATTTGGAACTACTATGGGTGAATACTACTGATGACGGCAATCTTGCAGCCGAAATGCGCATCTGATTTTCTCGGACATTTTATAGCTATTGGAGATACCTTTCATGTAAATAACCATCTGTCTATTATGCGATGATATTTTTTCAGTAAATACTTATTACTGCTGATTCTTTTCCATGGATCAATAGGGATTAACTGAATTGCCGTACACTCCTCCCAATTTCAAGAAGGGAATAGACAATTTTTCCCCTTGTTCCCTTTTGACACTACGTAAACCAACTAGTACGACAATGAATGCAAAATATATAAGCTTGTAAATTGATAAAAATTTGTGTTTTGGTTAGTACACTAGTATATTTCACCTTCTGCCAGCATGGCAGTTAAAATAATGGCGAAATAGAGGGAAAGTTATGCGCGTGAATACGGTAATGTCTTTATCATTGTATGTAATAAATTTCCAGACAGATAATACATAAGTAACGGTAATTAATAAAAATACTGTATTAAGTAAACTTTCGAAGAACTCCTCATTCTTTTTAGTAATATTGCATATTTTTTTCATCTGGCGAATATGGTTACCTATTAGCCAAAAGTTTGACGGAAGTAGAAAACTCGTTCGAAATCGAAGCCGTCCACATATTCAATAGAAAAACTTAGGAAAGTTTGTAAATATGCTTTTCACAAGACATTAACTAGAGTAAACTTGGAAAAGGGATTGAGCAGAGTCAGTATCGATAAAAATAGAACTAAGAATGCCATCAAAATATCGAAGCCACACTTTAATGCTGTTTCTCTGATTTCTTCAAATCTAATATTTCACAAAATGGAAAGCTTTATGGTGCCGCTCACGAAATTTGTCTCATTCATAAATAAGCCGATATTTATGCATTTTTTGTCAAATACGTTTGGGAATAAATTCATATGGCAAGTTAGTTACCAAAAGCTACATGTGGATATAAGCAGAATTGTATTCGTTGTTATTTCGCAGGGGATACTTTATAAAGTTTTCAATGTTAAAAATTCGAAAAAAGTTTATTCAGATCGAGTCCTGTTAATATTAATGCAAACACATTCGGAAATTAACTTCATAATTGATTTTTTTAATGGGTTAAATATAGGAGAGAATCTTATTGCGTTCAGAGCAGGATAAAATTGATGGTAGTCGCATGAATTTTGTGATATTGACTCATAACTTACAAAGAAAAATTAATTCCTCCACTACACTCTCTTCAGTACCTATACTTCGTTTTCAACCTTGTTTTTTTAGCTAATGACATTACGGTGCAATTAAACCATGGTCGTATAACAGCCTGTTGTGTTCTTGTGTAGTTTGAACTAATTGTAAGTTCATTTCTCTCCACGTATTTTTTAAATCAAGGAAGCCTTCCTATAAGACTACCTTGAGAATAGGACGACTCTCTATAGGGAAAGTGGTTGAAATGACATTTTACTTTAATAAGCAGTATCTTCCTTTTGCTTAACAGGACATCCGGCGTCTCGCCGGGAAAACTGGCTGAAATATTTGTTAAATTCAGGTATAAAAGTTGCAAGGTCGCTCAGATTTTTTTATCCGTCTAAAATTTTCCGACTTTTCTGCTAAATTAAACGGATGTCACGAGTTGGGCATGAATCCTCGGCTAGAGTCAATAAAAATACACGTCATTCCAGCTATTTTATAAAATCGTCGTAAATATCTTTCCTTCGATTCAAACAATACGAGAGAACCGAATTCAAAGAAGAAAAGCAAAAGAGATCATGATAGAACGTTTACAACTTTTTGCCGGTGTACAATAATTCAAGAAGCTAGTGTATTTTGATTTTCTTTTTGTCTTTTTATTTGGATTAACATTGACTTAAATTTCTACCAATGTCGCTATCCGCTTCGAAAAGATCGTTCGTGTATTTCTCATTTGTCTTTCAATTTGATAGCATAAGCGGAAAAATTATGTTTTCTTACCATATATTTGTAACTAAACCACAGAAGCAGAGCAGTGAGTCAGTTTTTACTGTGGCTGTACTATGTTCTGCCCATATCTTACGAGCAGCCATCGCAACCGTACAATAGACGAATAGTAAATAATGCATACTTTTCTTTTCATTTCAATAAGATGATGACAATACCACCGCACGGGGTCGAGAATACGTATAAATAACCGTCAGAAAATACGGTTCCTTTTTCACGGATGTTCGAATATCGGCAAATAGAAAATCTCCGTAGTGTAGAATTGGTGTAACGGAACCCCCTGCCAGACGCTTTCAGAGTCTTACAGGGTAATTATATAAATGTAAATCCAGCCGTTTTCGGAGTCCCGCAACGGCGTCATTTTAATCATACACGGTTTTGACGTTTCTCTCCAACAAAGAGAAATAACGAGCGAGGAGCGTTGAAGTCTCCAACTCCGTCTTCGCGATAAAATCCTTGGAATTTTCATCCAGATCATAGTTTACTGCACGCGCGCAGTTTTCCACGCAACAAAGCACTTGATCAGATGGCGGGAACCGAACTCGTTGCTTTGACAACCGCGTATCGGTCACGCAGCGAAGGCCAGCGCCGTGAGGAACACCTAGGGTATGGGAGTGCGAGGAGAGGAGGAGAGAGGGAGGGGGGAGGGGCGGGGGAGAGTGAAGATGTGGATAAGGAGAGGAGGGGAAGGGGTGTAAAGGGGTGGTCTACGTCATCAAAAGGCGGATCTCACGACTTCAAGAGTCTGCACACTGTTTGTCTGCCGTGGAGTAAGCACAAAACAACCTTCCCTATCCCTTAACATCCCTACTTCCCCCTCCCCTCGCCCATTCCCCTCTCTCCGAGCTTCACGATCCCACAACACTACGCCGCCCCCCCCCCCCCCATGCCCCTGACCGTCCGGCTTCCCTTCCCCGAACCAGCTCTCGGTTAGGTGATGGAATGGGATGAAAAGAGGCCTTTAGCAAAACACGGAATAAAGAATCGCGAGGATGAGGAGTGAGGACGGACCGGAAAAAAGAAGATCCAAACGACAAGAACGTAAATGGACGCCATAATGCCTCGAGGCGTTCCCCTCGATTAAAAGCGTCTTAACCGCGCGGGATTTTTTTTTACGCGAGGACGCTTGAACAGTACAGAGCCTCGCGTTTTATTCGATTTTAGACACCCGTCGCGTTAAACGAGACGGTCAATAAAGAGGTCCGGGAAAAAATTTTCTTTCTCCGGAAAAAATGTGCTAAATGATAATCCGTATCCTCTCCCCCTGACCCGACCGACGCCCGTGATGCAATTCCTTCTCAATAGAAAAGATTTTCCGCCGGCGCCTATTGGCTGCCAACATGGGGGAGAGGAAATAGAATGGATGGCTTTTAGAGCGGTTGTTGCCTTTTTTTTATTTAAGGATAGGTTGTAAAGTAGACGGAGAAAACGTTCTGAGCAGCGTGCGAAGCACATGGAATGTAGTATTATGATATATAGAAGAAAACGAAAAGTGAATCGCGAAAATTAAACAAACGACACTCGGCCGAGTTTCGATAAATTTAAAAGGATGGTTCAATCATCGATTGTTGAGAAATGATGGCAACGTTTCGGACCTTTGCGAAATGATAACTATTCCAAAAGGTACATACAGCATTTTCATAAAGTACTTTGCAATAATGTTGCTTTCATATTTTTATTATAATCCGTGAATTAAAACCGATGACTACTACTTGCCGAAATGAGCATTAGGTTTTCATAACCTTTTTATGGCTTTCGAAGATACCAATTCTGTCTATACAATCCGAGACATTAAGTTCCATCAAAAAGACGTTTTATTAAAAATCAATAAATTTCGAGTTTTGAAGAATAAAAATGACATGGAAGTGCGTTATGACGGCTTCTTCTATTTCATATTGTGTTATCGACTTAAGAATTTTAATTTAGTTATACTTACCCTATAGTCAGAGGCGGCCCGAGGAATTATGGCGCCCCGGGAGAGACAGCGCTCCAGCGCCCCCCTCCGTTAATGTTTGTTGAGATATTTACAAAGTACATGTTACTTTATTCATTGCCCTGTATGAATTATTGATAATGAAAAATTGCAAGAAATGCCATCAAGATTCTAGTCTGCTCCTCGTTATAAATGGGTATCCAATATTTATTCACTTGCAAGTAATGCTTAGATAAATGATCGGGATAGCGCTACCAAAAATTTGGCGTCCCGAGCAGCTCCGTAGCTCGGGCCGGCCCTGCTTATAGTACTTAGTGTATAAGGTAAAGACATGTTCTGTTAATACATTTTATAACGAAATCTCACCGCATTTTTCTTCGATTAATTAATGCGAAAATCATTATTTTTTGCAAAAATGTCTGTAAATTAAAAAACTTCTGTCAAGGGCAAAACCGAACGAAAAAACCAGGAAGAGCAAACTACGCGAGTTGTAATCCCAATTAGTTGGGAAATAAAGTAATTTCGTTTTTATGCGTGTTCATTCATGATACATGGAATTTGACGAGGGTTATTTTTTATGCTAAATAGGAGTGACACATTCTCTTGTTGCTGTACAGAAGAAATAACTAAAGACACAAGTTTTCCCCTCTTTTAAGCACAAATAATGAATGTAAACGTCATCCATGTACGTCATTGTATGCTCTATGAGTTCAAAAAAGGCACGAGAGCTACTGATGCAACGAAAACCATTTGCAGTGTATTTGGAGAAAATAATTTACATATCCGCAAGTGTCAGCGGTGGTTTTCGAAATTCTGATTCGGAAATTTTGACCTCTTCCACTTTCCTCATTCTGGTCGACTGTTAGAGAAAAGTATTGAAGACCTGTGTACTTTGGTGGCAGCAGATCCCTGGATTACAACTCGAGAAATTTTCCAAAGGCTCGATGCAACAGATACGACTGTTTGTATTTCACCTCAATAAGCATGGAGTTCTAAAATCTTGGTGTTTGGTTTCAACGTGAACTTACGCGTTACAACCGCGCACAAAGAATCTCCATTTCTTCCTCCCTGAGGGCAAGGATAGCTCGCGAACCTTTTATGAATTAAGGATTTATGAATGAGTGGATATTGATTATGACTGGGGCAAGAAGTGGATGCAAAATGCAGTGGTTAAATTCCATACAAACCCCATTACCTACCCCAAAAAGCGGATTGCTCCCAAAACAGGTTATGCTTTACATATGGCGAGACATGAAGGACGTAATTAATTTTGAACAGCTGAATCTGAATCAGAGTGTCACTGCCAAACGATACTATCAACAGTTAGGCTGTTAAGGCAAGCTTTATTAGCAAAACAGACTGAACTGGTGAATCCAGGAGGTGCTACTGCGTGATAACACGCTAAACTGTCGGAAGAATGACGCAGAGAAAAACTTATGACACTGCAATTGGGAGTTATATCTCATCCACCACCATCTCCAGACCTTGCTCCATCTGATTATCATTTGTTCAGCACTACTTGGACGGAAAGAGGTATAGAAACCGCGATGATATCAAAACTGAATTAGAATTGTTTTTTAATAAAAATTTGTCGAGCTCTGCCGCCGTGATATCCAAAATTTGGTGAAAAGATTGGGTCTTGATGATAGAAAACGAGGAAACTATATTATTGAGTGACGTTATCAACAAACATCAAGTTTTTTTTTCAAATAAAACTACTGGGTAAAAGAAGACATTGCTGTCTTTCCAACCCATATATCTCGGGACAATATGAGAAGCTCCCGCTTTAATGTCTCATATCTTAACTTCTCCTACGACTGTTTACGTTGGGAATTCCGGGGATAAAAAAACAACCCCCTATCGTGAGAGAGGGAAAAAATACAAATGCGTGAGTAAACGCGGAGGGGTGGGGGAGGACGATTACTTATCGAGCTCATTGCCCTCTCTCAGAATACTGTAAGAGAGAGAGAGAGATAGAGAGAGATGAGGAGGAGAGTAAGACGCCTCAGAAAGTGACTGTAAGAATTCTTTCCCTCGCTCTCTCATTTCTTATCTCCTCTCCCTCCACTCTATCCCTTTCACCTCTCTCCCCCTCCCTCCCCCACCCTCTAAGCTTTTTCTTGTTCCACCCGCCCAAGAAGAATGCGGAGGTGTGAGGATGGAGAGGGGAGTAGAAATAGGAGGCGGGAGGTTTATGAAGACGCGGAGTGAAAGAGCGTGCGCTAAAAAAAGGAGGGAAAGAAAAAGACGGCGAAACGGAAGATGTTAAAGGGAATGAAGAAATAAATACCTTCTTTGCTTTCATTTAGCATCGAGGATGGACAGCAAAACAGTTCGACAAACATAAACAAGGGATTTCAGGCATCCAAGCATGGGAAATATACGGTGGTGCCGCCTGATGGTTTTAATGCGAAGTAATGTTATACACCTGGAATTGTGTAACCTTGGAATCTATCGAGATAAGGATCGAAACTGAAGCGACATAGTGGGCTCGAAACGATTAATACGTAAATTTAATAGTCTTAGACACGATTTATCGAGCCGGAACTAGACATACAACTGTATAATCCACAGAAGTGAATTTATATGGGCTTTATTTAGCCGCAAATGCATAACTGGCGTAACGTGTACTTTGTCTTGCTTTCAAATTAACTTAAATTCGTCAGAATTCCGTGAAATAAGCTCGAAACTGACAGTCTCCAGTAAAAGATGCTAAACATGCACCTTAAGATAAAGCAGCTCTGCATCTAAATTTTATCCTACAGTTCCCCAAATTGGTGGATGGAACGGGATAAAATATACTTAACTATTCCTCATTTACCTCGTGGAAGCATATATGGGGCGTAAAAAAGCAATAAATTCGGAAATAGCTTGAGGATAAAGGTCAAATAGCAGTAAAAGGTCCTTTCACCAAAATTTGTAGACTAAACTCGACAATTTATAAGAATATTTATTTTCGATCCACCGATATTATTTTATTAAACCCAGACAGCCTATAAAATGTGAAACTGCTTAAATAGGTAAGAAAACTGTTTAAAATAAGGGAGGAGGCAAAATGCGAATAAGCGAGGTAAGTGACTGAATTAAGTTGAATTATAAAATAAAAAATTTTAATTTTCGTAAATCAGTACAAAAGGTCAATCTGTACCTATAACTTCCCAAAATCAGCACTGTACCCTATAAATTGGTAAGGATGTTCGGTTTACCTATGGTAGAATAGGTTGATGGAGAGCCAGTGGACACACTGTCGAATAGAAGGGTAGCCAACAATACGTAGTACAGATGAAAAAGAAGATTTTCCGACACAGTCCTTTCGAAACGGAGAAAATACTTTTTTACCCTTGGCTTATTTTTTGTGATTCTCAGTTGCAAATATTTTATTTTGCGCGTGAATAAATGTTCCTACTTTTTTAAGATTCGAAAGAGATTGAGAAGAAAACATGAGAAATAATGGATAGCGATTGAATATTCACGAAAAAAATAAGAAAAGAGATTAGACGGCCACGTAAATTGAAATACGGAAAAGTAAAATTTAACGGCTTTAATGTATGGTTCAGAATGCGATTTAATAGCTATTCACTAAACATAAATAAATCACTCGAATGAAAGTTAAGTGTGATGCCTTAGTTCTTCGTGGTATAAAAGATCGTGCAGAATGGGCACGATGCGAGGAATTTTCGGGAAAAGGACACAGTAATAATGAAATGATATAAGGTGATACAACACTGGAAAATGCGGAAATCGGGCTGTGGCTAAGAAGATTGTGGAAGAAGCGTGCGCGGTATGAAGGAAGATGTAATAAAACGTCGCTTTGTCAGGAGGAAGTTAAAAGCAACCTCGGCAACAAATTGATTTGAAACAACTAGAATTTCCGCCATAAAAACGAATAGATTAAACGTTCCCTTGATATTTTGTTTTCGAAATGTCGAGCGCAATTTTGGAAGTGAACTCGAACGCGTTGGGGGAAGTTTTACTGTAAATACATTTTTCACTGCTATGCTTAAGTAGAATGGGAGTAAGTGAATAGTTAAACAAGCGCTTATCCTATTTAAATGATAATTCACTCGTGTGGCAATTGATAATTAAGGCGCAGCCTCTGACCTGAGCTTGTGGTTGCAGACTTTGGAAATTAATGTTAACCACACAAAATCTTGTTATTGCAAAACAAATGCAAGCGCGCAAAGAGACGCAAAGGACTACGAGGTGCGACTTCGCTCTTACCTCGTCAATGCATTGATATTCCTCTCAGCCTCATCATTCTGCGTCGTACCTGCCCCTCCGGCGCCCCTCCCCCTCCTCCACTCCCCCAATCATCTCCCTCCCACTCTTAACCTCCCCTCCGATACTCCCCATTGCGACGACCACGTCAACCTTTTCTCTAGCAAGGACTAACCTCCCTCAACGCCCGCAGCCGCGCGTAAACAAACGAGGTGACCGATCTCGCCAATTGCGAGGATGGACTCCGTCACGGCGTGACTGGTCCTTGGGGTGGAGCCCTCGAGGTCGCGGGTTCGAACTCCGGCGCACTCATTTCTGCGGAATCATGGGGCATTAATCACTCGGCCGACTTCGTTAAGCGGGCGTTGCACCGGGTTCGATGCATCCTTTTCAAGGTTTGCTACCTCTCCTTCAATCATTCTTGCCACGCACTCCGGAAAATCCTTAAGAGTGTGTGGCAGTCGGATCGATCATCTCCCAAGTGTAAAACTCACGCGAATTTCGGAAAATCGTCGATTCAAATGTCTATTCTCGTTCATTCCAAATTCAATTTACTCGGAGTCGATCGATCAAGCCTGATTTTTTGTTTTTTTTTTGGAAGAAGGGTGGTAAAATGATCTAGATAAAGCATTTAGTGTATTATGCTGACATGCGGCGTTGAGGATCACACGTTAAAAAATCTTTATACAAGTCATAGCGTAACATCACTGAGTGGAAATCCACATATTTTCCATAAAAATAATGTTTCATGACATATTAATTCCAATATATAATTCATGTAGCTATTTAGATCTGAAAATCCCCTTTAAATGAGAGACATTTGAAAATTTGTTTTACCATAAAATCATGTAAAGATGTCGATAAAATGTCTGCTCGGTAGTTCGTAGAAAAATCAGACTTTTCGCAGATGACACCGTCCTGTATAAAGAGATAAACAATCAGATTGACCATCAGTCGCTGCGGGAAGATTTTAAATCTATTTCTGCGTGGTGTTAAAAGTGACAAATAGAAATTAATTACAGTAAATGTGAAGCATGACGTTTTAGCAAAGCAAGAAAAAAAAATGTTTCGAGCATAAAATTAATGGCATGAATATTCAATAAGCTGAGTATATTAAATATTTAGGAGTAACCATTTGTCGTGAAAGGTTTACAATTGCAGGCGTTATTTTGTGGAATCTCTCCAAATTCTATCTTCCATCTCCAGATGACGTTTTAACACGTCGAAAGCATGGTCGAAATAAAAGTAGTATTTTAAGTGGAAATATACAACTTTTCTTATTTTCGAAAATTTGTCGCGACCTTTTGTGAAAGATGCACATTCGTCAGGTATAGACGTAGCCAGCAAGAAATTGCCTTATACAGGCAGTATAGTACCTAAAAACGCAGAAAAAGCACGTGAAACGTGGTGGGCCACAGGTGGAATACGTCTCAAGTATATGGGATCCGTATGAGAAGGGCCATACAATTCAATTAGAAAGATAGTAGAACGGCCAGATTCGTAAAGCGAATGTATGTTTACATAATTAAAACGCTATAATCTTGTTTGTTTGTTTGAGTGCCCAGTCAATTCGCCTCTCTTACAGCACAAATGGGTATCTCAGAGGTAGTGCAATGAATAGCCGGGGAAGGGAGAAGGGAAACCCGGTGCCGGCATTTGCCTGCTCTTACGAAGAACACCAGGGGGGCCAACAGCTTAACGTCCCTTCCGAAGGACGGAACAGCTGAATTTGCGCGGTCTCCTCAAACTACGCAAACAGGGGGCCGGGTGACCTTGAGAAAAATCCTACTCGCGCAGGATTCGTACCCGATGACTTTTTCAAGCATCGGGAGAGTAGCAGCCAGCGTCCTAACCACTACACCACCGGCACCCCTGCTATATCTTGGCAGTGCGCTGTAGGCACCTTTACGATAGGACGAGTCCATCCTCCAGGCGGGACCGATTTTAGGGGAGTTGGTGTTTAGGTGTGAGCATTGGCTGAGCGAACTTAAAATCTGGGGAAGAAGGAAAGGAAGGGAGGTACACTAAGGCTGATAGACTCGTACGAACCAACATTCGTCCACTGCGGAGGTGCTCTGACGTCAGCTGCCCATTAAAGCTTCTCCTTCCCATTCATTCCATTCCCCTCTCACGCATCTCCACCTGCCACCTTAGAGCGCACGAAGTATATACTATAATCTACATCTACATGTTACCCTGCAATTCACCTAATTGGTGGGTGGCAGGGGATGCAATGAACCAAAATCTACCTAAAGATTGTCTATCGCAGGTTCGAATTTTCAATTGTGATCTCCTATTGTCCTCGGAATGAACGAGCCTAGATAACGCTCCGTCCTACAATCGATCTCACGTATCTTATCGTCACAGTCGTTCCTACCTATATACGTTGGTGCTTCAATTATTCCTACAACCTCGTCTTTTAGACATTCCGATCTATATTTCTCCAGAAGCTGCAACCTTGAGTTCAATCTATGATCCTCCAGTGGTACCCAGTTCAAATTCCTCAATAATGAAGTGACCCTTTCCTTATGTTCGTACTTTTGTTTTACGAATCTTGCTGCTCTGCGCTGCTCTCTTTCTAATTGAATTATATGTCCCTTCTCGTACGAATCCCACATGCATGATGCGTATTCTACTTGTGGTCTAACCAGTGATAAGTAACATGTTTCGCGTACTTTTTCTGTAGTGTTCCGTACTATTCTACCTATGAAAGCCAGTTTCTTGTTGGCCACGCCTATAACTCGACAAATGTGCATGTCCCACGAAAGATCTCGACAAATGGTTACTCCTAAATATTTTACATACTCGGCTGCTTGAATATTTATTCCATCTATTTTATACTCGAAACCTACTTCTATGTTCTTACTTTTCCAGAACGTAACTGCGGCACATTCAGTGTAATTAATTTCAATTTGCCATTCTTTGCACCACGCTGAAATAGCTCTTAAGTCTTCACGCAGCGACTGATGGTCCTCCTGGTTTTTTATTTCTTTATATAGAACGGTATCATCGGCAAAAAGTCTAATTTTACTACGAACTACCGAGCAGATATCATTTACATAAATTAAGAAAAGTAGAGGGCCCAATACACTTCCCTGGGGAACAACCGACGCAACTTTAACGGGGGACGAGTATTTTCCATCGATGATAACTATCTGTTCTCTATAGCAAAGCGTCACATAATTACTGAGGGATTTGAACTGGGTATCACTGGAAGACCGTAGACTGTACTCAAGGTTAAGGCTTCTGGAGGAATATAGGTCAGAAGGTCTAGCAGAGGAGGTTTTAGGAATAATTGAAGCGCCAACGTACATACATAGGTAGAAACGATCATGACGATAAAATACATGAGATCGATTGTAGGAACGTTATCGAGGCTCGTTCATAAAAGGAAAGTCAAACCTGCGAGAGAAAACTGTTAGATAGACTTTGGTGTATTATGCCCCCTGTCACCTACCATTTTGGTGAATTGCAGGGTAACATGTAGATGGCACGCGTACCCAAAATAGCACGCCAGACGAATCTGCTTAGCACGCCACTACTTTCAAATAATTTAATTCCATATGAACGATTTCAGATCTGGAACATGCAAAACAGCAACAGTCGAGTTGCAAGAGGATTATTTTAACTAACACTGTATACTCAAGGTTTTCCAAAAGTTACTCAACGCTTTAAATTTAAATATCGTTTGGAGATTAACTTTATGTGAAAGCTTATCAACAGCACGTAATTGTTTCAAAATTCTGCGAGTAGACATAGCAGTCCCTTCAATCAATCGCGAATTTCGGAGCTTCTCGCTTTAAAACAAATTATGGCAGCCTTGATCGTGTTTTATCGTTAAAAGATTTAGTTTTTCAAACTTTTGCTCCCTTGTTACAATTTTAGAGGGAACGGGAGCTCTTTATTTAATTTAAAACTATGGCGCGCAGGGATATAATTTGTAAATGAATCATCGTTAAAAATTCTCTAATCGACTTTTCTATTTTTAAGTCGGATGAAACAGAACATAGACCTGTCAACTTCCTTTCCAGTAGGTACTATAAATATATCTTGCGATAAACACGGAGTAATTTAAAGGCTTCCCGAGATGTCATCTAACTTCGCCGAAAACTAAGCTTTTTTTAGTTCGTTTTACTTGATTTCTCAGCAAGTAGAAAGAAATAAGCAGTTCGAATCATTCTTTATCGACTCTAAAAAGGTGCATTCAAGCCAGCAATCTCGACTGAAATACAGTGTCTGTACCTTAGCGGTTACAAAATATAACTCTTACCCAGTTATTTAACCTTTTAACGAAGGCTGTACTTATTATTTTTCTGCGTCCTTCAGAAATGTGAAAATAATATCCAACAAGTGTAATATACATAACGACCTCTCGACTTTCAATAAAAGGCCATGGAGTTGAATTATAATTCCATGACATCCACTTGTAGCACGGATATTGAACGTATCAGAGGCATTCTATCTAAGAACAAAATCTAGACAGGATACACTATTAACGACCAAAACAGCGTTAACATCGCTATAAACGGAGGATAACAGAAAATGTCTTCCAACAAATGATGGTGAAGAATTCACGAAATATCAGCATAACATCCTCGTTATCTCAGTAATAATGGGACTCGTTGAAGGGATGCCTGATGTATGCATAAAAATGAGTTAAATATAAGATTTCGTACATGAAACAGTTATAACAAGACTTAAAATTCCATCTTTAATTGAAGTACGTATTCGATATTGACTGCTGTATGTGACCAATAGAATTAAAATTTTTGTGAATGTAAATGTGCAAAATTCTGTATATCGCAAAAATGTGGAAGATTGAGAAGTTTCTTTGGGTACAACTACTATGGATATAAGAATCGAAAATTGTAGTTCTCTTTTGCTTTGAAAAGCTAAACAGTCTTCAAGAGGAGAACAGCATGTTATGTTTAGGAAAGTACGAACGATAGGAAGATGTTTCGAAAATTTTAGAGAAAGAGGTAATCTCTGAAGACAGAGGAAAATTGGCAAGATTGAACGGAATTCATAATGCCTATGTGAATAAGCCGTCATCAAGATAGTTAGACATTAAAATGAATAAACCCATATACTATGGGTGTAGGAAATACACGTATAATATAGAACCTCTAGGATAGAAGACGAAATGGACGAAATACTCATTTCTTGATGATGATGATGAGAAATTTACCTGCGAGTCTTTTAGCATCTCCTGTCCAAAGTGGTCCTCTTCAAGGCTAAGACTGTACAGAATAGTTCAATACCAACCATATTTATTTAATTTTACCTCCCGAAATGAAAGAAAATGAGATATTGCTTGGTAGGGTTATGCTCAGCTATGAAGGGCTACCAAGGGCTCTGAAAATCTAACACTCTGCGTATCATTTAATGTTCTCGTTTTCCATAATAACTTGTTGTAAATACTTTTAATCTATTTTTTCAATTTAATGTATGTCTACGAGTGTGAAGTGTTCTGTAAATTTGTATATAATATATATGGTTTGCAGTAATTTGTACGTACTTCATAAACGTTGCGACCTGGCTATCTGCCCAACGTGTAACGTATTAGTGATACGAAATCTTTCGGAAAGATTATCTCAGCAACAAAATATGCCTTAGTTTTTTCCAGCAGACAAATCACCTTCGCAAAACGGCGTTAGCTTACCGAGATGAAAAATAAAAGGCGGGCTTGCCGAGAGAAAAATAGAAACGAATCAAAAGGAAAAAAATAAATTTGGCGAATTATTGATTGGGACATTTTCGCCGCCGCATAACGGTTTTATTTGGAGAAACAGTCGGCGAGGGAAACGACGCCTCTTTATTGCGAATAAAACATGCGCGTTAAAGAGAGTAGAGCAGTTATACGGTCATCAGCCTTAATGGCCATAGCGAAGGACACGGCTGGGTTGCACTCGAAGCGAGACACGGTCCCAGCAGAGGAGAGGAGGCAGGAGAAAGAGAAGGAAAGGGAGAGGGAGAGAGTGAAGGAGAGAACTTGCTCCCATACCAACCTTACCTGGGCTCCATATCCGGGTCGACAATGCTGCAGAACCAGACCTGTGACACCACGCCCACCTTATCTTGTCCCGTCTTGGAAGGCGTTTTTTATCTCGCTCAGTGACTGTCCCGGGAGAAAGCGAATCTGCTTTCCCTCTCTTTTTCCACCGATGATTGTTTCAGCCAAACACCAAAGGACGGACCTATTCTCCTGAGACCATTAAAGACAGATGACAAATGAAGGTCATTAACGCGCGTAAGAAAACGTAAAGTAGAACCGTTATAACGTTCTTGATTACAATTTAAAAATTCTGCGAAAGGGAAATGAATAATGCGTAGACTTTATGTGAGACAACACACGTATCTGCATGCATGTATGTACGTATCTGTGCGTGTGTGTACATACATACACACGCTTTGAACACCGGAGAGAACAGTAAGATTGAAGAAAGATATGATTTCAAATTATACATCTAGCAAAATATCTATTAGAGCTACAGATAACCACAGATATAGATACTATTCAGTCGCTAAATGCGTTGACATTTGATGCAATTTAGTTTGACGCAATATAACTGTATTAAAGAGTCGCTAGTTCGACCATGGATGGAAATTTCGACGACGCAGTTCTTGCTCTTCACAATTAACTTTGAGTTGGACTGGTAAACGTAAATAATTGATTGCCCCCTTCCCTCACGCTCCCCACCTCTTTCCTTCCGACCTCTTTCCTCTTCAATTGCATTTATAACGATTTTTAAGGATTCAAAATAGCGATCAAGTGTTTTAATTGCTTCAATAATAGTTTTTTTAAGATAAAAAGCGCCTTTCCAAGTGTCTCGCAAAAATGATACTACATCCAACTAAAAAAAGTCACATCTTTCATCTCACATGATTAATTGGGTAATTCAATGAAAATTGTTTCAAATGAATTAGTAGGTAGCATAGAAAGGCTATATTTAAAATTCAAATACTTAAAACTAATTCATCCTTGAAGAAAGAATAATCGAGCTCGCCTTATGGTTGGAATCTGCTGGATAACATTGAAGAGTCAATATCCATAAAAAAGGTTGAGAAAGCTGATGACGGCTGCTTCATAGCTAACATGCGTATTTATTTTCTCAACATTTTTATGGATACTGGAACTAAATAGTTTATTGATCTATCAATCGTTTCCTTTTATCTGAAGAAACTTGAAACCAATACGACGTATTAAATTTTTTGTCGCAAATTGAACGTAATTTAAACTGAAAAGAATCAAAGGTTTCCATATTAATGTCAACAAGGTGCTCTAACTAGATGGCGTTCTTATTTTCTATATTATATTATTTAATATCTGCCGAAGAATCACAATTTATCATTAAATCTTGAAGATGTTATTATTAACTTTACAAATAGGCAATTTAAAAAGTGACTTGTAAATTAAATTCCGAAAATAATTAAAAAGTATATATTTACGAGTTTGTGAAAATAGAAAGGCGAACTCTCAATTTTTAGAGGTGCAATTCCGTAGTAAATTCTCTTTCGCAGTGACTAGATGGTAGAGGAGTGAGTAAAGAAATTTGGGATAAATTGAATGTATTCCACAGAATTTGTGGGTATTGAGTAATTTAATGCTGCTATCATTAAAGTCACGTCAAGAGAAATTCCCTTCATTTCGAAGGCCGGAAGAAATCTGGCTCTCATTATCTTTACTCAAACAATGACGCAAGACTTTAACTCGCGAAAATTTCAAGTTAGCACTTAAACAAGCTTTGCGTACTTTTTTCTTTCTATGGCCAATACTTCGACGTTAAAGTGTAGAAATTTTAGCCACTATGGCCCAAATATATTTGCGCATACACAGTAAATTCCAATAAAGTAAAAATGCAATATGTGGTTTGAAAGTGTTTGGAAAATATGATCACAATTTTGTTCACGGATAAATAATATACGCGAGTCGTAGGCAAAATTAAACAATAGTCATAAACAATAAATATTTAAGCATAGAAGAACTGAAAATATTACTAAATATTAGCTACATCTATTATTTAAATAAAAGTAAAATACCTATTTCGTACTTTTTCCTTTTTAGTTCGTCAATACAAAAGTTATTTTTTCAAATTTATTTTATTATTCTTTTTTAAATTTTAATCTGAATATGTTTTCACTAAATAATAAATACATTTTCTAGGCTCAAAATTCGAATGGAGAAACTGTCGATCAATCAGTGGTGCTGATCATCTTTTGGTGACTTCTGTATTATTTAGAGGTTTGACATACATACCAACGTATATAAATACGAATATTAGTGCGAGGGTAATATTATATAAAAGTCGCTAAAAATCGGAATCAACGCTCGAAAGTCAGCATTTTCTCGATATTTTCGATTAATGCCAATGGATATTTTCAACGTAATAAATAAATTTTTCTGGCATTTGAAACCATCTTATTTGTAGGCGAGAGTGTTTTCTACCGACTTGATAATTTAAGCCCTAAAAGAAGTCAACTTATTTGCTCATAAAGCCTCAGATCTAGCAACAGCAGAGGCGATATCGATCAAACCTATAAGATAGGAGACGGCGGACAGGTTTATTGGATCGTATTTCTTCGGACCGCATTAGATATATCTTTCAAATATTTAATAGGAAGCATTACAAACGTTTCCACTAGAAGAACACAAATCATGGCGACAGGAACGCGACAGCAGGGGTAGATTCATGTTTAGATATTGGGCGTGTAATTCTTTGCATGGCGAGTTTATGTTGAGGAGGATGGATCGCACCATGGCGACCGAAATTCGTTCTTCTTTATTTGCGAGACTATATGCTGGCGCAGAAATCCTTGTTCGATTGTCACTGTAAATTTGCGACAACGGCCTCTTGAATGGATCAAAGCCTTAATCGGTGACAATAATCTAAGTGATTATTAAATCATTCGATTCCTGCAATTTTTTCTTCGTTTCTGAGAGATCATGGACCACCGTCATGCCCTTGTCGCAAAACGATTTAATTTCTTATCCTAAATTATTTCTCTTATGACTTACGAGTCGCTTCTTAGCTTTCACAAGCGGAAACCTATAACGAATAATTTCAGTTTAATGGGAGGCGTAAAAATAGCGATTACTCGATTAAAATGAACTTAAATCACTGAAAATGAATGCCAAAGAACCTGCCAATAACGTTTTGGATAAAAATCCAATTTATTAAGTCCACCGCTATGCGACGTAGATGCTTGCCTGAAAACTGCGACCCATAACGAAGTCAAGAACAAGATTTTAAAAGTCAAAAGATTAAAAAAAAAAGTACTCAGGTATCTCCAATACAAGGTTATGAAAAACTATATAATTCTCTGTTGAATCAACATATAGCGAAACCTAACCGTCCGATACAGGTACACTAGCACAATTTTCCGTCAAAAATGACGTGAATGTATGGATTAAGTATTGAGTATAAAATATTAATAAAAAATAATAAAACCAACTTCTATATGCACTAAAAAGTAAACAATGAATATAAAATTCACATAATTGAATGTTTCTGAAATTAACAATAGTTTTGGGAATACAAAACTTGTTTGACAAAGAAATATTAATGAAGGTTTATTTGTTAAACTATTCGCTACACTACTTTTATATTCCCGAATAATTTTCACTCTCTGGACCATTCAGTTATGTGCATTTTAGATTAATTTTTTACTTTTTGGTGCATATTACACGCGATTTAATTTAAATAATTTTATATAAATTTTTTCTGTTTTTAGTCAAAGATTAAAGGAGTACTCTGCTTTTGTAGAAATCCTCTTCAAAGACTAACAAAAATACAGCAACTTTAATTCCTATACCTGATTCCATTTAGTTCAAAGTAAATTACGACTTTCCCGTTTGATTTCATTGAAATCTGCTATTTGACTAGTTCTACTAATTTTATTTGAAGACTTTTCTGTTGTGGCACTCCCGATTAGGTTACGTGAATCATGTATATCATTTTCGCATTTTCTTTGCTCTTATGTCCTAAATACCAAATTTCATGAACATCCGCCCAGTAGTTTCGCAGATGAAACATGCGGACGGACGGACACGACCTGACCATAAAGTCTTCTTATTTATCTTTTTGTAAAGAACGCTTAAAGCCCATATTTCTTTCCCAAGCTCTTATATGATCTATGAGGTATAGACTAAAACATTTATTTGAATAGAGGATACATTTACCACAAAAAATCCGCTAGGCCATATAATTACGACTCATAGCTTCGGAGATAAAAATTGAAGAACCGCTCAATCTTTCGATACTGTTTTATACGCATTTCCCATAAAGAACGCCTTTGAAATCTCTGTCTATTCCATTTATGCAGTATACTTTTCCTTCTTGTATTATAATGGTAGAGATAATGATAAAAGTAAGGCTTACCTGCCTGGCGGACTTGTTGCGACACTCATACATCATTTTTTTAACCATAATATAGCATCTCAATAGAGAACATAATAAATGCGTCAAAATAGGTAGGCAAAATTAAATAAATAGAATTAAATTAAATATAACCCTTACCAGAGATGATTCTGAGGCTGGTTTTTTGAAGTTTTACTTTATGGTTATAAGTGTGTATATGTCAGGCAAATGGGCATGATTACTTACAAGTTATTATATATGCATACTATACAGTATTATTCTATGAACATCAGCAAGATTAATTAAATGCTTAAGAAGCGTTAACTTTTTCAATAAAATAAAAAATAGTATTTAGGTAAATATAACAAAAATTGCACTCCCTGATCTAATAAAAGCATGGAAAAACTCGGCCGTTTACGCATTGAAATTCTCAACCATCTACTCAGCTATACGATATTTACCCGAAAATATCATAAATAATTTTAATTTCTGATAACTCGCTTTTTACTGTTTTCGGCACAACGTATAACGAAATATGTTTCTTAATTTATTGACGACATATTAGCGAAAAGAGGTAATGTTAAATATAAATTAACTCCTTAACCGTAAAATTCAAAATTAGAGACACGCAATGAAAAGGGGAGGAGAAAAAGAAGGAAAGGAAAAAGACAAAAATTATAAACTTACAGGTTTATTGTTTCTGCCATCAACTCTCCCACATACAAAATTTCCCAATGGCTAAATGAACAGTTCAAACAATGGCCTCTTACTCAAGAGTTGCTTATCAAAAATAACACCCATTTCATCAATGAAGTTAAAAACTTAACACTCAAAAACACTGAAATCCTAGTTTCTTTCGATGTTGTGTCCCTTTTTCCCACTAAATTTCCTTGAATCCTGGCTCAAAGAACAAAACTTACCACAAAAATCAGTCGGTGAATACGTCCTATTAACACGCCTTTGCATGAAACAAAATTTCTTCCAAATAAACAATAACATATACCAGCAAAACCAGGACAAAACAATGGGAACTTCTCTTTCACCATTCCTTTCAGATTTATTCATGATTAATTTCGAAAAACACTGCAAAACCACGCTCACATACTTCCCTAAAACTTGGTTTAGATAGGTTGAGGACATACTCGCGGTTTTGACACATCAAAATACAACATCACTAACTTCCTTCAAGAACTAAACGACCATTATGACTCGATTGAATTCACACTCGAAAAAGAAAAAGAAAACACCCTACCCTTCTTAGACTTATTATTAACAAGACACAACAAGTCACAATTCAATATTTACCGAAAATCAATACACACTGATAGATATATCCCATCCAAATCCAATCATCACAACTCACATAAATTGGCCCCTTTTCATTCCATTTCATTCGCGTGCCTCTCTCTCCATCTAATTACCGTAAAGAACTCACACACATTAAGAACTGTGCAAAAGCTAACGGATACGACACCGAAATGATCGAAAACATCCTACATAAACATAAACATAGGCGCCATGTAAAAACGCACACAACACTAACTGACACTTCCCCCACAGACACAAAATACATTAAATCCCCTTCGTTCCTGGGCTCACCAACAAACTACACAACATCTTCTCAAAATTCAATTATAAGACAGTATTTATTAATGACAATAAACTCTCCAATTTATTACACAACCCAAAAGACACAATTCCTTCTTTACACAAATCCGGCATATACAAAATATCTTGTGGAGGATGCGACAAAATATATATAGGACTAACAAAACGTAAGATAGAAACACGCTTCAAAGAACACATAGCCCATTTTAAACAACAGATTAAACAACTCTAGTGTAGCAACACATATCCAAGAACACCACCATCCAATCACGATCGAAAACTTAATTCTTGTAAAATCTGTAACCAACCAAAACAAACTAGACGCATACGAAAGCATACACATAAACAGAAACAAAAATTCCGTTATGAATAACGACCGCGGCCCGATCCCCCTTTCACCTCTGTACGTTGTAATGGCTGAACCTCTTTCCCTTCCTTTCATTTCAGCACATAAACATATAAATACCGCCTACAACCCTCCCACCCCTCATTACACATCATTACACATTGCTCTCGAAATACGTATTTAGTACGTTTACCTCATCTTTAGAGATCTTGTGTGCGTGTATTCGAGTGCTTGCGTGCGTGATTGTTTCGTCTGTTAGGTCCGTTGTTGCCGGAAGGCACATAAACCTACAGACAGCAGTGTGCGATACTAGGT
The DNA here is from genome assembly GCA_028673005.1 of Tanypteryx hageni. Classification (NCBI taxonomy): domain Eukaryota; kingdom Metazoa; phylum Arthropoda; class Insecta; order Odonata; family Petaluridae; genus Tanypteryx; species Tanypteryx hageni. Next base: position 74,871,754 of record CM054114.1, read on the forward strand.
CCCTGGCGTGGTTTAATCTCCCGTAAACCTAGTATTATTTCCCCTTTCCTTCCCCCTTTATATTTTCCCTTTATCTCTTGGCGTGTACATGTGCGTGTGTCTGTGGTGGCTTAGTAGGTCCCTGTCGCTGTCGTACTGACTCACAAACCTTCTAGCAACGGTGTGATTTTTTGGGTCCCTGGCGCAGAGTAATTTCTCGCAAACCCGGTCCCGTTTCCTTTTCCACCTTTAGGATTAGTGCTTGTGCGATTGAGTGAGTGAATGTGTGAGTGACATAAGGTCCCTGGCGTGGAATAACAACCTCTAAACCTGTAAGTTTATAATTTTTATTGTCTTTTGCCTTTCCTTCCTCCCCCCCCCCCCCCGTCTCATTGTGTGTCTCTAATTTTGGATTTTACGGTTAAGGAGTTAATTTATATTTAACATCAATTTCACCGTAGTCTCCATCTTTACTTATTTATTGAAAAGAGGTAAACCAATTTTTAAACTTAAATTTGTGTAAATTCCACAAAACAATCACACGCGACCATGGATTTGACTGATCATTATATTGTTCCTCTAAATTTCTAAACTATGTAATTACTTAACATTACGGCTCCACAGATAAAATTTATTTTAACTCAAATACGTTCGTGCAAGTAACATTTGTACGGCTATTTATCAACGAAATATAAAGTAAATCCTATATTATCTGTATGTCACTCCGCGAGGTAATTAAAACGCAAAGGCGCGATGCGTTTTGCAACAAAATGATATACGGAACGTTTGCGAAACTGTTTCGTTGAAAGCATGAATGATACGGCCTTACGTTTCATGTCTTGAAAATACCTCAAGTGAAAGTAAATAGGTGAGGAGACTACGGCGAAGATAACTGATGACTTGAAATTATAGCTCCTAACCTTCCAAAGTGAGGACTTAGGGAAAACCAATAACGCTAAATGAGAACTTAGAAGAGACCAGTAACGCTAAATACGTATTTTGAGAGTCAAGCTATCATAATCAGTAGCTGAGGTTAAAATCTTTTTACTCTTCTAAGTCCTCACCTAGCGTTACTGGTCTTCTCTAAGTCCTCACTTGCATGGTTTGGAGCTAGAATTTCAAACTATCAGCTCTGGTGAAATTAGTGAAAAAAAGACATTGACGGTTTCCCTACGCATTAGTTGCGTAATTAGGACTGCCCCCAGTTCTCAAGATTCGCTTCGTGGGAAATAAGTGACAATAACGATACCAATTTTGGCACGTCGTCTAAAATATGAATATTTTACGAACCTCACCGTATGAGTGAGTGAGAAGACAGAGTGTGGAAGCCACTCAAACCATCATCTGACATTGACCCAACAGAACGGCTCTGTTACGCCTTCGCCCGGCATTCAGAAGGTCGCTGGCATTTTTTTCTTCCTTTGGTCGATCTGAATCGGACTCACGGACAGTTGAACCCACATAGTCCCACTCTAAACGGTATTAAGAATCCCACACGCACTTTTACACTTTCATCAAACAAACGAATGATTCCGGGGTTATGTCCGTAATATTAGGCCACGGTCGAAGCGTCAATGACGCATAGGGGAACTGATATAACGAAGCCGGATCTGACCTCATTCGTTCAACGGGAGAATAACAACGTTATTTTTATTGCGGCTTTCTGAAACTAATCGTTGACATATTTACGATTTCTCCGTTTTGGAGGTTTACTCGACGACCGCTCTGTTTCCTGAATTGATCGAATCGAAAATTACTTATCGATCTTAACCCAATTTCGCGTTGGGTGTGTCAAAACGAGAATAAATATTTTTTCATAAAAATCATGTTATTCGCCTTAAGCTACCAGTATTTCACGTATTCTAATTTCTTCTAAACTATTAAAATTAATATAAAATTATACATAAGCACTAAAGCAGTAATCCCCCAAAAAAATAAGCAAAGCATTTCTCTTTGAACGAATATTTGGAGATTAAAATCATCCAACTTCCGAATTATAAGCATATTTTTCATTATAAAAAATATATAACAATAATATAATTGCATTATAAATTATAATTTTTTTACGTTTCGCTGAAAACGGTATGTATCCTTTAGGGCATATTTTTCCTTTCTCTAAATCGGTCAACAGAATTCCAAAAGCGTTTTATGCAAATCCAATCAAATTAAATAAACATATTTGCTCAAATCTTATGAACAAGGAGAAATTATATCGAATAGGATATAGTATTACGCGGAATTATATAAAAAAATGCACGACACTGAGATATATGCCATGGCATTTGAAAGTTTTCTTCGGGAAATGGAACAAAAAGCAGGTTCGACGCATAGAATTTATTAGAAGGGCAAAAACCAATAATTCTTTTTTCCGTGAGAAATGTCAATTATTTTCCATATCAACGAAATTATGGAGAAATCCACAATTGGTGAAACGGTAAATAAACAGTTGAGCGATTGGAAGGTTGACCATGAATGACATAAATTGCTCGTAGATATAATCTCTATTTTTTGCAATCTTAGAAGACGGTAAGCATGCTAGCTCATAATAACCTATGAGTCAACTCCAGTTGGATATTTACGAATAAAGATAATATCTGAAATATTTTTTCACTGGAGTAAGTTCACTTGGCAGAGAAGGTAAAATGCACTGTCCTCCCTTTCCTCTCTTCCTGATAATCTAATTCCAATTCCTTCTCCATCCCAATATAAAAGCAAAATGTACCGGAACTGTAACAAAATAAAACAATATTAAATCGCCCTCTACTGGCACCAATCGTTGAAGAATACAATGGGGTAAACCTAATGTATGACAAGATTAGTACATTTTATCGCAAATTTAACAAAGGCGAGTTGATAAACCGATCATGAAACACGATCTCGTCACATTTTTTTCATTTTATATTATTTCATGAAACAACCAATGAAAATATATTATAATAAGAGAAGTTAATGCGATAGATTATTTAAAAGAATCGATACAAATATTTTGAACGGATAAGTGTTTTCCGACTAATACTTATCGTGAATTCACTTACATTTCAATTAATTTCCTTCTATCTCTCAAATAAAAACATTTGTTTTCGAATCTTGGAACGTTTTTCGAAATCTCACGAATTTACATATTTGAGTCACAATGCTAACTTCAACCATGACATTATAAGGAAAATATTAATAAATATTAACAAGCGTCTGAATAAAGCAGTGAGCTTAAGTTAGCGCTAAGTTGTTGGAAAACCCAGCATTACTGTTTATTTGCGCTTTTCTTCGTAAAAATTTAAAAAAAGAGCATAAGTTTTTCCCACGCCATCAGACAAAACACGTGTAAGTCAAACACACTATCTCGGATCGTGAAATTAAAGCCTAGATCATTAGTTGATAAAACAAAACAAACACAATCCTTTCGAGGGAAGAGATGCACGAGATAACTCGCGAAAACTTCGCGAAATCATTAAAAGCTGCATAGAAATAATAAGCGCGCCTGATCTTAACCAACACAGTATTACCACTACGTTAAAGCGGTTCTTGAGGACATGTAGAAGTGAAAGCGAACAGCTTATAAACGATACGTCTCTGGCAGCGTGACGATTGCAAGCGCGGTCTTAATGAAATGTACGGGGAAAGGAGGAGAGGTGGAGGGGGAGGTAGAGGTGGGAAGAGGGGAGGAGTGGGAAGAGGTTAGAGTGGAAGGAGGATACAGTGAGGTGTGGTAAAAGTGGGCAGATGCACAAAAGGTGCGACAGCAGACGGGGAGGGCATGTGCGAAGGAGGTGAGGGAGGAAGATGATCAGGTGCGGAGGGAGGGGGGAGAGAGAGATAGGGGAAGGAGAGGAGAAGGGGATGGCGGAGAACTTTATGGGTTTGGAGATTGTAAGTAGAAGGGAAAGCAAAGGTAAAGGCGAGAAATAATGAAATATGAATTACAACTTACGTTTGAAAATAACTGCGATGATTATTGAAGGACATTGGAATTCTACAGCATGTACGAAATGAAACTCAAGGGAAATATTTTATTTTAACATTACTTATAACTCGCGATAAACGCTATATTTTTTATTTCGAAGAGTAAATGCACGATCAAAAATAAAATTTCCATTTATATGTCATCCTTAATCATGCATCCTTTCAACAATAGGCAGTGAAAGTTGAAGTTTTTGTATTTCTTTCACTATCACAATTATGAAAAGCAAAGATCGATACTAGCCATCCACTTACAGAATGAAATAAATTTTGTCACATTGTATCAGAATGAAATATTTTCAACGCGAAATTATCTGAATTCATCCGCTCGCGATTAAACGCTTGGCTCTGTTAGTATCTAACGAGCGGACCGTTATTTCCTCAAGCGATTATTGTAAATAGCATCACGAATGGAGTTACGATTCGCAGAAACGCTATTTTATGCTTCAATTGTTTTGCGGAATTCAAATATGGGACAATGAGGACATAAATATTAGTTAGCTTAGCGACGCCGATGCGGTGAAACTTTCATGGGGTAAAAGTAACAATTTTAGACGCGGAACAACTGCAAGGAAGGTATATGAGAGATGAATATCACGCGTTTTCAGAAAAAGCATCGATTAAGAGAGAGTTTTGTACCGCAATAAAGTTTGCTAATATGAATGAAATAAGGAACACGGGATTCGATGGAAATTTTAAAATAATAATAAAGAGAAGAGATGTGTGCACATCTTTAATTTGGCAGTCTTTCATTCCTCAGTATAGTTATTCCCAAAGTTTTTCAAATACGAGAAGTGGCCGCCAAAGAAAAGTTTCGTTCGTAAATTACGAAAACGTTTACAACTATTAAATGAACTTAATATAACGTCATGCATATACGGAAAAATCATGTCTGGCATTAACCTCATCATCTCTGCTCTGCTATAGCTTTGTTTTATCTCCGGACCATAGTCGGCCAGGGTAGGAAGGTGGTTAGAGAATCTGTTGCCGGATAAAAAACTCGCGAGTTCGAACCCTGTCTAGGTCAATAAGGTTTGTGTTTGCCATTCCCGGTGAGATGTAAGAATGGACTCGGTGGTTTAAATCTGGCTCCAAAATAAAGAAGAATTAAAGGGTCATGTTAACTCTGTCTTAATGCTCTTAGTAAAACATATGAAGATATAAAACGAAGAAAGGAATAGAAAGTACAGAAAATCACAAAGAACAATTTCGTGAGTGAGAGAGAGAGAGATCACGATGCAACATAATTACAAGCCACCAGGATTTTGGCCAATTACACTCACATTGGTATTCACGGGGAATAAAATTAGCCTTGAGCAGTACAAAGATATTGGTCATATGCACGCGTCTTTTTAAGGCCGCGAAAACCAACTTAAACAATGGAAAGGATATAGGAGACGATTTGTTCCATCACGAGACACGTCCGAGCGTCTAGTGATGGCGCGAATGCTTACGTTCTCGGCTAGAGAAAATAATCATTAAAAATTCATGAGATCCAACGCAAGGTTGGTTAAACGAGGAAAGTATTTCCACTTTAAAAAAATTCGCACATCTCGCACTGATGCAGAATTAAAAAATGATTTCCGTAAGTCTTCCAAAAACTTCGACTGGAGCTCATTGTCAATGAGAAAAGCATAAGATTAACAATACTCGCTCGTGAATTTATTATAGTGCAATATCGTTATGGCGTACATCAAGATAAAGCATTTCTTAAATGGTTTTCAAAATCCGTGCTAAGTTAGGTGATCCAGATGCCACATTTTCCTTTTAAGCTTTTTGGTAGTCATAATATTATATCTTTAGTGTTGTTTAAATTAAGTAGAGATAAGAGAAGGTCGACGATGGAAAAAAGCATACAGATATTGCAATAAATCATTTGACGATATAAAGCATAATATCTAGAGCCATTTTCTTAAAAATTCTAATGAGAAAATAGCAGATTTTCTGAGGAAATAATATCATAGTATAAAATAGGGAATTTTCCATACTTGTGTGTGTGTGTGTGTGTGTGTGTGTGTGTGGCCTTGCAAATCACCCTCTTGGGCCATACTCGGCTTAACTTTACTTACACAGCACTATTTCTCTTAAAAGCCAAAGATATACAACCCAAAACAAATGACACAGACGAGACAGCTTAAAATTAATACGATCATACGTCTCACCCAATTAAATAAATAAAAGGCAGATTACGAAAGACAGTAAAAGGGCTTCCCACAATCTGTAAATAAAATATCGGGGAGACTGTATAAGTGTCTCCCGGCAATAGTACAACGTAAGTATATCAAATTATCGGAAGGTTGTAAAAGGCACTATTATGGTCAGTACAATCTTAAACTATTTAAAAATAGATAGGAGAGTTATAAAATAGTTTCATCCTACCGCATACTAAAATCGTTTAAAATCATATATATAATCATACATATTTTGATCGCGCAGTAAATCCATCAACCATTTTCAGCATCAAGTACTTTCCGGTAGTAGGAAAATGCTCAATCCACAGAAATAGGTTGCAAAGGGATTTCACCGTATTTTTTTATTTCCTCCCCGTTATTTTAACGAAATGAAAAGAGGGCTCTTTCCAAGGAATCTATGGAGCAGAATCAAAAGAGCGAATCATCAGTACTGATTTCCTGGAAACAATTACCTAGGTTATGACCGGCCACACTCTTTGAGGAAAATGATACAAATGCCTTTATTAGACATAACTTCTTTCGAATTCTTGGAAAGAAATATTGGCACGATTATGACGAGCGATTACAAAAAGTATTCGACTCGAGTCTTTTTGCGCGTTTGTTTTTATGGCAATTATGGCAACTTCCCAACTTTTCTAATTGAATTTACTCAAAGACTATATTGCGACGCTTGGATGATTGGCGCGATTCACAGATTTCTTCTTGCTTTTTCCACATTTTACGAGGTTTTTTTTACGTTTATGAGTGTACGTTAAAACATTCCGATAAAAATGGCACTAAATAAAAGTTTCTATCTCCCTCTATTTAACGATCCCTCGAGAAAAATTAATTAATTGACCGAGCGAAGCGAGGTCTCTCCTGTTGATTCCATGTGCATTTTGTCTGTTTGTTCTACGATAACTGCCGTCTCGGTTGCCTGATTTTTACCAAACTTCGTGTGCATGTACAAATAACTTAAGAGTCGAATGCCTATGCGCAATTTGCGTTAGCGCATTGCGCTAATCCCAAATCCTATCCAATCGAAACTAAATTTGGCACGCACGCGGAAAACATCAAACGATGAAGATAACGTCAAATAAACATTTCTCTAAAATGTACAGGCAGCCACACAGAGGCGCGCAATGTGATTCTCCCCACCAGCCCTAAGTGGGCTGAGCGAGGCCGAAGATCCCGCTGATCCCCTAGTATAATCCTGCGCTGTGTAATATCATCAATTTAGTTATAATGTCTGATCAAAAGGCTGTACTAATGTAAGCACCCGGCGTAATGAAATGTTAGCTTGTGAAAGTACCATAAAGTAAACATCGAATCTGTGTAAAGATTTTGTTACATACTGGAAGAGGACGATGAAACGATTGAGCAAACCATGAGGGCACTTCGTCTACATGGTAGGCATCCTCAGTGGTTATAAAACAAACAATACAATCTAGGGTTGGAGGGTTAACCCTGAGAAAAGCTAGGTTGAAGCCGAGTTACGCGCCTGGTTTTATCCACCGTTTCATAGACGAAGAATTACCTAGATTTTTTATTGGATTTCACCCAGATGGCGAGACTCGGGAATTTTTATTCTTTTTTCGTAAGACTCAAATACTTTGGGAAAGAGATAGGTGTGGAAGTGACGAAGAATTTTTCTTAACGGCAGAAACGGAATGCCCCCTTCATAGAACCGATTGATTCAGACGAAGCGACAAACCAGCGGATGAGTGGACATCCGGAAGAGGAGGATGCATTTTTTTTTCTCGAAATACTTTTAATGCAACAAGAACCGGAAGTCGTTTAAATTTGCAGAGAAAATGAAACAAAAAGCGAGGGTAACGAGGAAAAAATATCGAGAATCGTCGGATGAGGCGCGGAGGGAAGCTCAAAACAGGAAGAGGATGCGAGGGAGCAAAGGAGGAAGTGACTCGAAGAAGATTCCGAGGCGAAAAAGAAGAGGATGGGAATGGTAAGGAGGAAGGGGGGCGAAGGAATTGGGAGAGATACGTTCGGATTAAAACGGTCGTATCCTCCGCCTCGTGCGTAAAACCCAGATCGTGTTTGAAATCCGCCCGGCCTTGAGCGTAAACACTGTAATTTCCTCCGTTAATCTTCCGCAATAACTGCGGGACGACCTGGCTAAACCGTGAACGCCGTGAAAAGAAACGTTTGATACCTATCGATAGAGTGGAAAATACGCAGCTGGCGCGAAACCTTCTTAAATTGATCGCCTTTTCGAGCCAACTTCAGAAGTACTAAAAAAATAACGGACGGTATTTTCCACGTGCGCATTAATGAATTGTAACCGCGGAAAATACGCAGCATATGAGCGAACTTTATACTTCAGTAGCGCTGAAAAAAATTAACGGTATTTCCCATATTCGCATTAGTTTTAACGGTGGAAAGTAACCAACCTTTTAGCGAACTTTCCTTCAGAAGTATTGCAAATAACGTACGGATTTCCCATTAACCGTCAAGAGAGGAAAAAACAGAAAAACCGGCCAAATGAAATTCAAAGTTCCTCTCATAATTCGCTAATTTCGGAAAGTTCTCGAAACGAAATCGTCCTAGGGATTATCCCGATCAAGATGATTTCCGCGCAGCGCGTTGCCTCAAAAGTTTTCCTATTCGGGAAGCTTTATCCAACCACGGAGTTTTAGGATTCTCGGAAACAAATTTAAAAACTCGAGGGAAAAAATCGGCGTTTCACTCCGTCACTGTGACAAAACTCGCATACATGTTTTTAAGGCGTAAAAACGAATGTCTCCACACCCCTCGTGTGACGTCACTTGCATTCGCAAACGCTGATATAACACACATTTTTATTCAAATATGCAATAGCGGGTAATTTACCTTCTGATGTGGCCATTTCTTACCGCCCACTCGGTTTTTGCCCAATAAGCTAAATTCCAACGTATGTCTCTCTTAAAAAACGTTGATCTCACTGTTTGAAGTATTTTCTTCGTCTTCAGAAAACGCCCACACATTTCATACGTGCATATGCATTTTTAGCAACGAAACTTTGCGAATTGTAAATTTTGAAAATGAGACATGGGCAAACTCGTCATGAAAAGCCAAATTGAAGCAACGCGCAGACAAATTATTCGTTGGAACTATCAAGTGCTCCCTCTAAGAAACGGAAAAAACTACGCAGCTGCAAACTGAAGCGCCCCCGCATATTGGTCCAAAAATACCCGACATCCGGAAGGAATACAAAACATTTTTAAAAAAGAATTCGAAGACGTGGAATGTGCCGAAAACCCTTTCAACGGAACGTGTTGACACAAAAAGTTCTCGAGTAGGATATTTTTAAAAAATCGAACCGCTTAGGAAGATCCTGTATAAGTGTGAAAAGGAGGGAGGCAGCAAAATTTTATAGCGCTATGAATTGAGCCTTTCCTACCGTGTTACACGACACAAAACCGCGAGGTGGTTATTTGTAGGTATACATACAATTTTGAAATTCCAGGATAAAGTTTTTTTTACGAATATTCTTATATGACGGAATCTCTAACATCTTCCGACAATATGTAACCTTTCTATAGTTAAACTAGCGAACATGATGCTTTCGCTTTGTCTCAGAAAATCTTCGAAAGTTTTGGAAAGCATTTCACAAAAAAATAAGGCAATATTTTAGTAGTATTTTCATTCAACGACCGAATTTGGCATACTAGTTTTAAAAATTTTGTTTTGACTGAAAATGAAATTATTTCCTTTTAACATAATTATACCGCATGCAGCAGAAAGTTGTCGAAAATACTTAACATCATTTATAAACAGAATCCATTTTCAACCGAATATGACGATCGAACTACTTCTTCTAAGTCTTCCGTCATTTCAGACAGTTTCAGGATATTAGCTTACAGCGATTTCTCAAACATATCCTGTCCTCCGCTGCCGCTTTTGTTTGCAGGTATTTCCGATCTTCATGGCGTCTAAGAACTTCATTCTTCTACATCCTCTTTCCCTTCAGACTTCTTTCCTTCTAATTGATGTCTTAAGAAACATTTTCTTCTTCGTGTATGCCCCATCCAGTTAGCTTTCCTTTGCTTATCAGTGTATTTTTCTCTCATTCTTTGTTGTATCTCTTGATTTCTTATTTTGTCAGCCGGTTTTATTCTCTGCATCCTTTTCTACATTTCAAAGATTTAGTATAATATAGATTTCTTCCTAAGATTCCGTATTTCTGCTCAGTTAAGTGTTATATTCTTAATTTAACACCCCATTGACCTTTTGCTTAACTCTTCATTCATTTCGCTGATCAAGGGTACCCTCCTACTGCTAAAAGCCGCTTTTGCAATACTTATTGTGGCTCTTAACTCTTTTGATCATTTTCCATCCGACATCAGAATGCTTCCCAAAGATGCGAACAAAAATGAAACCTCTTTAATATGCTTTAGTCAACTTCGATATTCATACTATGTTCCCTATCACTTTATAAATCAGGCATGCAAAACCCGAAGAAGCAGCAGGGCTGTATTAAAGCGATGGATGTTTTAGAACGACTCCATTAGGATAATTGTTTATGGAATAAATCGATCTGAAGATCCTATGCAGACATGCATAAGCTGTAATGTTGGGAAATTTTTTGAAACGAAAAAAAAGTCTGCTAAAATTAGATCTGCTACGATAGTTCAGTGGTAGCGTATCCGCCCGGCAAGTGGAAGACTCGGGTTCGATTCCCGGTCATAGCAGACTTTTTCTCGTTTCAAAAAATTTCCTAGGATAATTGTTGTTTAATAAGGGCCAGAGTTGGAAAAACAGACTTTATCTAAAATATTGGACGTCTATTTTACCATTAAAAATAATAATTTAGAAAACGCGTTCTATTGGCCTCAATGACAATGACAAAATCTTCTATCCATTTCACAAAAATAAAGTATTTATATAAAACCTTGAGCGATTTAGTTAAGACAAAACTTAGCATTCAGGCCGGAGTTTGACATACCTGCTTTCGATGATGAGCTAACTACGTTATGGATTTCGAATAAGTTGGTCGAGGTTAATGTTACTAAAAATTCAATAACGTTTCTCCCGCGCAAAACATTGCGAACATGACCAAAAAACTATATCAGATCGTTGATAAAGGGAATGATTTATCTTTAAACCCGTTGTTTTAACGTCAAGATATAAAGTCTTAAAAACTCTCAAATGATAGAATAAAACACAGACCACCCACGCAAGATAGACTTTAATAACTTGAACAACTTGTTACTTATCTTTAAGGTTTGAACTACTGCGATAGTCTTTATCTTCCGATTCCGCTTTGAATCAAACGTTTTAATCGAACCACTTAATAAAAATATTCGACCTACATATATCGCAGCAACTACACTTCGTCCGCAGAAAGCACATACCGCGTTAATTCGGACGCGATTCCGTAACAGCCGAATCCTTTTCCGAGCAGTTTGAAGAAAAAAATATCACATCCGGATTTAAGGAAAGCGATAACGACTCGCGTAACGCCATAGGTCGGGAGGACGAGATGAGCAAACGAGGAGTATGAGGAAGCTGAGGATAGGAAGCGGAGCTCTCCGTCGCAAGAGGCCCGAGCTTCGAGAGGCGGCTTCGAAGAACGTTGTGTTGTTGTTTCTACCTGGTCGGGAGGGAGAGAGAGAAGAGAGAGGAAGGGAAGGAGTGAGGGAGCAGAGAGAGAGGAGAGGAGGTGACCGGACTGGGATGGGGAAGTGAGGGGAGGTTTTAACCGAGAGTATAAAAGAAAGTCGACATTGGTGAAGGAAGAGAAGTCTGGCGATCGCGATAAAGAGGCCAAGTGAGGCCGGACGAGTGATTTCAACGCGTGCTCGGGAGGAACATCCCGCGCAATCGAAAAGAAGCAGAAGAGCAATTAATTTCCGGCTTCAGCCGATCCCAACGAAACCGAGAGTGGTGTCTTGAGAGACGTACCTTGAGGTGATAAGACCATCGTGACGGACAGATCCGTTTTGACGTAGCGAGTCCCCCGCGCTGCCCTAGTTCGTCCGAGAGAGGGGATTTCGGGGGAGAGGGTATTACGGACAGACAAAGAGGGTGAAGGATCGAGGTAGGATGTGTTCCTCGTCGCTTCCCGCCTCGGCCGTCATTATCGGTAAGTGAAAAAAATACTGGGCAACTCGTGTTTAAAGATCGTGATTCCGTCAATTATACCGATTACCATATAAGAGGCACCTAAGCGGATGTTTGATGTTAAGCACCCACTTATGGTAATGCTGATTCAACAGTGAGCTCATAATTGGAGTATTTCGATCAATTTAAGTTTATGCGCGATTGCTTGTCCGCGCCTTATTTTGAGGGCGCTAACAAAAAATAAATACGGATTTTGAGAAATCATTAATTTGATATTGATGCATACATAATTTTTTGTGGTCTGCCTGATAATTTTTCTGCGTGTTAGAATCACAAAGAGTACAGATCCCAGCAACATAGGTCAAATGCATTCCTATTAGAAATCAGGTAACATGTTTAACTATGCCCAATAATAAAGTTTAATGTGCAGTCGCCGTTTATTAATGTTTTCATGATATTATGACCATGGGAGTAGTCTAGATCATATATTCATTTTTGAGTAAAAATAAAAGCTCAATGTAATTTCATTCAGCATACTATGATACTAGTAAAGGGTGCTTGCATTTCATCTCACCTTGAAAAGCACATTAATTTTTCAGAGAGATATTTCATTATTAGAAATAATTTTTTAATTCAAAAGTTTTCACTTCGGCATCAATCTTCGTTCTTTCCTTATGGAACAATATTAGAGTAAAAGCAATCCATAAAATGTACAATTTTAAGAATATTATACTTTTTCCATTGTGGGGGGCTAATGCCACACATTTCTGCCTAATTTTAAAGTTGTAGCACATCTAAAAATGAAATAATATTTATCTAATTGTTTAAATTTAAAAAACATTAACGGCTGCAATAACAACTTCATGGAGGTTTTCAAATGATTATTTGTGCATGTGCATAGATGAATAATTTCAGCTCCCTAGCTCGTGTTCTAGAACCTAAGCGTTAATCTATTTGTTTAAACTTTAAAAAATTTTAGAAGCCGAATTAATTAATATATCAAAATTTCTATAATTCCTAGATATTTATTTTAAGGATTCTACTTTTACCAAAGAATTTCAGTTTCGTTGCACATTCGAAAATACATAAACCTTAAAAATTTGTTTATACATTTGCAATTTTATAGCGGCCGCATTATTTAACGTTTGTAAGATTTTCGAATTTTCTAGTCAATTACGCACATAATCCTACCCACACAAAATTTCAAGATTCTAGCTCATCTGGAGGTGCCTAAACATTTGTATCCCCCTATATATAGTTAATGACATCATAAATAAGAAGCAGCTATATAGTATGATATATCATAGATTAAAAATTACAGCAAACACAATGATAACTGTGAGATTAAAATAATTCGATAAATATACCGTGACCAAAAATTTACTGTTTTAAGTCAAACATAATTAGCATAGGACGTAGAAGGCTGAATAGTCACGAGAAATGTTTGGATATAAAAATAAATATTAATAAACCCTAAAAAAACTTCATAAAATTAAAGAATTCATTTATACATTTTCAAAGTTTAAAGTTTCATCCTGTTCAATTGCTGTTATTTTGTAGCTCAGATCAAATTTAATTGTCGTAAAATGCAATTTTACCTCATATTCCATTCTTACCAATAGTCTTCTTTGTTAAATAATATCATGTTGTGTCCATTAAACGTGTTTGTTACCCCGTTCAAATAAAAAAATCTTTCGTGAAATTTCTAAACACTTTATTTTTTTATATTTTTTGATACTTGAATGGATTATTCTTCCAAAAATATTTCTAAATTAGGAAGAATGCAAGGTTTCATCATATTCTGAATTTTTATTGTAACTTTGTAAATGCCTCGCAAGCACTGAAAAAACATTTTCCCAGGCTCATCCAAATTGAGCAATTTATTTGCAACATATGTAAAAAGATAGACTGCTAGAAACACTCTCCTTAATGGCTTTTGGCAATTTTTTCTGAAGTTGATAATAGAGATGAACAGAAAAGTAATCAAATTCGTCCATCAACCATCCTCTCTCTGGCTGAAATCCCAAAGGCGAACATCGCCACCATAAGTCAAGCTTCAAGCTTCGAGGCCTTATTATTTGTAAATAGTGTTCCTTGGCAAGTTGCCTCGTATTTTATTGTCTTCCTATTTACGCATGACACTGCTTCCCATAAACCCAGGCCGTGGACTTGGTTTTTTATCACGAATCTGCTGTAGTAAAACATATTGGTTACAGAACGAGGGATGGGATTCGATTTTTTCCCTTAAACGCACAATTACGCCACGCAACTAAAAATATACAAAAACCTGAAGTTTCCGCCAACGGAATAAAATTGAAAATGCCACGAGTATGACTTATGATGTTGTAGATGCCAAAATGCGTCTATATGAGGAAAAAGATTGGCTTAGAGATAACATTTTCACTTCAAAATTAATTGTTTTATTTTTGGTACTGTGGGAATAATTTTGAAACGAGAAAAAAGTCTGCTATGACAGGGAATCGAACCCGGGTCTTCCACTTGCCGGGCGGATATTCTACCTCTGAACTATCGTAGCAGAACAATTTTTATCGTTTCTGAAAGCGGATGTTTCCTTGGTTGGTACTGTGTTAATTTATTATTCCAATTATTTTATTTTTCCATGACCATTTTTTATTAAAATTATTGACGCATTGACGCGATCAAAAACGCTTCTAAATAAAGTAAGATTTATTTACATTTCATAAATAATGTTTTTAATTTTAAACAATATACTATACTGAAATATACAGGCAAATTAACGTCTTTTGAACTTGTTCGATCTAATGTGCAAATACAAACTATTTAAGGTTTTTAATTAGTAAAAACTATTCCATCTTCATTACATGTATTAGCTTATTATTTAATTGAGAAATGTTTATGAAATTCCAAAAGTTACTTTGCTGCGGCAATTGAATTGTTTAAAACCAGTGTTTCACAGCGCTTGGCAACTTGGCCGACTCAATTGCTAGACAGATTAATTTCTATTTAAACCAACACCTTGCATTTACATCGATAATGTTTGCGATAATATTCTCGCAGCATTGTTACGTTTAAATACAAAAACAGCATAAAAATAAATACGGTTATAAACAACACCCGTACTACAATGACATATTATGCTTAAGAACTTATTTTGAATCATTCGTAAGTTCTGCCGCGGCGTAAAGAGTAAATATAAACAAGAAAGCCAAAGTTAACCAGTATCATAATATAAAAAAATCACGCGATTGTTTTTTCGTAAATAGCTTATTGCCGTCGGAAGCGCGTATTTCAATCGCAAAAAATGTGACAGCTCTCCCACCACAAGGTCACGAACGCGCGGGGAGTGACAGTGAATCTTTTCCAGATAACCGTTTACCCCTCCTTATTGATGCCGTTCCTCGAAACTCGGCCTGCATCGGTTACGTCGAAATACAAAAAAAAAGGCAATTTTGGTCGGCGAATTCTTTAATAAAAAAACCGAGAGCGCCTGCCAAGACAGATTATTCCACACGCCACACGAAGGTGATATGCAAGCTAGCCTACTTCCATTTTTTTCCAGGCGGACTCCCTCGTTCGCTCTGAAAACCCTCGTCACCTGAGACAGGGCACGTCAAATTCAATGATACATCATCGCCGAATGGGCACTATATACTTTTCAAGGGAACCACGTGAGAAATGTATTGACTCAACGGTGCCTGCGATAGAAAAACATTAGATTTTGATTGATGTAATACTTAAGAAAATGTTTGCATTATAGCCTCATCAACGGTAATAAAACTGTTCTTATTTTTCAAGAAAAATAATAATTTGAACCTAAAAATTCTTTTAAATATAAAAACTAGCATATGGCTCTCAGAAAGGGTCTATATTGGGCTGCCGGTCATTTTTGACAGACTGATCTCAATTGAGGAGGATTGTACAAAGAATAGGAAAGGCATCAGGACTGGGAAAGTATGGAATGCGACTGACTGGTGGATTCGGTGGAGAGCCTTCATCTAGACTAAATACATAATTTGAACGTCGCATTGGATACTCCCAAGCTCATAAACTAAATTCGCAAACTTGAGAGAGAAGTGATAGTCTGCCGTAAATGAAGAAGTTAAATATCAGCCAGAGTAACTGTTTTGAATTAGCAACAATTTTTTTAAATTGTTAACTGCTAAGTTTTTACTTCGTAGTAAAAGGGCATCTTCCAAAATTTCAGGCTACGTCAACCCTCTTGAACTTTATTTCAAATGTAGATAACATGTCATTAAGTAGCATAGCTCCACATTATGAAACAGGATGATGAAGAAAGTATGGCGAAAATGAAATGAAATACTAGAAATTTAAAAAAGAATGTTGCATTAAAAAATACTTTATACTTTAAAAAAGAACTTCAGACGATAAATCTCTTAAATTACGGCCCCTGGAAGAAAACTGTGGGGGAAAATAGACATTACGCGTAAGAGCTAGGTCAGACGAATCGTATTCTGCTAGTTAACATCAAAATTTTACCTAATTTTTAAGTAATGACAAATATAAATTACTTAGGTATGGATTAAAATTGTATGATAATTTCATATTCGGTTGATAAAGTCAGTTTGTAATCTATTAGATTAAGTGCTTATGAAATTATTTTTTCCAAATTCTATCTGCAATAATTACACCAAACCCCCGCTCATTTTTCGCTAGGGAAGTCGTAATCATTGAAAGTTAATGAAAATAAATCATAAATACTTAACAAATGCGTTTTATAAAATTCATAGAATAATTGCAAAATGTGATAATTAATTATCATAGCCTTTCATTATAATAGGAGACCAAAACACATAATAAATTACGCCACCAAAACATTACCCGAGTTTTGAGCAAATATTCTATTTAAATGCGTGTCTATATATTTGGACTATTCTTTCGGATATTCTACAAGAGAAAGTCGAATAGAATCTGCCTCATCATCACTCGCTAGCTAAGAATTAAGTACAGTAACATATTCAAAACCAAGGGAGATAAAAATAAAATTACGCGCATTTGAGAACGACTAAACATGTAATATTTGGGAATTGACAAGCCCGTAACAAGTCCCATTTCTCAAGATCGTAAAATTCCTAATTCAAACATTCAACATTCGTCCCATGCCGTTAGTTTTTCATTTTTCCCTTAACATGAATCAAAAATTCATCTATAAAGCGACACGGGCGCAGAATACATACTTTATTTTCGTCGGCAGACTCTCCAGACGAATACCTACAAGGACTAGGACGAGAATACAAAATAAGGGGGACGTCATCTCTTATTTTTTCCACCCTCACCTTCCATCGCCGAATTTCAAAAGAGAAATTAAAAGCCTAAGATACTTCTACTTACGAAATAAAACGTGAGAGATTCGGGATAGGGTCTACGAATGCAACCGAGTGGAATACCATTAATATATACTTCATAATAACGCAAATTTTAAATAAACGTACTTTTTTATTAGTCTCCGTCAGACATTTTCTATAAATAATGAAAAAGCTCAATAATGCGTACTTACGTTCTACGAAATCTTCAATATAGCTCATAAAGTGGCCCTGACATCACATTTTCCCTTTACGATATATTAATTAACCAAAATATTAAATTGAGTATTGAGTAAATGATGTTTGACGTGTGATGAGATGCATTGCACATTTCTCGATTTATATAATAGTCCTTTTCCAATTCTCAATAATCTATCTGACAATGAGATCGAAACTTCCTTCTTCTTCCTTCGAAGTATCAGAGGCGCTTTCCATAAAAAACGGGTTTTCGCGATAAAGAATGCATTTAGTAACGAATATTTATAAACGGAAGTTTTTCTGATGTAAATCTCCATCTGCATTGCATTAATGAACGCTTATTAGAACTTACTAACATAAATGAAAGAAATGCAACGGCGAAAAACGTCAAAAGGTTTACTCAAGCGAATGAATGACTGAATAATTTATGGTAAATTCACTATGATACGTATAATGCGAACTTTTATCGCAATAAAATCCGAAATTCATTCGGTTGTATAAGTAGATATGCCGAAAGCTGTTTTATTTTTAAAAAAATTAACGATAAAATGCAGATATTTTTATGGAGGCACCTAATAAAATTACGGTGGAGTATTACGATTTTTTTCATTTTCTCCATCATTCTAATAAGCGTCCTCTGTATAACGACATTTCGGAACAAAGTAAAAAAATTCGAGGCACTTCATAACGAGATTTCGCCGCATAAAACAGAGAAAAAAGGAAGTTTCCTTTTCTAAGGAAATCGAGTATCTCAGTTGGCGTAGGAGAACCGAGACGATGGGAAGGCGCGAGTGAGAGAGAGAGAGAGACAGCGTCTAAGGTGGAAAGGGAAAAGAGGAGAAGAGAGGGAGAGAATAGGGAGGGGGAGAGAAGAGGGGGGGAGGGGAAGGAGAGACGCGACCGGAGGAAGGGGGTGCAAATGGCGCAGATCCGGGAAAAAAAGCCACGCGCATAATTCATAACGGGGCCGTAAGAGACTGCGCTGGACTGCGTGGAGGCCAGCGAACGCGAGAGATAGCCGCGAGAGTTAAGAAGAGAGGGAGTGAGAGAGAGAGAGAGAGAGATGGAGAGAAAGGTTTGAGAGGAGGGAGAGAAAGGTTTGAGAGGAGGGAGAGAAGAGGAGGAAGAGAGGAGGAGGGGAGAGAAGAGGGATGTGCTATGCGGGAGACGTAACCAACAACAAGTCATACACCAAATCATGAACTTATATCGCTTGCGCGCTCGGCATGTTCTCGGAGGCCACACGGAGAATCTCAAAAGAACGCTGGGATGCGCAAAAATGTTAAAACAAACATAAACGTGCATATGCACGCGGTTGGAATGTGTTGTGCGTACTACCCACTAGCATGAGGAGATCACGCTCGACAGCCATCAGTTTTTCGATCCGTGATGTAATGCAGCGGAGGGAATGGATTTTACTTTACAGGAACGCTTTAAAAAGATGTTTTATTTTAACGTCCTGTGCATGACGAACGTTTCGGTTGTAGATTTCGACTATATTACGAATGAAAACAGCTATAAAAACAGGTTCAAAAATCATAGAAGTAAAAGTATACGAATGTCTACTAGCATAGACGTAGTAGCAGACTGTAATGTCATGATAATTAAATAAATGCGGCCCTGATTACATTAAAAACCCTCTTTGTTTATGCCGAAAAATTATTTTGGCTAGGATATGTCAAATTTGATTTTTATTTTAATGGAAAAACGGGATTTGAAACCAGAGTACTGAATGGATGAGAACGTCCACTTACATAAAAGTAATTGCTGAAGGTAATTTTAAACGAACTCAGCTCAGATTTCATGGAATATTCCATTCTACGGTGTCATAAACTTGATCGGGATTTTAAACTAATTTTTACAATTATTTATATTATATTAACGGCCAAAGAGACTCTTCTGGCTGTTCTTTCCCACACGTCATCACGGAGAATGTAATATGCTTTACGCTACTCTTCGCACATTAAACAAAAAGACCATTTTAAGCGTATCTAATAAAGGTAGCATCCATGGTATAACCTTTTGGAAATAATTATTGCAGACAATTAAATAATTACAAAACGCTATGAGAAATTAAAATTACACAACCCAAATTTTGTGGCCCAAAAGAACTGGTTCGCTCTCTTGACCGCAGTACGAAGTTTGCCAAGGGCAAGGTGACCATGTTTAAGGAACGTGGGCGTTATTCACTTCAACGATGTCATTCACTCAATTTTATCTTATATAACTGAAAATGTCCTCTATATCGCATTGAAAAAATAATTCGTGGCGCTATTCAATGCCTTTTTCCGCGTGAGGTTTTTCGTCGAAGATCCTTAAATCCACTTTGACCAACACCATAAAAAGAAACGTTTCATTCCATTGGTAACGTGAAACTTTTTCATAGAGAGGTAGGATCAATTATTATTTTATTGGTCGCGTTATAAATACTTTATACCTGAATTATTTGTAATTGTTTAAATATGAATGGGCTTACAAGTATAAATTCAACAAAAATAATGTCTAACTCGAAATTATATTCAGAATCAAATCACTGAATATTATTTCTATTTCATTTTTTCCTTTTATAGATTCGTAGAAAATTATTGGACGTTTAGAAATTTCGTCATGTTTATTAATTCCAAAGTCATCTTCCAGTGAATAAGTTAACGTCTCCCTTGTAAATGCTTTTTAGTATCCTTTTATTAGTGGACGCGTACGATGAAGAAAATGGCATTGCACTAAACAGGACAAGTGTTCTCTTTTTGTTTCTAATCTAAAACTCGTGTTGAAATCGCATCCTTTCTTCTAAATTCCTGTGCAAACTAATCTAATTTGGCTCCAAATATCCATTAGCCATAATAGCAACTGGTGTTATCTCACCATTTTGCTTTGAAAATCGTGAAAAAATGTTCCGCGCGTGGCCAAAGACAGTAAAGAGAAGTGAGACACGGTGAATTCTTTGAAATTACAGCAATAAAAGGAAATTTTATGAGAGCCGTAATTCTTGGCCAAGGAGCCACCATTATAGTTCGGGTCCCATAAAAAGTAACAGTTCAAATTGCCGTTGCCCTTGAGAGGATTTTGAAGACGTTGGCTCAATGATAGCAGATGACCAACACTGCCCAAAGTGTTTGATGTCATTTGTTTACAATATACCACAGCCTAATTTCATCTCCAATTGATTTCGATAAATTTAATTTAATTTTAAATTTGTGCAAACTTCTAATATTTATGGTCATTAGTACTTGTGAGCATTTTTTATTATGTGAATGCATTCAAATAAAAGCGTAACAAGTTAAGGTAAGGAGAGGGGATTAGTGCAACACGACAATGAATTGCTTATTAATACGCTATATAAAATTCATTTTTCTCGATTTTTTATAATATTCACGGAATTAAACTCGGTTCTTCTTGCTCTATTTCCCCATCCCTCCTACTTCCAATCAGTCTCTTCACCAACCCAAACTTTCTCACACAAAATTGTGTACTTGCACAGAATTAACTCGGTTCTACTGCTAATGATTTTTTGAGACCAGGGCTGCACTCACGTTGATTTAACAACATGCAAAATTTGTAATTGATTTAAATAATAAATAAAACCATGACTTTCGATGAAAGAGAAGATAGCACCGAGAATGAGGATATGTATTTTTGAAATTACTAAAGAATTAGTCATTGTAGATTATAACTGGGACTAATAGTGAGACTCTTAATCTCTTGCATCAAGAATTGTCAGTTGAAGAAACGCTTCGCCACATCAGAAGAAGATGAGCGCTCGTTCGTGAAAGACAGGTAAATATGTACTTGAAAATTTATTATTTGGCTCTACATTTTCGTTTCTTCAATTAGGAATATTATGTCGGACATGTTTTCAAATTCCTAGATGTCGTTAAAACGCGATTATTATTCCTGTCTTTTAAAAACTCGGGTTTTAACGAGCTTTAGATAAGATGGATTGATAAAACATCAAAACAGAGAAAAGATAACAAATCGCGCAAGTGGAAAATACATACAGGGTGTTCAAAAAGTCTCTGCGCACTTAGCTTTTGTAATGCATGCAGCCATTATGGACAATTTGATAATCTAGCGAAAGTGACTTTTTGGACACCCTGTATAGCGTTCTATTTTTTATCGAAAGAGATACGAGTCTGCGAATATGAGTGTGTCGATGAACGAGTGTTTAAGCGTAGGTTAGAACACTTTCGTTACGAAACTAAGAGAGACGCATATGGATCCATGAATGTAGGCAGCTACGGATCCGGGTATATTGCGACCGGAGATGTTTTGTCCTACATTCTCTCCGTCTGCCCTTTCCGAGCACACCTCCACTTAAAAATGTTTCTCAATTCCTTAACGAAATGCAATGCATGCGTTTACTAACTGAGTTTAATCCGAGTTACCCTTCTACATGACTGCATCGCTACGACATCTCTACATATAGATTTAAATATATGTACTTATATGACGTGGCCAAAACTTAGTTTGGACATTTTCCAGCAAAACATAGTAGTAGTAGTAATTTATTTGATAAATTTAAGAATAATAATATGCATTTACGGGTTTAACATTTAAACAAACGAACCTCAGAGAATAGTACAACAAATGTAATGTCCAACCGACTTCATGGCTAGAATTCAAGTGATACGACAAACCCAGCAGCCACAAATGATCGAGAAAACCGAATGCGCATTTCGGCTACAAATCAGCCGCCGTCAGTGGTTATTCCTAAAAAAAAGGATAAACAACTGCTCTGTAGACGATATGCGCATCCGGCTTTCCCAACCGTTTAATTTTTTGCTAATGGGGTCATCTTCTTTACGTCCATCGCGTCCTTCGATTTATATAGTCTAATTCGAACTGCGCGTCTCGTTTCTTCGAAACTTCCGCATTTTTTCCGTGAACTCCGCTGAAAACAGAAAACTTCGATTAAATCCAACACTTGAATTATTGTTGTAAAATGGAAAACGTGACATCGCTTCGCTATCGATGCGAAACAAATCAACGTCACAGGACCGAATGAAAGTTAAAGCGATCATTATTTATATTATCCTCGCGTCCGCGATGAACTTTCGAGGTTACGGGATCGTTATATAACATCCGGGAGCGGATGGATTGCGTCATACACGAAACATTCGCGGGGAAGAGAGAGAGAGACCGCCAAGCCGAGTCACTGACCCAATTTTTTCTTTTGGCCCGTGGATCCGCGATGTACTTCACACCGTTAACGGGCGACGGATGTAATAATGAAGCAATCTCGCAGTTCTTTTATTTTTAGTGCCCCGCGCATTCCAATCAGAATTTTCCCTTTCGGCAGTCCGAACGGTTGCTTTTGATGTTCTCCCGGTGGTGTAAGCGGATGTATCGTATGGAAAAATGGCGGGGGATTGATAGCGCGCATTTCGCAAGATTCACGAGTTCTAGTGAGGAGACGGGTCTCATTGTCCATTGGTGAATAGCTGCAAGTTATCTCAATACATAGACATAAGGGAAAACCAAAAATAGAAATGTATAGGTTAATAAATAATAACTTAAAAAAAGCGATCTTAGCATTTCGTAATAAAAATGACCATCACTTCGAAAGATGATGGGCTTAACAATAAGATACTTTGTATATTTAGAAGCAATAGTATACGCAGCAACAGTAATTAATTAACAAACTTGTGAGAGCAATATGATGTAAACTTTCCTTATAAAAAAGGTTGGCACAATCGCCAGCCAACGTGAAACTTTTCGTACCATCTCATTGTTCCTGATGTAGTTTTGAAAACTATACACGTGTAAAAAACTTAATAACTATTTTTAAAATCCACGCGTCGAATTGATGGTGTATATTAATTTTCCTCGTCATAATTCTTTTAACGGATATGAGATTCTAAAAAATCGACATGATACCGGCTTTCAAAGACAAAATTTATACGGCAATCTAAGTCATTAGTTAAAAATTATTCCCACGAGATCAAATTACCACCAAAAACCCTCGAGGATTGATATGGGCTTTCCTAAAAGAGCTGAACATCCCGTAAATAAAACATGAAGTAATTCAGCGAAAACTCGCCAACCGAAACGGGTCGCATCAAAACCGTAAATTAGGAACATCTCTATAATTCTTACTTCCAAACAAAGCGCCGTCATTTGGCATCCTTTTTGACTCTTCGAATCCGTAACTGACAATGAGATCTAAGGAAAGGTCGAGACGAATTTCCACCGAATCGCGATACGCCAGAGATATATCTATAGACGATCGCTTTCCTTTATCGAAGCGAATCTCGACCGTAAACAAAAACTTGGATCCCATTCAGGATTTCAGCCAAACCGCAGACGGTTTGCATGTCTTTGCGGTCTCTCGCTTGATCCGTGTGGGGAGGAATCGTCCAATGACGGATGTCCAGTCGTAAATCAGAGGTGATGGAAGAGATAGGAGCATCAATCTTACTTCCACGCTACGTGTTACGGATGTAATGACCCTGCGTGGACGGACACCAAGCACATAACCCTAATAAAGACTGCGCGAAGGGAAAAAAACGCCGACAATATCAAAGGACTTTAAATGAAAGATTGCCTAACGCGGTAACTGCAATCAATTGACCGAGAAAGTTAGCGACTTCTTGAAAACGCAGAAAAAAATACATGCCCCGAGCCAAATGAGAATAGCAATTTCATAATGTTTGTAGTGGTACATTATTTTAATTAAGCATCCAACAAAAGATCTTATGCGCTAAAAAGCGGTGCACGGACAAAATAAATAAACCGTATTGTAAACAAGTCTATTGAGCTAGAAAAAATTCATGGCAACCGAGTTCATAAAACACGCTTTAACTCCTTAACATCATAGATTTATGAATTAATTTTATTTTTCATTATTCATATTTGCGGTGTGCTTCAAATACATATTTGGCTATCTTTTTTAAGCGTCTCGAAAACTACTATTTATACGGGGTTATTCGGAGTTTAAAATGCGTCCTCTGATATATCAAATATTGTTACTATAATCATTTCGAACATCTACGCAATTAAAACTCGAAAATTCTCCCTTTTAAGTAAGAACCACTTAAACCTGTCCCTTTGCCATTAATTAAATATGCGTTAAAGTTTATTTAGTTTTTGAAACTTAACTTCTAAGTGGTCAATATAGACCAAAGCGAAATTCAGCCAACAATTTTTAGTGTAGACCTCAGAAAAATCAATCAAGCTGTTTATGAGATGAAAGATATAGACGAGCAGACATTAACTCCCCTTTATGTGTTCACTTCGCGTACTGCGGGAAAATACGCATGCAAAACTAGCAAAATATTGAAAAGTTTCAATTTTTTGATGCAATCAAAGCTGACATATATCAAGCTCATTGATAATTAAGGTCTCGTCTGAACTCAAAAAAAACCGTGCCTCAATTTAATTTACGTGAAGAAAAACGTAATATACTGGAACCTCGATTGGGTTTTTCTCAGGAGCATATTTGCAGCATCAGCTGACCTTTGTCGCAGCACTCGATTAGTATTCGAAGAACATTCAGATGCCATTCATCAACGCCACCACAAGTTGTTTCACGCGGTTAATTTATGCAAGCTTCACGGATTTTTTCACATTGTCCATCTTCTCCGCCAAATGAATCCATTCAGGAGCGCAACTGACTTAGCAGGAAGACAACAAATCTTTACCGACGCGGACACGCTCGCGAAGACCCTTGTTACGGCTAACGCCTAACTAAATGTTGTCAAGGAATGCTCGTAAAACATAACTTTAAAAGACATTAATTCTTTTCAAGGATTTACGAAGTGCATTCGTCTCAGTTAGATGGTATCTTTGGAAAACTCGTCCTCTTAAGTAAATCGAATATGATACATTAATCCACGTACACACATGTTTAATTATCCAATTCCAAAAGATTAACGATCATTTGTTCGAATGGTCGAATGGACTTAGGATGCTTAATTTTTGGGGAGATAAAAATATCCTCTAGGGTTCACGAAATTAATTTAAAAGAGAAGAGATATTTTTAAACGGCATAAATGTTAATAGGCCTTTACGATTATTGATAATGAGTTAAAGTGTCGTATAAATATCCTCCGCTATTTAATTAAATTACTAGAAAATTATGGCTACCCGTAAGATTCAAACCATCGAGAAGATGATTTTTAAGCGTTTAGGCGAATCTTTACTGAAGATGACCAGAGGATGTGACAATCAAGACCTCTACTCTGTTTCCTCCTTGCGTAAGGGGGGTAAACTGCATGAATTAATGCCGTTTCATTAGATTCCACGCTTTCTAAGAACTTCCGCCGTCAACCTTCTGGAATTTGGGGGAAAAACTAAATTACGTCATTCGATGTGAATGTTTAGGAATGACCCGAAGCTTAATGGAGCCTTTGAACAAAATATCGCCAGAATAACTTATTAACAGTTATTTATAGACCAAACAAAGGACAGAAAAATACGCGTTCTCGTTAGCAATAAAAATCTTTTTTTTTTAATATAACATCGGCGTAATATTTTGACTGCGCTTTGAGAGAAAGAGAAAATATATTTTTAAAACCCGTCTCGACTGCTTGCTTTTAAAAAAGTCATGAGTTTTAAACTACGTCCGTCTCATTATTGGTGCGCTACCAGTGGTTGCGTGAAGAGCCGAAAGCGAAAAATGACCTCAAGAGAGATGGTGGATGTTAAAGCGCACTTTACGAAGGCCGTAAAAAATTATAGAGGCCAAGTGATAACGCAAAGATTAACGCGAAAGGATGTGAAAGGGACGCTTTCTCGAGGACTGGTTATAATTCCTTCTTGTTTGATAAAGGAAAAAAGAAGTATTTGACGACATAAGATAATTTCAGAGGAGGTAAGGAATAATCGGATTGCGATAAATTCTACGACTTTTGGAACAATTTCTTTTTAACGCATTACCTCCGCGCGAGAGTATAAGTAGTTCCTAAGTTACCTGGCTTAATTTGGGACGAATTAACCATTCCACACCATCATGAATGGGCTCTACCGTTCCAATGATATTTTATCCTACTTCCCTCTAATGTCTTTTTGCCCTATCCACGTACCAAACCTTCTTCACCAACCCTATTTCCCTCGCTTGATATGCCAAAGATCTTTGTTTCGACGTATTCCTTTCATCTACAGCTTCTTGACCACCTTTAATCCCTCCCTTGATAACTTCTCATCCTATTCCTCTTACAATTCCTCTACAGTAAAAAGTGTTTATAATTTCTATGTACTCCTCTCCATTTTTATATTTTTATCCACGTTATGTTGATCTTATTTGTAATTAACTGTTGTTGATACTTGGGTTACCTTTTGTTATTTATGTCATTGCAATAAGCCAGAACAATTGGCTTTTTATGGACCATGTTTAAAGAAATAAATTGCGTTTCCTCGATTATCGTAAAAGGGTACTCTCAGACATTAAATAAATTAAATGAAAATGTTTCATAGCTGACAGTTGGGAAACTCTTCATATAAAGTAAATTGAGTTGGACCGAAACTTTCACTCAGAAAAGTGCAAGAAAAAAGCCAAACCTTTGGAGCATAAAACAGGCACAGTACCCTGATTATTAACACACCATCGCAAATGATATTCTTTGCCCTTTCTCAAGGAAGTTTTGGAAATGGGATTAATCGGTTTGAGTTCAGGTTTTGATAGATTTTTTCCTCGTATTCTTCTGTATTTTATTTGCCGACACTTATGGATGGACGTTTAACTTGCCCTCCTCTATAGGCTAAAGTAGCAGGTTAGAATCCATCACCTGGGTAAGTGAAATAAGCCTCGAAGTGAAGTTAAAATTAAAATATTCTGACCGAAGCGGACGAACAATACGGCGATTAAAATAAACGCATTTTGTTTCCGATCCTAAACAAGACAAAATAAATTTTACGCCGCTATATCAATGATGCGCACCAAGAATCAACGCGGAAGAACACGACCAAAGTACGTCAAATAAATTAATGAGCGCCGTGAATAAGTTCGCGCAATCAGACGATATCAATGTGCACTTTCTTGCCTTTTCGTGCCGAGAATTGTGTCCCCACGGAGTGTTACGCGTGACGTTAAAATAAAGAAGAATTGGAAACTTTTGAATCGAAACGCTGAGACATATGGAAGAAGAGGAAACCGAGTCGTAAGAGGCCAAAACGTAAACAAGGTCGCATTGCGAACTTGATGCACCTAAATCTTTAGGAGATTTCGTGACTGAATCGCTGCGGTGCTGTTATCTTTCCCTTCCTTGCAACCTCGCTTGCATTGAGGACGCGTTAGGTTAGTCAGCACTTCTGATGCATAGAAGATAGAGATGGAGGAACGGAATGAGGTGGGCGTGAAAGGGAGAAGGATGGAAGGAGAGAATATGGATGCCGTGGAATGAGGTAATACGAAGGATTTCAATGATGTTCTTCTCTCGGAAAAACTACGAAGGCGGAAAACGTTTTTCGGTAGAGGATTACGTGTACGGGACATTTTTATTTGTTTCCATTCTTACTCGAATCAGGCGCACTCGCACGGGTAGCCTTGACTCAAACGGAATGTTTTTTTTCCTTTCGGTGTCCAACACCTTAAATAAAACATACATGCATAAAGAGCTGAAATTTTTATTTTTACTTTCGATTGCGGAATGGATATTAGTGAGGATGGAAGATCCGTCTTCTCGACGTCACACTTACGATAAATTTATTACGCTGGATTCTTGCGTAGTAACATTACATCAAGAACTGACATTACGAGGAGGATTATTTTTGTCGATAATATGCTTTCTCAAGCACCGCTGGCATTCCACGCGTACATATTTCCGATTAATATTCAAATGTATTCAATAAAATTCCACAGTGAGAGTTACCTGAGTAATTACAAATAATGGCCGCATTAAATCACTCTAACGTCGTCGGCGAGATAAATATTGTTAAAAATACCTTCGTTCTCGATTATCCAAACGAGGCGTGACTCATTTCATGCGGCAAATTTCAACAAGGAGACATAACGCGTGCTTTCTCTTAGACGACTAAATATAGATGGCAAAATGAGACGATACATCGAGGCGCAAACCTCAAGCAAAAACAAAATAAGGCGTAAGAAGTGTTCATTACGTAATTGAGTATGAGGATGTGATTTTTTCCAATGGCAACTAATAAGAAAACCGTCGTAGTTAAAAGACTCTGTATCCCGGCCTTTCGAAACATTTACATACACACACACACACACATATATATATATATATATTATATATATATATTATATATATATATTATATATATATATATATATATATATATATATATATATATATACATATATTGTATATAGTGTATAGGAAATTGTATCAAAAAGCTTATATTTTTGTATTAAGTAAACCCAATTTTTATCATGTAATTTGGGTATTATGCATTGAGTTGTGATGGGGGCCCGCTGCCACCGGGACCTGCTCCCAATTGTAGCGTTTATGTGAATAATAATAATAATAAAATTTGCGAAACTGGTTAGGACAAAATATTGTTCAGCAAGAAATGTATGCTCGATCCACTTCAACGCCGAAATTTTGGTAAATAATATTTCGTTTAAGGAGACATTGTTTAATTTTTTTTATTTCGCTAAATACGATAATTATTTTCCGTTCCACAAATATAATCCGATGTAAACTCTTTCAGATAACCCTAAATAAGAGCATAATCAGGTGGTTATGCATCTTAAGGGATCCAACACGAGCCATTGCATTTAACGGCGAAAAATGGTACGGAGTGTGCATTATTATGTACATCAATTCTACCCGTGTGAAATATTTTATTAGAAAAAGAGTTCGCAATCTAAAACATTTGAAATATTTGTAGCTTAAGATGCTCTTCTGGGAGAAATCACCTATAAAGAACAAATAACGTTCAAATGCTGAGCACAATAAGTGGTTATTTCAAACATGCCGAAAAAACTTTTTGGATCTTGAATACTGCAGGTAGGTATGAACAATAAGCAACCCTCTTTGAGAGTCTTTAAAAATACAATTAATTGAAATGTGTGGTTAGAAGCGTTCACCAAAATGATGTCAGTATAAGCCTTCCAGACATTAATTCATATTTTATGGCGAATGCTCGATTTGTTTATTATAGTGTTTCTTACACAACATTGTCAAGAAGAAGCATGAAGCCCAAGCAGTATACAATGAATCATAAATGTGGCCGAGGGTATAAAAGTGCAAAATTTGCCTTTCTCGCCTAACACGTATTTCCTCTAGGTAAAAGTTATAGCAGTAGTTATTTACCTTAAATACACCTTAACAGCGCATTAGAATTTACATACACGTATCATTTAATTTATCCATATTAAGCCACCGAAAGAATCAGAAATCATACTTTTCCCCGATGTTATTACCGCGGGGCGATACGAAAAAAAGGATCAAAAAAAGTTTGTTTTAACGTAAAAAATGGACGGTTTACCCGTCGATTTTAAAGCGTTTCAAGGAAACGCATTTCAAAATACAAAATAAAAATTCCGGACGCAGGATATCAAACACTCATCGACGCTGGGAAAGAAAAGAAGAGAAAAATATTTCTCCGACACCCATTCTTTCTCTCTTTGGTGTCTCTCGTTTCTCCCCTACTCCTCCCTCCCCCAGTCCCCCCTCCCTCTCCACACCTGTCTAAGGACAGTATTTACAAAATACTGCCATGGAGACCTGGCCGGCTGCCGGTATTCCGTCACTATCGTGTAATAATCCCGTGTCTTCTCAGCTTGCTGTCCTCATCAGGCCGTGGCAGGTTTTCATAAATACCGCGCTTCGACCACTCGGCATTTAACAAAAAAAAATAAAGGAGCGAAATAAAAAGAGACGCTCGGCGAGGGAAGCCTTTGGAAATGAGCCGCGAGATGGAAAATAGAATAAAAACGCAATCGAAAAAAACTGCGTGAGAAAGGCATTAAGGGGAGGGGGAGAAGGGGGAGAGGAAAAGGCCGACAGTCGGAATCTCAGGCAATGGGAGAGAGGCAGAGAGAAAAGGAGGAGAGAGAAAGAGATGGAAAAATAGAGATAAAAGAGAGAGGAAAAGAGGGGAGAGGGACAGAAAGTGAGGAGGGAGAGAGGATGAGAGAAAAAGAGAGAGGGGGAAAGAGAAAGAGAGGGACAGAAAGGGGGAGTGATAAAGGTAGGTAGAGAGATAAAAGGAGAGAATAAAGAGGAAAAGAGACGGAAAGAAGAAATGTGGGAAGAGAGAGAAGGATACGACGAGAGAGAGAGGGGGGAGGGAGGTAGAGTGAAAGAGGAAGAAATAGAGAGAGATAAAGAGGCAGCGAAAAGGAGAGAAGAGAGAGAAACAGAGATAGAGAGGGAGGTAGAGAGACAGAGAGAGGAAGAAATAGAGAGAGGTAAAGAGGCAGCGAATAGGAGAGAAGAGAAAGAAACAGAGAGGGAGAAGAGATAGAAAGGAGGGAAAAGAGAGGGAACAATGAGGGAGAGCGAGAACGAACGGAGACGGCGAGAGATAAGAGGGAAGGAGGGAGTGAGAAATAAATGGAAAGATAAATGGATATAGCGAGAAGTGAGGGTGAGTGAGAGAGAGAAAGGGGGAAAGAGGATTCCTGCCTTATTGGAAGCAGCCGATGCCGGCGAGTAAAGAGGAAACTGGAGGAGTGGATGGAGAAGAGGCGAGAGGGAGGTAAGGAGGAGGGAGGTGGAATGGGGACTCACCAGAAGGGAAAATCGAATACTTGTCGTGCGAGGCATTCCTTTCTATGCCGAAGTCTCATCCTCCTCCCTCCCTCCCCTCTCCAGCTTCACTCTCCTTCCTCCCTCCGCAACACATGTCCCACTCCCGGATTTCCACCCGGATCCTGGCTCGAGTGACGTCATGGCCCGCACTCTCCCCTCTCTCTCTCTCTCCTTCCCCTCTCGCACACTCTCTCCAAACGCCCGCCAGGTGAGGGACGGTAGCCGCTCTTCCTCAACCTCCCCGCCCTCTCTCTCTCCCCCTCCCTCTCCTCCTCTTACCTCCCCTCCTACAATTTCCAACTCTATCGCTTTCAGTACTTTCCTCCCTCGCACGCTCTTTCCAACTCATTTTTTCCAGTAACGCTTTTTTCCTCCCGCTCCGATTCTTTTCCTCCTCTTCCTCTCTTCATCTCCTCTCCATCATCCTCTTTATCACTCCTTTCTCTCTCCTGTATAAAACTCTCCAGTGTTCCAATACTCCTTTATTATCACTTGATGGTTCTGGCTGCCCTCCTCTTTTCCCCCTCTTTTCTTCGCTAAAACTTTCTCGTCTCTGTTTCTCATTCGTCCTTTCCCTCTCTTTCCTTTTTCTCCCCTTCCCATCTTCCGATTCCTTTTCCTCCCGTGCCGTCATCTTTTGTCGCGCCTTTCTTATGCGTTCTCTGCTTTTGTGCGTATCTCTCCCTCTCTCCTTCCGTTTTTCACTCTCCCATTCATATCCCTCTTTCATCTCTTTTTATGTATTCATTCCCAGTCGAGGAGTTCGTATACGCCAGATTATCCGTCAATTTACGACGACCTGCTGTGAACACAAAAGGCCATCGATATAACAACTATAAACATGAAATTCTTTCGGTAAAATTTGTTTGTTGAGGTAAGAAAGAAAGTCCTTGATGTTGAAAATATGTCGCGGATCAAGGCACATGTGTGGTGGATGTTAAACGCTTTTGGTATTCGACGGAATGATGATGTTAAAATATGGAGAAGCAAGAACCGACGAGAAAGAAAGGCGGGTAAGACAGGGGAGTAAAGGTAGGCCCTCACTGGTACACGCCGCGGCGCGGCAGCAAATATTCTTTCCATGTTATTAAATGAACCCGCTCCCACTGAAGCCGGAGCGCTGCACGCCTCGGCAACTTTTCTGCAGGTGTATGTACGGAAACAATATTTTCTGCTAACGTGCAAGGGCGTGCTTCGCTGTGCTTCGGTGTGCCTCAGTGTGAGTGGGTCTTGCACGCGTGCCCACGGTTGTCGAGGAGTTTCGTTAACATTCGGCAGGAGTCGCATGCTTCCGTCACCACGTGACTCGTGCCATTTCCAGGAGTCAGTTTCAAGTCAGTTCTTTGTGCTTGTCGCCTCTATACTTTACGATGTTTGACGAAGAGAAACTTATTTCTTCTGTGAGCAACTATAGAGCTTTTAATGATAAAACCGACAAGTTTTTCGATGACAGCCGTAGCCGTTTCTCTTCTTCCTCGCACAACAGGGAAACAATGATTATTTCTTCATTAAGAATTGTCACAAGCAAGCGTCCGTCTTTCACGATGTCACAAAACTCACTGCCTAGACAGTACCGCGAAACACTCCTGTAGTAGAAAACGTGCCTCTGCGTGCACGAGTGTGAATGGGTCGAAAAAACGTGCGGAGGCGCGCCGCGCATCAGTGGGAGCCTGCCTTTAGACATGAAGGGAGAGGGATGAAGTATACCCAATCTTACCGTTAACAATATCACGTAATCGTATAGTCCCAGTTGATTCACCTCTTCCTACGCGTAATGGGCATCTAAGAGGTAGTGCAATGAATAGCCGGATAGGAAGGGAGGAGAGAAATCTGGTGCTGGATTTTAGCCTGCTCTTAACGGAGAGCACCAAGGGGGCCAACGGCTTAACGTCCCTTCCGAAGGACGGAGTGTTGAGCGCAATCCTCGTTTCTCTTTCTCCCATTGGCTCGTCCTCGTCTCCTTAGTTCCAACACGCACAAATAGGGGGCCGGGCGTCCTCAGAAAATATCCTACAGGATTCGAATCGGGTGTCGCTTTAGCTGGCGGGGCCAACACTCCAAGCTAGAAGTGCACATCTCAAAAGATGACATGGGTCAAAATAGACCTTGATTGGACCTAGGCGAGCCACGTAATGAAAGTTTTGTATATAAAAAATTTAATTACACTATTGTAGATTCAGTAATTACCGTAACAACTTTCATATGCAATTTTTATGCGACAAAAATGAGGTGGCAAACAAATATAATTTACTCAATGGGAGATGTTGCATCGTTTTTCTCTCACCATTCCACTTATATTCGGAGTAATGCTGGCAATTGCTGTTCTTAGAATGTCTCTTAAACTCTGACCTGTCAGTGCTGAATGTTTAATTTCATTAGAGAGAATATTTGTTCACACATGCGATAAATATCCATAACGAATTTTACTTGTAAATCCTGCCGGGCAAGACAAAATGTGTCGGCGACCCAAATCTGGCCCGCGGGCCATATGTTGTGCACCCCTGTTCTAACCAATACACCACCGGCTCCCCAACAATATCACACGCAGCCTACTCGGTCCGTAAAGGGGCCCATCGTCGGAGGGGACTCGCGGAGAAATACTAAAGATATCAATTCTTATATTTCCCATTTGTTTATGATAATAAGTAATGACTAATAATACTACGCGCTTTTTTATTTTCGCATTAATTCTCCGTTCTTTTTTGGGGGATGAGGGATCGTCAATAATTCTTCCACCGAAGCCACGCAGTCGTAGCTACGCCGCTGATGACACGGAAATGATAAATCGAACATGTCTCTGGACTCGGAGATGGATTTTAATGGAAGAGCCTAAGCTTCTGTCGTATTTTCTCTCTTTATTTCTCCGCTCTTCCGCTCGTGCGATCCCGTTTGTTTATTTACGCTGCTTCCCTTCGTTCTACATCGCAGCGATCCGCAGCATTCTCAGTTTCGCGGCACACTTTCGAACCCGCTCGGTCATAGCGGCCCACCGGTCTAAATTTTACAAGGACGACGTTTGAAGCATCTTTATCACTTGATGGTCAATAACAGAGAATTATCTAACTTTCCTGGATATTTGGAACAAAATTACAGCCGAAACAATAAAGTTGTTGATTGAAATGGATCACATTCTCCTACTGAGAAGTATCTTTGTGGTAGTAGTAGTAGTAGTAGTAGAAGTAATACTAAAAATTCGGCCAAAAATTTCGTTTCAACAAAAATTTCATTCCTTAAATAACAAAGCAATGTGGTATTCTTCGTTTTAATTCCAAATATATGTACCACGGCACTTCACGTAATTCTTCCGTTGTACATCGGCTGCAGAGCCGTGTTATAGCTTACCTACAATAGACGTGTTCTCCTCAGTTAAACGAATTAAATTTCAGAAGTCTTCAGTTTAAATACTGGACAAGTAATTTACGCAATTGACAAGTATATCACTTACATCACGATAATTATTATTGATATGAAGCGTAAGTCCGATTGAATTTAAAGCGAAGCGTGTCTCAATAATGAAACAAGTTGGGTGTAAGAATGTTTTTATGGATAATAATGGTGGTGTTAACTCATTTAAGAGAAGGAATAAATAGATAAGATAGGTGTAGGCAAACTAAAATATATCTTAACAGTGCGGATTAATTGAACTACCCTTTATCGAATGGAATTATGATTGAATTATATACTCGATGATTACTAAGCTTTATATTTGTCGTCTACTGACAATTCTTTTAAGTTGGTGAGGGTGAATGGTTAAGATACAACTTTTTATTAGTAAAGATCCGCCTTTGTTTCTTCTGTCTTCTTAAAAATATAATTTTAATCACTTAAACGCAGTTTGCGCATACCAACGAGTGTGAATAATTTCCGTTTTCTTAATTCATCATCTCTTCGAAAATTTATGACATTTAAATATTCACGACCACTTCATTCATATCCTCTCGCTAAGCAGAACAATGCGAATGAGTTGCTTGTGGAAATTATAGTTTTAACGAAACGCTCTGATCTCTGTGGCAAATTTACAGCTCATTTATCATAAAAAACTAAAATTCTCGCTAGTAACAACGAGCCAATAAAAAAATAATCGATTTTCCTTGAAAAGCTGGTCAAACTAACACTGGTAACATTAGCGACACATCTACAGACTAATATTAACACTCAATAGGATCTGAGAGTACGGCGTGTATTGTCATATTGTTGAAGAAGTTTGAATTTCGTTTTCCGAAGAAACTAAATTTGATTGTCCGAATTTAAGTCGCTGGCTCAGTAACGATGGTGCAGATATTGGAATGGTGACTATTACATGTTAGCATCGTTCGCATAAATTGAAATAAAGAAATATTTTAACCTACGCCAACGCAATATGTTATGTTTTTCTAGGGAAATTGTCGTGAAAAAATGGCCGACGACCAATATTAAAATGTTACTGAAGAATAACTAGTATTAAAAATAGATTGTTTTCTCCTTCTCGTTTATAATACGATTATCGGCTTAGTATCATTTTAGCGCGCTTCGTCTTTGGACTTATGCAAACTGTCGTCGTATTTCCGCGACCGGTCCCTGCATTTTCTTTTCCTTTTGTTTCTCTCATTTCCCAAAGCGAGGCAATTCGCGAGTGGGACGGAGAAGAATCTCATCTCAAATTTTCCCGAAAAAAAAAGAAGAAAGGGAAGCGAAACGAGTGTTTTGAATGTGAGAGATTTCAACGCTCGAAGATGCAAATGCTATGGTAGAGAGAGAGAGCTGGATTTATGTTAACAACAACGGTGAGGCAAGAAAGAGAAGAGAAAGAGGGGGCGGAATGCGTAAAAGGACGCTGGAATGGCTGCAGATGGGACGTGGAGAGTGCAGAGAAGAAAGGAAGGGGGGTGGGATAAAAGGCACGGATGTCGGCTGAGAAAGGGGAAACATTAGAGGGAGACCAGACCAGTATGTAAATACGAAAAAGATTGTGCGACTGCATTTCTTTTTGTTTTGCTTTGTAAGGTTAATTTTCGCCATTCCGACCTCGGTGATCGGTATAGCATGCAGATTGGCTAACCTTTGTGGTATTTTCACGACTAGGTCTCGGGTTCTTGCCCCATATGGAACGACTAGGCCTCGGGTTCTTGTCCCATGTGGAACGCCGCTTTCAGTTTTGTGGGATTTTACGCAGGGCCAATACGCAGATCTTGCCCGTCGTGTTAGTATGGCGTTGATAAGAGCCATAAATGAGTATAATAGCAGAAGTGAATGTTAGTTATTATTACTAACGGCTTGCAACGCAGATGGTTATATTCGCGAATGCCTTTGCTGTTTATAAAAAGATGTATACGATCCATATATGTTTCGGTTTCGATCACCAGTTTGCCCATTTCCTTACATACGATTCATAGATTATCCTTTCCACGCAAGATACTTTTGTGCATACGCGGAAATTACTCGAAACGGCTCTCGATGTACAAATTTACAATGAATTATATCGAAAATTGTTATTATCGAAGATGGTCTCTTCTTTTTACATTTTGAAACAGCATGCCAAATATCTTATTTCATCGCACGGTTAATCATATAAGGATGTTTGTGTTTTATAATTATTTTTGATAAAAAGATATAACCCGCATTAAGCACCCCTGCCTATATAAATAACTAAAACCTTACTTAATCTTCTTGTATCGCAGAAGAAACCTCACATTTTTTGTAATAATCGACGTTTCGTCTCGAAACTAACATTCAAACGGACGCGGAACTGGTCGCCGCTCTTCGCGCATGCGCGTAGCATACACAATTAAATAAATAACAACGTTCCAGAAAGCACGCACTACGAGTTCTCTGTAACCTAGAACATATTGCTTATATAGATAACGTCTCGTTGCCCCTGGCTAGTTATAAAACTATAAAAGTCAGGTACCACCACGAAACACGGCAGAAACATGATCGAAAAATAAAAAAATGCCAAGGCGATCCGCGTTGTGCCTCTCCCCCCCCCCCCCTGTCCTTTCTCCTCCCCCTTCCTCGAAGCCTTTCCGTTGCGACACAGTCAGCCGATCCCCCAGGGAGGCCGTGCACTTGAATTTTCGCCCCGCCATCGTGAGGGGTGAGGCGGTAAAGCAAGCAAGGCAGGCATGTCGCGTCTCACCTCACGGAACTGCCTCCGTGATATGAAGCCGCCGATTGCCTCCCTGCGGTTTTCGCGCCGTCATTTTCCCTCGTCGTCCTTTCCAAAAGGAGCTCCTTAAAAGACGCTTTAAGCGCACGTGTCTCGAGCGTGAGGTGCAGTACGCGGCGCAAGCGGACTCGATCGAGCGCTCGGAGAGATTATGAAAATGGCTGAGAAGTTATCGCAGGAGACGTTTTTTACGTTCCCGCTTCCGTATATTGACACCAATGTCTACAGCTGAATTACTAAGTGACTGCGTATGAATCCTTTCTTAAATATTTGTCTAAGTTTTTTATTAGACTTAATGAGGTATTTAAGCTATAGTTGACGGGATCTCAAACTGAAACGAGTCTTGGCATTATGAAGTTGTTTTATTTAGTTATTACTCAGAAGCGAAAGTTTTGACCTAAACGCAACGTAAAATGAAAGCCAGTTACTTTCTCTTTGAATAAAAAATTTGAAGCCTTCAAAATTAACAAAAGAATTGTGCATCTACATCAAATACACTTAGAAATTAAATATCTAATAAGTTAACGGGATCGAATAATTTAAATGAGGCTAATTTTTTCTAAAATAAAAATGCTAATAAGCTTCACGTTCAAACATTCTCCCATGTTTGAAGCTGATAAAATATTATATCAGTAACTTCTATTAAACCACTGTATAATTCAATGAATAAAATCAACAGAACTCCCAAGCAACCTGATGATGAAGCTCCTAAGCTCTGGCAATTTTGTTTTTAAATATACCGTGCCTCTATAAACATTCCTACTTTTGTCCATTTGATTCCGATACTTTAAATTCTCTTTTAATGGGGATTTCAAATATTAAAGAATCTGATGTGGCCACCACATGACTTTCTCCATATCTGTAATATTTCAAAAAGTTCCAAATAGGTTACATAATAATAAATATTTTAAGAAACTGCGAGAATATTTTAGACTTTACAAAGAACAGAAATAAACTCAAACTATAGCCTTCTGATATTGGATATAGCCAGAAAGTTCCAATAATTAAGAAAAGAAAAATGAGCGTTACTAAGACGTAACTAAGCGTAAAATGTTAACAATAATCGTCGGTAGGTGGTGTGGTGGTGGCAGCTAAAAATATAAGATATCTCATAAACAATGCATTATATAGGAAAATGTTTCAGACAAAGGTTGTAGCAAAGTAAATTTCTTACAACTTTTATTCCAGTACATTTTTACATTTATCAAATATTAAAGCAAACATTTCAAAATAACGGATAAGTGACAAGAGTAAACACCCACTTCCGGTTGACCGATTTTTACCAAAAACTAATCAATTTTTGTGACTTTCATAAAAATGTTAAATATAAAATTTTGCATTAACCTGACTAATAGTTTTTGAGTTAGAGCGCCCACAAAAAGCTGTCACATACTCATACACACACACACAGATATCATCGAGAAAATGTCAAAACGTGTTCAGGGGACCTCAAAACGTCTATTTCCGTTGAAATCTCGAAGTCGATTTTTTTCATGAATAAAATACTTTTCCCTATACTACGTACGTCGTATATGGAGAAAGTAAAAATAGTACGCAAAATCTCCCAAACAATGAATGAAACACGTATACACCAGTATAACGTAAATTGTGTCGACCTTCTTGATTACTTCATTATCCCAAATGCAAAATGTTACGGATAAAATGTTTATAATGCATACGAGGAAAATATTTGCAATATATTTTGTTCATAATTATTTTACATTACATGGAGGTGGCCTGTGATATGCAATACTTCAATGATAAAATTACATAAAACCAACGAAACTGAGTCTTGTAAAAAATTATTTTATTTGTAGAATTATTAATTCGACAAATTGATACGTTAGGGAATTCTCGCATATCAATTTGTATAGGTATATAGCATTTTCAAAAGAGTTTTACTTTCTCCATACGTTTTGAAGTTTGAAGTTTTTGAAGTCATTCTTCGAAGTTCCATTATCATTATCATATCAGAGAATATGAAAATCGTGAAAATCAATCGCATATAGATTCTGAGCGAATGCAGGAGCGCGTAACTGGAATACCTCCACTCCGCAAGCCCAAATATCTTCTTGTTGAGAAGACTTTTCAAACAAAGATATCACCCTAGTTCAGGGGTCGGCAACCTATGGCACGCGTGCCAAAAGGTGGCACGCGAAGAGCTTTTACATGGCACTATATTTCAGAGAAGAATTACAAAAAATACGTATCTTTAAATTAATTCTATTTTTATTTCAATTGTAATCAGTATTGTAATTATACCGCATTACATTCAGTATATTTTTTATATACGAAACACTTTTCGTAAGGGTTTTTGGATCAAATGAATTTTAGGGTGGCACGCGCGGAGTGTCAAAAATAATTTATATTGATAAAGAGTGGCACCCGACAGGAAAAACGATGCCGACCCCTGCCCAAGTCTATAAGAGAAAATATGCAAAAAAACAACTTACATTAACGCGAAATTTGCAATCAGTTTCCCTTCCATGTTGACACGCTAGTGACGCACCCATGAATTTAGACTGGCGGAGACCACTAACTGCTGTAATGAAAAATATTCATACTAAATAAGTAAACATCAGATTATTTATGACAAAACATGAGTTATAATTTACTAAACATTTTTCCGATGCATAAAATTCAATAGAAATTTCCTTGGAGTATTGTACGTGAAAAAATCGGAATCTTTAAGGAGCCCGTGACCCCCTCCCCACACATCCAGGCCCTTTGGTCATGACGTACGATCACAAAATAAACTCGAGCGAGGCGAAAATTTTAAAATATTTCCTTATCGTACTTTACATCAACCGTACGGGCTACGGAAAAATTCAGCAACCTCTTAACGGCAGTAACTTGGCGTTTTCAATGTCGTTATTTTTCCGTCTCCAGCATGTAATATTGGTAGAGTTCCGGAACCAGAGCTGCCTTGAGTGGAAACGGCGGGAGAAAAGGAAAACGACAGAAAATTAAATTGCGCGCTTTTTAAGACGAAATGATTTATGGAGAAGCAGAAAAAAGAGGAAAGGAAAGAGAGGGGGAGAAGGAGAGAAAGGGGGGAGAGGGGAGAATCACGTAAGTGATGAAGCGCCCGAGGGGCTTTGAAAAGGGAAAAACAGAAAGCTTTTAAAAAAATCTCTTCCGACCCGGTAGATTATTCAAGGGCTGACTTAACGCAATCATTAAGCACCTAGTTTGTGTGTTTTTGCTTTTACCGGCGATTGGTTGATACAACGGCTAGCGTCCTTAGATTTTTTTTGACTTATCTCCCGCGCCTGTCTTCCTTTATGATGTTTTAATGGAGGTCGTGAGAGATGCGAAGCATATAACGAGCATCTTTTAGCGCAACGGAGTGTGAACTCGCAGCCTCTCCTGGAGGTGGCAGATGAACTTTAATCCCTTCTCGGAAGGTACATCAATGGCGGAATTTTTACAATTGCCCCAGGGGCGAATATTCATCGTAAAACAAACGACATGGTGGCGAAAATGACTTTCGAGCTTATACTAAAAATTGACACTGCTTCACGAGGTGGTAATCAATTATTACCCCAAATCACTTTATTTTAATTTTTGAAATCGCAAAAATATAACGAAATTCTTGTTTTCTTCGCATTTGACAGCTTTTCATTATTCTCCGGAGCATTTGTTGAAACGATCCTTGATAAAGGAGAGCGATCGTTGAGTCTGCAATGCATGAACAAACTAAGGACTCAGAAATGACTTTCTTTCCTGCCTATTGACCATAAGGTCGTTGGCTCGCGTCCAGAGCGAGCGTATTTGCGACGCATCATCCTGCCTCAAATGACCCTCATAAATCTACCATCTTTGCATTGCTCAAGATGCTAGTAAAATGACGTTAGTATGCATAAAACCGAGCAGATAAAATAAACAACCTGTTTCCCGTGTACAAGGATGCTTTGACTTTGATTGTCGATTTTTAAGCGTATACCTTGATCGTCGAACGATACCAGAACGACAAATTGTTTTAATAGTAAGAAGTTCATGATGGTATAAATTTTACAATGTGTACTTTGCATACCCAATCGAAGACGTATGCATCTTAGCTCATATCGAGTGCATCGATGATATTTCTCGTTAAATTAACCCGAGTCTTATTAACTTATTTCAAAATTTATGAAAATATATTACAATCAGATGTAATTTGAAGTCATTTGACAAAAATATTATTCACCTTTTGAAATCGATTATTGTTCACTCATTTCAAAAACTCTTTTAGATAATAGATTTTACAAATGGTAGTGATAATTCATACAAATATCATCATCATCATTGGTATTATCCGCGATTATACATTAAACATAATTCTCCATATTCTCCTATCCTCGGCAATTTTCTTCGTTTTTAAGAAACTAACTCTCCAAGATGGAAAGTTGAGGAAATGATGTGTTATGCATGTGCGCATAAAGCTTCAACTAAATTTTGACATTTGAGAAGGATAAAAAATCCTGTACTTGACCGGGAATCGAACCCGGATATGGTTCTCGAATTGGGGTATCGAATTGAGGTATCGAATTGAGGTATCGAATTGAGGTATCGAATTGGGGTAACGAATTGGGGTATTTATGCTGAGGAAGGACTATCTGAGTAGTAAACCTTCACTTGATAGCTTAGTTGATTCAAGCACCTATCCGGCAAGTGGGAGACCCGGGTTCGATTCCCGATCAAATACAGGATTCTTTCTCCTTCTCAAATGTCAAAATTTGGTCTAAGCTTTATGCGCACATGCATAACACGTCATTTCCTCAACTTTCCATCTTGTTATTTGAAGTCATCTTACTTGCTTGGGATAAAGTAGGGTTTTTTCCGCGATGCCTCTTTGAGGACGTTCAATGTTGAAGGTTTACTACCCAGATAGCCCTTCCTCACCGTAAATACCCCAATTCGAGAATGGAGAATCAGGCTGGCTTGATAGCTTAGTTGGTAAAAACACCTATCCGGG
Source organism: Tanypteryx hageni (assembly GCA_028673005.1). Classification (NCBI taxonomy): domain Eukaryota; kingdom Metazoa; phylum Arthropoda; class Insecta; order Odonata; family Petaluridae; genus Tanypteryx; species Tanypteryx hageni. Next base: position 74,914,185 of record CM054114.1, read on the forward strand.
TTCGGTTCCCGGTCAAGTACAGGATTTTTTCTTCTTCTCAAATGTCAAAACTTTCCTTTACAATTTTTCTGTCAATTGAAACTTCCCCTTCCTTTTCCTCTTCTACATTTAGGGTTTCATTCAATCATATTTAATCATGGAGCCTCTCCTCAGGAAATGTCCAATTCAGTTAGCCTTCCTCTTTCTTACAGTTTATATTTTCTTTCCATATCCTTTTTGATACTTCCTCATTTTATCTTAGCATTCTTTTCAATGCACACATTTCCAAGTTTTCCAAGTGTTGCGTATACTTTTTCGTAAGAGTCCATATTACCGAGCCACGTAAGGTGATACTCCTAATATACCATTTCAGCAAATACATAGATAACCTACATAATTATTTAATGCATGCCTTTATCGACGCAGTGTAAAATAGTATAAACCTTCCACAAATATTCTAATGCCAATGTCATTTAAACATGTCCATTTAGTACGTACGCCAAAAATCAGCCATTTTCGACCCTCCTCCCTTATTGCATGGTGTACTTTTTCCTACCATTCCTCCCCTGCGCGTACGTACGTTAGTGTTTAGTACCCCTCCACAAATGCACAAGTTCGCCGCAAAAAAAAAACAATTTTTGTAATTAAATTACGAACTTTATTTATTTTATTTATTTATAATATTATATAATTATTATATATAATATTAAAGTTCATAAAAATTGAATCGGTTTATGCAAAAAGGTACTCGGTCACAATTTTTGGGAAATTGAGTTAAGGGTGACTTGATGGTTTCTGACGCCGTCTCTTTCAAATCATGCAAAAAGGAATTGTTCAATGTGCCCGTTAGTGTAACATTTCCGTCCCATTGGTGGTGTTCCACGCAAAAAGGTCTTCAGTCCAGTTTTTTTTGTTTTTCTCGGATACTTTTTTTGGACTGATGCCCTTTTTGCATAAACCGATTAAATTTGTATTTATACTACAGTGTTCTGTGAAGTTTAATATTAGAGAGCAGAATTTGATGTGCCAGTTTCAATCACTTAGAGACTAAAAACTAAACGACAGTTTATCTCTATATAGTTTGCTTTATTTTACGTGCGCACGTACCACTTGGTCTTATTCCCTCTTCCCCCTCCATACGCAGAGCATACGCAAACTTCAAACCCTCCCCTCCCCCTCCGCACTAAATGGACAGTCCCTTATGGGAGGGGTGGCCAAACTGAGCCTTAGAAGGAGCCACAATACTGCAATGGACATCACCGAAGAGCCGCAGTAATACGTAATGTTCTGATAAAATATATTTAACACTTAATGTTAATATAATATAATAATACAAAAATTTACTTTTTAGTCGGACTTTTGGCAATCTTTGACATCAACAATTCCCTTATGCATTATAATCGGAAAATGACGGTATATGTAAGGTAGCCCAAGTTTTAAAAGAGCCGCATGCGGCTCCGAAGCCGCCGGTTGGCCACCCTTGCGTCAACTTCAGTAATGTTCTAACAATTCGCCGAGCTGTCCGTTGCTTTCCTACTTAAGAAATCTAAAATACTATACTCCTATAAAAATGTTGAAGAAGCTTTAATCTGACACGGAGTTGGAAACAAAGCAATTCTTTCGACGAAAATGAAGCTTTGAATCGAAACGATTGCTCGATGTTACTCGAACTTTTTGTTTCACAACGTGTTTTCTTATTCATTGTTTTGAATCACGTTTATTCGTTCAAGAAAGAACGTAAAAACTACCAAAATCATCCTCGATTATATTACCATGCTCTATAAGTAATTTAATATATTATGACGATTACTTATTTAGCCTTTGCTTCTAGTCTTGCATTAATCGAAACTTATGGAGAATCATTCCTTTTATCGATAATTTCAATGAATCCTGTGGACTGTTTTAACTAAAAAAATTATCTTCCATAATATAGGTAACCTTATTCAGTTTGCCATTTAATTATTTAATGGTAAAGTTAAACATCAAAAATTATTTTAATGATTCTAGACTTTTATTTGCAAAAGAAGTCAATTAATTCGCTGATGAGACACCACTGGAGTTATCTTTCACCATGGCAGCATCAAGCAAACGTCATTTGCAGTAAAAGTATTCTCTAATTCAGTGTAAATCAGTTGATAACTAAACGAATTTTGCACTGGCACCATCGGAAACAAGTTCAATACAATCCCAAACTGTCTTTCTTTACTGCTTCTATATTAATTTCACGCCTTTCCAGGTAGTTTTACGAACGGAATTGCGATTAAAGCGAATAAGACGATTTTTTTAAATCCTCCACTTTGCTGCGCGGGAAAAAAACTCCCGAAACTTGACGAACGGCGGAACCACGATGAAACCTACGTAACCACGGTCAATAACCAGCGTGGAGAGATGGAAAAAATCCAACACCCCCGCGACGAACACGCACGGCAGAAACAAAACGCAATCGCCGAAGCGATCTAACACACGAGTTGAATGCGAAACCCGCGTGAGCTCGATCGGCAACCGTTAGGGGAAAACGAACGCAATCGCTCCATGCCGAAAAGGAACGCTCTTTACCTCAATCCGAATTAATCTCGGCGCTACAAGGTTGACACCGTCCCCGTCCGATTCGGAGGGATTCGGGAAGGGGTAAAAAAGGGGTCGGCGGAAGAGGGAGGCGGTGGGGTAGGGGGAAGAAGGGAAAGGGGAAAGGAAGGGGCGGCGTGGGAGGATGAGACATTGGGGGGGGGCCTTGGATAGTAGTCTACCCTCCCCCCCACTCCTCGTGCTCATCTCCCGGATGTACTATGGAGAGCTCCATGGACCAAAGTCACGACGTTGAACTTTTAGAAGCGGAAAGGGTGGCGGGGAACAGGTAGTGGGACACGGGAGTGGTGGGGGTAGGACTGGCTTCTCTTTTTTTTGTGGGGGCCATTGAGGATTTGTTGGATACGTGAACATTAAGGTTGCCGCGAACCTTCGGAAAACGATGCGTCTCGTATTTTTTAAAAATCCTTTTTGGCACACGCAAGACCGTAAATATGTTTCGCCTTCTCCTTTTAGAAAGGGGAATAGGTTAATTTTGAGATTTACGTGCGATCTCTAAAAGCGACGGTTGGAAACGAAGGTCTTTTACGCGTGTCCACTGGAATAACTTCCGCGCGTTCACTCAAGTTGGACTTAAAAAATTTTTGTCTCAAACTTACATTACGCGCGAGGGTCTTCCGTTATCAGAGTATTCGATAAGACCGATATTAATTTATTATGCGCCCTTAAGTTCCATATTAATTATTTTTTTAAGTCTCACGCCAGATATTTACAAGCTTTCCTGTGGAAAGAATAATTTGCATACGTTACATTGTAGTGACACCTGTTCCACTTCAAACGAATCGACCGGTTTCATTTTATACAACAAACACGGATATTATTCGAAAGTATGGAGAAAATAAATAAAGCCGAATCATACCATTTCAGTTCAGAAATAAAAGCCGTTGTCACTAAGAATTATGCGTATGTAAAAAAAACAATTAAGTAAAACGGTTTTCAGTGCAGAGACGAAACTCGATAATTTTAATTTCAACAGCAAAAGTGCGAATATCACTCACTGATGTTTCAGTTTTGAGTCGCCTTCGGAATATTTTGGAATGTAATTTAGCAAGGTGTACTTGCAAAAAAATTGATTTAAATGAATTTTAAAATAAATTTTCTTCTTTGACGGTTTGTCGAAAATGTTCCTCGCTCAACAAGGACTTGTGATCGGTTAGCATCCTCCTACCTCACCAAATATTCTTTCTATGAATAATTCTTCCGCGACAAGATGCCCGATTATAAGGCGTTTCATAAAAAAAATAACGCTTATTAAATTTGATCCTTAGGCCTGTACACAAGGGCTTTAACGCTGTATGCATTTTGATGGAACTAATTTTTTTATGAAAGTAGAGGATAGATGAAATTAATGGATCACATGATCCCTATGCTTCAGGCATAAGCTAGAATAATGGGAAATTTGGAAATAGGAGGATAATCTGCTATGACGAGGAATCGAACCCGGGTCTTCCACATGCCGGGCGGATATTCTACCACTGAACTCTTTGAGGACATCCGTTGGGCCTGGTTGATAAAAGCTTGGCTAGCCTGGTCCTAGCCTAAGAAAACATTCCCGTTCTGAAACGAAAATTACTCGGCTACGATAGTTCAATGGTAAATCCGCCCGGCAAGTGGAAGACCCGGGTTCGATTCCCGACCATAGCTGACTTTTTCTCCTGTTTCCAAATTTCCCAAAGTAGCGGATGTAAATGAAGTATTTGGATCAAGTTGCCCAATAGCTATGCCACGATCGGAAAACAAAAAAACTTTTTTAACCCACAAAACATTTACCAGAAATGGCTAATAATGAAATTTTCTTATGCGTGATCTCGAATAACCTTTCTGATTGGTGGCTGATTTTTATGAGAGTAATTCTGACCGCTTCTTCCATCACTATAGAGTTTTAAGAACATATTATTACCGAGGAACAGCTGATTAACGCTGTAGCAATCGGGGTATCGAGATTTTTATAAAAGAGAAGTATAAATTGCTGGTCGAGCAATGCACAACTTCTCAAATCAGGAACGACATTCAGAGGCCTAGTTTAGATAAGAACTGAAACAAAAATGGGCGAAGTATATTGCATCCGCGCGCTTAAACGATGTCATTAATTTTTTTAAATAGTCTATAAGAAACTACAAATTTCTCTGTTACTGCTAAGGATATTCTAAGGAAGTTGGCAAGGTGCCGTGGCAGGCGGAATTGAATCCATATCGAGTCCTTATAGAAAAAGTGATCAATTTTTTCTCACTCCATGCCCACACAAGCAGTATTTTTGGATCATATAAATCAACATATTCAAGGGTAGTGGCGGTGTGCATGGAAAATATAGTGCATCCCTCTTTTGCTAAAAGTTGGGCCTCTTGGTGTTGGATTGAGAGTCGTTTAGGCAAGAGGAAAGGGAACTTTACTTTAGCAGTATGTCAACTTCACAAGTCAGAAAAATATTTGTACAAGTTTTCAATTATATTCTCGGATTAAATTCCATTCGACCAACAGAAATTTTAAACTACGTGAATAGGTACGAAAATGGTGCCTGAAATAAAAAGAACGGAAATTGAGGTGTCAAAAAGCGGGAAAGTGAACTCAGTGACTGGTTTAAAGTAAATTGTTAAATAACAGTTATAATATTCACGAATAAGTACAAAAATCTGTTCAGAAAGTTAATGAAAAAGGCTTCAAAATCTGTAGCGAGGGTATTTTGGGTATTATTAACCGTGATCAATGCATTTTAAAGTTATCTCGAAAATCTTGCATTTAAACAGGACCTAATTATTAATTCTTTTCCAAATTTATTTGCAGTTTTGTCTTGGCAACTGATCCATGGAGCTTCTTATGTCCTCGGAAAGACAAACCTGGTGAGTCTTCAAACTGCGGTATTTCAAATAAAACATTCAAGGAGTTTCTCCATTCAAGAAAACGACGTGGATTTTCAACAATTTCACGTACGAGATGTTAATGGACCAAATGACAATCTAGAGATGACTCGACGCTCAAGCTGAGGAGATAAAACTACACTTCTATTTCGGGAATTCTCAATAATTAAATTATGAAATTATATTTATCAGCCCATTGAATGATGTAACAGATAATTAGAGCATTAAAACTTCTTAAACACTTTCTTTAAGTTAAAATAACTAAATAATGTTTGGACTTATGATTCCTTTTTAGCCTAATTTCCAGAATGGAAATAGGCTTATAGTTTTATCGTTGTGTCTGGCTGTCCGTCTGCCTGTCTGTCCGTCCCCCCTATTAACTTTTGAACCAATAGACTAATTTTCATGCCACTTGATGGAAATCTCTTGCTATTGGGGACGAGCTCCCGAGGATCGTATTTGTTGCGAAGATCGAAAGTCACGGGTTCGATTCCAGGAACTATCCTTCCCATTTGATTTGCATGGGGAGTCTGAAATCTATCGTGCAGGGAAATTTTTTCTTGCACATTAAAATATCTTAGAATTTGAATATCGGAGCGAAATTTGTACTAATCTCTGAGGAAAGGAATGGAAATTCTAATTTTTATCGTATAATTTTGCTTATTGATCGCATTTCTTCGAATTTCGCGTAAACACTGGCGTTTGTGCAGTTTTATTTACTCATTACGAGAGTGTTGTCATTGCAACGACTATTGTTGGACTCGGATTCGGTATAGTCTAGTTTCTAGTACATACACGCGTTATTTTTGCCACCCAAATACGCGTGATTAATTTAGTTTTCCGTTAGAATGTATTTGTAATATTTTAAAACAATAAATTATGAAATTTAGGAACATAAAGAGCAACTCATCCGCGGTGATTTTAATTATATTAAAGCCAATATAAGTATTAAATAAATAATTATGTGGAAAGTAGACATCATAAGTTCCGTTTGGATCATCCTGTTTAGTGATTGTTACAGAGATGCGGAGAAATTTAGAAAATTGATTCAGTAACGTCTAATTTCGCTGGCTTTAGATTATATTATTAAGCTACCGCTACTGATTCATTTTTAACCTTTTCACATTATTTCAATACGATACAGAGAGACGCTCGACACACAATTTCATTTTTACATTACCGAAAACAGCATAATGGCAAAATTATATAAAGCTAGGGAACCGAGTTCGAGGGAACGCACTTTGGGGCGTATAAGAGAATTTCTACGTTATTATTCATTGATCTATTAAATTAATGTAGTATGTCTTTAGAAACCGTCATTTTTTACCACCTGCTGATTCCCTCTTGTCTACGCACAATGAATATCTAAGAGGTAGTGCAAAGAATATCTGAATAGCTGGTCAGAGTCAAAAGTTGAGGAATAAAGGTGACTTCCTGTTAGGTTTTTAGATATAATTGAAATTTCGATTTTAAACTACAGAACTTGTATAGCAACATCTACATCTATAACTCTAAAAACCGTCATAAATCTAGAGCAGGAGTCGGCAACCTACGGCACGCGTACCAAGGAGGAGAATTTTACATGGCACGGTACTTCAGAGAAGAGTAACAAAAATATGTATTTTTAAAGAATAATACTTTTGTTTCAATTGTATTTCGTACTGTAATTATACCGCATTATATATCTAGGGTGCCTTATAATATAACAATCACATTTCTTTAAGCGTTATGGACAAAATGAATTTAAAGGTGACATGCCCGGAGGGTCACAGATTGTAAACATAGAAGTAGTCTTCCATGATTGTAAATACCGATACAGAGTGGCACCCGAAAGAAAAACGTTGACGACCCCTGACCTAGAGCAGTTTCTCTCAACCGACGGTTCGCGGACCGCTGCCGTTCCGCTGTCCAGTATTGGTTGGCCCGCGACATTCCATTTTTCTCATAAAAGTTCTATAATGGGCAACACTAATTACTGAGAGGCTTGTTTTCGGTTGTTGGTAGTTAAATTGATTTTACCGGTCCTTGATGGAATATATATATATATGGATTAGATGGAAAAATAGACTGCCTAGTCTCAATATCGCCCAAATAAAGACCTATATCTACCTAATTATTCAGGTAAAACACCGGTCCGCAACAAACTTTCGGTTAAAACACCGGCCAACAATAAGCTTTCGGTTGGGAACCACTGATCTGGAGCAGGACTCTCCTAAGTACGGCTCGCGAGCCTGCAATAACTCTAATATTTTTTATTCAGAATTTTTATCTTACAAAACATAGCAACCAAGGCGTTCTGGAATTATAAATGCGACAAATGAAGTACTTTTGTACAAATGCGCCTGATATGCATTCCAGTATGTAATCGTATTTTCTTGTACCACAATTTTGTTACTAACTTCACAAAATTTTCGCTGTCCTCACACTGAGCACACTTGGTTTCTTTCACTATACGTCAAGCAGTTGTGTGCTTTATCACGCGTCTTTACTTTTAGATAATTTCCATTACAGTAATAAGATTTTGAATATTTTTCCCTTCATAAAATAGTTGGTTTCCATTTATCTGATTTCGATTCATGTCCGATGGAAAAAATAAAAGTTAGGCCGGACTTGCCGGAAAATTTCCCGGAAAAATCGAAATTCACTATACCAATTTTTAATACGAAAAAGGCTAGAATTGTGTATTGGACGCCTGTATTTTAAAAAATATATCGGGTTTGATAGTTTGGCCCGCGAGCATAGAATGTAGATATTTATCAACTAATAAATATTTTCTCTCTGGATATTACACAAATATTGATATCGCATTACGTATTTTCTAACATTGCCTGTTACCGCAGAATACTGTGAAAGAACTGTTGGTAAATTAACGAAGAAAAGTATTTGTATATATGGTGCACCCATCGGTTATCCGTTTCTATTTTTCATTCCACTGAAAGTGAAACTGAAGAAAACTAGTGATTACAAGATTATACTGTGGAAAAGTACTACTTGTGTTTTATTATGAATAATATTAAACACTTCCATGAAGTCACGCCTGATAAAGTAAGTTATAATTGTTAATTAAATTGTGATGTGTTAATGTCCACTTATTACTATTTATAATGTTACATGGGGGACGCAATCTTGAAACCATGCCTTGGGCGTAAAAATACCTTGTGGCGGCACTATTCATTATAAAAATAAATAAACGCTTCTTAAATTTAACTATTCGTATTGAAAATATATTGTCTGGCAAAATCGGCGTTAAAAATTTAAATCAAGCACGATCAAATAGGTGCATTTCCGGGGATTTAAAAAACCATACTCTCATCTGATTGCCATATTTTCTTGCACATGAAAGGCACTTGTTGATCGTTAGCCCAAATATTTAAACAACTGGAATACCGCCACGGAGTGACCCTCTTATGGAAAGCTTCATCACGACTAAAATTGTTATTTACCATTTAAATGAATCTACAAACTTAAATATGTGGTCATAGAACAAATTGAATTAGTCTATCATGCAGTAATCTTTGTTAAACTTTATCCAAATCAAACACTGATAACAGGTTTTAGGTTTAAATGATAATTACATCGAAACAGCAGTAAAATTAATTGATTAATATGTTCTTATAGATAGGGTTACCATACATCCTTATTTAACAGGACACGTCCTTATTTGGGACTTTGTCCTGCCATCCTGATTTATTTTTGAAATGTCCTTATCTAATATATTATATTTATGCTTAATACAGATGATTAATTTTGGTATTGTGATGAATAAAGACTAGAAAAATGATTTCCATTCAAGGTGTCCATGGATATTTGCCATTTAAATCTGTTACTTCTGTGATATACAGGATCATACCTTTAGATCTATGTATATTGTTTTGGTGCTGGTTTATCAAATTAAAAATCTTTTTGGAAAAAAACAACAAAATTTTCTTGTCTAAAAATATTTCTCAACACTAAAGCACTCTGCTATGGATATGACTGACTAATAATTAATTAATTGATCGAAATATAATTAATAGTTGAATATGATTTAAACAGTTGTAATTGTTACAATGCAGCATTTAAAGTTATTTGGATACTGATATTCTTAATTATATTTCTCTTGCACTATTGTTGATTCATTTTTCTCTATCTGATGTATGGACAGAGAAAAGAGATCTTTTCAACCTGTCATATTATATTTTGTGTTTGGCTGGAAACCACCATTACATAATCACCCTATCAAATTAAATTTGATTAAATTCTTCATGAGAAAGTGATGAGACGTGGAGGAATGGATGTCTTTTCAAAATTAAGAGCATTTTAAAATAGGAATATGGTGGATGATGGATGCCCAGCTCATATGCTATATAAATGTATTCAGCACGGGACAAATTTACTGCCTAATAGACATTGAGAATATTGTTTTGAAAACTTACAATTATTTTTGTGTATGTAGTTCAGACTGAAAAAATTTTAGAATTCTGTGATTATGTAGATATTGATTACAAAACTTTATTAAGTTATTCAAGAACATACTGGTTGTGGTTTTTCCCAGCTATTGAACATATATTGCAAATGCACCCAGCTCTAAAATCTTATTTTTTCACTAGATCAACCTCAAGTATTAATTTTGAGAATGTTCACAGATGAGTTCAGTGAAGCATATTTCTGGTTCTGTAGTTCTTTGATGACTGTGTTTCAGGGAAAAATCAAGCCATTCAAAAATAAGACAACTGTACTGTAGATGTTGGGAATATTTTTGAAAATATTCCCAACATTACAGCTTATGCCTGTCTGCATAGGATCTTCAGATCTCTTTATTCCATCAATTGCACTGTAGATGTTAAAAAAGTTCTTGATGAAATTATATGTATACTTGAAAGTCAGCTGTCATATATTTATTCCATTGAAAGCAAAATAATTACTTAAATATCTCAAAGAAAATGAATTTGAGGAGAAATGTAGCACCTTTATGATAATGTATCTTGAGTATACAGTTGTTGTATCCAATACCTAAAGAAATGGGTAGAGCCCATGTCTGAATTTAACATTTTTAAGTGGACAAATTTTAATTATGGAATTGAGGAATGTGTTCACTATCTCAACCAAAAAGAGCTCAAAATTGATGTCAAGTTCTTTGATCAATTTGCTAAAATGGAGAAATATGTTAGAGAAAACTTAAGTAATTCAGTTTGATGACATTTCTATCCAAAAAATGGGTAAAATATTTCCAGAGCAGAAATATTATATGTTGTTCTAAACTTCTGAAAATTTTAAATTCTTTTTTGTCATGCTGTTACACAATGCTAATGTAGAAACAATTTTTTCATTAATAAATTTTCAGTAGACAAAGGACCAAAATAGGTTGTCAACTGAATCAGTAAAATGGATAGTTTCATCAAATTCAATATGAAGAATATGACATATAAAGAATTTTATGACCTAATTCTTTAGACAAAGACCCCTTAAGTAAATATCGGTAGAGGAAGAAGACAGGGCTGCTGCCTATTGCTGACCCAATTCAATATATATGGAGAAAGTGTAATGCAAGAAGCATTAGAAGGCACAGAAGATTTGAAAATTGGAGGAAGGATTATAAGAATAGTAAAATACGCGGATGATCAAGTACTTGTAGCAAGAAAGGAAGAGGAACTCCATAAAATGATAAATAGACTAGTAATAACAGGTAGAAAATACGGTATGGAAATAAATACAAAAAAATCCAAGGTCAATCGAATATCGGGCAAAGAAGAGAATCTAAACATAAGTATTGGAGGAAAGCCTTTAGAACAAGTTTCAGATTATAACTACCTTGGAAGCATCACATCAAGAGAAGCAAAATGTACGGATGGGATCAGGACTAGATTAGGAAAAGCAAAAGCGGCTTTCAGAAGAAAGAAACACCTACTTACGGAGAATATAAGGGAAGATATCCGCAAGAAGTTCATAAAATGCTATGTCTGGAGTACAGCTTTGTATGGGGCAGAAACATGGACATTAATGAAAAATGACATCAAATACTTGGAAAACTTTGAAATGTGGACTTGGAGGAGAATGCTGAAGATAAAATGGACAGGTAGGATGAAAAAAGATGAAGTGCTACGAAGAGTAGGAGAGAAGCAAATGATTATACAGACTATTAGAAAGAGGAAGGCAAACTGGGTTGGGCATTACCTAAGGAGAGAGGGAGTATGATTAAAGACGTGTTAGAAGGAAAACTAGATGGAAAAAGGGAAAGAGATAGGAAAAGATTTCAGCTGATAGACGATTTGAAAGGGAAAGAAAGTTATCAAGATATGAAGAGGAAAGCGAAAAATAGGAGTATATGGAGAACCAGGTTTAACCATGAATAATCACAGACCTGTTTACAGACAGACTACCTATGATGATGATGATGATACAGGACTATCCCTAGGGTACGGCGAATTGGAGTGGCTACCTAAGGCCCCATGCTAAGCAGCAAGATGAAGATTGCTGCTAAGCATTGACGACACTCATTCTTTGCAATTAAAAAATCCAAAAAATTAAATCAACTCCTAATTAACGATTTGTATAATTCAGTATGCAGGTAATTTCAGCTTCCTATATGATTTAAAAACTTGGAGAATTAACAAAAGAGGAAATGAAAAACTGTATAAATTTGGGTACAACATATTGGGTGATAAAGATTCACACGACATCGACATAGGTACAGACCTTTTCTTAGAACTGCATGTGCTTTGACAGTTGATCCCCCAAGGAATGAAAACTGTATTTTAAATCCTAGAGTTCCTCAAGTCATTAAATGGTTCTTTCCCAAATACAGAGATAGCGTATAGGAATTTGTTAACAATTCCGGTCACAGTGGCATCAGCAGAGCGAAATTTTTCGAAATTTAAAATAATAAAAAACTATCTTAGGACAGCAATGTCCCAAGAGAGATTGAAGGGACTGGCTATTCTGTCTATCGAGAGAGAAATAGCCTCATGTTTGGATTACAATGATCTGATGGCCAAGTTTGCTGCAAGAAAATCGAAGAAGTTGAATTTCTGAAAGTAGGCAGAACAATAAACAGTGAGGTTTTATTCTACTTTAGTATTTAGTTGACCTCACGTATTGTATGTTGCCCTTCATTTGAGATTTCTATATGTTTATATTCATATCCAAATTGCAAGTATACATGCAGTTTTTCAGAGCCATTCATTATGAATCAGGCATAAATGATCAATTATTGTTGGTTTTCCTAAGGGAGGACTTGTTTTTGTTCTTGAACTCCAGAAGCGATTCCTCATTTAAAAAACACAATAACAAATATATGTGCCTATATTTAAATTATACAATACAATACACATTTAAAAATATACAATATATTTTACAATTATTTTTTAGTGTGCGAATTATACCTTGATGATTTTAGATTAAGGAGCCCCGCAAATGCTGATCGCCCCGAACCTCGCACCCTGCTATATATAATTTTTTATGTCATTTACAAACTTATTTGTATATTATTTTAAAAAATTAGGTACCGGCTTCTTCCTTTGTCCCGCTTTTTTAATCTCATTGTCCTGCTTTTTACTTATAACATCTGGTAATATAACTTTTAGATTAAAATTTACCATAGGATCTCTTTGAAATAAGAACATCACACATAAATACGATTTCTTAAGAATTACAAAATATTTACATGTACCTATAAATTTTAATGAAGGTGATTTTTAAAGTTGTTGGTATTTTCCACAGATTTATCATTTTCTTTTCTATAATGACTTTTAAAACATCAATGAATTAAGGATTTCATTGTTTTCACTAATTTGTATTAATCATTTACACCCTCGCACCAGGATACTAATGTTAAAAAATATCATCATGATTCGATTTATTAAAATAAAAAAATGATGTATACTCAACGAATTGACCTCCAGAATCCGAATCCTTCGAATGGAAATAGACTGTTTAGTTAAAAACGCCCAAACATTAGGAATAAATCTCTTGAGAATTGAGTTCTTAATTTTTAACGGTAAGATGAATGCGCGGGGAACAAATGAATATGGCTATTTTGCGGAAACTCGCCGCTTATTGTTTCCTAGCGGTTTGAATGTTTAAGATTCGTTGGTGATAGCAGTCTTAGTAGTTTTTGAAGAATTTTACAGTTTTGATCGTAACCTGAATCTGTTTTATCAGAATGGATCTTGTTGTGGTCCACATTAAGATTTAAACTTTTATACATTACGGAAACCATTCTTTTACGTAATCATTTAAGCAATGCCGATTTATGTTCGTAATCAAATTAGTAGCTCTCCGGTTTTAAATTACACATTTTGAAACTGTCGTTACAGCTCAATAAAGCGTAATGATGCTATCAGCATATAAATTATTTGTTATAGACATTAGGTTAAAATAATATAAATAAAGTATTATCGTCAATAAATAATATTAAGAGACAAAGTAATTATGCTTCCTCTCTATTAATGCCATTGCTTTAACAACTTCACTGCCTAAATCATAAAAATTAGTACATTACTGATTAATATTACTGGAAATTCCAAATCATTTATTGAATGCGAACCCACACTTGAAGCTAATGTTTTCAACTGCTGCCATTCCATTATTATTTGTCTTGCTTTCCATACCAATTTATTTTGTAATACAGCAACTTATATTAAGTGTGAAACAAGTGGTCATAAAGAGCCAGCTGGCAACAAAGCATGTTTCATTGAAAGTCCTTGTGTGTGTGTATATATATATTCTTCTGCCTTTAATACAAGAGAAAATAATTAGTTGATACAAATTAAATTAATGCTACATATTTTGTCATGACTAGCTAAGTGCCTTATAGTAGAACTGATTGTATGATCAACATATTTATTGAGATTTTCTCATAAAAAACACTTTCTAGATTAATATATTTTTATAACTTAACCAATCCTTTGATGGATAGATTCTGTAGCAACAAAATATTACATTTTTCAGGTGGAAGAGGAAGGTTCACAAACAACCACAGAATCTCCAATAAATGACAAAGGTGATGTAGAATCTGCTGTACCCAGTGCAGAGTCCTCAAAATACCGGCATTTTAATCATAGGTAATTGGGGAATATTTCTTTGAACCGTGACCTAATATCCTTTTTTCTGAATTTTTTATTTATTAGCTTAGCCATATTCTCATTGCTTAATAACTAAAAATTATTATGACACTTAGTCATATTTGATGAAAACTTTGCAGATAACAGTTCTTTACTTTAATTGGACTAGCCAAAATGCAACCGAATGCCCAGAGGAAATTTCAAACCAAAATGAAGCAGACTGGGAAGACCCATGTATCTTATCTGGTGATGGCTTTTACCCCAACTACACATCAAGCTGTCAACAATATTATAGGTAAATATAATTCAAGTGAACAATGCTTGGAAAAGTAAGTTACAACAATATTCGGTACTTGTCAACAATATTATAGGTAAATATAATTCAAGTGAACATTGCTTGGAAAAGTAAGTTATAACAATATTTGGTACTTTTCAGTTTGGCCCCTACTAGTTTTTCTACTTTCTCATTTCGCTGGACTATGTTCCTTTTTTTTGCTTGGGTTGGTAACACGACTGGTATATATTAAAATAAACGCTTCCCAACCTGAGGGGGGAACACAGTGAACGTGGAAAGGAACCAATAACCCTTCAACCAATTTACCCAACCCATTTGGGCCAAGTAAAACGTTCCTTCATGTTCTAATTTCCCTTTCCTGGCCTAGCCGAGTTCCAATGGAGTACTGCTCCACGTAATTCATTTAGTATAGTTAGTGTTACCAACCCAAGCAAAAAAAAGGAAACATCGTGCAGTGAAATGAAAAAGTATAAAAACTCGAGTGGAGGGTCAAACAGAAAAGTACCCAATATTCTTCAAACATTTTCTCTTGAAAATTTGTTTCTTGCCCAGGTGTGAATTTTTGGGCATTAGCAAAAAACTAGAATAAAAACTTTTTTATCTTAAGAGCAGCTTCTGTGACCAAGTATCTGATTGATTTTAACTATTATAATTTGTAAAATAATAGTCATCATTGATTGGCTACAATTATTTTCTTTTCTAACTAGGTCTAAGAAATCTGTGAACTTCATTTTATCTATTCTAACACACAAAAACTTATATAAAATCAAATCTCTGCAACTCGGATCTAAAACTTAAATCTTTGGTTACTGAAAAATATACTATTCCCATCTGATGACTTAAACTTCTATAAACTGAATTTCCTATTCCTCCCATTAAGATTAAAGTAATCAGGATTCAGCTGTTAATTTCTTATGCTAACTAATATACGTCTGCTTTATAGGATATGCTCAATCAAAATCTCATGTGAATGAATGTACAAGTGTTTTATCCTTATTTAAATTCTATGATTAAAATTTATGTAAAAAGTTGTTAAAAGTAAACAGTATAAAAACAATTAGGAATAATGTTTACTAATTAAATGATTATTCAATAAACAATAAGAATTTTACAAATGTTTAATAAATTCTACACATTTTTACATAATTTGCTTTGCAAAGAAATTCCAGTTCCTGTGTGGTCTGTTTTTTTACAATAGTCAGAAGCATACCTTTCTTAACAAGTTAACCAAAACAATACAATGATAAATATAGTAAAAAGTCACATATAAAAAAATCTTTAGACCCATTTTAACCAATGGAGTGAAATATTTCAAGAGGAAATCAATAAAGACAGCAAAATAGCTTGACTATCTTCTTCTCCAACAGATGTGAAAATCACCAGCTAGTTTCTACACACACATGCAGACCATATTCTGCTTTTAGCACAAACCTGCAGGAATGCGTAAGTTCCATAGAAGTAGCATGCGTGGAACCTCAGTGCCCAGCTGAGAGTCCAGGGGCCCAGGTGACCTTCATCACGCCTGGTACTCAGTGCAGAGCATTCCACATTTGTGGTCCACATGGGCAAAGGGGAGATCATTTATGTCCCCAAGGTCATGTTTATGATCGTAATTCCAGAGTAAGTGAAAATGTGGGACTTAAAGAGTAATTAAAACATGCATGCTGAACTACTGCAATCAAGTTTTACCTTTTACAAGCAGTTTAAAAACAACTTAAACCATTTGGTGTTAAAATTTTCTTGGTATTCAAAGTAGTTATATTACAGAGTTAAATGCTTCACAAGCAAGTATTAAATATGTAACCTCTAACTTATAACAACTGACATTTAGATTTCTAGTCAAGCTAAAAATAATTTCATAAAAATTTAGCATTTAAAACTTAGCTTCTGTTGCAAATGAGAAAAATACTAAGAATGTTAACATTAAAAAGATAGCATCGTGCTATTACATCCTGAAACATCACAAAATACTTTGACAGTGTTTTTTCTTGTAGTCATTGGGTCGAGTGAATAAAAAATAAGCAAATGCTCATGCTTAAAATTTCTCTCACTTTTTAAGCAAATGCTTAATTTTGGGTAAATTTAAAAAATAGCAATTGCTTTTGCTAGAAAGAATAAGCATTTGATTATTTTTAGGAATTTTCTTAAGCATTTCCTTAAAATTGTGTGAATAAAACCGAGCTTTTGCTTAATGCTTTAAGCATATGCTTAAACTTTTTTAAGTGAGGTAAAGGGCTTGCTAAAATATTTCTAAGTATTTTATTTTCATGATAATTGATCCTAAATATAAATATGCTAATTTATGGTGACTCAAAAGGTTAAAAAATACGAGAAGTTTCAACAACCAACGGTTATAAAAATTTATATCGTTTCTCTGAAGAAAATGTTAAGTACCTATATTTCAAATCTGTTACTCAGAAAATATCAAGAGAGACGTGGTGGGGTACCGTCTTCCAAACAGAAGATAGAAATATTTTTAAGGTACTTAAGTGATCCCGGATTTCAAATGGGAGTCAGGGAAGATCACCACATACAATGCACAACTGCATGTAAGACAGAAAAATTTGGTGCATCCAAAATCACTAGAAAGGCAAATGACTGGATAAAATTACTATAACTAATTGAATAAAAATACACCCATGATTTGTGATATTATCGAATTCAGTTATAAAAGAAATAGTTTTAAAAAATTATTAATTAACTTTTTAAAAAATATTACCTAATATATTTATGTTTTTAGTTTGGAATTCAACTATGTAAAACTTTAAATGTAAACAAAAACAAGTGAAGGAAGAGTTGCAAAGAGCTTTCTTCCGTAAAATTTAAGCATTTGCCTAAAACTGAGTAACAAATGCTTATAAGCAAAAGCAAACTTTTATTCACTCAATATGAAGCAAATGCTTTTAGCATTTGCTTATGCTTTTAGCAAATGCTTTTACTGTTTGCTTTAAGCATTTGCTTAATTTTTATTCACTCGACCCATTATCTTAGATCTAGGTAGCATTAGCACTGACATACAAAAATCCTTATTATAAAGTACTGTACTTCAAGCAAATTTCTGCAACACTGGAATTTATTACCAATACTTTCATGCCATTCCATAAATAACAGAAAAATATTGAAAAAATCATTTAACGAAGGATTTTTCTCAATTGTAGAAATGTGTGTCTACACCATGGATGTGCCGAGAGCCTATCTGCACTGGAAGAGTAGATGGAAATTACGCAGATTCATCCGAGGACTGTCGCCGTTCATTTTGCTGTAGAGGTGGTCACCTAACATCAGTAGCTCCCTGTCCCCAGGGTCAACTCTATGGCCCACCCTGTCTTCCAGCCCACCTCATAGCTTGCCCTCCTCCATCTACTTCAGCTGCTCCTATTCTCATCGGAGGGAGCAGACCAGCCAAACCTTCAGCACCAACTTTTACTGGTCCATGCAGCCTGCTACAAGATGGACTCTATCGCAACTTCTCCGGAGATGCCTGCCGGGACTATTACCGTTGTTCAAACAGGAAAGTCATTTCGACATACTCCTGCCCTCCTCGCACCTCACTCATACTCGTCCCAGCTGGAAACCCTTCTGCCGCAGCATGTCTCTCTTCATCTCTCCTGGTTTGCCTTCCGCTGCGACCAGAAGGTCGGCCTGCTTGTGGCCCAGTCCCAGGTTCCAACTGTGGTCGCCACGTGGAATGTGAGGCTAGAGGCGGTGGTCAAGGGAAAGCTGTTCTGCTGGCTTGTCCTGAGGGACGCACTTTTGATGGTCACAGATGTGTACTAACGAGCGATGCACCACCGTGCAAAGAGGGAATTCATGCGCAAATCAACAATTCTCCATGTGCTGGACAACCTGATGGTTATCATGCTGATCCTGGT
Source organism: Tanypteryx hageni (assembly GCA_028673005.1). NCBI lineage: Eukaryota > Metazoa > Arthropoda > Insecta > Odonata > Petaluridae > Tanypteryx > Tanypteryx hageni. Next base: position 74,932,813 of record CM054114.1, read on the forward strand.
TCCCCATCATGCAGAGGGTACATCTATTGTGGTGGAGGGCATAGCATCTCTTACATATGCCCAAGAGGATTCGCTTTCAATGGAGAGCAGTGTGCTCCAGCTGAAGAAGTACAATGTCAGTCTGGTTCCTTATCAGAAGATAAAATTTGTGCTGGAATGTGGGCTGGCTACGTGCCAGATACCACATCCGGATGTCAGTCATATTTTTACTGCCAAGCAGGAGACCGCATCACCACTCTGACCTGTCCGAGGGGTCACATATTTGATGGAAGGCGATGTGTACCAGGTGATAACTGCACTCCGAATTCTGGTGGATGTGAAAACCTACCAGATGGCCATTACCCAGATATTGATTCTGACTGCAAGGAGTACTTCCGATGTGCGGCTGGTTTCAGGGTTGAAAATCTGTCGTGCCCAGAAGGACGTGGATTTGATGGAAGGGCTTGCATCGATGCAGGATTGCTGACATGTTCACCTCAAAGTCTTGTAGCAACATCAATTCTAGTTGGATCTCCTTGTCAATCTGGTAATGGATTCTTTCAGGACATTGAATCTGGATGTCATCGATACTATTACTGCATTGATGGGGAGAGGACTTGGCTTTCATGCCAGGGAAATGATGTATTTGATGGGCAGGTATGTGTTCCACCTGGAACATATACCTGCCCAATCTCTCCACTATCTCCATGTAACTCTCCAAACTGTAACAAGTACCTAAGAGTAAGAAGAGTCTTTGCAACAGTTTCAGGAAAAGGTGTTTTTGTTAATTCTCTACGACAATCAAATGTACAAAAGACTTCAACGACCAAGGCACACTAAAGTGATAAACATATACAATCCAAATAAAATTCATCCAGTGTGCTATAATTCAGGGATTTAAGACAACTATTGGAGAAGCAGATATTACAATAATACATGCCAAACCCATAAGAATGCCCAATGTCAGTGGATTTAACAAATGAATAACACAGGTTTTCATCATGTTGTGATATCAAATGACTTGGAGAATTATTTCCTCCAGGAAAGAGTTTTAAATAGAAATAAAAACTGTACACATACAACAATATAAAATACTCAGGTCACAAATAGAGGTCAGGAATGAAATTGTTGAAGTGAAACAAGTTTGACTATAGTGTTTGTGCTAAAATTTAAAGGACTTTCATTTTTCACTCCGATAAATTGGAGTTGAAAGCATAAGGATCTCAAATCAGGGCTACACCTTGAACTTCTCAATACAGCCCAAAGTCATGGGAATTTTTTATTTCCAAATATGTATATATATATATATATATTTACATTATTTATACATTACATTACTAATGAACATATATGTATATGTAGCATTTTTTTGTCATGACATTTTGAAAGCATGTCCTTAGCAATATTTTATAAAATCTTTGCCACTAGTTTTTATCCTGCCTTGCATGCTTTCTAGTCAAGAGTATTTATCAGTCTTTGTAAATGACTGAACCCATTGCACTGTTAGCTTTGAACCACAAGTTATCAAGTTTCTCATAGAAGAAGATGACAAAAATATAACTATTTGGCTAAGTTACAGTCATTTGTGCATTTTTCCACAAAGATAGCAAGTAAATAGTGTATATTTTTCACTTACTGGGAACAAACCACATAGTACTTATAAAATAATGAAATTACAAAACTGAGCATGGCAAGAATGTAGTGTGGCTGAGAAAAGATACCACAAATGTTGAAGACTTTAACATGTACTAGTAGTTTGAAGCAATCTTTTTCATGAGATCAAATTTAAGCAACACTGAAATTATGGCTCTAAAGGAAAATCTGCACATTAAAGAACACGAGGCATTTGTCAGTGCAATAGGCTTAAACAAGATTACATAATACTTGCTGAAAAAATATATTAATAGAAGATCTTTAGATTTTACAATCCACCACTCTCTTGTACACAATATAATTCTACCAACAATGAAATGGATGTACAAGAAACCTCACTAAGCCTCATCACATTTTCTTTGCAAATTAGTTTGCACCTTTGAAAAAGGTATACTGGTTTCTGCTCAGGTTTAACATACATATCAAATACTTGTTATGCTAGTAGCATTATTTTGTTACCAATACTAAATATGTATCTTAAATGACAAAAATAATTTTTAGACCTTCGTTTTTCCTGCAATTAGAATTGACGGTTTTCTGAACAGCTACAGAAAAGATGACTAAAATTTTTTTAAATTTAATCTAAGTAACACAGACATTAAACCAAAACGCAATGGCTTTTTACAAAATTATCCAGTTACCAGAAAGACATAAGTTTCCTTCGTTAAACATTTGTTTTTCCAACCTATACCAGCTGATTTTTTTACATCTAGGATTACATTTATGAAAATATCCCACAAATCTTATTCTTAGATGTTAACAGTGAACAGCAAAGGTTTAGGTTAAGAATATAAAAACATTTGCTAAAAACAGGTTTAGCAAACACACTAAAGGGTCATGTTGCGACCTTCTATGGAAATGCCCACAGCCCTGCGAGATTGAGACAGTTTCTTTTTGTCAATAAAATTCCTCATATGCTTCTCAAAGCGATTCATCTGCTTCTTAGGTACCTATTGAGCAAGAAAAAAATATAATTGAAGATGGATGGTTACTTGGTTAGGTATACAATAACTGATAATACCATATTATATCACTTTACCAATCAATTCAAAAACGCTATAGCAATCTTACCTAATTATCAAATAAATGACTATCTCATGATTCTATGAATAACATCTGCAATGACGTCACGTAAATCAAAATGAAATGACTATTAAACAATAGATGACACTTAAATAAGAACACACACTACACTATAAACTTTTATAAATATTACTTGAGAAAAACACAAAATGGCAGAAACTTCAAGTCAGGTGATTATAATAAACTATTTCAAGATTTTTCTTCAACTCCAATTGGTGGGCAGAAGAAATTTTAACATGTACAGTACAAAGCATGAATTCAATGTAAGTAATTCCAAAAAAAATCCAGCATCATGATTAATACACTGAGTAACAAGTTGTCTTTTACTCAAACATTATTGGAAGTTAATTATGATAAGAAAATATTATTGTTAAATCTCATCAAAAACAGCAAATAATAACATACACTTAAAACAAGAATTACATTTTTCTCTCTGCATAATAATTACTGTGTACTGTGCATACACTTTTTTTTGTACAAAACACCTAAAATCACATAATTTTTCAGGTTTTAAAAATATTTTTCCATAAAGCAAATGTTTGTGGACAGTTTCGACACGTATTAAAAAATCAACGGCAAAAAAATGGAATTTCATTCCTTTGGGCGTTCATTGTTTCAAGTCTTAAATTTCCACAATGATTTTAAATAATTTTAATATGCAAATGATTAACAACCTACGCTCATAAACCTTATTGATCAAATGGAGAAAATAAACATTCCTGTAATCAAAACCGACTTCAATGTAAATGGTAAGTTAGTGCTGCCATGTAATTCCTGAAAGTTTGACCAAAAAATAATGGAAAATGTTTGAGTTAAAAAGCATTTTTGTTATTCTCGCAGTTGATCGAATGCATGACTGGATTACTTAGCTTATTATTTATATAGATTGCATAAAAGACTTAAAACAACAGTTTACATAATTATAGCTTTAAAAGTATCTATTGCTAAAAATTTGGGGTTAAACAGTAAACTGAACTAAAGTAAAGCATAAAAATATACAAATGAACACTTCCATAAAACACAGCTCGAAATGAACGAGGAGAATTACTGTATTTCTCGGCATATAAGGTGCACTTTTTTCCAGAAAAATGACCCCCAAAATCAGCCTGCATCTTATACGTCAAAGGTAAGATTATTACTGTTCTCAATACCGACACTAACAAGCAAACTCATCCCCAAAATGGATTAATTGGCAGTCATTCGTTGCAAAAACAAAATATACATTATTAATAATTAATAGGGAAAATTTGTTAATATATACAGTAATACCTTATACAACATGAATTCCAAGGATGCATTTTAATTATTACGCTTCAATACATGTCTGATCACAGTGATTATAATTTCAGTGCATTTGTGATGTTTTAGTTCCTAATGAGCCTACTGTTTACAGCGCGATTCATGCCATGGAACAGTAGAATTCGTGCAGATGTCATAAATATTTTATACATATCCAGGATAAATACTGATACATCTATTGAGATCGCAATGGCTACAAAAGTGAAAAGATATGCCTACACTATTAGTTATAAGCTTCAGGCGATTCAATATGCAAAAAGCCGAGTAGCAACATGTCATTTCGGTCCACCTTCCACAAAAAAAATGATTCATGAATGGAGAAAATGAGGAAAAACTGAAGCTGATGGGATAAGATAAATACTCTTCGTAAGGTTGGTCTTAAATGACCACAACTAAAGGAGGAAGTGATAGCTAGTATAACAGAGGAAGTTTGGTATTGCTGTATCGATCAAAATCATTATGCACGAGGTAAAAAGCATTGCAGAAGAAAAAGGACTAGTTGAGTGTACGCATCGTTATTACATATGCAATCCATTTATTATTTATTCAATTATATCAAAATATCATCTTGAACTTAAGTTTAAGTAAGTACTATCGGTAAAGAGTATCTATACGGGCGGTGCACTCCAACAGCTTTAACTAATACGACTGCCAAGTTCATGCTGGGCACATTTAGCTATACAATTCTCGAAGCAATTATTTATGTTTTTGATCATTCCGATTTATTTTACGAATGAAGTTGATCTATAACATTATATTTAACTGTCATCACGCTGGAATATTTTCTGTAATTGTTGCCGCATATTGACTTAATCATGGCTGAAAATGATACACGATGTGGCCCTTCGCAAATGCCTTGATGAACCAAAATACTTTTCCCTGAAAAATCTTCTAAAAACCAGGGTGCGGCTTATACCTATTTCTCAATGGAAGGATACCTAAGGAATGCCAACTTCTGCCAATATATTTGATAAGCTGAGATTTATTCAGGTGATTTTGGCACTGTCTATCCCATATGGGCAGTGGCATAACTAGGAGTAGAAGGACCTGTGGCAAAATATTATCTATGGCCCTTCTCCCCCAATAAAACATAAATCAAGGGCCCCTCCAAGCCCGAGGCATTTGGCCACCCATGCTACCCTATAGTTATACCACTGCATACAGGCATCCATTTCTTTCTCAATCTGACTCAACTGTTGTACATAATGGCATCTTTTGTTGTCCTTTTCTTGATTACGCCATATTTTTTTTGTATTTTGGGTTTAAATTGTTCACAATTCACTCAGAAGGTGTTGTAATCATTACAACACCATACGGCAGGTGTCATGCTAGTGTCTTCTTGTGCTGACTTTATAAATCATTATTAAATCATGTTATCATAATTATATATTCTCATTTTTAGTAATTTTTTGAGAAAAACGTGCTTATCCTTTTCAGATACTTTTCATATAATCACGAAGTAATTTGTATCTGATGTTCTAGAATTGTTTTTTGTTAGTATAAATTTGATTTCTTCATCTATATATTCATGTAATTGGAAAATAACACAAGAGGTTTTTTGGAGCTGTACCAGCTTCAAAAATTTCATACTTTGAAGGGCTTGAGCAATTTTAAGTATACAAGCAACGAACAAATGTATTAAATAATTTCAAATCTTAACTTGAATAAAATGTTTACTTAACTTTTACGTAAATAGAAAACTACAATAACATCAAAATGTTTAAATTTAAGTAGAAAGACTACTGATTATAGAAAATATTTTTCTGTACCTAAGGCAGACTTAGGAGAATTATATAAATATCAAATCTATATATTGTGTTTTGTCAGTGTGTCAGAAAAGAACAATGACACTTCACATCTACCATATGTGAAGGTCACGGGTCATCCCGCCATGACAATTTACCACTATATTTTGTCCCTGAATGGTTATTGGACAACACTAATACATGGCCTGTTAACTACATTATTGAAATTTCATTAAAAGTATTTATAGTTCTTTTTTGGTTGTAAATATCGCTTAAAACATTAAAATTAAAAAACTGAGTATCTAATTATAAGCACTTGTTGGAAAACCTAATTTGAAAAGAAGATTTTGATAGAAAATATTATTGTCATGCAATTTTACCATACTACCATCTCTTGGCCATAAAAGGAACACTGGTATAACCTTAAATGCGGGACCGTCGGAAATAGTTTGTGTTCCCCACCAGAAGACACTAGTATTTTTCCATGCATTTCTAAAAGGTATACCCTTGCACATTCTTTATTTCCATTGCATTACATAAATGTCGTAAAAAAACAAAAATAAAAAGTACAAATATCTAATAGCAGCATTTGTCACAAAACATAATTTGAACAGAATATTTTAATCAAAATATTTATGTTGTGCATTTTACCGACATATATATATATATATATATATATATATATATATATATATATATATATATATATATATATATATATATATATATATACTAGTAGAAGGTGCTTGCATACTGCAAGCATTTCATCTCACCTTGAAAAAACATTCATTTTTCCGTGAGATATTTCATCATGGTAAAAATTTCTTTAATTCTAAAGATTTCTCCTCTGGATGGGTTTTTGCTTTTTCATTATGGAAAAATAATGGAGTAAAACTTTCGCTTATTTTTGCAATTTTCGGAATATTATACTTTTCCCAAATTGAGTTAATAATGCCACACATTTCTACCAAATTTTAAATTTATAGTACAATTAGAAGTGAAATAATATTTATCTAATTATTTAAATTTAAATAATTTTTACCGGCCAAAATAACAATTTTATGTATAAATTGAAATGTTTATTCGTTTACATAGACTAACCTCTAAATAATTTAAAAATTTCAGCCTCCTAACTTGCGGCGTAGTGTATAAGCATCTACCAATTTGTTTAAACTTTAAGAATTTTTAACTAACAAACAAATAAAAATATCAAAATTTCTATAATCCCTATTTCGTTTTTTACAAATCCTACATCTAAAAAAATTTCAGCTCCCTAGCGCATTTGGAAATACAGAAACCTTCAAAATCTGTTTAAACAATTGCGAATTTTTAACGGCCGCATTGTTGCACTTTTTTAAGATTTTCGTTTTTTTTTAGTTGGTTTTGCACAAAATCCTACCTAAGAAAAAAATTTCGAATCTCCAGCTCATCTGAAAGTGCCTAAACATTAGTATCCTCCTATATGTATGTTATATCCTCCTACTCTGTAAGAAACGTCTATATATAATGATATGTATGTATATAGTCCTGAATATAACACAATGTTTTTTCCAAAAAATGAAATTTTAAAAGTTATACTCGAGTACTAGTGATTTTAAAAGATCGTAAAATCATGCTTTGAAAAATCACCATACATTCCGCATGTCTGTTTACGAGATACAAGATACTTGTTACATTGTAGATACATTAGGCATACATCACATTGTACTTGAAAAGCATACAAGGCGAGAATAGATCGAGTTCAATCGAGTTGCCTATTGCATCCGTGAAACCTATGTCTCAATCCATATAGGGATGAAGGGGCTCACTAAGGGAAGCCAATAAAATTTTCTGGTAAGTGACCATAGTTGGAGAGATGCATTTTGAAAATCTAGTGTCACTGTTTATAATAAATACTTGGCAATGATGTCATTCAGCCGGTATAAAAAGTTGCTTGAATCCAAGAAATAATATCAAATTTGAGCAGCAATATAAATATTTCAATAATGAAAATTCTAAAGCGTGTTACAAATTTACTTCACACATGAGGAATAGGTATCAGTAGCCATAAAGTGATTCGAGACATGTATCTTCATATAAATCCTTGGTATAAACAACTTTTTAGGTACTGATTTTTGAAGCTTCAAAACAATCTGAGAATCTTCAAGTACATCAATAATTTCATTTCCTTATATAGAATTGTGCTTGTAATCATATTACCTAAAAGATAAAATCCTTAGGATAAATTGCCCATTTCCATTTTTTTCCAAAAAATTTGTTATCATAGAATGAATGTATCACAGACGTATTTTTATTCCAAAACGAATGAAATTACTGGTCACCTGCAATATGAACTTCAGACATGTTTGTTTTATTTTTTGCAACCATTTCACATCCTCAGTGTGAGTGTATTTCTATTCATTTTCGAAATACTTAAACAACATATATAAAACTATCGCTCCACAATCTAAGAATAGCATTTCTTTAATCACTTAGTCCCAAGTTAAACAGATAAAACTTAAATATCATCTATTGCAATAAGCAATTAACATAGTTTCAAATATAAGAAATTGATGATTGAAGCAAATCAGTTGTTAATAAATTGAAATTACACTATTGAGCCTCGGTTTATACAATGTTTACAACCATTTGAAGTTCATTGTATAAAATGAGTTAAAATTAAATAATGTACATGCACACATAAACCAATGATGATGAATAAAATATATTAAATGATCTCAAAAAAATGTACTGTATCTGCCCGAATATAAGCCTATGTTTTTTGTCAAAATCTATCTTGAAAATATCACCCCTCGGCTTAAATGCAAGTTCGAGAAAAAAATTTTGGGTTAGGGTTAAGTCTCGTAGTCACCCATAGATTGCAGCACTTCTCTCACTGCCGTCACATTCAAATGATATAGTATTATATTTTTCGTAAAGTAAATATTTGACCTATGATGAATATTAATGAATAAATAATAAAGCTAGAATACTGAATTTAGCCGTACTTGTTTTGCTACCATTGTTACCTATTCTTTAATTTCTAAATGCTATTTGATATTTTCTTTTGTTTCACAGGGCTATGAATATGTATCATTAAGAATAGTTAGCAATTTGTATTATTTTTCATTATCCATTAAAATAAGTTCCTATTAGTTTTACTTTGCTATTGTAGTTATTGCTAGTCATTGTAATGTTTATATGCATGTTAAAACCTCATTCATGGAATCTATTAAAATTATGTACATTGACTACACAGACGATTATGCAAAATGCGATGACGGCTTTTAATGCTCAACTGTTTGAATTAAGGTAAAACGTTACATGGAACATGTATAATTATTTTTGCAAGGTCGCTATTGCTTTATTTGACCTTTTGTGAAAATGAAGATGAATTAAATTATCGTAACTGAATGTGGAACATTATTCAACAACACGAAATTATTAATTGGAGTAGTATTTCAAATGTCAACAACTAAATCATTTCCCACTCTATTCTTCGATCGCTAATAATATATTCTAGGCTGCACATGCATGCCTGGCACATTTCAGCATAAATTCTACGAAATTTCCTTGTTTGTCAACAAATGGTCGGCTTTTATTCGGGCAGATATGGTATATCTAATACCTTACACTGATAGAATGTAGCACTTAATTTTGCATAAATTTAAAACTATTCTAAATACTGTATATACCTGAATATAAGACGACTCTGATTATAAGATCCCATTTTTAATTCCTAATGAAAGGAAAAGATTTATTATGCACACAATGACAGAGGTATATTACACCATTGAGTAATAAACATTGAACCAAGTGAAATAAGCTATTTGGATTTGAATTTTCAATTGAATATTTTGGAACATTAGAATTTCTCATGCAAATTATTTCTCATTAGCACATTTTAATTGTTATTTTCACTTTCACTACTGGAGGAATATCCAATAGCTGCATCATCTTCCTCCACCCACAGAATGTCATCTTCTGATCCATCCAAACTGTTAGAAACATAACACTTATAAATCCATGGACTAATGATGCTAGTGAGATACTGTCCCATGCAGCCTTAATCCATTTTCCCATTAGAGCATCTGTTGGTTTTTTCATTTTACCACAGATGATCTTTAAAGGGCTTATTGATGACCATATCGAGCACTTGTAGTTGGGAGGTCAAGCCCCCTGGTATGACCACCAGTTAGTGTTGAGATGTGATATTTTGGATTTCACATCATCAGTATGATGTCCTCGAAAACCATCAAGAACTTGCATTGATCTCATCTTATCTCATATCATCTTATCCCAAACTTCACTCCACCACTGAATTATCAAATCACTATTCATCCAGCCTTTTTCATTGCATCTGTAAATGGTACCAGGGGGTAGTTTTTCTTTCGGTAAATTATTCCTCTTGAATATTACGAAGGGTCGCAATTTTGTCCCATCAGCTAATACTGATAGCATTACTGTTACCCTTCGTTTTTCATTTCCAGTCGTTTTAACTATAACTGACTTTGCCCCTTTGTTATCAACTGTAGTGTTAGTTGGCATATCAAAAAACACGGCTGTTTAATCTGCATTCCCCATTTGGCCTATGAGATGGCTATGTTCACGCCATAAACGAATAATATAACGCTGATATTCAATGATTTTCTCAGCAAAATACGCAGGAAGTCTTTGTGCTGTGTTCTTCATAGCAGAGATAAGCTGTTCCACCGCATAAAACGGGTGATCCACCCCGCACTTACCTTGAATTGCTGCCGTGAAATCTTCAACATTGATGCCAATTCTAGTGCCTTCATTTGTATACTCTCCCATGAGACTGACAGTCTCAACACTGTTGCGCTTTTCTTGCACAAATGTTATTAATTGGTCCTTTAAATTTTTATGACGTCCTTCTTTAGGCCCACGAAATGCTTTCCAATTTGAACTTGCACACTTTAGCATTTCCAGCGATTTTTTCCACTGCCGCACATTCACCTCAGTGACACCAAACCTTCCTGCTGCTGTATAATTTTTAGTTTCAACAGCATATTTCGCCACTAAAAGTTTAAAGTTTGCATCATAACTATTATGCAATGATTTTGATATTTGTGAAGGTGTAGAATCTCTCTTCTCAACGTGGTCAGCCATATTTTTACATAAAACTGGATATTTAACAATCATGAAGACTTTAATTCACATGGAATATACTACAGCCATAGATGGTTCACTTTGTCTTCGGTCAACACACTACGATATCGTGACAGGATCAAATTACGTATGTCGGTGTAAAATATTTCGTCCATTCAACCTTATTATGTACGAAGCCAGCTAAGAAGTTCCATACATATGCAGGAGATGCAATTTTCATGATACAAAGAAGATAATTCACTCAGTAAACATCTATACATAAGTCGCGATCATAAAAACAATGCACCAGGTGCCTATAGGTGCATTTACACTATGCCTCGGAACAGGACACGGGACTTGCCTAAGGCCAAGTTCTGAACTGAGATCAGTAAACACTCTCCGCAGACAAAGTCCAATGTTTACACTTCCTCTCTCAATTCCGAGACTTCTCGCCCAGTTTCTGTTCAATCATGATGGATCAATTATAAGATGACTAGCAATTTTTCAGCCATAAAAATTGGAACACAACCTTGTCTTATATTCAGGTATATACATTACATAAATTCTACAAAAATTATAATAGATTGTTAAGAATTTTTTTCTCAAATATATACTTTATCACACATCTTATAAGGCAAATGAGTATAAATCCCAATAACTTAAAATACAAACACAATTAAATTAAACAAATTAACAAATGTAAATTAAACTTACATTTTGCTAATTGCAGAACACAAATGGCTAGACACAATTAATCTCCTCTAAAAGTAATAATTCTGAATTTAAGAAACAAACACATGACCATATATTAAACATTTAATATTGAAACTGCAAATATTAACTAAATAATTAACCAACACAAACTCTACTATCAATTTCAGTACTCATTTCATGTTTTATTTACGGTAACTGTTTGTTAGTGAAAATTAAACATAGCATAATCTACTTAGTTTATAACATTTGTCAGGAAGATTTTTTCTGGTGGACAACAATTAAAAAACTAAATATTTTTTCCTCCCTAGCTCTTATATGATCACTAAGGTACCAATAAAAAAATTATTCAGATGGAGGATAACATTTGCCACAAAAAATCCATGAAAGCACATAATTACAACATAGTTTCAAAGATAAAAGTTCGAGAAAGTACCAAGACTGTTTTGTTTGCAAATCCTATAAGCAAAAATATAACAGCATCTGGGCACAAACCCAGTTATTTTTCAGAAAAATAATGCCTCTATGTCATTCGTCTTGAAAAGACAAACAAAATGGTTCCAAAATTAGACCCATTTGGTAAATGCTGTGAGCATATGCGCAATTTATTCATGATGATTGACTGACAGACTGACAGATACTATGAAAATAATATATAGTAGTGTATTATTTTTATTTTTGATGATGCAATATATTTAATAAAATGTTTATGCTAATAAATATATATTATTATTATTTTTTATTATTAAAACTTAAGAAATTGTAAAATATCTTAAATCTGTATTCATTAAAAATTTCTGAGCATCAAAATAATTATATATAAGAATTTTTTGCCAAGTTAGATGATAATTACCATTCAACAGAAAATGAAGACAATCTGATGACCCAAAATTTAGTATGAGTAGCTAATTTGATAATTTACTGGTTATACCATACAGTAAACCCTCAATTTAACAGACCTCAGTTTAGCAGACTTCGGATTTAACGGAGAAAATCGTGGCAAAGGCAATAATGGACACATCCCCAAACAATGTACCAAGTCTGTTGTTTGGCAAATCAGTCAAGAGATTGTTCACTGCTTCCCCTTAAAATGGCTGTTCACAGTTATACACTACATGTTTTTTTGTACAGGCTGTCTCCAAGCACATTCTTGGCAGGATTGACATCAGAATCTCACCCTTTAGTGATGTCAAAATGACACTTGAACGCGAGTGATCTAGAACAAGAACGCGAAGATGTGTTGTTTTGCGTTCTTGACATAATCATGGCTTAAGGTGGGACTGCAGCTGGCCTGAAGGTTAAAATTCTTGTAGTGACTACTGCAAAAATTGCGAATTATGATCACCTTTTATCCATAAAACGTTTACAGGAGAGAAAACCTCAAAAGTTTCCGATATTAGTTTCAATTTTAGCCACAACAGTGCTGTTTCGTGGTCTCAAGATTGCAAGAACGTTCTTGGGGAACAAGGCCAATGAGAATGATCTTGAACACTGAGCCGTAGTAGGCACTTTCATGGAAGGATAACTCCATCTTTGAAATGGTATGCCATGTAAGGGAAGTGATATTTAGTTTTGGGCTTAGGCTGAATTCACACTACCGGTAATGCGAGCGATGCGATTGCAAGGGAATACTGCAACTCTAGGGGATATAAATTATCCCATTAAGTGCCCATTATAATAATAATCCATTGTATACATGATATGATCCGTACATTGGCTCATGGATGGTATTGAATGCCAGCCAGCCAATTCCGGTTTTAGATGCTTATGAAGTCCGCAGAGTTTTTTAAGAGTGCCATCGGAGTTCTAAGAAATATTTATTAAATTCCAGTGTTTTGCGACAAATAAATGAAAAGAAATAGGTTATTTTATGGAAAAGTCAGTGAATCAATTAAGATATAATCATACCATACAAAATTCGCTGTATTTCAGTGTCGACGTATTTTCTTAAAATATCGAAAAAAAGTTTTCTGAGGAATTAAAAGGTGATGTGGTTGTTTTAAATTCAATTTTGTATCGCATATTCGTGTAAATGCGGTAATTTATAGATTAATTATCATTACCATGAGTAAAGGAGGTTTTCTCATTTAGGTACAAGTGTGTTTTTTGAATCGAAAAATCCCATTCGCCATTTAACAGACATTCGGCTTTGACGGACGACTCTTCCTACCATTAGTCCATTAAATTGAGGATTTACGGTATTTATTTCTTGATATAAGGTAAGGAAAGGAATTGCACTGTCATTAGATTTACTACAAGGAGTCAAAGGTTAAATCTACTCTCTCAACTCTGTACCTTTAAAATATTGACTACTGTTTCAACTTATGATAATACTAACTGTCGGTATATATTTTGACGATTAGTTGAAAATATCATTACAAGCTTACCCTGCTAATGTCTGTGTCCACCTTCCACTTTGGTCTCACCACATAGTCTTTGTGTGAAGGAAGTGGTACTCTGGCACGTGAAACCCAGCCAGGATCACCTGGACGTAGAGCCCTTAATAAGAAAAATAAACAGATTAGACACAGCAAATTCTTTCAAGGCAATATAGTTGGATTTAATTATAAGTTTTTGATAACTTTATTCAATTAAATATGGAAAACCTCCAAAAATCAAAATAAGGTCATATGCTGTGACAAATACAGTATGGTTTACAATGCTTATAAATTTAAGCAATATATACCACATTTTTTCATTTAAAACTCACAAATAATTAATGTCTTTACCCCCTACTTAAACTAAATATCTGGAAAAAAATGAAAAACCTCAAATTCCTCAAACATCTTTTGAACACAGTGTGATGCCATACCTGCATAAGGATCAAGCATGGACAGATCTTAATGAAACAGAGGAAAGAAGATTTGAGTTGAATGACCTGAAAGTACATATATATACATATATATGTATATATATGTATATATATGTATATGAATATATATATATATATATATATATATATATGTATGTATGTGTATATGAATTATATATATATATATATGTATAAATGTATGTATATTTTAGTTACTCTCTCTCCATTGCTGATGAAGGGCATATGCCGATAAAGCTTTCGTGTTTTTGTGTGCATGTTTTGTACATGTCTCTTCGATGCCCCCAGCAGCCTGCCAACTTGATCCTCAACTTGGTAAGTGTCCACTGGGCTTCCTTCAACACCTTGTTGCCACCCTATATACAAAACTTCCATCTTATGTTTACATAGAGGAAGCATATCCCCAATTACCTCCAACCCCGCTTGAGTAGCAATGTCAGTGACGGAAAAAAGGTGGTGCTAAATCAGGAACTGACTGTACTCCACTGGAAAGATATATATCATACCTTAATGAGGGCCCATCTTAAATTTAGATCACACTCAAATTGTGAAAATCATGAACTTAAATGTATCAGGGAAACAAGAGATTATGCGATATTGAAAAACTTAACTTAAAAAATTACTTTTCCTTTCCATATAGATGATGTTTCAAGTGCGGGAAATGGAATGGTTTTGTTACCTTTCCTACCAATTCTTCACTTTTATTTGATCCTAAAAAGTTACTACAATAGCATTGTTTGTAGCTGTCTAAACTTAGATAGATACATCGGTACTTTTGAACGTAAGTATAAACTAAAGAATGTTTGGTGTGAGAAAATTACTTGGAAAGCACTGCTTTTGCAAATCACCTATGGCAAAGTCCTCAGAATATCTGCATCATTAATTTGAGGACATTTTTTGGAAGATACAGTATGGATGTTACACAAGGAAATAAGGAAGTAAAGGAAGAAAATAGATTCCCTTCTGTAGATCATGATATTAAAGCCAATTAGGGGTGAAATCAAGCTCAGAAAAATTATCACAAGTAAATTACAGCGGTTTTTTATGAACAGAGCAAATAAATGAAAATGTTACTGTGTGAAGTAGCACTGAAAGACATTGGAGTATGAGAATCAAAATGATTTTAAGACCACATACATAATGCATGTGAAATCTTTGGGGAAAAACGTGAAAAATATTAAGTGGTCATCATATTCATCTAAACATGAAACACTGCAATGTTTATGCATGATTCAGCATCAAATGTGAAAAGCAAAGGTAACTCAATCTGAACTAAAAGATATGAAAACATAAAGGTTTGAAAAGTAATATCTTTAGTTAGTTATAATGAAATATGAATAATAGGTAATGTTAGCAATAAAGAGTCAAGTTGCTTAGTAATAGGACATCATGATATAATGAAAACAAAAACAAGTGAGGGAAGAATTACAGAGTAAATTACACATGGTGCTTTTGTTATTGTTTTGGGTTTATAGCATCATCATTTGATTACATCTTTGGTTAAGATCGACAGCCTTGTAATATAGTCTATAAATCCCCTTTAAAAGCATTAGATCGAAGTTATATCTTATGGGGTAGAAGTGATACAAAGGGGCTGGAAAAAGACACTGATTACTCCTCAGCAGCTCATCCTAGATTCTCCAAATTAGTGCCATGTGTAGTCCTCATGTATACCACCCTATCCTGAAAATTTGGTCTCTCCAAGTTGCAGGATTCAAGTGATATTGCCCAAACAGATAGATAGATGGAAGGATGGTTAGATGGACGAATGAACAGACAAACCAAACGCATAAGCAATTCTTTTTCAAAAAAAGCGCTGTGAATAACTAAACCAATAAAAATTGTTGCACATAGAATCAGTTAATTTTGTAAAATAAACAGGTATGTAATTGGCCAAGCAAAGCGAGGTCTCTCCTGTTGAGTCCATGTGCATTTTGTCTGTATGTCTGTTTGTGTCTGCTCTATGATAACTGCCATCTCGGTTGTTTGATTTTTACCAAACTTCATGTGCATGTACAAATAATTTAGTGTCGAATGCCTTAAGTTTTACTAGAATACCACCCTTATAGTTACTGCGCAATTAGTGTTAGCACATTGCGCTAATATCCAAATCTTATCCAATCGAAACGTAATTTGGTATCCATACGGAAAACATCAAATGATGACGAAAACATCAAATAAACATTTCTCTAAAATGTACAGGGAGCCTCCCAGAGGTGCGCAATGTGATTTCCCCCACCAGCCCTAAGTGGGCTGAGCGAGGCAGAAGATCCTATGGATCCCCTAGTTTGTAACTCTATCATTGTATTGAACAAGGATTTTGAGTTTCTGTTCTGCTATAGACCTGAAAAGAAATTTATATCCAGAATGCCATTGCTTTTTGATCTGGTTATTGAATTCCCCCTTTCATGGCAGGGCAACCTAGCAGTGGGTCACCATGACCTATTTTCTCTCCCATAAAAATCAGCCACCTTGCCACGAGGGGGGCCACTGATAGGTTGCTTTGCCATACTGGAATAGCAGCAGCAACCCACAGCCTCAGGTTGAACGTGTTAAAATAGTATTTTAGTTTTATAGGAAAGCATGTATCAGATGGCACCACACTTACTTTCCTTCTGATGTAAGAGCCTTAGTAATGTCTTGCTTTGGTGCGCTTGAGGTGCTCTCTTCATCCTCCATATCTCTTCTGCGTTTGGGCATCTGCTCCAGATCTCTCATCTCACGTTCCTCCTTACTCATTGCTGCAAGCAAACAAAAATTAATATAATTACTCTCTTAACATATGTACGTAAGCTTAACTGACTTTTCAGTTTAACACTCTCTTTCCTAGAACCCCTTTCTTATTACAGTCAACACTCGATAATTCGGCACCCGTTGATCCGGCACTCTCGTTATTATAGCACTTTTTTGTAACTAATTCGCGAAGTTCTGCATTTCGCCGCAAGATGGAAATACTGTCGCGTTGGATGAGAATATTTTATCTTATTTTATTAACTCTGTTGGTCATGTACAGACATAGAGCTAGTCATAAATTCATGACAATAAAACTAATATGAGAGACAAAATAAACACAACATAGAACACTTAAAAAACATTTACGCACATACAAAGGAAAATCTTATAAGTAGTATGAAATCTAAAAACAAAAATGGAAAAAAATACAAAGGTATTCATTATTATTAATTAATTAATTATTATTATTCACGAAAACATGCTAATGTAAGGGTTCAAAAAATTCCTGTATACTATAAAAGTTTTTGCTAAGAAGGAAACACTTCAAACGTTTTTTGAACAAAGAAACAGTTGTTGCAGATTTAACACTACATGGCAGCTTATTATAAATGAGGCAGCATTATGAGTGCCTCTCTGGCAAGTAGCCAACCAATAGTTTAGGGCAATGAACCAAGTTTAAAGTACATAGGCCATGTAAACTTCTTTTACGTAATGGAAAAATTAAACTAATAGTTTAAAATTTGTATTTATGTTTAACTAATTGTTGAGAATCACAGCGTAGAGGACTATAGTAGGGAGCACGAACGAAGGCGGGTGTCAACTGGATGCGCACAAGGCCAGGAATGTCACATGGTTTCTCCCACTCCTTCACTTGGCCAATCAGCGTCAGTCAGTTACAACGGCTTTTGGGGTGCAGTTCGTACATTTGCGGCGTGATTTTCATGTTTATTTGCATGTTTTATGATTGAGATTTAAATAGTACCGTCTTGTGGTGTTCTAAAATGGAGGGCGAAGAAAGTAAACGAAGGTTTTGCAAATTTTCTAAAAACCTAGGTGCCAGCTCCAAAACCTAGGAGCTACAGCAGACATTACATAATTTTTCTGGATATATTTTAACATCGCCAGGAAAATAAATGTATAATAATTTAGTCATAAATATGACATTATTAAGCCATGCCCATTTAGTTCAGTCACATCATGAAGCAAAATATAAGGAAATGAGTCTTATAAATCTGATCAAGTCTAATGAAATTTTGAAAACGTATTTTATGAACAAGAACATAAATTTACACCACTATTTTCAGGAACTTAAATGCTTGAATTTAGGTGCCAGCATGACAATATGAGGCGTCATTGCAACCTGGCGCTCAGGATTTGTCGAGCCCTGAGCTAAATTCTACAAAATAGCATTAACATTTGCAAACTAAATCAATTCTCTTTTTTTAAGAGTATAAATTACTCCCATGGTAAACCACCACAATTTTGTATTGGCTCCACCATGATTGTGACATATGGTAGCTTTCCAAAAGGAGGGCTAACTCGGAAAATCAAATTCTTATACTAATACACTAGGGGTGAGGGGCGTGTGAACATCACATTTTCAAGTAGAGTTCGAGTCCAACATTATTGAAAATGTTTGTTTCAAGTCGAAGTCAAGTTTATTAATGAATTAAGATATATTTAACCATTTTTGTTGGATCTGTTACAAAACTGTAAACAAAGCCTTTTTTTCTCGGTATACATATTATAATAAATTTTTATTAATATTTACTAAAGAATACAAACACTAGAATTAAAAATTAAACCTGATGCATCAAAGGGTATTTTTTTAATTTGTCTGAGACATGCAACAACTACTTAGGAATGGCAATTCAATAGTATTAGCTATCATGCTTAATCCAAATGGCTAAAAATAATTAACCCCTTTTAAAAGTAATAATTCTGAGCTTAAGAAACAAATGCACCAGCATTTATTAAACATTTAATAACAAAACTACAAACATTAGCTAAATAACTAAACAAAAACAGTAATATCATTTTCAATATTCAATTTCATGTTTTATTTATAGAAAATTTTTGTTGGCA
This sequence comes from Tanypteryx hageni, assembly GCA_028673005.1. NCBI lineage: Eukaryota > Metazoa > Arthropoda > Insecta > Odonata > Petaluridae > Tanypteryx > Tanypteryx hageni. The sequence goes on from CM054114.1 coordinate 74,952,019, forward strand.
GATAGCAAACAAAGCCTAGCATAATCTTGTTGTATAGCTCTTTCAAAAGCTTGTGGCGGCTGCGCAGAAGTAGAAAATGAGTCCGGATGAGTCCATTAGTGAAACGTCACAACCGCGGGGGTGAGGGTAGAATTCGCGTGGAAAAAAACCCTTCACTCTCTCCTGAGGTTAGCTTGGGTTAGCTCCACACGGTCAAGTTCTTGTACCAACTTCTGTGCTTTATACTTTTTACTTTTATATTTTTGTTATCGTTATTTTTCATCGCTGTTTTGATTATTTTGTTTTTGAGTCTTTATTATATAGTTTTTGTTATTTCGTTTTTGTTATTTCGTTTTTGTTATTCCGTTTATGTTATTTCGTTTTTGTTATTTCGTTTTTGTTATTTCGTTTTTGTTATTTCGTTTTTGTTATTTCGTTTTGTTATTTCGTTTTTGTTATACCTTTTTCGTTAATTCGTTTTCGTTATTTCGTTTTCATTGCTTAGTTTTGTTAAACTTGTTTACTGCCAACATGGATACCCCTCCATCAACCTCCAAGCTAGGGAATAAGAGAGTCATTCACAGCCAGGCACGGGAGATACTTCACAACGTGATCAAGTTCATGTAGAAGGAAGCTTCTGAAGGAATTAGTATTCCTCTTAATAAGATATATGACCGAGTAGAAGCAGCCACCGGCGTTTCAATTCGCACCCTACAGCGTATCTCGAAGGAAGGAGAAGAGATTGCTCAAGGCTGCAGAGCCTCCTTTTCGTCTGCCCGGAAACAAAAACCGCAGCTATCTCCGAAATCAACGGTGGACAAATTTGATGTCCAGGTGATCCGAAGAATAGTGCATCAGTTCCACACACAGGAAAGAAAACACCCGACTCTTGGTGCTATGCTACCGGCGATCAAAGCGAACACAGGCTTCAAAGGGAAAGTCGGTTCACTTAGAATCCTTCTTAAAAACATTGGATTCAGGTAAGTGTATTGACGACATATAAATTATTACTGTAGAAATTTTGTAATAACAACATCTCACAATAAAATTATATCATCCCAGGTGGAGGAAAACTGCTTCCAATAAGCGCATTTTATGCGAACGGAGTGATATTCGTTTGAAGCGAATCGCATATTTAAGAGCAATAAGGAGATATAGAGAGGAAGGACAGTCAATTGTTTATACTGACGAAAGTTATATTCATTCCACACACTCTGCTCCATATCAATGGTCGAGCGGGGATGACACGGGATTAAAAGTTCCTGTATCTAAGGGTCAGCGACTCATTATTATTCATGCAGGTATGAGTTATTTATTATATTAATGTACATGTGAAAGTAATTATATGATTTCCATTGACTACAGATAGGATATAAGTTCATTTTTTTAAGGTGGAGAATTTGGATTTGTGCCGCAGTCACTTCTAATTTTTAAATCGGGTCTGAAAACAGGAGATTACAAAGGGAATGCAGTACTCAACGGCTGAAACTAAACTTGAGTTGTACGATAAAATTAAGAAAATTAAGCCAGCTCATAAAATTTTTGCTGTGGATAAAATATTAGCTGAGCATGGACATTCGACGCTTAGGCTGCCTCCGTATCATCCTGAATTCAACCCAATCGAAAATATTTGGGGTATATTAAAGAATTGGGTAGGGTCAAGAAACATAAGTTTTAAACTAAATGAGGTGAAGATATTAGTGGAAGAAAAATGTGCAGATATCGGGAAAGCCGAGTGGCAGAATGTATGTGAACGTGTAAAAAAAAACTGAAGCTGAATATATAAAAAACGAGATGATAATGGATGATATTGTGAATGAGGTTATCATAACTTCGGATTCAGAATCCGAGGATACAGATTCATCTGAATAAAATATTATTGATGAAAATGTATCGATGTGAATGTGTATAATAAAACCTTTCTTTGAAATATTTACTTTTCTTTTGGAAATCCTTTACTCTATCGTAGCTGACTTTCCATTAAATTGTGGGTATCATACGATATGAATAAGAGCAATATTGTATTACCACAACCTATTGTTGATAAACGACCGGATATTACTTAGTATTACTTTCTTAGGTTGGCTACACTGGTAGGCGGCAACACCATTCAGCTCACTTTTCCCTTAAGCTTCCCACTCCCTGACCATTCCCCTCCATTTCACGTGACAGTTCGCGCATCTCACCGCCGTAAGCTTTTAAGACATCTATAATGGTTGTCACGAAGATTTTTTTAGCACACAATTAAAAAACCACATTTTCTCCTTCCTAGCTCTTACATGAGCTGTAAGGTAACAATAAAATTTTTTATTCAGATAGAGGATATCATTTGCTGCAAAATAGTTCACAAGAGCACAAAATTACCATACATAGTTTCAGAGACAAAAATTTAAGAAAGTTCCAAGACGGTTTTGCTCGGAAATCTTGTAAGCAGAAATAAAATTGTACCTGGTCTCGAAACCTGGTATTTTGGTGAAAAAGAATCTCTTCGTGCTTCATATCAAAAGGATGAACAAAATAGCAGAAAAATTAAGCCTATTTGGTAAATGCTGATTGCATGCACAATTTATTCCTGATGACTGACTAATAGACACTACAAAAGTATTATGTAATAGATGGCAACTTCAATAGTTCCAACATCAATAGTTCGAACATCAATAAATCCCCACAGATTTGAGCATCTGATGGAATTATCATTATGTTCTTCTTCTTCAGAAGATGATTCTTCTGTGCTGTCTTCTTCAGAAGATAGCAAGTCACTCTCTTCACTCAAATCCGGCATTTATATGTATCTTCAGATTCAGAAAAACTAAACATTACAACAACCAAATCACCCATGGGTTCCATTGACTTTAATTTTTTGTATATGAATTATTTCCAAAGATAGAATACGTCAAACCAAACACGATGTCACTCGTGCAAAAGCCAGAACAAAAATTTTGCTAGTTCGAAATTTCCTAGAATAATATAGGTAGAGGAAGTGGAAGGAGAGAAAACTTGGCCAATGAGAAAGAAGTAAGAGAATCGGAAGCTACAAATGGAATGGCTTGAGAGTATACAGCTGCATGTGGGGAAAATTCCAAGAGAATACAAGCAAAAAAATTTGTTTTTTCCAAAAAAGGGCTATATAGAGCATAATGCAGCAGAAGCCATCTCTAGGCAATAAACCTCAGTCGTCTCATGCAATGACTCAAAATGAGTGGTGAAAGTCTCCCCTGCACACACTTGCGCTAGAGAAGCGGTGCTACGGATAGATAAAAATAACACGTGTTGCATTTTTTCATGGATATACCACTGGTGTGCCATGACATATAGTATTGAATTGTTTTATGACGTACCATATACAGCGGTCTCAAAATTCGCAATGGTAGAAGGTCTAGTACACCGCACCACACGCGCTCATGGGCGATGCAGCTGGACCATGCAGATACTGTGGGACATTCCAGATGCTACAGAATTCATATGTACAAAATAAAGGAGGTATTTCGCTTTTTCAAATGTAGTCTAAATCAGCATTTCGAAAATTAGTTTATTTTTAGGCCAAACCTCATATTTAACTGGAATTTTTTTGGGAATAATTAAGTAAGCAAATAAACCAACGTGACATCATTTGAACTACACAGAGCCCATTTGAATAAGATAATAGATTGCATTTTCCCAGAAATTAAGGCATCTATCCAGAATTTTTACATTCTCAGGCAATCAGCTGGCGTCCAAGTTTTCGAATTTCAAGTTTCGTGGCTCAGATCGCCCCTTTTAAGCAATAGCTATAATCATCATTAAAACAATAGTCTATATGTTACACTAAAACTTATGTAAAAATTAGGATATTTTGTGTGTTATGATTATGGTGTCATCATCCGTGCCTTTTAGTTCGTATTCGAATAAAAAAATTAATTTAAAATTATCACGTCATCATCTGTATATGTCGTTGGCTGAAATCAAATTGATTATAATGCAGTCTAAACATTAAATCAATGCTCTTAAAGTATGGAAAATCAATTCCCATTGAAAGGCATTGGAGTCATTGCTATGGTAGTCAATATTTTTCATTGTTGAAGACCAAAAAAAATTTCATAATTTTATGATTAAAATCTAATTTTTACGCAAATTCAGCATGGATTTGAATTTTGTCTTCAATAAAAATAAACTTCATTCTTTCTTCCACAGTACATTGCATGTCCCAACTTTGTATCTTAATTTTAAATAATTTAAAAAAGCAATTTTATATAGCCCTGCAGTTTTCAATGCTTTTCTTATGGGTGTTTAAAATTGGACTTTGGGGTCAAAAACATCCCTTAAATATAACTTTTTCTGGAATTTCGGATTTTCCAAAGGTTGTACCCAATGACCTATCTTCCTTCCAAATTTCAGCTCTGTGGCTTTTCTAGAAGTACCTTCGGTTTTATATTAAATCATTTTATATATATATCCTATACCCTACATACATATTTGTAAAAAATAAGTCCGGGAAATATATTTTTGTGCATTTAATTACTAAATAATTATACTGAAATAACTCTCTAAAATGCAATGATTAATTATTTTGTCCCTATTTATTCAATACGTATAATAACTTCTTTGAAAAATATTTTCATAGAAACTTCGTCGGAAATTGAATGCTATATTGATAAACAATATAACTTATTCTACGTGAACCACAAGCTTGGGATACATGACAAAAGAGGTGATTAAGTCTTGGTAGACACCATTTATTTGCTCTAGGAATCCCAAGACATGTTTTTTAGCCTACTTCCCAGAATGGAAAAAGGCTTCTAGTGTCTTCATTGCACCTGTCTTTCCACCTATTAAATTTTGAACCAATTGATCGAGTTTCATGATACTTGGTGGAAATATTCTGCTACTGGGGCCGAGCTCCCAAGGATAGTTTTTGTTGCGAAGATCAAAAGTCACGGGTTCGATTCCAGGAACTATCCTTCCCATTTGATTTGCATGGGGAGTCTGAAATCTATCATGCAGGGAAATTTTTTCTTGCACATTAAAATATATTAGAATTGTAATATCAGAGTGAGATTTGTACTATTCTCTGAGGAAAGGAATGGAGATTTTAATTTTTATCGTGGAATGTTGCTTATTGATTGTATTTCTTCGAATTTCAATTAAATACTGGGGTTTCTGCAGATTTTATCACTCATTACAAGAGTGTTGCCATTGCAATGACTATTGTTGGACTTGGATTTGGTACAGTCTAGTTTCCAGTATACACATGCATTATTTTTGCCACACATATGCATAATCAATTTAATTTTCCGCTAGAATGTATTAGTAATATTTTATAATGCTAAATTATGAAATTTGAGAACTCAAAAAGCAACTTTTTTGCAGTGATTTTAAAGCTATTAAAGCCAATATAGGTCATTTCTGTACCACTCAGTTATGTGAAAATTCACTAATAGTATAAGTAATCAATATACTGACACTCCCCGACTTATGGATGGGTTACGTTCCTGAAATTGCTTAATAAGTCAGAAGTGCCTCTTATAGACTAAGTTCATATGTACTGTACAGGCTAGCATGCTATGCATGCTTATTAGAAATTTTTTAATGGGCAGCACTGCAGAAATTTTACAAGAAAAATCTGATGTGGCCACCACATGACTTTCTCCAGATCTGTGATATTTTTTAAAATCCCAAATAGGTTACATAATAATAAATATTTTAAGAAACTGCGAGAAAATTTTAGATTTTACAAACAAGAGAAATAAACTCAAATCATAGCCTTCTGATATTGGATATAGCCATAAAGATCCAACAATTAAGAAAAGAAAAAGGCGCGTTACTAAGACGTAACTAAGCGTCAATTGTTAACAAGTCATCGGTAGGTGGCGTGGTGGTGGCAGCTAAAAATATAAGATATCTCTTAAACAATGCATTATATAGGAAAATGTTTCAGACAAGGGTTGTAGAAAATTAAATTTCCTACAACTTTTATTTCAATACAATTTTACATTTATCAAATATTAAAGCAAATATTTCAAAATAATGGATAAGTGTCAAGAGTAAACACCCACTTCTGGTTGACTGATTTTTACCAAAAACTAATCAGTTCTTCTGACTTTTATAAAAATATAAAATATTGCATTGACATGATTAATAGTTTTTGAGTTCGAGCACCCACAAAAAAGCTACCACACACACACATTGACAGACATCATTGAGAAAATGGTCAAAATGTGTTGAGGGGATCTCAAAACGTGTATTTTCGTTGAAATCTCGAAGTCAATTCCCTATCTATATATATATATATATATGGAGAAAGTAAAAATGCAAAAAAAATAATATGAGATATGCACAAATGGAAGTCAAGATACATCCATGAGCCAATGTGGAACAATACTGAGATGCCGCTTCTGATGATTGGAATGGGCATGATGAAGATAATGCTTTCTTTCTAATGTGATGCCAAGTAGTTCCCAAACACCGCTCCCTTATGCTATGCCTATTTCAGATTGTATCTGATTAATGGCCGAATAAATTATTATTACTATTATGGAATGTTTCCGAGTCTCAAAATTATTTTGATGCATGGGAATTAAATCCATAAAGTCGGAAATTCGTATGTCAGACATACTTAAGTCGGAGAGTGTCAGTATATGATGAGTATTCAATTTTGCCATTTAAATCTTAATTAATTTTCATTTATATATCAATTATTATTAATTATTAATAATGTACTCATAGATAATGAGTGAGAGACTTCTAATACAGACACTAACCAATTCTGTGCTAATCAATCTGTAAAAAATATTATAATCTGTAAATGATTGGAACATACAAACATCAGAACATCTGATTCTAAAAAGTAATGCATGTACAATCATTTTATTTCAAATAATTATGTGGAAAGTAAGCATTGTAAGTTCTGTTTGGATCATCTTGTTCGTAAAATAAAAATTTTTTAAAACTTCAAAATTAGAAATTAAAAAAATTTAAATTTTATACTCCTGGGGGCAAACAGTAAAAATGCCTTATGCTGTGAATGTGTTAAACACAACTCATTTTTTTGAAAGTTCAAAATTATTTGACTTTTTATATCAGATCAAACTGAATCGAGTTTTAAAATAAAACAACTCGGCTTGAAATTTCGAAGAGTTCACACATCACAAAACATTGGAAATTTTATAAAAACTGACTGGGTTTAAACTTTAATGATACCTTTCAGGATGAGTGAAACATACCTTTGAAATCGGTGGAGAGATTAAAGATGGGCCTGGCCCATTCATTGATTAATTTGCCAGCACGTGATTTATTTTCCTTAGTTTCTTTTGGGTGCTTATATAGGTACATCACAGCCTTTCCAATACCTGAATGCTTCAATGTTGATTGATCTACTCTAGGAAACTGAAAATTAACCAATAACATAATAATTAAATCAAAAGCATTTGGTGATTCAAGAAAATAATTAAGTACATACATTTTTTCTTTAACAATTGTCTGAACCAACAAATAGTATGCTTCTATCAAATATTCTACAAGGACTCGGAATAAAAATATTCATGAAATGGTACAAGCATACAGATTTTAATGGCTCAGCTTCATGAACAAATATCAACTGACTGTTGATTATTTTTAAAGCAAAGATATGAGAGTCAAATTTCAAGCGTGATTTTGTTCTAAAAATATAAATATGACTTTCAGAATTTATAAGGAATTTGCTCCTCAGTTATGTTTGAGACCCCTGGGTTTAACCACTTGAACAGGACAAATTTTAACAAAATTCTTTGAGTGATTTTTGGGCGAATCAACATTTTGTTAAAATCAACAAGAATAAACTATCCCCCATTGCCGAATGACATTGTTCATTTCAACAATATTCTATTGAGGGTGATACTATACATCACATTCTGTTAAACCTTTTAGCCCCTAGAACTGTGCACAGACAACAGGCGGTGGATCATAGACATGTAATTGCTAAAACTACTTTTTCTAACTCGTAGAAGCCTTAAACATGAACATTAATCAAAATATCAAATTCAAATATTTTCTCAATCGCAATACTTCCTTCATATATGAGAAAGGAAAAATGAACTAAAAAGAAGAGAATCTTACCTCCCACAGGAGCTTAAGGATACTGTCACGTATTCTGAGGGCTGGTAAGGAGCGGTCTGGCATCGGAGCAAGCCATTCCGTTAACACAGATAAAACGTTGTGCTCAATGAATGCAACCTATAAAAGGGAAAATCAAAAGGGCACACTATTAAGGAATATGAAAATTTCTATGAAAGTGACAGCAAAAAAAAATAAAAAAGCTGTAATTAGCAGTGGAGATCACATTCATGAATCAAGAGCAATAAAATACACAAAAAATAAGATGGAATCTGTCCATCTATCATTGTCAAGAGTATAGAATGCATTTATTTTTAAATGGGTAAGAATAGAGCTAGGAAGCCAGGATGTTCATTCACCTGAATGAAGAGTTTGTTTTCAGGGAAGAGGGAATTTGAATGAGCCATATTTGCACAAAAATATTATTATTATTGGAAAAATGCTTATTTTCAAGCCTCAAAATAAGCAAAATAACAACAGGCATGATAACTTACTGCAATGTGGCTCCCTTGAGCAATTAATGAAGAAATATGATATTTATCCATGTAATATAGGCATCATTAATGGTTGTTATTACTTAAAATTGAAATTTGGTTAAATGTTGATTAGATTTATATTTTTAAAACCAAATCATCAGCTCTTAAAAAGAATGTTTTTCTTTACTGAACCAATCAAGTTCCGTTTTCTAGCTTTATTTAGAATTTTCCTGCAGTGTCACTTTATTTTGCACTAATTACAGGCATCCCTTGTTATAGTGCGCTTCACTTAGTGCGGTTTTGTTATAGTGCTCTTGCTAACTGTTGAATCATTGACATATTGTTCTTATATTACAAGCACATAACTTTCTCATGTTTATTATGTCTAATGAAAATTTAAAGGTAACACAATTAAATTGAACATCAATGAACTACCCAATCAACAAAAAATGTAATCTCTTCTATAGTTTTTGGTGATATTTCGATGGCAGTTAATCTATATTAGATTTTGTCGATATCAGGATTATTAGATCTTACTTATCAAAGGAAGAAGTGGTAAATTGCTGCTCTCTACGGTGATTACTGAGTTGTCATTCCATTTTCTGACTGACAATTCAGTCACCTCATCAAAGACATTATCAAAAGAGCCTCGAGGTATTTTGCCAATACTCTTAGAATCTTCCAACGGACATTTTCCAGATCTATTTTCTCTGATTGTGCCAGTCACAAAAAAAACTTTTCCTTTAAAATTTGAAAGAGAGAGTAGGATGAGAAAAAATCATCAAAGAATAATCTATGCTCTGATGGGTTTGGAACAACTTTCAATAATAATTTAGAAAATTCTTTTTTAAAACCTATCCATCAAAAAATTTTTTTACACTTCTAAAAACACTTTAGACAATCTAAAAAACATTACAACATAGAATACTTCCAAAAGTTTAGAAAATAACTGGTTTATAGCATATAAAAGAAATGGTGAGTTTTCGCACCTTTGGCTGAAAATGGGTTAATGCAGTTTGTTAGTGGTCAGGAACCAATTAAGTGCACTATGTGAGGGATGCCTGTACTTTGGAAATTATGTATGTGCTTTTTCAAACTGACACAAGTAGAAAATAAAACCTTTTCTAGGTAAGATCCAAGTGAGTGTTAGCGAGCCAGTAAACACACATCATCCTCAGGCCCAGAAAAGAGAAGTCCACAATAACCCCCAAATTACAGTGCATTCTATTAATTTTCCAAAATTACTTAATTTTACATTATTCAAAAATGATAAAATAAAAATGATAAAATAAAAATACAAAATATGATAAAATGCAATTTAGCAACTTTGATCAGGATAGGAGGTTTAACATATAAAACAGCTAGCAAGACATTTATATTTTTCACATCATATATAGCTATATCTTTAGAAGTATATTGTTTACACACATCAATTAAGAACCTGACACCTAATTTACATCATAAAGCTTTCAATTTTAAAAAAAGAATCAAGTAAATCTAATTCTAACCTGCAAATCATGCTTTTTAAGCTGAGACATGACAGTTGGAAGCATTCCAATTTTTTTTGTGGCTGGTTTAGATTGCTGATTTAAAGCTCGATCATCCTGAAAAATAAATAAATTATTTTGAATCATCATGATGAATTAAGATACAAATCTTACAAAAAATCAGCCTAATCACAATTTCTAAAGGAGGAAGATATAACAAATGTTTATGCACATTGACATTCATGTGAAAGAGAACAAGAACTGAACTGAGTCAAGTTAAAACAAAATGACTCAAGTAACAAAGTTATCACTAACATAAAAGTATAATTTAAAAGTGTCTAAATATGACAATTAACTTTTATATTTCTGAAAACTTGAAGATGATGAATGATATTATTAGTGAGCATAAGTGCTAAATTTTTAAAAGGAAGAATAACAAACCAACAAACACCATGTATTGCAGGGTTCTTAAACTTTCCTGATGTACTCCTTTTTTATTTTTTTATACAGCTAGTGTATTTAAAAGTGATGAGGAAATTACCAAAACCTATTTTAAAATACATTACTCATTCAGAAATTTGGAAACAGTAGAAAAAAATGTTACAACCTGTAATCGAACCCAGGTCTTCCACTTGCCAGGTAGATATTCTACCACTGAGCTACCGCAGCAGAGTAATTCTCCTGTGTCAGTTTCCCGTTTCCAAATTTCTCAAAATCGCATAAGGATCATATGCTCCATTAATTCCATCTATTTATAGATTGCTCATGTTTATAAAAGTAAACAATTAAAAAATAATGTGAAAATTTGTCTTTAGTGAGCTATCCAAAAGGCCCAAAAATGACCTCTTTCGCAAAAAAGACCTCACAATAATTAACTTACTATTAAGTAGGACATAGTCTTAACATCAAAACATTTGATTCCAAAATCATACGCGAAAGCTCAAGTTAGAAGAAGAATTATATCTTTCAATACTTTCACCTGCCACTTTAAAACCTAGGAATATGCGTACCTCTGGTTAAACACCTCTGATGTAATGGAATAATAAAAAACTAAGCATCTATTAAGATCTTTTGCATTCCATTTTTTAATACTGATATTGTTTTTTATTTATGCATAAAAAGTGTGTCTCATGGAGTTTTGTGAGTGTCCGTCCATTGATTCAATGGAGTTTCCAATGTCAGTGATGAAATCTCCAACAAGGGCTCTTGGGTGGATAGAAAAATCTAAATCCTTGATTGGGGAATGAGGTTTCTTCGTTAGAAAATGTTTTTAATGATAGGTTAACAACCTTGTATGTTTTGGCGGGCGATGTAGTTGGGTTTCGGTTTTGATTGTTTTGAATCAAATTTTTAAGCTTTTTGTTTAAACTGGGATTCTACTGGAAATCAGTGATGATTCCAAATTTGAAGACATAGAAAATAATTATGGTAGTGAAAATGAATATTTAACACCTGCCTTTGTTTTAATTTCAGATTAGTGTAAATTCCTGTTGAAAATGATAGGTAAGCATGTATTAAGTTTAAATTAAATTTAAAACATTTCCCATTCACCCTCCCCTTATCTCTCTCCCTCCCTTCCACTTGCCTCTAAAAAATGTATCTAGTTCTCTGCAACAGCAATAATAGATATACGTTCACAAATAAAAAAATCCAATTATTGTTGTGATAGTCCAGCTCTTAATTGCCAAACTCTTTCTTTGGTTGACCAACATACCCTTTCAAATGGTGCTTCTACCATTTCTTCTAAATTAATCATGAATTAAATCTATAAATGAAAATATAAACCATTCACACATAAACAACATCTATTACGTTATTTTCAATGGGAAGAATATTTTCGATTCGCGCGTTTTTGCTTTATGTGGCGATTTCCAGGTACACATCTCTCGCATAAATTGAGGGATAACTGGATTATGTATAATCCAGATCCCACTGTAGTACTCGCGATCATCCTGAAACATTTTGGCACCATGCAGTGCGTTATTACCAGACTGATACTGCCTTTGATGTGATTTTCCAGCGAACGCCGAATTACAACTTTTGCTGGATCAGTCAGGACCACCGGATAATGTTGGAAGTCGGATAATTGATTGCCATATAATCGATGATCTACTGTACATTATATTTGAGACCTAAGGTATAGCCTGAATATAACGCGACGTTTTTTCTGAAATGACATTGTAAAAGTAGCACTTATATTACATTCAAGGACTAATGATTTTTTGAAATAGTAAAAACACTTTAATCTCCATCTGTTTTATAAGAGGAGCATAACTACAATTTTGGGGCGCCTATTTAAATAAAAAAATTATATAAAATTAATTCGATATCATTTTATTTTTAATGAAATGCAACGCGAAATCTTTTCAATAAAGAAATAATTGAAACCATAAATTCTAAATATCCAACAATGAACATTTGAACACATTTGAGATATCTCTCTCTTGAGATGAGGAATATAACACATTTTACAAAGTACCAGCTCCTGAAAAACATTCTCCTAATTTGATTTTGCAGTAAGAAACCAATCAAGAAATGCTTCACGAAAGGAATCTAGGCCAATTTAGTACTTCTCTTTATTTTTTAAGTCTATGTTTGGCTTATGATAGAAAAAAAAACAAATATGCTGCTAATTTTCCAGAAAAAAACAAAGGCTATTTGGCTACCCATCCTCAAATTTAGTACAAAAAATGCAAATATTTGGCTATTGCCAATCTAAACAATATTGTCATCTATTAAAAAAAGGGCTAAATGTAAGAAATCATGCCCAATACTGGAACCACAGCTCAGTCCCGAGAATAAACTTTTACTAAAGAAAAATGCCGCTAAGCGATATTTGAAAAAATTTATGATTTGGCATATTTATTCACACACCCAATCAGTATTATTTTTTCGTTTCGCTTATTCGTCACTCAGACTACTTGCCGTGGCGGAGTAAGAAGTCGACATGCACGCTACTTGTTCAACAGTGACTGCCTCATTGCACTCGTTTTATTTTATTTTCTGGCCTATTTTGTTTATTTTTTGCTATTGATAATGAATATACTATGTTGTTAATTACTTTCTTATTCGTTGTAACTAGCATAAAGCTGGCACCACACATTCGTTATTTGCCGAGTGTCAAACATTCGTGATCACTTGCCAAGTGACGAGTAAATATATTCCTCCCTACCTGCAGCTGCCTCCACACTAATCGTCCATCGCCGAATACTGAATATTCATATTGACTTGCAGGAAAAGGTGTAAAGTTCGTAATACTGAAATTTTGCTTATGGATTTGGATGGTGAAGATACTGTTGTCGCTGTAAGTGCCGCTTTTGTTGTCGTGAGCTGCGCTTATTTGAAAATGAAGATGGAAAAGAAGAAACCGCGGAAAAGAAGATGGTGGATGTAATTCTATGACATACACTTGATGGCTGATGGCACTGAGTACTGGTTCAGAAGGTGCAATGCTGCCAAATCCCCATGAAATTTCTCGTAAATAGGGAAATTTCCCACATTCTGGTAGCAATGCGGAGAGACATTCGTAAATCGGCAAATAAAAATTGTGTGGAGGGGTTAAAAACACCACGGCTTGCCGAATATTCATCCCTTCGACTCGTGCTCTTTTACAGACTCTCAATGGGAAATAATCGTGGTTCGCCAAGTGACGAACTCGTTGTTCCATCCACACAACTAGATATTTGGCAAGTGACGAATATTCGTGGTTTGGCATTTGGCGAATAACGAATGTGTGGAGCCATCTTGTGCGTATTATTACGCACCAGCACCATGTGATTTGCTTTGGAATTGTGCCATGAACATCGTATCCAAGATTCTCGCGAGTTTTACCCCGCATTATCTGTCATCATGCTTTCTATTCATATTTATGTAATTTTAAGTTAATTTCATTTATATTAAGATTAGGCAATGTTCAGTGTATGCACTGCCCAGTATATTAACCCATTCACGACCGAAATGCCCGTAAATGGACTTGTTTTCTTAGTTTGGATCTCATAGGATACAGTGGCAACTACTCAAAACCTACTCTCCCTTATTACATGAAATCTTTGCTGTTTTGGTATTCGTAGCCATTTTCTAGTAGGTTACCCCTGCAAATAACAGGGACCAACTGTATGACAATTTGTATGCTTCAGTTTTCTCATTACCTGATTTGCACCATTATATAATTGACAGATATAAATATTTTAGCATTCAAAGTTTCAGAAATTGTTGTTTTATGCTCAAATTCTGCTTTTCATAAAAAAATTTAACGAACTAATTTTAACCAGGGCAAATTTCACTAGCTAAGCATTCAAATGAAACAAAAATGACGTATCATAACTAAATATTGAGGATAAAAAATAAAAATACTGAGCAAGCATAACACTAAAAAATAACCCACTAGTCCAAGAAATAACACTGCTGCTTCTTAGATTACAAGAAGAAAATGTTAAAATTTTAAATTTCATAACATATAGCTTTGAATGGTAAAAATAAACATATAATTGGCATATCAAACGGTTGACAGAGAAAAAGGAGAAGTCAACACACCTCAGCAGCATTCCTCATTTCTCCCAGAAGTTGCGCAATAATGTCATCATTATCATTGATAATATCCACGTCTTTCCTTTTTCTGCGTTTTGAAGATTCCTTCTTTTTCAAAAGCATCAAATCAAAGTCTGAAACACCTGATTCATCCCTATAAAAAAAACATTAATCATTTTGAAAATGAAAAAATGTTCCCAAAAATGTATTTATGAAAACAAAGCCAGATGAAAGCAGTGAAAGTATGATCACCAATACTTCTGAGGGAGTTATACCACCTTTTTGAACTTTGCGTGCTTGCAGTTCGCGAACTTGCACTTTGCGACAAAATTATTTAGGACCATTACTTCTGTTTCACGCAGAATATTTGCATTTCGCATAATGCGTTTGCGATGACAACATGCATGAACTCCCTCTACTTTTTTGTTTCGAAGTTCAATTTAAACTTTGGCATCCTAGAAAAGGAATTATTAAATATATTATATTTCTAATACTCATTATTAGCAGTTTTTTAAGTAAACAAACATGATAACTCTCAACTTAATTATTTTGTAGCTCAGTTAGAACTTCACCGCCAACGATGCTATTTTCAATGATGAAACTTGAGTGTAAGATTTAAAGAAACGCCATCATTTTGGAATGTAAGGTTTTCATTTGCTATTAACTTTGTACATATTTTGAACATAATTTAATGAAATGTTATTTTGTTTTGTTAGAGTTTTATTTTTTATTGTGAATTTTAAATGTATATCTAAGAATTGCTATCATCTTGTAAACGTAAGATTTTCTGCTGCGTATTTTGAACGCAATTACTAAAAGAAATGTTACCACATTAATGCTTTGTTTTTATGTGACCTATTTTGAACAATTAAAAGAAATGTTATCACTTTGATATATTAGGTTTTTATTTTCTGTTTGAATGTAATTAATAAAATAAATGTTACCAATTTATAATGCATGTTTTTTGTGGCTTAGAAATGTTTGTTTCAGAACCTAAGAAAACATCTGCGCATCATGTACTCAACATTCCATTTCAGTAGTTAATCCATTTAAATTAAAGCATTTCCTTGGAATGAACAAAAGAACATCGAAAATCGCATGCGAAAATTTGCTGGAGTTAACTGCACAATTGCCGAAATGTGTTACCGCTTTGTAATGCTGGGTTTTCATTTGCTATTATGCATTTTGAAAGTAATTTTTTTAAATTTTTTTAACTTTATGATGCTAAGTTTTCGTTTGCTGTCACGTTGTCTTTTATTTTCTGTTAAACTGCATTATTTATGATAAAAAGTAAATTTTTTAGGGAGACTCGGAACCGTACTCCGATTTTTACATTGCGTCTTATGGGAAAATAGGATTTGCACTTCACGAATTTGCATTTCACGTCAGTTTTCCGGAACCAATTATTAGCAAAGTTCAAAAAGGTGGTGTATATATAAAACAATGATATTTCTATATTTGCAATATAAATTCTCAATCATTACTAAAACACTTTCATAACTTAATTTCACATTATTATTACGTTATTTTGGTTTAAATTTCCAAATCATTCAAGTTTTCATTTTTAAAATAAAACATGCATATACAAGTCTGAGTCTAGAAAAAAGTATTGAAAATTTTTGTTATATTTTCATGCCAATTTTTTTTTTTATAATTACCAGTGAACTAATTTTCTTACAGCAGTCACCATTATAACTTATCTTTGTTAACTTTTTAACTAACATTTTATTCTTAACAAAAGAAAATCTATATAAACATCCGTAATCTTTACTTTATTTATATATCTGCAATAAATATCCCCTAAAATACACAACAATTATCTCTGTTGATATTTATAATGATAATAAATCAACCTAGCAGAAACACTGAAAAGAATGATAAGCATGATGCACAAAACTATCATATTAAAATAAATTACAATTCACTGCATATTTAAAAATTAAGGGCACATACAATCACATTATGCTCAATTTACTATATATAACAGGATATAAGTCAACCTTAATAGCTTCACATTATGCTCAATATATTGTATATAACAGCATATGTCAACCTTTATAGCTTTAAAAGATTTCTGGTCAACCTACAACCCGAGCATAAAAATACAAAACACATGCCAATGACTGCAGTCTGCTCTACTGACTCATCATCATGGATTCAATTTTTATGTCTTGCACCAACTTTTAACCAGTAACAAATTCCATCATTAGGTGATTTAGCAAATTCTGAAACTTTTAACTTGAAGTTAGATTCATATTTCATTCTTTTGGCTAACAGGACCATGGTGAGGATATTAGTTGTTCATTTGAGTATAAATTGCAACATATGTCAAATAATGATACAATGTGACATCATGCTTAATGTGAACATAAGGGAATTTTTCAATTAATTTCTGGTAGGAATTTCCCATGTACAATTTCCAGATAATGAAATAAGTTACTCATTGGAAGATAAATGACAATGGAGACTATGGTGAAGATGATGTTAAAAGTTGTAAAAATCATTACTTAATGGTACAGTTAAGGAGTGATTTTCACAACTTTTAACATGCTACTCATTATTGAGATGCTTACTTGTATGTTTTATTCAAAAATTTGATTGTATGGGACCTCAATTATTTCTGAAGAATGATTTCATGAAAAGTATTTGTTAAACGAAAGAAAAAGTATCAAGTTATAAAAACAGTATATGCCTAAAAATTAATTCTCATGCCAGAAAATTGAGGTTGACTTATATACCAGGCTATGTGCTGTGATATAAAGTGAAAAATAAAACATGAGTGCTCCAATGACTTACTATCACTAAAAAATTAAATTTGAAATCAACACACTCTAATTCTAAACTAGATGATATGATTGCACAATACAAAATAAGCCTCAGGCAAAATTCTTTTGATTTATAAGATAAAAACAACCATTACAAAAATTCTTAAGTGAAAACTGCTCATTACACATTTCCATGCTCTATACCAGTGTTTCTCAACCGGAGTGCTGTGAGTTTTCTGAGGGGTACCGCAAAAATTCTTCTGCTGTCCTAGTTTTGATAATTGATATTTTGGTCTGGTTATATTGCCAATTTCTGCTTAATTCAATATTATTTTTAATTTCAGTTGTTTATATTGAAATTACATTTCTTTTTTCAAAGCAAGCTGATATTATTTTATCTTTACCTTCTCTTAAAAAATTATGCTAAACAAATAGGGAATTTAACACTTAAGCATTAGCATTGAATTTGCATTTGTTCCTGAATAATTTTTCGTTATTTCTAATTTCTATTTTTTTATTTTGGGGTGATTTTTCTTACCCCTACTAATAACAAGTTTAATTATCCAATGAATTATGTATCATGAATTAATTATTAGAATAAAAAATTACAAATTCTTGACTTCTTATCTAAAATATAATAACAAAAATGCCCATGAACACTACATATGGAGGGAAGGGGGAGCAATTCTGCAACATTACTTACAGGTTTCATGGCTCTAAAAAGATTGAGAAACACTGCTCAAAACCATTAAAGCTAAAACATTAATTGTAAGACAACAATCTGAAAATATAATAAGATGAAAAATTAAGCATATCAAAGAAAGAATGTAATAAAATGACTGCACAATTAGACATGTTATTCACCTACCTTGAACTATGCACAGCATTTGTTGATGACGATAAGCAGAGTCATAAAGAAAGACAAGATGCATTGACAAACAAATAGAAGCACTTTAAAATTACTGACCACATTTATGCCCACGAGTACACAAAACACAGGAAATACATGAAACATCACAGTATAAGAAACTGCTCCAATTAAAGGTGATCAAATTAGTATTTAATTTTTAAAATTAGGTGATGGACCAGAAGGAGAAAGATAGACAAACTTAGCCTACATTGAAAGGTACAATACAATATTACATGCTAGATGCTTCTTCAAATTATCCTGCATACAGATATATATATAATGTTTCACATTTTATCAAATACAATAAAAGCCTGTTCGATTGGCATACATAAGAAATGGCATTGTGCTGGTTGGCTGAAATTGCCAGTCAAGCAAAAGGTCGAGCAACTTTTGTAAGACAAAGCAAACAAGTACAGGTATGCCTTGTTTAGCGCAATTTTAATATAGCACAATCGGCATGTCAATTTTTATTTTTTTTTAATAAAAAAAATAAAGTTCCTAAAAGGCTTAAGTTTGTTATTATGGTTCCAACTTTTTTCTTAATACCTTCACTTCTCTGTTCCAATGATAGTTATGTTTTACACACTAATTAAAATGTTTTCTTATTTATACAGTCGAGTCCTGACTATCCAAGGTCAACAGGACCGCACCAACCTCAGATAATCAAAAACTCAGATAACACAGAACATTATCGGGAAAATATATGACAACTTTAGTGAGATATATCATTGACAAAACCATCACATATTTTCCTGATATCTGTTTAATATGTAGACCTCTATGTTGCCACTTTGATACAATTGTATCAAATATGACACTTTTCAATTTCAAATTTTCAAAATGAAACTTTGCTACTTTTTCCTCATGCACCTCAGATAATACGGAACCTCAGATAACCAAGGCTTGGATAATCAGGACTCTACTGTGTTTAATTGCTTTATTTCTATTACACTTGTTCATTTTTACTATGTTTTATGTTGGTTTACCGCAATCTGCATTTTGCAATGATGCAAATATTGGAAAATTTAGATTTGTTTATGTTATTATTGGGATAGGGTTGGGTTTACTTTGGGTGACTTTTTAGCCTGTTTCCAAAGGAAACATAGCCTTATGAAATGGTCCTGCATGTGTGTGTACGTGTATGTGTCCCCTACTGACAACTTTTGCACCAATGGACCGATTTTCATAAAACTTGGTATGAGGCTCATGCACCCAGGGCCCACCTCCTGGCTATATTTTTATATGGCAAACACTGAAGTCCCAGGTTCAATTCCAAGAATGTTTTTTTCCTATTTGTTTTACATAGAAAATCTCAAATCCATCGTGCAGAGATGTTTTCGTTAATACTTTAAAATATCTTAAAATTGTGATATCGGAGCGAGGTCTGTACTGTTCTAAGGGGAAAAGAATGGAGGTTATAATTCTTATTGCTGAATTTTGATCGTAATTTCTTGAATTTTTTATTAAAATAGTGCGTTTTTGCATTTTAAATCGCATTTTATCGGATTGTTGCAATGGAGACAATTATTACTGAATTAGGCTTGAGCATAGACGAGTGAACAAATGTGTTATTTTCTTTTCCGCTCTACTACTCTTTTTCAATGGACTGTTGATCCATACATATTAGCATATAAATAGTAACATTTATTAAATTTGTTTATTTAAAACAAATACATGCAAAATATGTCAGAAAGATTTTGACATTGTTTTTAGTATTTTAAACCTGATAATGCTCTATTAATTTGTTTTCCAATTTTTCACTATCACTGATCAACTATGAACTACAAATGGTATTTATGGTATGAGAATTCCTTGGAATGACTAACACATACTGAAACATTTCCTGTCAATATTTGGGACGTCAACTTTGAGAAACCAGCCTACATTAGTCCTGGTTTGGACTTCTTGATGCTTTGGGTTTGGTTCATGGCTGACTTTTAACTTTCGTAATCCGCATTCATTTGTTATTCTGATGTTATTTTTCTGTTGTTACTTATGTTATATTTCCATGGCTGAAGTGCTGCCACTGGAACGTAATTACAGATGTTCCATTTTTGTTAGTGCTTAAAAAAAATCACTCGTTTTCACTTCGTCCATCTGTGAATAAAATTTTGAAGTTATGAGAAGAGCTGTGAAGCTAAGATTTTCAGGATAGTTTCAGATAGTAACAGACATGAACTCTATTGATTTTGGTGTCAGTTCATCTGTGTTTGCCTTTTAGTAGGAATTCAATAAAACGCTATGAACTATCTATACTATGGTTGTTTTGTTTTATTTACACTGCTACAACAATAAAACAAAGCATAAATGCAATCAATTTTCTTTCAAAATGGGGTAAAAGTCGTATTATAACTACTTAACTGCGGTGAGGTATGTTTTGATTGATTTAGGGTTTTACGTTTAGTTTTAATGGTAAATTTCTATTGAAAATACAATTCCAGTAAAGCCATTTGAAGCCATATACAGTAAAACCTCCCTACTACAACCACCCATCTTTCCCTGTGATTTTGGTGGCCTTGAGAGGTGGTCACTTTAGAGAATTAAAATTTGTTGAGAGCTGGAAATGAAATTTCTTTTAAAGGCATTCCAAATAAAAACAAACCTGATAAGTGTACAAACTTTCTTTTTTGTATATTTCATCAAGGTTCTCCAGAAGATGATAATGGAGTGTGTTATCGAAACGTCAGAATACGACAACATCATGACCCAGCTGGAAGCCCGAGAGAATTTCTTCTCGTCAATTAATGTTAAAATCTTCATTAATCAAATTGAAAAAATTTACATTTAAAATTATATTAAACCTCCAACAAATTTTATTTTTCATTTGTTACATACCAGTAAAACAGTCAAAGAAGAAAAGCAGAATAAATTTAGAAAAAACTATGCATCAAAGTAATCCTGCAACACAATTTGTCGACTTATCATTGATTTTCACTGTACAATCTCCTTTTCTATGACTTTTTCAAATTCATATACTAAATCTAACATTTTCTTATTTTCAAATTTGTGAGATAATTAGCCTGCATACTGTCCTCAAACTCTCATGCATATGAATTGAAATTTTATCAATGCCTTAATTTCCTTCATCTTCTTTTTCTTCACATTCAATATAATTACTATCACAATTTTCTGCATGTTCATGAAGTTTTATTTCCTACTTTTCACAATCAACACCATATGTTTTTGCCGAAATTGATATCAACTTCTAAGTTGGCTATTTGTTCAAGATGCATAATTTCATTCTGCACCAATAGAAGGTCATTATTATTTCCTTCTGATCCATCACATTCAAATCCGCATTTCTCAGAAGATTTTTATAGTGTTTTCTAAAACTATATCCAAAGATTCAATTATATATTATACAACATCCGAAAGTTGAATTTTTTCATAAGTTCTTCAACATTTTGGGCTATGTCCATTTTTGCCACTAGCGTAGTTCAAATATGTGGAATTTGCTCATTATTCCTCCACTTAGAAATAAACGGCCACAAATTGGATGCTCTAGAACAGCTAGAGATAATTAGTTGTAAGGATTCCGTTCTCTAAAATGAATTTACTTTTCACAATCATTCTCCTCTGTTAATTTTACCAAAAGATTTTGTATATACTTTGTTGTCTTTGGCTCTTTTTACCAAAAGATTTTTGCATACAATTTGTATTCCTTTTCCAACCCCTTCCTTTTTCCTAACTGTCTCTTTAATTACCATCCAATCGCTTTCTGTGTAACCACTCCTTTCTCCCTCCCCCTTTCTCCCTATATATGAAACTGTTTTATACACCTTTTCACCTGATGATGCTACGATCGTAGCGAAACCAGTCGTTTTTATTAAATTTTGTGGAAGTGACAAAGTTTTTCATTACATCTCATTATGGTTGCTTTAATTAAAGATCTTTTGAATATTGGAAAAGCAATTGCTTAACAACAGCTATGAAAATTATTCAACAAAACTGAAAAGCGATCTTAAAAACGATTGTTTATAATGCTTATATTTAAAGAATGCTGGACAGTAGCACATTCGTGACATAAGACATTTTTAATGTCCTTCCCCAGAGGCATAAATTTCATTTTTTAAATATTACAAACCAATGCATTTTTCATACTTTATTTATGTAGATCCTAGCATTATGGGGTAAGCAATCTCTCTATCTGTCTTTCCAACCCTCTGTCCATCTGTCTGACCATCCATTTGTTTGTCCGCATGATTACTTCCACTTGAATTTTTTCATGTTTATGAAGTTTAGGGACATTTATGGAACGCACTAAAAGAGAAAGCATATTGAAAACCACTCAAATGGTCAAGGTATTTATTTAATTAATTATTAATTATACTAAATTTAGCGGATTGCAGAGATGCCAGGGTGAATTTTTATAAACCTACGTCTTAATGGATTTTCTCTTAACACATGTGCCTCTTCCTCATTTGAAGTGTCACTCAGGGTGGAACCCTCCCCCTTGGGATGATCTTTCACCCCTGAATTAGGACCCATTGCAGGACATAACTGCTGCATGAGGAGTATTGCTCCTCGGTTTCTTCATGCATTTTAGCACATGAGCAGTCATTTATTTTGTTTTCTCACGATCTTTTCATTTCCGTCATAATTTCTCCATAATCTTCCCAACCCACTTTGTTATCCAAGAAAATGCCTTGTAACTCATCAGTTCCTATCTGGTTTCCATACGAATAGCATTGCGAATTATCTGAAGCATTACGAGGAGATATATGTATGTATTTTTAGTCCCTGAATTTGTCAATATTGAATGTAGTAGAGATTACAGATTCCGACATTTTTGTAGGCAGTTTCTCAGATTCTAAAGATTTATACAAACCCACTGATTCATTAGAAGAGTTTTTAAAATGCTTAAAAAGCTTTAAAAAAGGTTTTTAGTCTATTTATTTTTAATCATCCCCAACCTTGAAAATTGGTGTGCATAAGGTTTTCCGTTAGTACATGCTCAAATTACGTCTTGTTGCCGGAAATTAAAAAAAATACTTCTTACAGGCCGCCTGCCTGAGAGAAGACTATATAACTCCTACATACTGTGTCCCACTGGTGAGTCAAGACCTACAAGAGTAAAATCATCCGTGACTCACCGGTGGATCACGTCGTCCCGAACATGTTAATTTGGATGTAAACAATATACAAAATACTATCTAAGAAGCATCTGTTCAAGAAAAAGGTATGTTTTTCTGGGGTTACATGATTCACCGGTGGTGCACCGCGCCTGCCAGCGCAATCACTGGTGACCCACCAGTGGGTCATCCCATAGCGAACATGTTATGTGTAATCATTATTGAAAGTATTAAAATTTACATTAGACCTTGAGAATAATTTGGATTAGGACAGGGACGTCAAAAAAGAAGTTTGCCGAGGGCGCTGAAATGTCTAGCACCACCCCTGAAAATGCATTATACAAGTTTTGAGATTAAAATAGTAAAATTTCTGACTAGTAAAACTCAATTGGATTATGTACTACATTATAAACTGTTTATTTAGAGCAGACTTCTCGGAACATGTTTCTTACCCTAAGCAAGGCATACCTGTACAAATAATGTGCACCAACCGCATAGCATGAATTATGTTCGCTCCATTGATTTTTTTATTTCTATACTAGCCTAAATGTCCATTTTATGATGAAACAAAGAAATTTTAACGAAATATCTCATCAGTATACATTCAAAATTTTCAACATCAATGAAAATTAGTCATTTATTTTACCAGCCAATTGCTTTGGATAAATTATTGCAGCATTTATTTCAACACAAATCATTTATTCTTCTTGCTTGCTATTTGATATTTTTTCTAATTACAAGCTAAATCTTGGACTTTTCGGAAAGGATTTCAATTCTATTGGCAAAAAAAGTTAACTTCCTTCTTTCTGCTGCACTAATGTTTGAGCTATTTAAGTTCCAAGTTCATTTGTTTCGCAATTGCAATGTACCGAGTTTGTTTTCCTCCACTACTTTTAGCTATATTCATGGTTTTGGTGCATTCTAAGGTAACATATAATGCTTCAAAATTATTTTTAATAAGCAAGGCACAAATCTCACCTTACTGTCATGATTAAGTAGACACCTTGTGATGGACTAGGGGACATCACAGAACAACAGATGCTGTAATATGAATTTCATGGTCTGTGATGTCAGCCACTACTATGTAGAAACCTACTGGCAGACTAGAGAACATAAAGGGATCACAGATGCC
Organism: Tanypteryx hageni; assembly: GCA_028673005.1. Taxonomy (NCBI): domain Eukaryota; kingdom Metazoa; phylum Arthropoda; class Insecta; order Odonata; family Petaluridae; genus Tanypteryx; species Tanypteryx hageni. The sequence goes on from CM054114.1 coordinate 74,976,434, forward strand.
AGTCATGCGAGTATGCTAGTTGAACGGGCTTTTACTGTATATCAAAATTTAGGAAATAAATCACTGATATGAAGATAATGAACAGGAATACAAAAAAGTTTCAAGATGATTAAAATTACCATATTTACCCGAATATAAGACAAGGTTTTTTCCAAATTTCAGCTTGTGAAAATCGAGGGTTACCTTCAATTCGCGTACAAAGTGGTATACCATCAGTACAGCATGGTCAATTCAATGCATGACAAGTCGTCGCACATAAATTCGTCTCTCGCCAATTCTTTGCACATCAATTCGTCACATGATAAATTAGTCATGCATTAATACATCGAACAACAAATTCGTCGTTCATTAGTGCATCGCACGACAAACCCATCACACGTCAATTCATCGCTCGACAAATTCGCCACGAGACAAATTGGACGGTGAGACACCATAACTGGTGTATAGCAGGGGGAGGAGGACAGGAGCGATGTATTGATGCGCGACGAATGTTTCGTGCAACGAATTGACGTGCGACAATCTGACTGTGACGAGTTATCATAGAACTGTAGGAAGTATGGTTATGTGTTTTATCGATGTTTTTTAAACAAACGAAACATAAGATAAAATAATTGTATCTACTGAAATTTTTCATTGCATATGTATGATCCGGAGTTCAATTAATACTGTATTAATTTTAAAAAATACATTTTTTAAATTCTTTCTTTTTTTCAAACAAAAATTTATAGCACACCATTTCAATTAATGAATGAACTAGTATACCTATACTAAATATGTGTTCAAAATATAAACCAAATACATTCAGTGAGAAATTAGGTTACAAAATCATCTTGGAATCAGGTAAATATGGTAATTGCTCACATTGTATGAAAAGAAATGAGTAACAAAAATTCTGGTATAACAAGGAATTGAATCTGCAATCCTGCAAATTGATTCTAAGAAAACTGCTTCAAAGCTGAACCACACACTGATTTTATATGACCAACAGGAAATATTCTCAAACATTTTGGTTTATTCATCATGACCAGTGGCAGATTTGGAAATTTCCCGCCCCTAGGCCAAATTATTTTTCCGCCCTTTTGGCACTTTTTTCCTAAAAAAATCGCTCATATATATGGTTTGTCTGCACATCCCTCCCTCTGCAGATCATAATTAATACATCAAAAGTCTGCGTAATAATATTTTTTTATATCCGCCCCGAAATCTTGCTGCCCCTAGGCCATCGCCTACTTTGGCCTTATTACAAATCCGATACCGATCATGACTATTACTTGGTAACGTTTAAAGAAATGATGAAGATGTTAAATGCTACAGAATATACTAGGTTTATATACCAAGGTTTTCGCTAGAAATTAAACAAAAATAATCTGGAATAAAAGTTGATACTCCAATGAACATTAAGATTAGAAAGATGTCAGTGGCATTAATTATGAGAAAATTAATTGTTTAGAAAAAAGGAAAAATAAATTTTAATATTCATAAAGTATATAAATCTGCAGGGTTTAATAATGCTTTAGTGGTTTAAATCTAAAACTGATTAAAACCTATAACAAAATTAAATTATCTATAGTAATTAGTATTCCAAAAATGAACTTACGCATTCTGACCTCTCACTCCAGCATCAGAGTCATCATCGGATACGTCTGGAACCGCTTCTTTCACCGATGCCTCTTTTCCCTCACCTACCTCTTCTTCCTTCTCCTCCACACCTTTGTTTCCTTCATATTCACTTTCCTCCCTCTTCCCTCCTTCCTCTTTCTCATCCTCTGAGCCACTTGCCTTCTTCTCTTTCTCTACCTCTTCATCCTCTCCTCCTTTAACACTATCTTTGTCTTCATCCTCAGAGTCGGATGCAATCTTGGCTCGTTTCTGCAACTTTATGAAAAATATCATAAGGAAGATAGTTTATTTTTATCTGTATCAATATCATAAGGAGATAATTATTTTTCATTGAAAATGAATTATCATGGTTTGATCACAACTTAGATAGGTCTTCTACCCATCTTCTTCTGCATTCGCAAGAGATTGGATGAGATCAGAGTATTTCACAACACTAACTTATATTATTAGAATGAACAAGTGAAAATCATGGTTCAGTGGTAAGTCACCAACTTACAGTTAAGAATAAAGCTTTAAACCGGTGTGAAAACTATGACAATGAAATATATTTCAGAAGAGAAAAATTTCAGATGGTTCAATCCCTTACACGGGTTGAGAAAGAATTCGTGATTTCTTGAACGACTAATCACTATCTGTGTGTGACCTTGGGCATTTCAACTACCTTCACAACTCAGTTTGTAATATCAGACACTATTTGATTTTCATTTGAGAAAGCAGGCGAGAAACACGTCTAAGCGCTCCCAATTGTGACTTTTTAAATTGCTGGGAAAATGGCACCTAGGTGGAATGATGACACTAATGAAATTCATTTTGTTATATGAAAGTGAATGTTTTGTGAGGCGTAACTAAAAAAATAAATTTGCCAGAAATGCTGCTCTGGATAAAATCGTAGCGGGCATGGAATTCGAAGATTTTGGAGTAGCAGAATGTAAGTTAAAAATAAAAAATCTATGCTCACACTACTGCCAAGAACTTCTTAAACTTTGGATCAGCAGTGTATCAGGGATTTCTCAAAACTTCACCAAGTTCATCACAGAGCAATTCAATGACAATATTAACACCATCTTGTAAATAGTCCATCTCATTAAACATCTTGAGCACAGCTGAATGGTTTATTTTATAAACCCATGCAACACTTTTCTTGAACATCATTGCATTCGAGATTTCATAGCCCGTTAATGTGCGCTAAATCATGACCGCTTTCTCGACCCATGTAAATGTGCCTTTATTGATTAAATCATTATAGCTACATGTTTAACTGTATGGTCCTATGGAGACTAAAATTGAATTGAACAAAATATTTTATGGCAACATGCTCAAGAATTCATCTTTGATCCATACCAATTACTATTTTTCAGGCCATTAATAAGAAGAATTTTAATTGTTAAGAATAACTTTCTCACCACTGTCACATTTTGAAATCATTTTAACTCACACTTTTTGTCTTATTTGCTTTCTTTTCTTCTTCATCATCTGAATCTCCCTTGTCATCCTCTGAATCCGATAAGACAGCTTTCTTCCTCTTCCTTTTCTTTGTTGCACTTTCCCCTTCGTCTTCACTTCCTGAAGCCATGTGTGCATCATTTTCCTTTCCATCCAACCCCTCATCCCCACTTCCTCGAGACTCTTTCTGCTTTCCTGCAACATTATTAGAACAATGAATTGTAGCAATAACAAAACAGAAGTAGTGCAAATACCAAAAACACTGACTTCCTCATATTCAATTTTCAACAGCAGTAGCAACCTTAACTGAAGTAATAATGATAACTATTAAATTGTATTTACTTAAAAACACTTCGATCCAACATAATCCTGTAGAAAAATTATCATTAATTTCATTTAAGCCTTAAGAAAATTCTTTTATTTCAGTTCCTCATCATACAATACAAAGCCCAAATACCTGAATTATCAAAAAACTTGACATTTTAAATGTTGACAATCGTGCCCCAGTGGTTTTTCAACTGAGAGATGGTGAAATACGTAATGTATTTTTATTAGCCACCAAATAAAAATTTAAGATGGGAAATATTTATAACATTAATTTTAATATTTGATATAATATGCCGATGAGAAAACTTCTTCTATCATAAAAAACTGTTCCTACATATAAAACCATTAGCAATAATGTTCTCATCAACAAATGAGCATTTTCATGCAAAGCACTAATATCTCAACAAATCCTGCACAGGATTACAGCTCCCAAGGTTCAAGAGGAAATAAATAAATAAACCTGTAACAATCAATCCAATCTCAACAGATTTGACAGCAGGTATGTCTTTCTTCCCTTTGATGTAAATAAAAATACAAATAAACAAATTACTTTATCTGCATTTTTAATAAGTAAGATGAATATTGATGGGGAATTGGACATCATTTTTGTATTTGGCTTGAACTTTATTAGCTTCTCCTTTTGTCTGGAAATTGATATTTTATAACTTAGGTAAGTAAAGCTATTTCAATCAAAATGATAAAATAATTTATCAGAAAATCATATCAGTTTTAAAGAACCATTACTTGAATTATAACAAAATATATTTAGCATCTTTTAATTACTAAAGTAAGATATCACTCATTTCCACGTCATTTCTGATGGCAATTACACTAGTAGTAAAAGAACTGGGTAATCTAACATAGTCAACCCCAAAAGATGTCGAATATCATTTGAAACTTACGTGGACTAGAGCTGCTGCGCTGAGAACCTGCATCACCTCCATCTTCATTGTCACTGTCCACTACAGACCGACGTTCCTCAACTTCATCCCCAGACTCTAATCATAGAAGAAGAAAACTTTTAAAATAGTCTCCAAAAATCAGTTAGGACTTTTGCATAGAATAAAGACTTCCCATGGAAAGTCTAGGGTTAATTATGCCAGGTGGTCACTTTAATACAAACATGACAGCAAGCTTAACAAGGAAAAAAGAAGACAGCAATGCCATGGAAATAATGTATTTCAACAATGTTTCAGGGAAATAAAAAATAAACTCCTGAACGGTAAAATTATCCTGAAAAACAATCACTCGTCCATAAGAAGGAAATTTAAAAATTTGTTAAAATAAAAAAAAATTTAATTTTAAAATTACTTCAAGGTTTGAAGGATGGACGTCTGCAAGGACCTGTTTGTCTACAACTGGTTCAAGGAGAGGAGAGGAAAAGGAACAGACACACCTACACACACACACCTGCACAATCCCACCCCCAACCCAGGGGAGGAAAATGAAATTAATCCAACCCCCAACCACTTAACCCAACTCAGGGAAGGAAAATGGAACGAATCCAACCCCCAGTAACTTAACTTGGATTTGGGTACTCGAGTACAATGAAAATATAATAGAATTTATAATAGGGGTCTGGGATAACCCAGTAGTACCATAGTTTATTTACAAACCTGCATCACTGCCAGACTTAGGAGTAGCCTTTCTTTTCTCTTTCCTTTTTCCTTTAATCTTGCTTGTGCTCCCACCTTTCCTCTCTGAATCAGATGGGCTGCCAGACTTTGAACGGGCATCGGATGCAACAGATCGAGGTGAATCCGGATGGGATCCAACTGATTTTGGGGTGCCTGAACGAGATCTTCTGGAGGTTGGAGACCCTGAACGTGATCTAGCAGACTTGGCAGAGCCAGAACGAGATCTATTTGACTTAACTGATCCTGAACGTGACCTTGCTGATCTGGCAGATTTTGCCGATCCTGAATGTGACCTATTAGATTTAGGAGATGCTGAGCGTGATCGTGGTGACTTAGGTGATACTGACCTCCCAGACTGGGCAGAAGGTGAGCGTGATCTAGCAGATTTAGCTGATCCTGAACGTGATCTCTGAGAATGAGGAGAACCTGATCTAGATCTAGCAGATTTAGGGGAACCTGATCTAGATCTAGCAGATTTAGGGGATCCTGATCTAGATCTAGCTGATTTAGGGGATCCTGATCTAGATCTAGCAGATTTAGGGGATCCTGATCTAGATCTAGCAGATCTAGGAGAGCCTGATCTAGATCTAGGAGATTTAGGGGAGCCTGATCTAGACCTAGCAGATTTAGGGGAGCCTGATCTAGATCTAGCAGATTTAGGGGATCCTGATCTAGATCTAGGAGAGCCTGATCTAGATCTAGGAGATTTAGGGGATCCTGACCTAGATCTAGCAGATTTAGGAGAGTCTGATCTACATCTAGCAGATTTAGGGGATCCTGATCTAGATCTAGCAGATTTAGGGGATCCTGATCTAGATCTAGCAGATTTAGGGGAGCCTGATCTAGATCTAACAGATTTAGGGGAGCCTGATCTAGATCTAACAGATTTAGGGGAGCCTGATCTAGATCTAGCAGATTTAGGGGAGCCTGATCTAGATCTAGCAGATTTAGGGGAGCCTGATCTAGATCTAGCAGATTTAGGGGAGCCTGATCTAGATCTAGCAGATTTAGGGGAGACTGATCTAGACCTTGGTGATTTAGGAGAATTTGATCGAGAATGGGGTGATTTTGGAGAACCAGAACGTGATCTTATGGACTGAGGTGAGCCTGATCGAGCTGACTTTGGAGAATGAGAACCAGATCTCACTGATTGAGGAGAGCCAGGGGGTGATTTTGGAGATATAGAACGTGATTTATCAGAATGTTGAGAACCTGATCGTACTGATCGAGGGGAATTTGGAGAACCAGAACGTGACCTAATAGAACCAGAGGGTGATCTGGGAGATTTGGGCCCTGATTTTTCAGAGCCAGATCGAGACCTGACTGACTTTGGTGATGGTGAACGAGATGCCTCTGATTTGGGTGTGCCCGAACGAGATCTTCTAGACTGTGGAGATCCCGACTGAGGTGACTGAGACCGAGACTTTACAGATTCTTGTGACCCAGAGCGAGACCTTCTAGACCTAGGTGAACCTGAATGAGATCTATCAGTTTTTGGTGATTTTGAGTGTGATCTATATCCATTTGGAAAAGCCTGAGAGGCTAAATACAAAGGTGACCTTGACCCAGATTTTGGAGATGGAGGCCTATTATTTGGAGAAGCTGGAGATTCAGAACGTTCCCTGTTTGACCCTGGGGATCCTGGTGGTGAATGAATACTTGCAGGAGATCCAGATCTAGATCTAGCATTAGAAGGGGAGCCAGAACGTGACCTGTAACCAGACTTTGGCGACAGTGAGCCAGACCTGACAGAATTGGGAGAGCCAGAACGTGATCTTGATCTTCTTGATTCACTAGGAGAATGAACTGATTTTGGGGATGGTGATCCATCATGTGACATAGATTTTGACCTAGACCTAGATTTTCTAGAGCCATGTGATGCTACTGATGATGCAGATGATATAGACCTAGAACCTGATCTGGAACGGGGTGAGGCTGATCTGGAATGAGCAGATTGTGGTCTTGATGCATCAACGCTAGGTGATCTTGAAGCAAATTTAGACCCTGGTGATCCTGATGGAGATCTACGATATGTATTTCGACCTCTTTTTTCATTATCATTCCCATTTTCACCACTCTCCAAAGAATTAGCATCTTCATCTCCACTATCACTGGCTCTGTCATCACCAGAATCTTCACTTCTGTTTAATCCATTTATTGTCGTCCCCCTTTCTTCATCCATAGGGCTTGATGGTGTCTCTTCTGTGAATAAAAATTTATTTAAGATACTACAAAATTTACATAACAATTATTCAAATGAAAATGTGATAGTTGAAGCCATATTGGGTAGAGTTGGTGTTCCTTTGAAATTGAGGTTGAGTACACTAATATTGAAAACATCTTTTTAGCTTTAAAATGCTCTATATTAATTACAATTTTTGTTTGTGTGTATATTCCCTCTGGTAGTTCTCCCAAGGTTTATGAAGATCATTGTAAAGAACCTGAACGAATCTATTTGTTATATCCTGTTGCTTACTTTATTATTTGTGGTGACTAAGCTATCTTTTCTTTCTTGGTGCAATACTGAGGTAGAGCACAACACAGTTAATGACCATAGTAGACCTTTGGTAGACACTGCCAGCTACCTAAATTTAACACAGATTAACAATGTGTACAACATAAATGGCAAATGCCTGGATCCAGTGCTCACCAACATTCAGCAATGTTCAGTTAGAGAGGCCTGTGAGTCTCTCATAGTACCTGATCCTTAGCACCCACCCTTTGACTTAGATTTTATGATCAAAACTAATCTTACTTCATCAAATATGACTCAATATCATATAATTTTCCCAAAGGTGACTATAGAGGTATGTCCAACTATCTATCTCTTATTGACTGGAATGTGCTGATTACACTGGATATAAATAGTGCTGTGAATTACTTTTATGATATATTGGGTTGTGCAATCGAAAGATAAGTTCCTAAAATTAAATTTGTAATGAGACCAGACCGATAACGGGCTTTGCTCTTCATTTTATTTTGTTTTTGCGCGCAGCCAACAGGGTGCGTGTCAGTTCTCTCTTCTCTTGTGGAAGCTTACAGAGTGTAGTGTGCGCCCCAGGCGATTAAACGTGTTTGTGTTATTACGTGTAACTTTCATTTGTGCTCTTTCCTCTCCGAGAAACCCTAGCCCATCACAAATTTAAAAATAAGTCATTTCCAAGCTGGCTCAATTCTGAACTGAGGTCATTAATATATGAGAAGAAACAAGCCCATAAGAAGTTTAAATTGTCTAGATCTGTTTCTGATTATAAGGTTTTTTCCTTGCTGTGTCAGATGTAAAGATGTCTAAACATTGTTATCAGGACCATATTGATTATATTGAGTTCTTATTGCATTCTAACATTAAACCTTTTTGGAATCATGTTAATTCTTTGAGGAAAGACAACTTACTTCCTAATCACATGTATTTAGAATCTGAAGTAGCTCAAGATTGACAAGCTATTGCAAATCTTTTTGCCAAATATTTTAGTAATGTTTACAGCTCAAACTCTGATATGAACAATAATTTGAATCTTTGATAAGTTAATACTACACATATATGCATATGCAAGTTGTCCTCTGATGATATTTTGAAAAAGTTACAATCTGTTGATATTAAAAAGGTCCAGTTACTGACAACATTTCTCCATGTTTGATTAAAGAATGTTCTAGTGTATTATGTTTTCCACCACTCATACCATTTAATCTGTCACTTTCTTCAGGTATATTTCCAAGCTATTGGAAAATAAGTCACATCGTTCCAATTCATAAAAAAGACAAAAAATCTGATATTACTAATTATCGACCTGCGTCTATTCAATCATGTCTTTCTAAATTGTTCAAAAGCTTAGTTCTTGAAGTGCTAACTCAACTTTTAAAAAATATAATCATTGATCAACAACATGGGTTTATGGCAAATCATTCTACTATCACCAATTTATTAGTTTTTGAAGAAAATATTTATAGTGCTTTAAATAATAATTTGCAAGTCGATGCTGTTTATACAGATTTTAGTAAGGCAATTTTGATACAGTGGACCATGGCTTGTTGATTAATAAATTAGAAACTGTAGGCATCAGTGGTACTATGTTGTCTTGGCTACATAGTTATTTAGTTGGTAGACATCTATATGTTAAAGTTAAATCCTTTTCTTCATATGCATTTGATGTGACATCTTTGTAGATGACTTAAAAATTTATTATATGGTACATTCCTCTAGTAATTGTAATATTTTATAATTGGCTGTGAATAACTTATTCAGATGTTGTACTGACAACAAAATGCAATTGAATATCTCTAAATGTAATGTCATCACCTTGCATAAATGCAAATATCCTGTTTTAGAACTTTATTTTATAAATGATATAGCACTTAACAGAGTTAACGAAATTAGGGATTTGGGTGTGTGTTTTGATTCTTTATTTATGTTTTCTAGCCATATTAATTCTGTTGTAAAGAAGGAATTACAAATGCTTGGATTTATTTCAAGGAATACTAGCATGTTCCAAAATGTCACTTCTTTAAAGATACTGTAATGTTCCCTGGTAAGACCCCATTTAGAATAGGATATGCTTCACCTGTGTGGTCACCATATTACCAAAGCCATTCTCACTCAATTGAGAAAGTTCAGCAAAGTTTTTAAGGCTGTTTAATTTCAAACTCGGGTATTGCACATCTGACATACATTATCAACACCTTCTTTCTAGTCTCAACTTAAAAACACATTTCCGTCGAGAAATTTCTGATATTGTAACATTACTAAAAATAGTAAATTCCACTTATGACTGCCCCGATCTATTATCATTAATTCAGTTTCGCATACCGTCTTATAATACTATATCCACTGATATATTTTTTAACAACGCCTGTACTACAACTATATATACAACTCGCCAATAAACCGCTTCAACGTTTAGGTAATTTGTTTTTATCTCATAATTCTTTAGACATTTTTGAAACTACAGTTAAAGAAATCAAGGCAATCCCTGAGTCTATGTAGTAATTGTGTGTTCTGGTCATATTTTATTATGTATTTTATGCAAGTTATGAAGTATATATTGTATTATTTAAATTAGGTATGTTTTACTTATGTATGTACTGTAACATTTATGAATCAGGTATCCTTACTTTATGCATTATTATGTATGTGTTATGCATGTACTGGGGTTCTATCTTATACTGTAATTTGGGTTATTACCCGTACTGATTTGTTAAAATTAAAATTAAATTAAATCGTTTACCTTCCGCTAATCAAATGCTTATAATAAATAATAGATGACAAATAAATTCTAAAGTTTTATGAGAAATTTTTAAATTCTAATTTGTAAACAGAAAAATAATACCAGCTTACAATTAGAGCAATAGCGGCTTTGCTAAGCAAAATATGAGCATTCATATGTCAAAGACAATAAAACTCACCGTAATCAGAATCCATAGTTGTTCAACCAAGTTAAGCTGCTGACTGGTAATATAGTGCTAAGGTTGTTATTTTGAGGAGCTGTACACCTGCTAAAAGTAATTACACCTATGTTAAAAATGAATTAACCAGACTCAACGCCTTCGATACACTCATGTGAATAATATAACACTTGCGCTTTGTGTGTCTTCAGAGCTTCAGAAGAAAGCCTTCGCAGACAAAACACTATCGTGCTATCGTTCCGTCGTGAAAGCTCTTAAGAATTGAAGGCGGGTTAATCGAGGAAGTGAAAGTTTAATGCTACTGAAAATGTGGTAGACATTATTTTCATGAACAAATGTCTTCATCTGAATACAGAAATCCTGTCTATGAGCGAAAAAAGGATACGTCCGGAATACATCTTAATGTTCGTCTTACACTTGTGCACCGAAGCACACTTTTCGTTTAATTATTATCTTTGCGCGATCTCTAAATTGCTCAATATACCATTACGGAACTGCTTTTATACCTATAGAAAGGATAATGGTTACATCAGGAGTTTACGATTAAGAGATGCATATATTCATTTCTTGTAATCGTATGAAGGTTGGAAAGTTGTGAGTTATGATCCGTACCAAATGTTCCTCCAACGTGCAATTTTAGAAATCTCCATTACTACGTACAGTTGTTAGTAACTGAGTAAATTTCCTAGAATCATTGATTATTCACAAGTTTCAGCGAGTCGTGGTATTTAAAGGCGACATATAGTAGTCAAGTGTATTATATAAGTGAACCGGGAAGTTCAAGTTTTTAGGAAGCTAGAGATGTGCAAGGAAAAAAATTAACAAGGTGAGGAGGAAAGTTGATTTCGAGTTCTAGTTGCTAAGGAGGCATTATATTGGAAACTAAAGGAAAAGTGACCTTCGATGCATTTTTTTTTACTTCACGATGAGACCTTTATTATGAGATAATAGTACCCTAATGGGAGGGGGGGGGGGCCCTCCGTAATTTGAGTTTCAGACCCATGCTAATACTTATGACGGGTATTGGAGTAATGATTTGAGTTCTAATGTCTTTCATATAAGCGGTATATGTATAAGTTGCATTTGTTTTTATGACATAAAATCCAGACGCCACTTTGCACAAACATTTTTATCTTTAATGATTGGAGGGGAATTCTCCGTCCCTAGTTTATGCTAGGTGAAGGTGTCCTGTCGCCTTCAATCGCTATTACGGGTGCAAGGCTAACTGAGACCCTTGTTCTCAACCCGTCGTGTCAATAACTTGTCTCAAGTTATTGTTGAAAGTCGTTGGTTTCGGAGTTCTGTCCTCTGTCTTGTAGCATAACTTGGCTCGAGTTATTGTTGTGAGTCGTTGGTTTCGGAGTTCCGTTCTTCGCTTACTATAAAAAGTACAGGGTTTGGGAGATTTTTCTTCGTCTCTTACAATATCAGCCAGTGATAGCCCATTTCCCTCTTCATTGGTTAAACATAAATCAATTTAAATTGACCAACAGTTCACAATATTTCTGATATTTTCCCGATATTCAGTGTGTTGTGTTTATTAATTCATTTGTAGAAAAATTGTTCCCCATTATGAGTAATAAGAGGCAAAGGACATATTACTCCAATGTTGATTGGGAAGAACAATTCTGTTTTATTGATTTGAAAAGAGTGTGTTTGTTTATTGTGCAATGCTTGTGTCGCACTTTCAAAGAAAAGTAATGTTGAAAGACATTTTAATACGGTCCACGGAAATTTTAATACTAGTTATCCGTTAAACTCTGAGATCAGGAAAAAGAAAATTTCTGATATGAAATCTATTTTAACTAAACAGCAAAGCATTTTTACCAGACCAGTGCAGCAATCAAAAAGAGCAACGATTGTATCACTCAAAATTTCGCATTTGTTGGCCAAGAGGAAAAAGCCTTTTGAAGATGGCGAGATTGTAAAAGAAGCCATGTTAGCAGCTGCTGACTCACTTTTCGAAGATTTTAAAAATAAAAATTAAATTACCTCAGCAATCAACACGATTCAGTTATCAGCAAGAACAGTTACAAGAAGAATTGAAGTTATTGCAACCAATATGGAGAAAGAGTTGGCAAATGATTTACAAAAATGTATTTTCTTCTCGTTGCAATTTTTTCTTAAATATACAAAAATATAATTTTAATAAATATTGGTACACATCTACTATTGTTACTTCACTTCACGCCCCCAATAATTAAAGTTGCGCCCTCATAGATAAAGAGGTTGCCAAGCACTGATACAGAGATATATCAACTGATCTTGCTTATGCACCCTTCACGTCCCCAGTAATATAAATTGTGCCCTCGTAGGTGAAAAGGTTGCCGACCCCTGCAGTAAACTATTAAAGCTCTGCATGTATTAGAATTGGTTAAATTCTGCTTTCTTTTTAAGTTTCTGATTTCAACAAATATATAAATGAAACTTATGTATCTTGAAGTATTGTCCTTTTAATATGATACACAAAGCAATGTGTTTGCCTTGGTTCCTGTTTGGAATAAAGTTAAACCTGAACTGGTGAGGTAAACATCTTAAATTTGTACATATATGCTTTAAATGGTCAAGGCTTTGCTGTAAATCCTTACTTCAATAGTGGGGAGTAAACAGGGTTTATTCTTCCAATTGTCAAATCTTTTCATATTTAGAATTTGTACTTAAATGAGTTCTTTCATTGAAAATATATCCAATTCTCAGTATTTTTACAGTATTAAGCTTGAATATCTGAATGATTTCTTAATGTTTTCTCTTGTCATTTTCTGTAATTCAAAATATATTTGGTAGTTGTAATATGAGATACATTATATTTACTGAAATGAAATAGGAAAAGAGAAATCGGTGCATGAATAATTAGTCATTATGACAAAACCAATTATTATAAAATAAAATTTTCAGAAATGTTTTTTGTGGTATAGTATGTACTTTTAATAATACATACTAAAATTATCTAGAGGAGGCCATTTGATACCTTGGGTACCTTAACACCATTTCAGCAAAATTGAAATCTTCCTTTTATAAATTAGCTGGTGATTATAGGAATCATGGTTCAAAGAAAATACAGTACTCAACCCCTTATTGGGAAAGCTTGAGACCAGACGGTGTCTAGATTTTGAAATTTTTGGGTTAAAGGGCCTAGCATGTACATGCAGTACTTAAAAAAATTACACTAAAGGTACATAAATAGTTAAGCTAATCAACGTTAATGACTAAGAGAAATAACAATTGTATTACTTTATTGAATAATTTTCCTTTACATCTTATCTGAGGACATGGGTGGGGTGGGCTTTTGAGTTAAAAGGCCCAGACTCGATAGGATTTTTATTCTTGACTCTTTTTCTTGAACATCTCCCTCAGTTTCGTTTATTGTATGTGCTTGAACTTTTCTTTAATGAATACATCTTGAATTTTCTACAGTAGCAAAATTTGTTTTTCGGTGATAAAACTCTTTTGCTCCATTCCCTAAGTAAGAATTAATCATGAGGAAGATTTAAAACATTTTTAGGATTTCATCCAAGAGGTTGATTATCTAGAAATACATAAACACAATTTTTGGATTTCAGGTGAATCCAGTTTAGATCGAGTGCTGTAGTGATTATGATTAAGGGTCCTAGATTTTCCAAGACAGTCCCAATCAAACTGATTTAGTTCTGGAGTCCTGAAAAGGATAAGATGTGATGCAAAAAGTTCCAGTTTTGATGTTTAAGTCAGTCAATCAAGAATTAACCAACTTTCAAAGTCATCTGTGAATTTTCTTTCCTCTATAATAACTTTTATGCTATAAAGAGCAATATATTTAATTCTGGGAAAATTTTGCTGTTTTGACCTTTCTTACTTGATTTTGCATCCAAAATAATTTTGTTGATTGGGCCCAGTTGAGGATTTATAAGACTAATACACTAAGGGGAAAATAATAATACTCCATGAAACAAACCAAAACTTCTCATATAGTATTGCATATTATTGTATTTACCTGTAAAGTTTTGTTTTTTTAATGAAAGTTTGGGAGATGTCTTATAGTATTTGGTAACAAAAAATAAATATATACAAAATAGTGATAGTGACTAGTCTAGCATGGTATAAGACTGTGACTGTAGACTGTGATGACAATTTTTAGAGATTTAAATAAAAAACTCCAAAAATCTTGTTTCATTAATTTGATTCAGAATACCTCATAAAACGTTTTCCTCAAAGTTAGCTTCTGTAAAAGAGGTTTGTCATATATTCAAGGTTGTCTTATAGTTGGGTAAATGTGGTAATTTTCTAATTATGAAACTCTAATTTTTTAGCAGCAATTGTACATGAGAAATTTTTTAGAATGTTGTGTAAAAGGAAAATGATTACACTTTAATATTTAAAAATATTATATTGGGTTTGTGGGAAAGTTCTGTCATTTTTTAAGTAAAAGTTTCGGTTCAATTTCACAATTTTCTTATTTCAGCATTAATCTTTTATATAATCTCCATTATTAGATACAACTGTCCGCCATCTTGTAGGAAGTTTTTCGATGATATTGGTGTAGAAGTTTTCATCCTTGGACTCAAGGTAGGCACCAACAGCCTTGGAGACATCTTCATAAGAACTGAAGCACTTGTTGTTGAGATAGTTTTGTAGCGATCTGAAGAGATAATAATTGGATGGTGCCAGGTCCAGTGAGTATGGTGGGTCACTGAGAACTTCCCAGCTCAAGTTGTTCAGTTTTTGCTGAGTCATCGTCACATATGTGGTCAAGCATTGTCGTGGTGGAACATGATGCCCTTTCTGTTGGCCAGTATTGGATACTTTTCTTTGATGGCCCTGTTCAAGCATTCAAGCTGCATGCAGTAGCATTTGGGATTGATGGTTTCACCAACTCTCAGCAGCTCATAGTACAGGGTACCCTTCTTATCCCACCACAAACAGAGCATCACTTTCCTTTGGTAGAGCTCTGGCTTTGCAATGGTTGGGGTGGATGTTCCTGGCTTGCAATAAACTCTTTTCCTCATTGCATTATTGTACAGGATCCATTTTCATCTCAGGTAGTCCAAAAACAGGTCAACACGGTGACAGACAAGAAGAGATGAACAGATCCTTACACAGCCGGTTAAGTTTTTTTCAGTCAACTGATGTGGCACCCAAATGCTATACTTCAAAACAAATCCAAGACGTTCAATATGCTCCAAAGCAGTCGAATGATGAATCTCAAGCTTCTTGCCTATAGCTGTAGAGGTTAAACATGGATCTTCTTCCAACATTGCCTGCAAAACGTCATCATCAAGCTTAGAGGGGCATCCGGCATGTGGTTCTTCTTCCATACTCAGATCACCACATCGAAATTTGATAAATCATCTTTGACATGTGCGGGCTGTCACAACATCCTTCCCAAACACACTACACAAGTTTTGACTTGCAACAGTCGCGCTGTTCTCTTTTTGAAACTCATAAAGAATGCAATGCCTTAAATGCACCTTGTCTGCCGCCATGTTGTTTGCTCCAGATATCATAAACAAATGAATAAGGGATCATACAACTGCATGCTTTTATACTCTAATCAACATAGATAAAAACAAAAACAATCAGTGATTCATTGCTAGCTGTATTAGTGTTTGGGAGATAGGTACAGTTGTACATAAACAAAAAATGACAACTTTCCCACATACCCAATAGTCATTTAAAAGGCTGGATCAAATGACCCAACAGAATTTGACAATTTTTTGCACTGAACTAGTAAAAGGCACAACCAAGCCATTTTACAGTTTGAAGGTAAGTAATTGTTTTGATAAAATGTGAAAAATAGACTTCTGATCTGAAAAAAATAGACCATGTAGTAAAAAATTTCTCATTTGTTTATTAACATATCTATTTTTTCCTTCACTTCTCCTTAAAATATAACCTAAGCACTATTTCCTCACCCTCCTCTTTTCTTCCTTCTTTCACTCACTCTCTTGTCTTCCCTTTCTCTGTCTAAATGCCCCTTATATGATGGTTTAAAACTTTTCTTAGAACCTTCATAAATGCATTTATTTCTTTAAGAAATATGCTTTCAAACTACACCAGTATTATAGAGTGACTATATTTTTATTCTAAAAGCAACATTGGCAACAAAAACATAAGAGAAAACACTTTATCAATGGAAAATTACTTACTTTATATATGCACTCTTTTTTTGTAAATAATGCAATCAATGTTGTTTACATTGGTTGTTATGAAAATCTCTCTCATGTTAAAAGCATTCCAAGCACACATCCATAAGGATTGAAATAACAATATGACTTTGAAGTAATTAGTATGCAAAGTAACACTGTTTAAATGCCAATATTTTTCCAAAATGTATCCTTTAAAGCAGTGGTGTCCAACCTATGGCCCACAGGCTGGTTGTGGCATGTGAAGGGTTTTTTATGAAACTTTTGATAATAAAACTTTTACTGTTGAAATATTAGCCATATGTGGCACCTCAGAATATATAGGTAACTTCAAATTTAAACTCTAATCTGTCCCTCTGAAGAATTGGCAACTTTCTATACAGCCCGCCGAAGGATTCGCAACTACCATTATTGCTCGTCATGTAAAAAGGTTGGGAACCACAAATGTTCCCTCTAATTTTTCATGAAGTGTGTGTGCAAGATATTTTCCATGTGCAACTTTTTCAGAAATTTCAGATAATTGTGCACCCTTTTTCTGCGGCGCCATTTTTTTCCTCGACAGTCAAAAAAGATAAATAAATGCATCTGGGTATATTACAATTATGAATAAGGGTGAGGTGGGGATGGTCCAGAGTCAGCATATACATACTGAGATTTTACGACTAGTCTGCAACATCGCACAGCAGCATGCACTTTTTTATTTCACAATAGACTATAATTCTACAAATATTTGTGTGCACAAATTTCACCCGTGTGAGCTGGCCTTGCAGACCATGTGCACACATCTTAGAGGCACCATTGGGCACCACTGATTTAGAGGATTAACATGAGCGATTTTGAACAGCAAGTGAAAAAAGATGAATAGAATAAGAAACTTAAAAATTTTTTCTTTATAATGGACCAGGTCCAAACATCGAAGGTCAATTTTTTCTAATTATTATTTTCAAAAGAATAAATGCCTGCATGTTGAAAAGTAGATTTTTACATTTTACCTTATGGGAAATGTCTTCCTTGGAGTCAAACCCAGAACTTTCTTCAATATTTGTTTTTGTCATCGTCTTAACCAGTCATCTCGTACATAATTTTGCCTGGATGCACAGCTGGTGGGGACTTTTTCTTCGATTGAGAAGGCTTTTAAAATCATGACAATAATTAAGGGTTTTACTAGATATTTATTAATATGTTTAAATAAATAATAATTAACGATGAATTGCATGTCAAAATCATAAACATTACTGAAAAATAATTTTTCTTTATAAATTAACAAAAATATCAATATGAAATATTCTAGTCATGAAATATGTTTTACTGCTATAACTAATATTAAAATTGATGAAATAAACAATTTCAGAAGGCTAAAAATCACACAAATAAACATTTGTTGTTCAATAAAATAAAATCTTAAATAGATGGAAAATTTATATTCACTGGAGCAACATTGTGCACCCTTCAAAAAAATCAGTCTCAAACACTGTATTACTACGTAAAATGAAATTCACCCTTTGTAATAACAGTGAAACACACGCTTCAAGTAAAACTGAGTCTCTCAACATTCAACAGAACACTGATTAGATTTCTGTGCTAACAATAAGACATTCTACTTTTCTTTTAACATCTGTTTTTCAAATTGTACTGTTCACTGATACTTGGAGGAGGTTTCATTACTTTTGGGATCCCACAGGAGGTCAAGGGAATGCGACCCTGACCATAAACATATGTGCACAAAAAAATCTAAATATTCCAGCTTTCACTTATGTAGGGGCAATAATAGGCAACCCCACATGACAGATGCAGGCCTTCTCTAAGACCCTTATTTTTTGTACATGTGGAGGTATACTCCATCTATCAGCAGGAAGTAAAATACGAGGATACCACTACGTAATATACAAGCCAGATGATGAACTATTTTGGCATACCCATAGCGATTAAGCGAGAAAATTATATGACGAATATATACAGCGTATCCACCATGGGTGAGAAGAGCCATGACGAATATATACGGCGTACCCAGTTGACTGGTTAAAATGGGTGAATCAAGCATTCCTGGAGCCATCATCTCTTACTGTTTTCGAGATATAATCAATTAAAAAGCATTATATACAGAAAGACAGACAATGGAAACTACATTAGGGGCAATTGTGTTGCATACCCGGTGGGAGATGCAATCTTGAAACCTTGCCTTGGCTGCAAAAATACCTTGCGCCATGTGTGTAAAATTAGATCCAGGTCTCGAAAATCTATCAAATGAGGAGGAAGTGCAAGTATTGATATTTTTATGGCCTCTATTGAAAGTGTTAAAGAGCATATTTCAATTCCCAAAGAGGGATTATTAAGAATGGAATAAAAAATCTGTCTAGTTTGCCATCTGGTTTTATTATTCCACTAGCTATTGTATGTAAATAATAAGGAAAAGTATACTCCATAAATGGAATATACAGAGATTTTAAAGGCTTTCTTTATGGGATTTACATACAAAATGATATGGAAAGATGGCTTGGTATCACTGTCCAGAGTCTCACTTACCCGAATATCATAATCCTGAATGCCAATTGCCCGAATGTCACATTCCCGAGTATCATAATCCTGAATATAATAATCCCGAACACCATTTTCCAGAATAGCAGTTTCCCGAGTATTACTTTCTCGAATATCATTTATGCATAGCATAACATTGTTCTGAGGTGACTCGGCTTATTTAGCCTTAAAAAATAAGTCCATGAATGCATGTTTGCTCCACTCCCACCCTCCCTCCCAACTTGGCCTCACATGGAAATGTCATTACCTCCTATATTCCCTGAATGCCCCATAGGCAGCACCCCCCCACATCCTTCCTAACTCCCATATCACAACAACCCCTCATCCCCATCCTCTCTCATCGCAAAAACTATCTGGGGTGACCCCCATGCCTCACATTACCCTCAGGACCAATCATTTCTGATACCTCCATTTAATACCTTACTCACACCCCTCCCACATTAGCTATTGGTTAATACTTGACTTATGCTATGCTACTGCTTCGGAACTGTAACTTATGGCAAGCAAGAAGGCCTTTGTTTCCCAAACTATTTAAGGTAATGGGTTTCATAAAGGTTTTTCACTCCTACCTCTCAAAAGCTATATTTAGAGATTGTTTCCGTTTGTGATCTTGAAGTGCATGTGTAGTGAAGTAATGAGTAGGAAGTGGTTTTGGTGCTGACCATTGTCTCCGAGAGTGTGGTCAAGCGAGAAAAATTATCTTGAAACATCGTCTCTGATAGCACTGAGTCAAACAACTGTAAGTACATTTTATTTACTGACCTATTTTTAATACATATGCAAAACAATTTAGTATCTATACTTGTTTATATTTGATAAATAGTATTACCCCTCCTTTTAACAGACTTTGATGGTATGGAAAAATGAAATATTTAGAAAGTACACTTTCCAATAAAGGGGGCTTCAGTTCAGTTCAGCTATGGAGGTTTTATGTACACACTAAGAATAAGATGGGAAAGAACAGCAAAACTTACTGGGAATGAGAACTTCGGTTGTAAAGGATGGATAATCACAGTTGACATGGTTAATAAACTACATAGAGAGAGTGAGAAAAGTCATAATCATGTCCCAGATGACACCAGGCTTGGCATTTCCAATAAGGGCAAGACTGAGACTAGTGCTGAATCACCAGCATTGATTGTACAGGAAGTAAAAAATTCTTCTGCATGTGGTCAGTGTGGCATTGCCTTCAAAGAACGCATTAATTCAGGTCATGCAAAGGGAAAGAAAAAGACATTTACAGCAAAAGGAGTCTTCAAATTCTGATGAAATTGATATCCCGCAAGAGCTTATGTGTTTATGTTCGGCAGAAATTTTTGTGTATTAGCTAATTGTAGAGTTTTGTTTATGGACGTTACTTTCAAAACTGTCCAAAATAGTTTCCATCAGTTATACATGATTGTGTGAAGTTGATGAGGGAAGTAAACGGTTTCTGCCACAGGTATTTGTCTTAATGACTGGTAAGACTAAGGAAATGTACTGTAGAATTCTGAAAGAGCTTATGGACAGATCCAAAGATGAAGGTATTGAGCTGAGGGTTCGGCACGTAATTACCGACCTTGAAATGGCTGCCATTTCTGCAATAAAGGAGAACTTGCCCCACATAAGCAACAAAGTATGCTTTTATCACTTGGGCCAAATTATTTGGAGGCAAATCCAAAAAGTAGGCCTTGGTAGGTTGTACAGCGAGAATGAGGAGATATGCTTGCTGATGAGAAAGATTTGGGCTCTAGCTTTTCTGCCATCAGATGAAATTAGATCAGCATATGAAGAAATGGCTGAATTGTTTAGAACAACTAGGAATGAGAAAGTTATACAAGTTTGGGAATGGTTTGGAGAGTATTATGTAAAAGGTAGGCTCCAACGAAGAAATACTGAAGGAAGAGATGTTTACTCTGACCCCAAGTTCAAACCATCCCTTTGGTCTGTGCGTGAAAATATAGAAAATGGCTTTCCTCGAACTCAAAATAATTTGTAAGGCTGGCATAGGCGGTGGCTGGACTTAGTCAGGTAAAAGTCATATCAGCTTGTATAGATTTATCAGTGGCTTACAGGAAGAAGAGTACAGCAGCCGGATACTGGAAGATATAAATAGAGGCGAAAAACTGGCATTTCCCAGAGGAGTCAGGGTGAGAGAAGATTTTATAGTTTCATCAGACCTGAGATAGGTGGATGACTGAAAGCCTCCTCACTGGTTTTGCCCACAACACACAATATGCTGTGTAATAATCAAAAACCTTATGTCAATAACATAAGCTTATATCCGATCTCTATGGTTTATCTTGTCTCCTACTTGATTAATATTAAATGTACAGCTTAATCTCATAATTTCGTATCCAAAATAGGACATTATCATCTGCGGCATGAATTTTTGCCAATACTTTTATTGCTTCGGCTAAGCTGATAAACAGACTGTGTGAATGTAAATAAATCTGACGTTATTGTGTATTTCATTATTCTTTGGTGATAAGCTGATAAACAGACTGTGTGAATGTAAATAAATTTGACATTGTTATTAATGTGTATTTCATTATGACTTCATATCATTTTTAATAAATATAACATTATTATTATTGTGAGTTCTTTGTTCTAACAGCGTCACTTTAAGGAACATGTGGAATGATTTTCTCGAGAAAAAGGTTTTCGGAAAACTGAACTATTAAAAAAGATGGTGATATGAAAAGTTGTATTCGGTTAAGTGATATTCAGGAAAGTGACATTCAAGCAATTGGCGTTCGGGATTACGATATTTGGGAAAATGATATCCGGGATTATGATATTTGGGCAATTGGCATTCGGAATTATGATATGCCCATAACACATTCCACTACTATTACTTTGCTAGTAAAGAATGCCTAAAAAGTAAATGATGATCTTCCTGAGACAGCTACAAATTATACTTTAAAAAAGAGGCCTGATTATTCCATTTCAACTTACAGTCTTCAAAGCTACATCATCTACAACACACAATACAAATTTTTAAGGATTACAAAATTTTATTAAGGAATAATAAAACAAAAAATACAATAGCTTAGTTATTTTATTTGAAAAGACACTATATTATATACATATTTGCAGGATAGAAAGTGAACATGTAAAAAGATTGTTTTATATTCAAGAATAGAGTCCTATACATTTATTTCAGTTGCCACGGTAATTTTCTTACCTTGCTATTAAAATAATTTGCAAACTGATTTCTAATCTCTTTAGACTTTATTCCTTCTTGTAGTGGGTTCACTAGCATGTCCTCAAGGCCTTTAATAATTATAAGTTCAATAAAAATTGTACCGTCTTGTTCACACATGAAATTGTGCAAGACAAAATGCCTTCAATATGTCCTTAGAAAAGCCATTTGAAACATCAAGATGTCTGTGAAAAATCTGTTCACTAGAATGCCAAATTAACAATCAATATATCTCCTTGCTTGAAACAGAAAGTAGTTTAACACTTTTTTCACAGTCAGATCTTTTCCCATGTTAGGAAATCCTGAACACTTCATTAGATTATATAAAGTAAGGCAGAGATGGCTTTTTGGTACATGGTAAGGCTCTCCCATATGGGATGTTGCCCCACGGATTTAAAAAATATATTAGATTTATTATCAACAAACTTCACAGAACGTATCAATAAGGTATCCATTAAAGAAGGAATAAACAATCATAAGGCCATGTACATAGATAAAAACTGAGAAACAGGTCAAACCAAGATGAAAACTTTATTTGTTCGCCAAATTCAATTTTACAAGTTTTAGGTCTTTACTCAGTGATGAATACCCTAATTTCTGTGGGGTAACAGATAACACAAGCATGGAAGAATTCTGGTGCATGTTCAGTGGTATGATGCGAGTGTATGGATTAATTTATTACAAACAAACTGAAGGGCAATGATGTAGAGCAGGGATGGCAAATACGTGTCACACATGCCCAAAGTTGCACGTGTGTGATTTTACTTGACACGGGTAAGCTTGCATAGTTAGGGCAGTAGGTATCAAGTATAGGGCCTGCACGATGAAGCTAAGAAACGGTATGCAATGTATCGATTGTGAGGCACGGTTTCTCCTTAACTACACAAAAAATGATACAGGAGTGCATAAAGGAGGGATGGAGGTGTTTAACATGCACCAAGGACAATGTCATAAGGTAGAAAACAGAGGAGTTTAAAAAGCAAAGCTGAGAATTGAGGAATTGGAAAAGGAAAATGCTTCTCTGAAGTGAGAAATCTACAGTGGTGAAAAATTAGGGAACAAAGTGAATCCTTCCAAAGGGGACTCACCAAATAAAGTCAGTGGAGAGGTTTACAGCGTAACCGTGACCCTTTCATATGTGCCACAGGTGATTTCTTTATCTGTTTCATGGGAGAGGAGTGCAGGTAAGATGATGCTATGTTGGAATACTTTCCGAGAATGAGGACTGAGCAAATTGAAAAAAAGGATAGTGTTGAGTGATCCGAAGAAGGCAGAAGTAGTGGCAATCCACATTGGCACAAAAGGCATTAAAGGGACAAAATTGGATGATCATGCAGTGGGAATGGTATGGGTCATGTATCCTGATGCGAAGAAAAATTCAAAGCAGGAAAGATAAATAAGAAGGGATGTTTGCAAGGGAGAGAGAGGACTACATAAATGAAGATATAGACTGGGTCTGCCAAAGGCGAGGACCCAAACAGCTGGCTCACAGACAGTGATCTCGGTCATGATAGTCGGCATCTGAACAGATGAAAGAGTGCGAAATTTGGTTTATTGAGAGATGTGATTATATCCTACAAGTTGGGAAACTAGCCAGTGGTGATGGAGATGGGAGAAAGGATGAGTATGGAATGAAGACAAGCCCCAGAAAGAAAGCAAGAATTGACATAGATGCAGCTGAAAACAGAGCTCAAGGTAAGGGGAAGGGGGTATTAGGCTTTTGCAGGTGAATTGTAGAAGCACAATAAATAAAACTATTGAATTTAACACTTTAATTGAAGTTCACATGCCAGGTGTAGTCATAGGCATTGAATCTTGGTTAAGAGAGGAAATAAATATTATTGAAATTTTTCCAAATCTGCTCAATATCCTCAGTAGAAAAATTTAAACACCTTATATGCCAAAAAATTAATAACTACAGGTGATAGCCCACACACAGACACACAGAGTACAAATTCATATACCATCAATACATCACGCATCAATTCACCACGCTTCTATTCGTCGCACATCAATACATCACTCGACAAACCCATCATGCGTCAATTCATTCCTAGACAAATTCATTGCGTGACAATTTCGTTGCGAGACAAATTTGTCACGAGACATTCGTCGCAAGACAAATTGGAAGGCGAGACACCATGTCAAATTTGTGGCGAGATGAATTGATGCGCGATGAGTTTGTCGTGTGATGTATTGATGCTCAACGAATTAAACACGACGAACTGATGCGCGACGAAATGATCGCGACGAGTTGTCAAAGAACTGTAGGAAGTATGGTTACACGTTTAATCGATGTTTTTTAAACAAATGAAATGAAAAAATAATTGTATTTTTAATTGCAAACTTACGATCCGGAATTCAATTAATAGCCTTCATTTTTAAAATTCTTTTTTATTTCAGAAAAAAATTTGTAACAAACCATTTCAATTAATGAACTAGTATACCTATACTGAATATGTGTGTTTGAAATATACCGCAAATACAGTCAGTGAGAAGTTAGATCATCAAATCTTTTTTCTGTTTTGACAGTCTGCTTAGATTGTCTTAGATTCAGGATCATCTTGGATTCCGGTAAATATAGTAACTAGTCGCCTAAAATGGACAGACAAGATTATGAAATGCTGAGTGTGGAATTACTAGGTAAAAACAATAGAATCCTTGTAATTATTGCTGCCTACAGACTTGTGGGATGACCTTGAAATATTCCATCGCTTAAAGGAGGCAACTTGCAATGGTGGGGAAAATAGAATGACCATTGTTAGCGGCAATTTTAACCTGTTTAAGGCAGACTGGGAGGAATGGGCCACAGTCGGAAGTGAGTGCCAGAGATGCATAAACGGCCTTATCAGCCAGGGAGGATTTACGCAGGAGGTAGACAGCTACTAGGGGAGATAATATTCTAGACATTTATCTCATTAGGCCTCATGAACTATTATTGGAAACAGGTGTACACGATTGGATGACTCATAAGACAGTAACCACTGAATTAGAATAGGAAAAACAAAAAATTAAGGAGCAGAAGGCAAAAGTTGTTAGGATGTACTATAAGGCTGACACAACAGGTTTTCTCAATTATCTAGAGAGTGAATTCATGGCATGGGCACAAAAAGGCAATAGTGCAAACGCTATATGGGAAAATTTTAAAAACATATTAGTGCTACAGACAAAAAAACATTGGTTTTTTCATAGAAAGTTTGGATTTTATAAAATTTTCTTTTATTTTAAGGTTTACGAATTTACACACAATGGATAAAAAGATAGTTGAACATGTGAAAAAAGCTGCTCAGATTATCACCTGTTTGGAACTCTGAAAGAAGCTTTGAGATATCATCGATTTGCCAATGATGATGAGGTGAAGGACATGGTGCATGCATGGCATGGTGCTCTGCCAAAGTTTTTTTCTGATGGTATATAAAAGCTTGCGAACCAATGAACCAATTGTGTTGAAGAACAGGGAGATTATGTTGAATAATTAGACCATATCCAATCTTGTAAAATAAATGTGTGAATTAAAAAAAAATACATTGCAGATACTTTTCGAGGGAGGGGGGCCAGTGCATTAGTCTTCCTAAAAAATCTCAAATTCAGCCTTAAATATTCCATTATGTTCTTGGATCGTTCTCCGAAAAGAAGAATCTCAATATTGATCTGCCTTGCAGTCTATCTCATATATTTTAGCATAGTCACTACAGGAAGATTGAAAAGCAATTTCTGTATGGTGCAAAAAATGATAAAGTGAAATTCATTAGCATAACTGTTCCATTTTAACTTTCTGGTAAGGCAAAAACAAGGAGAGAGATTTTGAGTAAAAAATTGGACTGAATGTCCAAGAAGCTGAATGTGTTAAATATGCAGGAGTCACCATTTTCCGTAGGACATGTACATCCATCGGATTGTAGGCGCAGCCAACATAAAATTGGCTTTCATAGTCAGAATAGTACGGAATAGTACAAAAAAGGGAAAGAAACATGTTATTTATCAGTAGTTGGATCTCAGGTCAAATATGCCTCAAGTATATAGGATCTGTATGAGAAGGGCCACATGATGAAGTTAGAAAGAGTCCAACAGAAAGGAGTAAGATTCATAAAAGCATATGACCATAACAAAACCCTAACATCACTATTAAAGGATTTGAACTGGTTATCTTTGGAAGATCACAGACTGATTGCTAGATTAAGGTTTCTGGAGAAATATAGGCTGGAGGGTCTAGCAGAGGAGGTTTTATGAATAGTTGAAGCACCAACATACATAGGTAGAAATAAAAATTGTGATAAAATGTGAAATCAATTGTAGGACAGAGCATTATTGAGGTTTTTTTTTCAGAAGGCAATATGAGATCATAACAGGAGAATGAAACCTGTGAGAGAAAATTGTTATGTTGACTTTGGTGCACTGTACCCCCTGCCAGTGTTTGTAAGTGTAGTACAGAGAGTCACTGTCAATCAGTTTCATGATCCTGATGTGTTCCCTACTACTCCTATACAAATAGGGTAATTGCAATTTTTTTTCCAATTCTTATTCTACTTCCAACTGTCGTTCTTCTCCTGGTGAATGGAAGTCTTCATTTTTCTAAATCCTCCATACAGCCTTGAATGACTTCCAGTTGGCTGGTGGCATGGGCACTTGAGGGCAGCGTGGACTAAGTAGTTAGTCTCCAGCATTAGTAAGAGAAGTGAAGAGTCAGGAGTATCGCCTGGAAGACATAAATGAGGGTTTGGCAAAATAAGTGAAAATACAGCTTCACGAACATGTATACTGATTTGAGCAGTTATACTTACTCATAATCGGAATGATAAATGCAACTCTGCAATTGAACACCCTGTCACCATATATATGTACCTGTGATAAAAAAATAAAATATATATTTAAGATATAATTATTATTATACAATATAAATAACTAAATTATATTATAATTTAGTACAGCGACATTATTTTTTGTTTTTAGCTCTGCAGTTTCAGAGAATACGGAAAAGTTTATGTCATTCCTATACTTGGGAAATAGTCAAACAGTGGCAAGAAAACAAAAAAATAATATACAAAATAATAAATAAGAGAGTAATTAAAGAGAATGTACTACAAACTTATGAGTGTGAGCTGAGTTGATAAAACGAGAGCAGCGTTGAGATTCCACAAATGGATTTGAGACTAAGGTTCCTTTTGAGCGGTATTGCATCGCAATTTGCAATACAATGTTGCAAAGACTGTGACAGGAAAATGATTTTTACATCTCAAAATGCAATGCAATACAGTGGGTCCCCGTTATTTGCGGAGGTTACATACCAGAAAATGGCTGCAAATACCAGAGAATTTTTCCCCATAAAAATACATTATATAAGGGGGAGCTATGTCCCAATTCACCATTAAAATCATTCATGTGATGAAACAAGTTAGGAAAGTGTACAGTGTAACAAAAATACGCATGTTTCATGTGATGGAGTATTTGAATCTATACGATATAATTTGACTGAACACACACCATAAAACAGCAAAACACCATGACCCGATTATATCTCTGTCTATTAAAAATTTCTTCTCCCCCCTTAGTTGGTGCATCAATAAACATATTGCATAATTTTAATGACTAAATACTGAAAAACAATATATGTAACAGAAATGATTCCAGGGAAATATTCAATTTTTATTTACCAATTT
The DNA here is from genome assembly GCA_028673005.1 of Tanypteryx hageni. Lineage (NCBI taxonomy): Eukaryota > Metazoa > Arthropoda > Insecta > Odonata > Petaluridae > Tanypteryx > Tanypteryx hageni. The sequence continues at coordinate 75,004,356 of CM054114.1, forward strand.
ATTTTCTAATCAGTTTTAATCAACCAAATAATCAAAAATTATTTAAAACATACCTCACTTGAGTTCAGTAGTTATAATATTTATGTTTACGTTCTTTTCTTCGCCATAGATAATCCATTTCCTTCCGCTTACAAAATCTTGTCATGCACGCGTAAGGAATTAAATGTATTTTGTATTTATAACAGATCTTATTTACTTCAATAGCCAATAAGATTACATTAACAACAATTAGGTAGCTATGCATGAATTTTTCTAAGTTCAAAGTGAATTACGACTTTCTTGTTTGATTTTCTTGATAACGGCTACTACTATGATAAAAATTAATAGGAAAAGAAATACTCTACTAGTTCTACAAGGTTTATTTGAAAACTATTTTAATGTGACCAATACTTTACAAGATATGACAGAAAGTTCATTTTTTGTCACCAGTAAAGTGGTACCTCCGATTGGCTTACATGATTCATTTATGTGATTTTCTTATAGTCTTTGATTGTAAGTCCTTAATGTCAAATATCATAAAAATCTGTTTGGTAGAAGCCGAGAACAAACATGTGGACAGACGGACAGACAAACCGAAGCTAATAGGCACTTATGCTGGAAGCGAAACCCACCTAAAAAGGGTAATTTTCTCTCATAAGATTTCATGTAATAAGGGAGATTAGTTTTAAGTCATTGCCACTGTACCCTATGACATCCAAACTAAGAAAACAAGTCCATTTATTGGCATTCCAGTCATGAAAGGGTTAATATACAGGACAGTACATACAGGGGTGTTTTGGGGTGGGATGCGATTATATAGCCTCTCCCACTCAAATGTCAACCTCACCTGCACGTGGTGCACCCTGCTTCACAGACGAGGCTCTGGCGTCCGAGTGACTCCCGGGATAAGGAGTCCCCCCTCTACCAAATGCCAACGGCCTATTTAGGGGCGGATGAGAAGGTGGAGGGGTAGGGCACCCTCTTGCCCTTGGGGTGGGAAACTGCCCCTAAAGGCGGAGGAACTATTTTGATAGTCAACGGCATAGGATGGAGAAGGCAACAGGAAACCACTCCATTAAAGATCCTATTGGATATCCCGAGGGTAGCAACCATGGAAGGTTTTAGAAAGGAATTTGTTACTGATCATGGTATTCGGAACCCAAGATCCGGCAGGGGATGTAGCAGGGCTTCTCAGGTCGTTATCCAACGAAATCCCTGTCAAAACGTCAAAATAGGTACTTGGAACGTCAGAACATTACTAAAAATAGGTAAATTAGAAGAAATAAAGAAAGAAATGGAGAAAAATGAGATTGATATTTTAGGTTTATGTGAAACAAGGTGGCAAGAGAAAGGAGATTTTTACAGTGATAAATTTAGAATAATTCATAGTGGAGGTGAAAAGAGAGGAAGGAATGGAATAGCAGTCATTATTAGTAAGAAATGGGCAAACAGTGTTTGCAATACATATCACATAAATGATAGGTTGTTGATGGTAAGAATGAGCACCGTGCCAACGGATACAGTGATAATACAAGCGTATTTCCCAACAAGTAGTGCAGAAGAAGGAGAAGTAGAAAAGGTGTATGAAGAAATAGAAGAACTTATAAAGATGACAAAAGATAAAGATAATGTAATAATAATGGGAGACTTTAATGCTGTGATTGGATCTAGTCGAAATAGTAGAATGGTAGGAAAATTTGGTTTAGGTGAAACAAATGAAAGGGGAGAAAGATTAATTGAGTTTTGTGAACAGAATGAGATGATGGTATCAAACACTTTCTTTGAAGTTCCCAAAAGAAGAAGATACACATGGGAGGCGCCAGACAGAAGAAGGTTTCAAATAGATTATATTTTAGTAAAAAGAAGATATAAGAACCAGGTAAAATCGTGTTATAGTTACCCAGGTCCAGATGTAGACAGTGACCACAAGCTAGTCATGGCAAAATGCAATATTAGGTTTAAGAAAATAAAGAGAACAGTTAAAAAGAACTGGCATCTACAGGGACCGAAAGAGTTACCAACGGCTAAGAATTACCAAGAAAAAACAAATGAGTTGATGAGAAATTATGAAGGACAACTTAGTTGGGAGGAATTTAAAAAAGGGGTTATTAAAGCTACAGAGGAAGTTATTGGAAAGAGAAAATTGGAGCCTAGAAAACCTTGGATGACTGAGGAGATACTGATTTTAATTGAAGAAAGGAACAAGTTGAGGAAGAATGGAAATGATGAAACTTATAAAAAAGTTAAGAATGAGATTATTAACAAATGCAGAGAAGAAAAAGAGAGATGGACCAAAGAGATAGTGAAGGAAATTGAGGAAGATACAAAGGGAGGAAGGCAAGACAAAGCATACTTCAAAATTAAAACTCTCCAGTACAAACCAAGAACTAAATCGGCAATAGTTAAGGATAAGGAAGGAAATATGTTATGGGAAAATGAAAAAGTATGTGCTCGGTGGAAAGAATACATAGAAGAATTATATAGTGGAAGAGATGTTGGAGATGGATGTAGATTTATTGAAAATGAAGAGGAAATAAGAAATGACGAGCTAGGCCCAACAATAACCAAAGAAGAGTTTTATAAAGCTATTAATAATCTTAATTCAGGCAAGGCAACAGGTGTTGATGGTATACCTGCAGAACTTTTGAAGAACTTAGGGGAGGAAGCAAAAGAACATTTCTTTAAAATTATAAAAGATTGTTACGAAAAAGGAAAATTACCTGATGACTTTATAAAAAGTAAAACTATAAGTTTACCAAAGAAGGGGAATGCAGTGGAGTGCAGGAACTACAGAACAATTTCACTACTTTCGCACGCCTCAAAAGTTTTAATTTATATCGTGAAAAACAGAATAAAAAGGAAAAGAGAACATTATATTAGTGAAGATCAATTTGGATTTAGAAGTGGGAGAGGAACGAGAGAAGCTATATTAGCCCTCAGGGTGATAATGGAAAGATGTTTAGAAATGAACAGGACATTATATTTAACGTTTATTGATTTGGAGAAGGCCTTTGATACAGTTAATTGGGAACTGTTGTTTAAGACTATGAAAAAAATAGGTATTGATTGGAGGGACAGAAGATTAATTTTTAAGCTTTATCAAAATCAAACTACAAGAATAAATATAAATGGATTAGAGAGTGAAGCAAAGATAAGGAAAGGAGTAAGACAAGGATGTCCGCTATCTCCATATTTGTTTAATATGTTCATTGAAGAAAGTATAGAAGTTATGAAGGAAAAGACAAAAGGCATAAAAATAAATGGAGTTAGAATACACTGCATTAGATTTGCAGATGACATTGTAATATTCAGCGATTCAAAAAGAGAAATGAATAAAATGCTGAAAGTATTATCGGACACGTTAAAACAGTGGGAATTAAAGATAAATATCAAGAAAACCAAATTGATGGTTATAGGCAAAAGTAATGCAGGGACAATATCAAAGATCAAAATAGACAATCAGGAAATTGAGCAGGTGAAGCAGTTTTGCTACCTAGGTAGTACAATTACTGAAGATAATAGATGTGTACAGGAAGTGAAAAGAAGAATAGCACTTGCAAAGCAAGCTTTTCAATGCAAAAGGAGCCTACTGACAAGCAGTCACATGAATTTGGAAGTAAGGAAATCCTTTGCAAAAGCTTTTGTCTGGAGTACCATACTTTATGGTAGTGAAAGTTGGACATTAGGAAAGAGGGAGAGGTCCCGTCTGGAAGCGACAGAAATGTGGATATGGAGAAGATTGATAAAGACAAGTTGGACAGAGAGAAAGACAAACCTTGAAGTTTTGGAAGAAGTAAAAGAAGAAAGGAAACTGATCAGAGGAATGGAAGAAAGGAAGGCAAAATTTTTAGGCCATGTGATTAGACATAATGGATTAATTGTGAACATCTTGGAGGGGAAACTTTTAGGGAAGAAAGGAAGAGGCAGACCAAGAAAGAAATACCTAGATGACGTGGAGTCAGTGATGGGAGTTGAGAAGTACAAGATGTTGAAGAGAATGGCAGAGGACAGGAGTTCATGGTTGCAGAGACAAGGCTTAGCCTTTAGATGAAGAAGAAGTACATACACTGAACATTGCCTAATCTTAATATAAATGAAAATAACTTAAAATTACATAAATATGAATGGAAAACACGATAACAAGGATAAACATATATTGCGGGGTAAAACTCCTGAAAATCTCAAATATGATGTTCACAGCACAATTTCAAAAGAAAGCACGTGATGCTGGTGCATAATAACAAATAAAAAGTAATTACCAACATCGTATATTCATTATCAATAGCAAATAATAAACAAAATAGGCCAGAAAATAAAATAAAACGAGTTTAATGAGACAGTCACTGTTGAAAAAGTAGTGTGCATGTCGACGTCTTACTCCACCATGGCAAATAGCCTAATTGATGAATAAGTGAAACGAAAAACTGCGGACACTGAAGCATTGTTCCATAATACACGAATGACGAATGCAAATCCACGAATACTTAGGACCCACTGTACTTTCTATTACAATGTAGCATATTACATCAATTTCTTTCATTGAAAAGGAATACAAATTATTTTCAAAAGAAGTAGTAGTAGTTTTCATCGCAAATTGCAGTTCAAGTATCCAAATGTAATGTAAAATGCTGAATGGCCAATGCCATTCAAGGAGTTTTCCGTACAGTATAAAAAATTGGCACACTGTTTGAAAATGATCTTGAACTGAAAACTGTATAATACTGAAAATGTGTTAACCGAGGAATTACTATATTCAACATGCAGCAACTCATAGTGAGATTTCCCTGTAATAATGAAAAAGTGCGATGCAGTATAAAAATGGTCCCTAGCTGATAAACCACATAGTAATGAAAATGGATAAACAGAAAATGCTTTATAGGAGGATTACCTGTATATGGAGAAATGTAGAGCTCCATTCATTGAGAGGTAAGGAATCCGATTCGGCTCAAAGATTACTTCACAGTCTTGAGTAGCATAATTTGAATTAATCCAAATTGTGGGTATAGTGATTAATAGTATGCCTTCTATGACTGATTCTCTAAAATGTATAAAACAGTAAAACCTCTCATTAACGAAAATCAAGGGACCCGATTTTTTGTCTATTCGTTATTCGGAAATTCGTTGATCGTAAGTTATTGGGCGTTGCATAACTTCAGGGACACATTGCCTGTTAGATTATACGGGAGCAACGGGGTTATCCAAATGAAGGCATATGCGCAGATATGGCGTAACTCTACTAAAATATGCCCATTTTCAGGAAAAGGTATCACATAAGCTGACGATATTCAAAATGCGCCCGCAATTTTTAATAACCAGCCATATTGATTTGAAGCTCCAACGACACAATGGGCCACTTTCATTCATCTCCTTTTGCAATGCTTGACAGTGGCAAGCACCAAATAACTGAAATGCAGTGTTATTTTTTCTAGTATTGATTGGCAGGTTTTGCACGAAAACTTCCTCTGCAATTTTTTATTATGCGCCTTTTATCGAGGTTGCAACACTTGAAACTCGCTGAGCCTATCCTAAAGCATCTGTTGAGTCGCTAAGTTTATAAAAAAATATTGACAGCAACGCCACTTCTTAACACCAATTAATAAACTACTATTTGACCACCACGGCGTGGATTGCAAATATTTCAAAACGAAATGAATGAAAGCAGCATTTTCCTCATAAGAAAGCACTAACTGTCATTGGCACTCTAAATCAAGACTCCAATCAATATTTTTAAATAACCTTCTTAACAACACTCCAGCTCTGTCTCTGACGAATAAATTAACTATCACAAAAAAGTGTATAGGAACCACCTCACCATGATACGTACCTCATTGCTACGATCTTTCGTTGAAATGGATTAGGGGCTTAATTTAATCGGGAATGATTTCAAATACAACACTTCTTTAAAAGATCTATTTAAAATACATCAACATTTTTTAATAAACGAATCTATTTTTTTCTGTTTCAAATTCTTTGCGAATTCTCGGGAGACGGCAGTCTCCACTTCCCTAAAAGCATGCATAGCGGCATCACTACAACTCTCGGACGAGATTGTCACTGGCGCGAGAATGCAGGAAACACAGGAAATACGTCATCATGCCAGAAAACGTGCTATGATTGGCTTTTTGTAAGCTTAACACTAATTGGCACGTTGGCGACTGTTTTCAATCGTTTTCCGTACGTAAAAAATGTTTGACGAGCAAAATTTCGTTCTAAAGAGGTAAATATAAACGGAAGTGACGTCTTTTTCTTTCATTGTTCAGAAGTTTTCGTAGTATGGAAGTTCGTAGTAAAGAGGTTATAATTAGGGATTTGTATACAAGTTTGGCGGGACCGCCGTCAATTGTTCGCTATCCGGAGGTCTTCGCTATAAAGGGGTTCGTAAGGTAGAGGTTTTACTGTATATATATATATATATATATATATATATATATATATATATATGATAGAGTATATACAGCATTGATTTTTATAGGAATCTCTACAGAGGAGGTCCGAGGGTCACGGATGAGGATCCTGCCGAAGGGGCTGATTACCGCAACCTTGGGGCTTACCCATCCACTATCTCCTCCCTCCTGCTACCATTTAAAAACAAGTTAATCTGAATTGTACCATGCCAAATGAGCATATGCTAAACCACAGACACTTCAAAGCTTTTCCCAATGAAATTGAAGGTGAATATAGTAATAGTATAAGTCCTCTAGCTAAGCAGATACAAAACTTGGCAATGGTTTTATTCACTATTAAAATAGATTAAAATTTCAATTATAGGAAAAGGACATTCAAATCTTCAAAGTGAGTTGCATTGAAGATACAGAATAGGTATATGATTTGGCCTTTTTAACAGATATTTCTGGGCCCTTAAACAAGTTAAATCTCAGATGGCTGAGAAAAAACCATCTCATATCAGAGCTTGCTAACAATATGGCAGCTTTCGAAATGAAATTATTATTATTTTTCAGATTTTGACTAATAACACTTTTCAATAGATGTAAGCATAAGCATGCTAGTTATATCAAAAATCCAGCAGTCATTGAGTAAGAGATTTATGGACTTTGAGCAGGAAAAAATATTTCAAACATTTAATAATACCATTGGCTGTGGACCTCTGCTCTACAACATGGAAAAATATAGAATTGAAATTTTAATTATGCATAAATCAAAACTAAATCTTACATTAATAGAAGTTGACATCCTTCCAGTATAATTCTTCCAGTATTTCATCAATGTCAGTGCATGGGAAGCGGTCAACCCAGGACTCAATAATCCCTTCTAAAGAAGGATCATATGTTTTTAAATATACGTCATCACCTGTAAGTAAACATGAGAAAGAATAATGTATGAAACAGCAACAAATCATCTTAAGAAAAAATTCATGCATGTATTTCACTTTGTATAAGTAGCTGATTAACACACTAATATCTTTCATTCAATAAAGTGTATCCCTAATTAACGTTGTTAATTCGTTTCTGAAAATCACGATGTAGAACAAAACAACATTAAATGAATCAATATTTTTCACAAGAACCAATATTATACAATATAATCGGTTCCAGAACCTCGAGTTCAAAACCTCTTGAAATACCAAAAGACCTTATATACTGTATTTTATGGTGCCACATATGATATGAATGGTATCAGAACATAAATAAATCAATCAAGCCATACATTAACATAGAAATTGTATAAAATAAACAAATAGTATGACATAACTCATTTTAAGGCACCCAAAATTGGAAAAGGTTACATCCTACAATAGTACCTCTAATTATAAGAAAATGGAACTATATAATATCAATCCAGCAAAATGTAGTCATACGAACAATAGAGAATGATGAGTTTTTACTAGAAAGTTTACAGAGAGCCACAAACACTTCTGTGAATGGAAGTTTATGAGTTGACATTGACATAGCAAACAAATTATTTCTTGCACCAGTTACTGTCTAATACATATATTAAAGAGAATTCTGTCCTTCTTTCTGTGTGTTTGCACATTTGGACAGTTGCAGCACATTTTTCATTTGCATTTTAAAATCACTTAGAATTGCAATATGAATACGGGACTTGCACCAAACAATGCCTAAAAGAACAGATATTCATTTTCCAGCCATTGATTTTTGAATACACGTCGAATCGTTCCACAAATTCGTTATTAACACAAAAATTTGGCTAAATTTTAGACGAAAAACTATGAGGAATCTGTTGAGAGATGAATTGATGTGCGATGAGTTTGCTGTGCGATGTATTGATGCGTGACGAACTAACCGCGAAGAATTGATGGGCGACAAAATGACCGCGACGAGTTTTCATAGAACCGTAGAAAGTAGGATTACACAGTAAATCAATGTTTTTTTAAATGAATGAAACATGAGATAAAATAATTGTATTTTTATTGCAAACTTATGATCCGGAATTCAATTAATAAAGTCTTAATTTTAAAAATACATTAAAATTTTTTTTAAGTAAAACATTTGTAACAGACCATTTCAATTAATGAATGAACTAGATTACCTACACTGAATACGTGTGTTCAAAATATACACCAAATACAGTCAGTGAGAAATCAGGTCATAAAATCGTTTTTCTGTTTTGACAGTCTGCTAAAAGATGGGGTCGTCTTAGATTCGGGATCATCTTAGATTCAGGTAAATACGGTACCGTATATACCCGTGTATAGTTCGAGTTTTTAAGACCAAATTTTTGCGCAAAAAATTGGGGGTCGAACTATACATGAGTAATACTTTTGAGGGTTTAAAATCTCGGATCTAAAAAATTATCTTTTTAAAAATATCATAATAAAAATCAAGATATTTTTTGGTCACCCACCTCGCTGACTTAACTTCTATGATATAGCTCCAAAACTTCCTATTTACCTTTAATTTTATCGATTATGTTGTGTTTTTCATTTTTTTCTTTTTCGAAGACTTATATACCTGTCCTGTATTATCTCGAAATTCTGATTTGATTGCGACCCAGTAGTATTTTTCATTATTTTTTTATACCTTCTGTGGTGGGTTATAGTGTATTTTAACCAAAATTCGTAATATAACCATTATACTGACCTTTTGTCATCATAATGTTGTTATGTGAATACTAAAGCCTGTCTCATATTCACCAATTGTTTTTTTGATTTCTATGCATATCTTTCTTGCATCTTATAACAACATGAGTTGAAATGAATTATATTGAAAGTGTCATTTACGACGTTACTTTATGGAACTTCAACAACTTGGATAAAAATGAATAACTTGGTAACATTCCAGTCTTCTTACTGCTTCGATAACCCATCAAAGGATAACTCCATTATGTCACTCCAATATTGTTAATTCCAAATGATGATATCAATGTATAAAGTCACAAGGCTGAAGAATTAAAATGAGTTTATTTCATCTTGTTCAACTGTCATTCATAACTTTTATTAAAGGTTTTACGAATAATATGCGTCTATTAATTTTCGTTATATAAGCTTAATTTTCGTCTATTTGCTAGAAATTCTGCCACCATTCGTATGTCACATCTCGTAGTTAAAAAGTAATAAATATTTTTCTTCTCAAGATTGTGCAATAGGTTTACGATGTTTACAGTTTATTATTAGTATAGTATTATTATGATACTAAAAGCTGTTGAAAACCAAGACCGTTCTATGTACCTCTATTGTGAGCTTCGAGATATTGAAAAGAAAAATGTCGATCCTGACAGAAATCTAGGTTAAAAGAGTAAGTAGAAAAAATCTAATTTTTTCGCAGAGAAATCAGAGGTTGAACTATACACGAGTATATACGGTAATTAATTTCCTAAATATTATAAAGAAAATTTCTTTATTAATATAATTAAGGACAGCTTTCTTTTCTTTTCTCAGTGCAATAAATAGAGAAAAATATTTTCAGAAATATTTGGAAATTACATTAATGTGATTTGAGAATATTATTTATTTGTGACTATAACTTCCTGTTTCACATGAGTAAATGCTAGCAGCTACCCAATGACAGCATAATGCACATAAATAATTTTAAAAATGTATTCATACCACGGATGAAAGTGTTTGGTTGTACAAACATCCTCCGGGGGAGAAGATTTGCCATCACTATCTCCCTCCAACTGGCCCATGGGTACTTCCCCTCATCAGAAACTTCTGAGTACCTGGAGTACATCTCCTTCATGGCCTTCACATCTCCTGTTGATAAGTACACCTGAAAAGGTAAAAGGTACCTTAAATAATATTTCATAAATATATCCACAATACCTAAATTTAAAAAAATTGATTACATTTACAATTCTATAAAAATATTCATGAAAGACCTACTTTTTATCCATAGCAAGCAGCATAAAAATATTTCATCTAAAACAACTAAACAAGAATCATGCATTTATGCAAAATCCCTCATGTTACCCTCAAAGAATTCTAAGAGGAGCTGGTAACTAACAGCAAGTAGGCGGCATTTGGCATGCGCGAGTATTTTATGAGGCTGTTAAACCATGATGAAATGGTGATTATAAAATGTAATGCAATTCATATTCAGTCATGAAAAATAAGGTTAAAACCTTTCCTCATGAACTTGTAACACTGAAAATTATTTTAAAATGATTTAAACAATATTTACGCAAGGTAAACCCATATTCCGTCCACCTAAACTCTTCTAAGTTCCAATGTTCCTCATGAAAGTATTCTCAAATATGAAAGTGGCTGACCAAATTAAAAACACCACTGCCTTCTGAACACCTGTGCTCACACCAAAATTCTCAAGAAAATTTGTTATCTACAACTACTCTGATAAATGCTCCTTCCTACCTAATTTTCTACAAACTCTTTGTTCAATTAGATATGCTGTCTTAATTAACTATGAGCCACCTGAACTTATGAAATTTATTTTTAAAGAAATATAATGCAGTAGATTTGTTTAATAATTATATTAAATTACAGTTCCAACTGTCTGAATGCCAAATATCTGAATTTACAGTTATCCAACAGAAAAATTTCTTTCAATGGAAGGAAGTTATCACCATTTATTCTTTTTGACTTCTGTTTTCTTTATATGAAAACAAAAAACTGAAGGCATAAATAAATAATAATTAATATTTTACATATTATATAACATTTTAAAATGTCTTGGATTTCTGTATTTTTTTAATTTAAATGTTTTACAAAATTACTGTTTATGTACCTGCAACTTCAGGAGGAATTTTCTAATAGCCTCTTTGCCAACAGTCTCTATCTTGGTACGGTCAAGTGTTAGCAGAAGATACTTCTCTTCTGACTGGGCTACTTTTATGAGTTCTTCTTCAGCCTCCACAAGAACACGCATTATTACAAAGCGGGCCTGAGAGTGAGCCTGCAATAAAATTAACATAATAAAGTTATAGTATAAATCTTGCATGCTTATCAAACAGAAAATGTTGATGTTATGATTTTAAGCATAAAGGCATATCTTGGACATAAGAATTTACGGATGTCAGAAGAAAAATGCTGAATTGACCTGGAAGCAAATGCAGATCTTCCACTTGCTCAATGAATATTATATCATTACCATAGATACCCATTATGAATACAGGAAAACTATTCTTCCTAGATATTTCAGTGGTAGAATATCTGCTGAGCAGGTTAAAGACTTAAGTTAAATTTCCTGCTCAAGGCAGAATGTTTCTCCTGCCAGCCATCATATATTGTATTCTTGAATTATCCATTTATTTTGATAATACAGTAAAACTCTGATTATCCAAGATAACTGGGACTTGGATAGGCTTGGGTAATTGAAGAACATGGTCAATCCACATTTTAGGTAAAATTTGGTATGTCTGTTAAATACTGTACAAATTTATGTAAAAAGAGACTGCATGCCATAAACAAAAAGCTATCAATTAAACCAAAAACTTTAGTTAGGGTTGACTAAATTAAGAGAAAATTAACATTCATTCTTTCTGACCAACAATAATTCATTATGCCTGCATATGAAAAAGATAGGACAGTAAGATATAAATGTTAATAAACCATTCACTTGCCCATTGAGTAACTTAACATTGCTGCAAATTTAAAGTGGTACTTGGTTTATTAGAACCCCCATAAAATAAAAGGGAAAACTTCATTTCGAAGAAAAATAGTAGGTAAATTGTATTACGTTACATTTTTTTACAAACAAATCTGTAAACTTTCTCTATTTTGCTGAAATGGTTTTTGTTTGATTTATCTTTAAATCAGCGGTTGTTTAATAAACCATTGAAGACTGTGTCTTCCTCATTTATCATATAAGCGGGAAAATTCATACTTGCTCCAGAACGCCTGGCTAATATGCTGCATGAATAATCTTCACATGCATAATCTGGGTTCTACTGTGTTAAACTGGAAAATGTTGACAGTTAATGAATGATGTTATATAAAACTCTGAATCAATCCGCAGGGGTGCCAAAAATATTTTAGTAGTTGTATTAACCCTTTCACTGTTTGCATGATGTGTTAAAGCAACACAGTACATCTCCTGCTGTGTGTTAGCATAATGAGTTTATGCATCACAGATTCCATTAATTTTCTTCAGATGTCAAAACATGCATACTGGAATGAGATTTTCTCCCTAGCATATAGGAACATTCTACCATCTACTGGAATTTTCATAAACTATTTTGATGTAATATGGTGAAGTAGTACAATTTATAATGTTCCTAGTACAGCAACAAAAGGGTCAATTAAAATTTTAAAATGTGCAACTTAAAAAATAAAAATAATATTCCTCAACTTCTAGATTTGATCATATTAGGTGAAATATATTGTAAATAATCCACAATAAAAAACAAAGAAAACTATTTAAATTTCCATCATCTGGTTAAACTGATCAATATCATGGAACTTCGCTAAATTGCAAAATCCCCTATTTACCCAAATATAAGAGGACCCTGTATATAAGAAGACTCAACCTTTAAAGCTTTCTCATTGTAGAAAAATATCAATACTGGAGAAAGAAATTTATTTTTCACAATATACCGTCAACTTATTGTACTCAACTGATCACAGCCCAACTTATCACGCTCATCTGATCACATGACACACTGGAGTCAGAACTGATCACAGGGCAAACTAATTGCAGTCTCAACTGATTGCAGGACAAACTGATAGCAGGCTCAACTGATCACAGGACAAAAGACTAGTCGTTTTAGTGAAAATAAAACAAGAAAGTCGTGACTTAGTTTGAACTAAATCCCTCAAGCGTGGAGGGCATTTAAATCAAAGCCATCCCAGAGATCAGAGGAGATTTAAATGAATTAGCTAATCCGGAGTAAACTTATAAAAAAAATGCATAACTTTTTACCTATACATTGGATTCATCTGAAATTTGTTAAGAATTTGCATAAAACTATGAGTATTTATATTATATTTTTTACATTTTTTAGGTATTTCTTTTGGGTGAAACGGTTTGATGAATTATTTTAAGCATTCACAGAAGCAATATATCACATTGTCTTTATTCCAGGTTTATGGATTACTTCATGTATACAGCTTTATTGCAGATTTCTACATCTTGCTCGTAAGTTTATCAGGAAAAAAATTTCAAATGAGGATAAACAAAGATGCTAGAAACATGTAGGGAAAGGAGAGAGAGGAGGTTTCGTATCTGCCCATTCAACAAAAAAATGCCAAAAATATAGGTTTTGACCTTAGTAATTTGAGCATGATCTTCAATATGATTCTCACTATCACTCTCTGAACTGACACTTTCTTCCAAATTACTTTCAAGTAAGATTTCCATCTTGTTTTTATCACCAGGTATTGCTTGCCTTTTTCTACTGGTTGACTTCAATTCTTTTAACCTCTTAGAAATTAAACAAAAGTAATCACAGAAAAAACAAACAATAGCTGCCTCTGTACAGCATAAATGATTTCCTCAGACTAACTTCTTCAAAATGGCCAGGGAATATTATTTTGTGCTTCCCAATGTGCTCTGATCACATTTGCGGTCAAGACAGCTTGTTTGGCAATGTCAGATAAGTGTTTCTCTCTCTCAATCTCATTATACTGTCCTCAAGAGATGCTGAACCAGGCACTAGCCTGGATCCGAAGACCCTTCCTCCTCCCTTTCCATATAGCTCTCAAGTGTTGACACGTAAGAAAAATATTCATCTCAAAAGTGACAGACATCACAGAGCAGATAAACATGTGAAATACACAATTAAAAATGGACAAACATAATACACAATTACAAACAAATCACAAAAAAAAATAAAAACCACAAGAAGCACCATTCAGGGCAGACTTCTTTTGGTCTGTCTGTAGAGATGTGAGAAACGTTTGACATATCATGGGATCAGTCAGCATATTTCCATGTAGGCTTTTATCTTTCTTACTCATCCTTTTGTATAATGGCTTATGCTGGTCCTTATCTTGGGAAACAAGTGTGGCTGTTTGAAAGACCCACACTGTCTCAGTGCCTTGCTCTAAAAAAAAGTTCATGGATAGAGAGTGCATGGCCAAGTGATTCTGCTGAGGGTAAACAAATCCTCATAAATCTCGCCCACACTTCCACCTCACTTATAGATAGTCCTTTCGAGTCAATATAAAGTTCATCTCATCATAAGTTTGAGAGATTTGGAAGGTTAAAAATTCAAAATTGCATGCAGCAGCAAGAAAAAAGTACCAAAATAATAAAGCAATATCTTTGCAAAGAAGGCATTATATTCAAAATTTAACAAAAATAAACACCAAACCTTACTCTATTAGAATATATAAACAAAAAACAGATACTGTAATATTTGATCAGGCAAAAGCAAAAATAAGCCAAAGTACAGGGTTGGTGCAGAGCACGTACGACGACGGCATGTGACATTTAACAGATCAGTGCCCTGCACATATGACGACATTGAGGGGTTAATAAATGGCTTTTGATATATTATTTTGCACATATCTGCCTAACAGGTAGTCATGCTTATGCTGCAAACAAATTACATAATATTAATATTAAATTAATTTTTCAGGATGAATTGCAGATAGTTTTTGTTCCACTGTTTTTTCAATGAGGATTTAAGCAATTTTAGCTCTTGAACCTGGTAATATTACCAACATTTACCTTAGAATTTTGTTATGGTATCTTAAATGATTTTGCTACTTCCAAGGCCTTCAACCCTCTAGTCTTCTTGTAATTGGCACTCCAATGTCATGTTTTTCTAGCGCAAATGCCACCACTTTATCTTCTAACTCTTTGCAATGTACTTCTTTGGGTCCACAAAGTGCTTTTTGCATAGAACAGCAGCATTTAAGCATTTCTTTCAATCTTTTCCAACATCATACATCTGCTTTGGTAATGTAGAACACAGAACAGTTATTTGTTTCTCCAGCATGCTCCACAATCATTAATTTAAAGTTTGCGTTATAACTACAATGCATTGATTTTGATATTCCTGATGCGGTAAAACCTTCTACCTCAACATAATCACTCACATTTTATGAAAAAATTAAAAAAAATTTTAACTAAATTTTTACACCCAATCTGTAAGGCTCGGATTACTACAGCTGGTTGACTACATTTTCACAAGAATACTCTACTTAGCTCACACAAAATTATGCCATACAGCAACCTCTCAATTTACACAGATTTGATTTACGTATTTTTGTAATAACATGATTGTTATTTTAATACCTTTTTTTAATTTATGCTGATGTATTTTTGGAATAATGCGGTTTGAGCCACATGCCACACTTTCGGTGTGGGCTGACAGCGTTGTACGAAACGCAAATATTTTGTATTTCTTGAACTATTAGTGATAAAATGTTCAAATAGAAAGTATTATTTAATCAATCATTTGGGAAATAACAGAATTACGTCTTTTATAGTAAAAGAAAACAAAGGAATGCAAATATGGCGTAGTTCCATAATATAACAACGATAAATTAAATAAAAAAATATTAGCGATAATTTTTATAGGTCATTTATTTATGCATTACAATACCAATTTCATTCTGCATTACACTTAGAAATCCTGCTTTATGTGCTATTCTTCAAAACAGGAAAATACACACACACTGAAATGGCATATTTTGCATTTTGCCACTGTCCATGTGTATTTTCCCTTCTCTGAGCACATACAGCATTAAAGGTGATTTCCATTTCCCTGTTTATTTTTTTCTCATATAACTGACCCAATGGAGCCCCGCTTGCACTTGGGCTTCCCTTTTGGGAAGTTTTCGAGGGAAGAGCAGACGCCTCTTCTTCAGTAAGTTACCTCCTAAGAGGAAGGCGAAACTGCCGATGTGTCACATGCCTTCTCCCTGACCTCAGTAAAATTGAGCACTGTGACTTTGAGGAGGTGGAAGAAGAGCTTCTTCATACACTTCCAACATCCTTGTCGGAGTCTGGGAGTTGGAAAGAGGCTAGACTAATTCTCTCTCTATTTTCTGTTTTTCCTTGGTTTGAGCCAGGAAAAAAAGAGGAGAGAAATTGTGCTCTCCTTTGAAAAGATAAACAGTTCCTACATTGCATTTCAAACACCAAGGAAAGGTTCCTCACCGCATTGAAAAGCAATTTTTAGAAGGAGAAACACCATCATATCGTAACAAAATTGAAAATTCCATCGCAAAATTCAACGTAGATTATATATTTAAAAAACAGCAAAAAATACAGGACAAGCATAGATAGGAAGTCCAAAGCTTTCTTTTTCAAAATATATAAAGGTTATTCAGATTTAAAGAAGTCTCTTACATCAAAAGATCAAGGAAATAAGGGCTATGCAGGATATAATAGTATGTCTGGTGGCGGATTTGACAGTTTTTGCAGGACATAATACAGGGTCACCCAAAAAAGATGCTTCAGTTTAAATTGCTTATATTTTTTTATATACTCAACATAAAGGAATTACTTCCATGTTAATTTATACAGTAGACATGGGAGAAATGTTGCTGCCTAGTGGAATATTCCTAAAACATTGTTTCAACAAATGGCATACACTGTACAGCAACACATGTTTATAGTGCTAGCTTTTTATTCTACTGGTGGCATTGTGCAAGTGCAGCATGATTATCGCAATGAATTCAAGTGCAGGGAAGGTTCAAGCAGATCAGTGATAAACAGGTTTGTGACTAAGTTTGAAAATACGGGTGCTGTGATCGACAATAAGAAAGGTGCTGTCGGTAGGAACAGAATAGTGAGATCAGTCAACAAAATTGCACGTGTTGATGAAGCAATTACATGAAGTACTAACAAATCTGTTACACGTCTGTCACAACAATTAGCTATATCACAATCATCAATCAATAGAGTATTAACAGAAGATCTGGAAATGTTTCCGTATAAGATTCAAGTGCTTCAGACCCTCAGCGAAAGCGCCAAAGATGTTATGGTTGATTTTTGTGACCCTTTTCTGCAATTTCTGGAGGGAAATCCTGGAGTTCTTCGAAACATCTGATTTTCCGATGAAGCGCATTTTCACCTTCACGGTTATGTCGACAAGCAGAATATGCGAATATGGGCCTCAGAAAACCCCAACACAATAATGGAGGCGCCATTACATCTGCAGAAATGCACAGTATGATGAACTGCTTCAGCTATTGGAATTGTTGGGACAATTTTTCTCACTGATACAGTGACATCGGAGAGTTATCATTGTCTCCTTGAAGAATTCATCCTGTTTCTTCAAGGCATGGCTGTTAACTTCGAGGAAACATTCTTTCATCAGGGTGGAGCTCGACTGCATACTGAAAAAGCAATTTTTTATTTCCTCCATTGGCATTTTGACCCTTGTGCTATCTCAAATCGCTTCCCTGGACATTTTGGCTATGGATGGTCTTGGCCCGTATTCTACGAATCTCAATCCCTGCGACTACTTTCTATGAGGGTATCTGAAAGACAATTTGAACAGAAACAATCTCCACACAATTGATGAACTCAAAGAAGAAATTGCATCTGTTATCTGCACAATCACTCCTGACGTTCTAGGCAGAGTAGTTGCCAATTTTCAACGTCGATTACAAATGGTCTTGGATGCTGGTGGTTCACATAATGAAAATGTTTTCCATTAATCTCCCAAGTCTACTGTGTAAATTAATATGAAACTCATTCCTGTACGTTGAGTAAATAAAAATGTATAAGCAATTTAAACAAGCATCGTTTTTGGGTGACCCTGTAGTATGACTGACGATGTTTATGGGTTGTCTTGATTAATATTATAATCAGTTTAACATAAAACACAGTAGAGGAAATAGATGTACGAATGTGTTTTTAGGCAGTGTTTCCCCCAACCCCTACCATTTCCTTAATTCCTTATGGGTCAATTGTTTGATTTATGAATTTTTGATTTCTGCGTAAATCGCGAGGTTGCTGTACTGTGTTCTGCGACATCAACTTTATTATCTCAACTTTTACATAGCAATAGGCTAAAATTTCATCTGATGGCACTGAACTAAATACCATCCACTTTGACATCAAAGCAATGACCCATCTAGAGAGATTCCTTATTATGCAAATATAAAATGAAGCTTGTTTTCTTGTGCTAAAATAAAAAAAAACTCTTCTTACATTCAGGTAAATATGGTGTTTTATTCCTGTTTTATTTTAGAAAGAATGTGTCATTTACAAAGTATTCAATAACTTGCTATCCAATTTTTCTCAAAAATGTTTAAAGGAGTTATTTTCACAAAAAAATTCTTCAAACATCCTACCTGTAGCCATGATTTTGTTTCTGGCCGGTACATCTCCAATGCCCGGCTCATGCCAGTCCAAACAAGACTCAACCAATTTGCATACATAACATCCTCCGCTTCTTTGCCCTCAAATCCAAATATTCTGCAAATATAGAATATGTAAGCCTCATTAAATATAAATATATGATTTGTGATTATTTAAAATAATTTAAACCATAAAAATAATATTCAAAATCAAACATACATACAAAATTGTTTACGATCAAATGAATATTAAATTATAGTTGAAAATAAACTGCTGTTGTCAATATGAGTATAAATTTCTTCAGGAATAAATTTTGGAAGGATTATATGCATTGAGGAAAAGAAAGATAAAATGTACATACAGCATTTTTCAGCCAATAAGATCCATCTTTTTGGGAAAAGTTGACAAAAAAACTGACCTGCATCTTATTGGCTAATGGTACCAAGGCACCCTAGTCATCAAGTCCATGTAAAAAAAGGTTAGGTCTAACAATTGCCAACAATAGTAGAAGAAACAGTGTCCTATACTCTCAGAAAGTTGAACAACATAGAATAGCAATATTGGGACAAATGATTCAAATAGATTTTGTGACGAGTATACAGAAGTACACCTTTTTGAACTACGCAAATAATTGGTTCCTGAAAACTGAAGCGAAATGCAAATTCGTAAAGTGCAAGTCCCATTTTCCCAAAAGACACAATGTAATAACGGGACTATGGTTCCGAGTCAACCTAAAAAATTCATTTTTTATTATAAATAATGCAGTTTAACAAAAAATAAAAGAAAACGTAACAGCAAATGAAAACCTAGCCCCATAAACTATTAAAGTACAAAAATTCTTTTACTTATCTTCAAACCCAGCATTACAAAGTGATTACACTTCTTTTGACACTCATGCAGTTTACCTCCAGCACATTTTCGATTTTTGATCTTCTTTTGTTCATTACAAGAAAATCCTTTAATTTAAATTGATGAACTACTGAAATGGAATTTTGAGTACGTGATTCATGGAAGTTTTCTTGGGTTTTGCAACGAACATTTCCAAGCCGCAAAAAAACGCTATCATTAAAAAGAGGTAACATTTATTTTATTAATTTCATTTGAAATGTGTAAAAAAAATCAAAACTTAGAGTAAGAAAGTGATAACGTTTCTTTTAGTAATTGCGCTCAAAAAATGCGGCAGAAAATCTTACGCTACAAGATGACAGCTATTCTTAGATTTACATTAAAAATTTGTAATAATAAATGAAAACCTAACAAAACAAAATAACATTTCCTTAAATTATGTTCAAAATACAAAGATAATAGTAAATGAAAACCATACTTTCAAAATCATGGCATTTCTTTAAATTTTAAACAAAAGTTTCAACATCGAAAATAGTGTCATTGGCGGTGGAGTTCAGACTGAGCTAAAAAATAATTAAGTCGAGAGTTATCACCTTTGTTTACTTCAAAAACTGCTAATATAGACCATTATAAATATAATATAATAATAACAAGTCCTTTTCTAGGACGCCAAAGTTTAAACTGAACTTTGAAACAAAAAAGTAGAGGGAGTTCATGCTTGATGGCATCACAAATGTATTAAACGAAATGCAAATAATCGGCGCAAAATAAAAGTAATGGTCATAAAAAAATTTGCTGTGAAGAGCAAATTTGCGAACCGCAAGCACGTGAAGTTCAAAAAGGTTATGACAATGGAGTAAGGAAGGAATGTTATATTTGAATCTGAAGTATGAGTGATGGCTTTATAACCAGCAAAGATTATAACACAATTTTGTAAAGAACCCAATACTTTGTAGTTTTCAGCAATATAAGGAAAAGAAGAACTCCTATGCTAATACCAAAATTATTTCACAAAAATAGCAACAGGTATTTCTGGTAAAAAATAACCACCGCAATGATAAAGGAATAAGACGGTCACTTTGTAAAAGTGATACAAAGGAGTAGATTTCTAAAGAGATTTTGGGCATTTATTTAGGAGTTTATAAGTAAAAACTATAATATTTCCATTTCAAACTTCCTTGTTATGATTTAAAAACATAGGATCACTCAATTATCGATTATTTATATGCTATATTCAATCTTTAATTGACCACTTTTCGTTTTTTAAATCATTTACAAATGTTATGGCAGACAAACATGTTTAAAAAACCTTGTTCTTAATATCCATGGAAATCTGAAATAATGTCAGACGTATTTTATCTCTGGACAGAAGTGATTTTTGTAAATTATTGGAAGAGCTCTAAATCACTCATATAAGTATATCTTAATTGCATAAAGCAAAATAAGCAAATGTAAGGTACAGGAACAAATACATAACACAAGTTAAATGAAGAACTAATTATTTTAAAATACTGCACTTTCAAGGATGATTGATAAGAGTAAAAATGCACAACACTGGGCTACATGTTATTAGGCTGTCACAAACATCCTAATTTTTTATGATCACAACTATAACTATATAAATACTGGTATGAACAGCATTTAATTAATGGAAATGAGATTCTAAATTTAAAAAAAAACTGATGTAGATGAGTATATTACTGGAAACATATCAATGAACAACTATAATACAAAATTAACAATAGCTGATACAAAAGAAAAATTCTAAAGTCAACTGGAGAAGCCTCTACTTTATGGAACTCGAAATGAAACTATGAAATAACCTTGTAAAAGTTCCAATTTCATTATGGGCAACATCCAGTTTCAACTAGTAACAAATCAGACTTGATGATGACTAGTTACTAGTTGAAACGGTGTTTCCCATAGCAAAATTGAAACTTATTATGAAGATATTTCGTTATATCAGATATTCTAAGTTTTCTGATGATTCTTCATATACCAGCAGTTCTAAATGAAAAAAAAACATTCAATTTTTAATGAGGCAAGTCAACATAGAGAAAACATTTTCTTATGATACAGGAAAAATAAATGAACTATGCTTTTAAGAATTTACAACAAACTCCTAAACCGTACAAATCTCAAAAAACTTTTTAGAGGTGAATAATTAAAATATAACAAATTCACAGAATTTTTTTTTCATGCCAGGGACTTTATATCTCAAACATGTCTAATGGTTTATGCATCTTACGACAACAACAGGGAGCAAACAGACTAAATTCAAACACACACACATACTCAAATACTAAATTCAAACAACCACACACACACTCATACTCAAAGGCAAAATATATCAAGTTTATGGAAAAATTTTTGTTTCACGTAAGGGACTTAATATCTCAAACAAATGTCTGATGGTTTATGCATCTCATGACAATGACAGGACCAAGCAAACTAAATTCAAACACACACACTCAAACTCAATCACACAGATCTCTAAAAAAGTTTTTAAATGAGGAGAGTATTCTAATTCTAAATGAACATTTCAAGAGCAAAGCTGTTAAAACAAGCAAACAATTTACACAAATTAGACATACAAAACATTGTACATACACAAACACCAACAGATCGTTATGAATAATGACCAAGGTTCCCTTCCCTATTCCCCCTCAACAGTGTAACCCTCGACCTCCCTCTCCCATTTCACACCGTTAAATAAACCACACGAGATTCTGCCCCCTTCATTTACTATCACCTACTGATGATGAGAGCTTTGCTCTTGAAATGTAATTTAAAATTAGAATACCTCCCTCATTTTAAAAATTTGTTTAGAGATCTGTGCAATTGAGTTTGAGTGTGTTTGAATTTAGTCTGTTTGGTCCCTGTTGTTGACATAAGACACAAACTATCAGACATTTATTTGAGATAACAAGTCCATGGTGTGAAACAAAATTTTTCCATAAACTTGATATATTTTGCCTGAGTATGAGTGCGTGTGTGGTTGTTTGAATTTAGTCTGTTTGGTCACTGTCGTTGACGTGAGACACATAAACCATCAGATGTGCTTGAGATATTAAGTCCCTGTCATGAAAAAATTTTTCTGAAAATTTGATGTTATAAATGTTCCTCTAAAAAATTTTTTGAGATTCGTATGGTTTAGGAGTTGGCTGTAAATTCTCAATTTTTTGCCATAATCTCCTTTCTCTCATGTTTGCAAGAACTAAATTCATTACTCTAACAAGTTTGTCTCGTTAATGTGAAGGTGAGAAAATTTAATTTGCAACTTATTTCATGAGCATTTTTGCCCCAAAAGCACCAACTGGGTACTATTGGTGCCAAATTGGAATTTATTATGATATGATTAAACAAAACATATCACTTAAGATCTATTTATTTAATATATTTAATAAGATGGCACTTACTGCAAAAAGGAAATGAATAATTTGTTGCAAAAACGCAATAAACGTGTTTTCTTTGTTTGTTTGATTAATGAAAACTCAAAATTTGATGAAAATATTTTTGATATTAAAAAAGTTATCAATCCTCAAGACAATAAATATTATTACATATTACATTTAAACTAACAAAATATTATTTTAAATATTTAAATAATTTCTTCTTGTATTTCAATTAGTTATTTCTGTGCAAGTTTCAATTACAGACTTATAATTTTCAGCAAAATACTCAAGTAATTGGTTTTCAAGAATAATTCAATATGCAACATTTCTAAAAAGAACTTATTTATAAAACAAATTCCATTACTTGAGAATGTCCTTTTCAAGGCTGAGGTATAATCCTACACATTCGGCCCTGCACTCTTCATAGGTTGAGGCCATCTCCATAAATTTACTGTCTTGCGTCTCTCCCGGCTCATACCAACTTTTGATCTTTGAGGGCAGCCGAGGTTTTCAGGAATAAAATATAGAATTAACCCTTCAATTTCAACTTTTTATGGGCTTTCATAAGGCCACTCTTATCTGTTAAAATTTTCATGGGCCTAACATTTTTTTATTCAAACATTAGACACTTCAGAAATAAAACTTAAAAGAATAAATTAAACTTGATGAAATAGGTTCTGTCCTCGGAACTACTACAGTCTTTAATTAAGTACCACTTCTCACAAAGAACTAGGCCAAAGGGATAAATGGAAGCAAAACACAATATTTTAAAAGAAAATCATATGATGTGATCAAAATAAAATCAAGAAGAAACATTCCTTTTTTAACAACATTTTTTGACTTACCTTTTCATTTGTTATGGGATGAAGGAGATTATCGATATCAAAATTGAATAATCCACCTTCATCCCTTCTGAGTTTTCTGCCACTCCCGTGGCCAAGCAGTTCATGCAGTCCTACTTGGAGCTGAAAAGAATTAATATTATTTACCTAATTTGAATTACATAAACATGCTCTCTGATAAATCAGAGGTACAGATACTATTATATTAACACTAAAATAAAATTGGTAGCAAAAATAAGAGATTGGCATCATAGACAAAAAGAATGAATTTATTCATAAAAAGCCTTCGGATATTCACTTATTTGATTATTCCCAATGCCATTTCCATTGGCTGCTTGGAGAGTAATAATGTAAATTTCAAAAGTAAATGTAAATTTGGAGTACATTCACTAAGTTGGGCACGTCAAATGATTTGAAAACTGCACTAAAATACAATTGCTAATGAGAAAATTCTCCTATTCAGAAATGATCTCGTTTTATAATTGTCCCATGCTTGAATTAACATACCTGCAGTAACCAATTTAGATTGTCATTATAACCTATTTATACAACCAACTTCAAGGGTTCAAAATCCAAAATGCTATTGCCAGAAGAATTAACAATAAAAAAATTAATTTTTTTCCCTAATAAGAAGTGAAAATTTACAGAACCTTCCATTTTTTTCTTTTTAATCCCTACTTTTTTTACTTCATTTCTTTAAAGATAAGATATTCCTGCTAAGGATGGAAAATGTCATTTTTAAGATACTACTAACCTCGAAAGCACTGATCCTGTACTTTCCTAGGAGCTCTTGATCAGCTTCACTAAGAAAGCCCAGCTCAGAACCCTTGAAACTAGCAGGGATTATGTTCCCGAGTGAGACATTCTTAAACCCATCATTTAGGCGTACCTCATCATCTGTTAAAATAAAATGTTATATTAAAACATGAAATTACTTTTACAGAAACTGAAATTCCCTGAGTTTTCCAAAGAAACTACATAAAAAATTTAAACTGATCATAAAAGTAATGCAATTACAGTTTGGGATATTTATCCCAGATGGTATCCCGCTCCCAGAAAAGCAGAGAACATCCAGGGATGTAAAGTCTGGCCTAATAAATTTTTCTCTTTCAAACTCCCTTGGCCAGGGGAGTCTAGGCAAAAATTGCTCTGCTTTTTCTACAAGTGCGGTGAATTTTGCCGACATTTTCTTATTGACCATAGCCACAAACCCTTCAAATTCACCTCGTGTTCCAGCAGGATCTCTGTAGGTCTCTATGAACCCAAGGTACCTTAAAAGAGAGAAAGGAAGTGAAATTTCAATAATTATTTTTAATTGTTAGACTTAAACAATTTTTGTAAATCTTGAGAATAAAATACAAGGTTGATAGAAAACAGAAAAAAGTAGTGATTTCAAATCAAAACAATAAGCAAGAATTAAATGACTCAAAATGAATTTATTATTTTAGAATAGGTTTCCAATATAAATTTTCATAGTACAGGTGAGCTCCGCTTAATGCAGAGGATGCATTCCTGGGGTCTCCACTTTAAGCGACAATCCGTGTTCACTGGGGCACCATAACCTTTAGGCGCTCAGAGGGAAATAACTTCCCAAATGGTATTTCTGGACCCACATTCAATGCAAACATTTCTACCAGACTTTTGAACGTAATTTATTAAACAAACTATAAAATTACCTAGTAAACAGACAAAAAAGCTTTTTAGCGGTCATCATCATCATCATGAGATGTTCTGCCTCTAGGCAGGTCCCTGGCACCAGCGTTGTCTCCACTTATTTCTGTTCCTTGCCATTTCTTTCATTTCCTGATACCCTCCCCTTTCTTTCAGATCGTCAAACATTTTTATTCTTCTACGTCCCCTTTTCCTTTCACCTTCTACTGATCCTTCCAACACCATCAATAGTAAACCTTCTCCTCTCAAGATATGCCCTAACCAGTTACTTTTCCTCCTCTGAATTGTTTCAAGTAATCTTCTCTTCTCATTCACCCTTGTTAGTATTGCTTCATTCCTTATCCTATCCGTCCACTTAACCTTCTCCATCAGCCTCCACACCCACATTTCAAATGCCTCTAGTCTTTCTTTCTCTCTTTTCTTTAGCGTCCATGTTTCACACCCATAAAGCAATACACTCCAAACATAGCACTTCACAAGACGTTTCTTCAGATTTAAATCCATTTTACCACATAGTACCCGTTTTTTCCTATTAAATGTTTCTTTTGCCATTGCTATTCTTGTTCTTATTTCTTTTTCACTTCTCCAGTCTTCAGTTAGCATGCTTCCCAAATATCTATACTGTTTTACTTGCTCCACTCTTCCATCCTTTATTGACACATTCATAATCTCTCTATCCCCTATTCTCATCACCTTTGTTTTCTTTATGTTCATTTTCATTCCATATTCCATCATCCTGTCTTCTAGCTTTGTAACCATTTCCTGAATATGCCTCGTTTCATCTGCCAAAATTACCATGTCATCAGCAAACCTTATACAATTTATTATTCTACCCCCAATACTAATTCCTTTATCATTCCCTATTCCATTGTCAATCATTTCTTCAGCATATATATTGAACAGGGTTGGCGATAAGCAGCAACCTTGCCTTACTCCTCTTCCTAGATCATACCATTCGGTCTGTGCATCTTTTATCCTCATAGCTGCTTTCTGTTTCATATACAGCTCTTTAATTAACCTTCTATCTTTCCAGTCTACTTTTTTTGCTTTTAGTATTTCCATCAGTTTTTCCCAGTTCACTCGGTCGAATGCCTTCTCCATATCTATGAAGCACAGACTAATTCCTTTACCCCTTTCTATATATCTCTCTCCACTCATTCTTATCAATCCTATTGCATCTCTTGTACCTCTACTCTTTCTAAATCCAAACTGTTATCATCGTGTTTCCCTCTTACTACATCTATCTCTCGCTTCCCAATTGCTCCGTCTATCTCTCAACTAAGCATCCCGCAACAGTAGGCCAAAGGTCTAAACTTTTTTTGCTTTCTAAACCTTTCCACGGTCGTAAAGAAATCATGTTAAACCAAACTCCCAGTTGTGTTAGTCAAAAACCAGCCCAACTTTAAAAACTGCATTAAACCAAAATCGTGTTGGTAGAATTGTGTTAGTCATAGATTGGGTGTATTTAAATCTGCTGAAGTTTTATTAAAAAATTTTGGCTCAAAAGCTTTTTAGAGGAACAATATTTATCTTAAACAGTACATTGTAAAATAACATTGTCTAATTTATCAGTTGATTTGAACTCAAGCAATTTCCTGGCTGGATAAAAATCTAACTGCGTTCGGTATTATAGTAAAATTTTCATCAACTGTTAGCGCCTGATCTGATGAGTTCATTTTATAACCAAGGCTGAAATCCGTAATGTACCCCACTGTTTCTTTATTAACTGCTTATAATAGATTCTTTAACTTGTATCAAGTTTGGATAACTGAGATTTGTGTTAAAAATATGAATTTTGAAACCTCTATACATACAGTTAATACCATAACAATGTTTAATTTAATGCTCTGTATTAATATTTAGCACTTAAGTATGACACAGGCACGGCAATTTTCCTTACGTCTCAATGACAGGACCTTGGTTAGCAACCCAATGCCTTGAGCCTTCCTTGTGGTCAGATATGCTTCCACTGGTAAAACTCTGTACATAGCAGTTTATCATTTTCTTTTCCCTTTCATTTACTGCATATTCCTGAAAATGACAATTACTGTATGAATGAGCTTAGTCATTTGGTATTTACAATGATATACATTCTGTAAAAATATAAAATCATGATAGACTACACTATAATCTTACTGATAAACATAAGCGGCAGTCAGAACTTCTTTTGAGTGCCTCGAGAAAACCTCATTACCATTTGGAAAGTACCAAATATTTTTTACATGCAGAAAGGATGAAATTTCCAAAAACTATTGATCAAAATCTTACTTAACATTCTAATAACATTAACTAAATACTAAATTCAGAATAGTGATGAACAAAAAAAATCGATGTTTACCTTTCGATACATCGATGTTTATGAAAAAATAATAATTCTGTTGGATATCATGCCACCCCCAAAAAGCAATGAGTGATAGTATTTTTTGAAAAAGTAAGATGGTGTTTTATTTATTTAATGATAAATTAGTAGGTGGATGTGATATAATAAGTGTAAATTGTATACCAAAAGTCTTACCAATAATGAATGCATGACATTATAAATATCTAGAAATAGGGGATAAATTTAAAATAGAAGGGAACTCGGGGATAATTCAGTGATGTATATTATGAAGAAATTAGGTAATAGAATAGGGTTTATGGCTAGGATGAGGCAGATCTCTAACACATCCACAAAACCTGTTAACCTTGACAAAAGAGGCTTTCAATTCAACCAAATAATGTTATTATTATCATATGCTTTGATAAAGTCTCAAATAATATGCGAGTCTTGGCTGGAGATTGGTTTCATCACTTTCGCATAAAGTATGCCATGCTTTAAAGTTTAACTCAAGACATCCATAGTTACAAATGGACGCTGCTTGCATTTTTGAGAAAATTTCAAGCGAAATACACTAGCCAACTTTTGATCCACCAGTGGTGAAGCTATGCCCAAGCAAAATACATGCCAAATAGGGAGCCAACTGAAGAGGGGCCAGCTAAGAAATTGTCAATTTTTATTTTTGTATGCATACACAAAATTATATTATTTAGTTATGACATGAAAGACTGATAATACTTGTTTCCTAATGGAAATTAGGCGGTAATTTTGAATTCTTCTTTATTTATTGTTCAAGAGAGTGACCCATCATTAGTTATTGCAACAGAGTCCATATTGCTGTAACTACACCACTGTGACTCAATATAACACTAATTCCAGAAGATAAATTAAAAAATATATTATTAGGCCATTCTTACCGAAGCCTTGAGAAGATTTTCATTGACTAACTTAAGAAGAGGGGAATAATCTCCAAGGCCAATAGAAAATTTGGCACCTTTGAATTCCTCTTCTTCAGGCACCACACCATCATCTGTCACTACTGAAGCCAGTCTTATCTGCATAGTAAAATATTTAATAATATTCATATCCAACTAAAAGGATGAACATTTAATAGGTTTACTTATGAGATCAATGCATCCACTTAATGCATGAAAGTATTTAATATAATAACAAAATAGATGCATTAACAAACAAGACTATAAAAACTTCATAATTTCACTTATAATGATAATTATTGTATTTAACAGAAGTTAATTGATTCAAAAAAGAATTATCAAGATCTGTGACTGAAGTTTGGCTGATAAAGTAGGTAGCCACAGTAACAAAAAAGTATGGTAAAAATTACCCATGAATGGCTATTAAAGCTATGTAATTTACCAACAAATGGAATTTACTGGCTTATCAACAGAGTTGACATAAATTACCAACAGAAAACATCTTTTGATAGCAATGCTGTATAAATTTAACATTTTTTTATTCTTAAGTAGCTCATAAACAGCACTTTTAAGGCATTTTACAATGATAGAAGCAACAATTACAAAGACAAACACATACTACCATGCCTTTGGCAGGGTTTGAACCTGTGACCCTAACATTAGGAGTCAGACATGCTAACCACCTCTCTATCAATTCATATTTAAATGACTCCAAAGTGATCAAGGGTTGAAAAAATTAGATGTGCATTTTGGGTACAATTTAGTCATCCTACGTAATAATTCACAAATTGTTACCAAATAAGAATCTACTATTCATGAATCAACATGGGTGGCTTCCTTTTAGCTGAAATATACATTTGGTTTTCCAAATATTCGTGGCTTTTGGCACTATGTACCTGAATATAAAAAGAATTCCAGCCATAAAGAATGCTCTATAATTTTTTTAAAAATTATCATACACCATGTTGGTCCACCAATTTCCATGCAAACAAAATGGAAATGCTTATTTTATTTCTAGAGATATACAGCAAAATCCTGTCACAACGAATTTCTTGGGGAGTATGGATCATTTTGTTGTACTGAAATTTTGTTCTAACAAATATTAATAAAGGTAAAATACTCCTTTAGCCAAACAATTAGAGGGTTACAACACCCAATGCATTTCGCCCACAAGGTGGGCATCGTCAGGGGTAAAACCTGTTTCAACAGTGACTGGTTAGCACAATAATAGCAAGGAAAAGAGAAAAAAAATTGAAGCTACGAGACTTGGCTAATTTTCTCATTATTAATGGCTTCATCTTTTCAGTTCTTGATGAATTAAAATTAAAAAGTGCAGTCAATCGTCGCTTGGATTTCCTGCCTCCTCTACAATGATCACACTTAATGGCTAGAGTAGGATTTGGCAACAAGCAAAAAAACAAGCTTGTCTCATCAGTGTTAAAAATATCATTTGACCTGTAGTCATTAATCAGCTTTTTAATTTCTTCTGCATACCATTCGTTTGTCTTATCTAGCAGTATGTCATTTACCTCAGGACATTAATTTTGTGGCAATTTGGTTCATGAAATGGTTGGGCCAACCAACACTAGCTTGAAGCACATTTGCTAATTCTAACAATTTATGGGAATGTTTCTAGAGTAAATATTTTGTAACCATAGAAATTCTTTTCACTTTAAAGCAAGTACCCTGGTATTCCTAGTCGATCTGCCCTTAATGAGGAGAAAATGAAGTGGAAAGGCTAATAAGACTATCAAGAAATAATTTCTTCATAAACAAACACATTTTATGCTTATGTTGGGTTTAAAAAGAATTTGTTGTACTGAATTTTATGTAATAGGTAATATGTAATTTGGTGCTAACAAGATTTAAAAAGTATTATAGCTTAGGGAAGCTGGCAGGGACTTTGAAATATTTTTGTCATAGTTAATTTTTGTTGTAATGGGATATTACTGTATAGTAATTGAGAATGCACGCAATTTGTATTTTTCCAAATTTTTTTAGCCGAATGTTCATAAGTCAACTTCAATTATTTTATCACATAAGTTAAAAGGTCGATGCTTTATTCCATGACTAGCATTATCTTCTGAAAATTTCATTTCAGCCTAGTGATAAGTTTACATGCGGTAATCTTAATGTTGACAAAAACACTAAGGAGCGTAAGTTTAATACAATTTGTATTGCATTCCACATGCTGTTTCCCTTATAGGTACTTAGGCGTGACTTGTTTAGAGTAATAAAATTTAACTATATAAAAATGAAAGGCTAATTTACTAGATACCAGAGCAGCAAACCGAACAAATTTGCTGAACCACGAACAAAACTGAAACCAGATGTTATTTTTACTTTCTCCATATATATATATGTGTGTGCGTGTGTGTGTGTATATATATATATATATATATATGTGTGTGTGTGTATATATATATATATATATATATATATATATATGTGTGTGTGTATATATATATATATATATATATATATATATATATATGTGTGTGTGTGTGTATATATATATATATATATATATATATATATATATATATATATATACACACACACACACACAGGGTGTCCCAGAAGTCCGGCCTCATAGGACAACTTTGTTATTTAGCAGAATATCTAAAAATAATAAGAGATCAAAGTTGTTCGCAATAGGCTATTTTTCGGGAGAAATATTGATTTTTTTCGTCTAGGGCCTTCCGTTCGACCGCTACTCTCTTGGCTCATCAATGGTTAAGTGACTCTGTCCCAGAAGTCCGGCCACATAGGACGATTTTGCAGAATATCTAAAAATAATAATAGATCAAGGTTGTTTGCGATAGGCTATTTTTCGGGAGAAATATTGAATTTGTTTGTCTAAGCAGGATAAGAAGCCTTGAAGAACTTCGGGAGAACATCTGCGCAGCATGCGCAGAAATTACTCCGCAAACATTGCTACGTGTACGGAGAAGCTTGAGGGAACGAATCAGAATGAGTGTACGCCAGCATGGATACCAATTTGAAAATTTATTGTAAATGTGCAATATACACTGCTGCATGAGTTTTTGGAGCTTTCATTCATTTTTGTTGCAACTCCTATTCACATAGCCGGCTCCTAGCTCCTTTATGTGGACGTAGGAATTTCCGCCGAGTCACTTAACCATTGATGAGCCAAGAGAATAGCGGTTGAACGGAAGGCCCTAGACAATAAAAATCAACATTTTTCCCAAAAAATAGCCTATTGCGAACAACTTTGATCTCTTATTATTTTTAGATATTCTGCAAAATAACAAAGTTGTCCTATGTGGCCGGACTTGAGGAAGTCACTTAACCATTGAGGAGCCAAGAGAGTAGCGGTCGAACGGAAGGCCCTAGACAAAATAAATCAACATTTTTCCCAAAAAATAGCCTATTGCGAACAACTTTGATCTCTTATTATTTTTAGATATTCTGCAAAATAACAAAGTTGTCCTATGTGGCCGGACTTCTGGGACACCCTGTATAGGGGAAAGTATTGTATTCATGAAAAAAATAAACTTTGAGATTTCAATGGTAATACACATTTTGAGGTCCCCTGAACACGTTTTGACCATTTTCTCGATGATGTCAGTGTGTGTGTGATAACTTTTTTGTGGGTGCTCTAACTCAAAAACCATTAATCAGGTCAACGCGATATTTTATAATTAACATTTTTATAAAAGTCAGAAGAACTGATTAGTTTTTCGTAAAAGTTGTTCAACCAGAAGTGGGTGTTTACTCTTATCACTTATCCGTTATTTTGAAACATTTGCTTTAATATTTGATATATGTAAAATATATAGGAATATATGTTGTAGAAAATTAAATTTTCTACAACCGTTTTTGAAACATTTTCCCATATAATGCATTATTTAATAGATATCTTATATTTTAGCTGCCACCACCACGCCACCTACCGACAACTATTGTTAACAATTGACACTTAGTTACGTCTTAGTAACTCTCCAATTTCTTTTCTTAATTGTTGGAGCTTTGTGGCTATATCCAATATCAGAAGGCTATAGTATGAGTTTATTTCTGTTCTTTGTAGTCTAAAATTTTCTCGCAGTTTCTTAAAATATTTATTATTATCTAACCTATTTGGAATTTTTAGAAATATTACAGATATGGAGAAAGTCATGTGGTGGCCACATCAGATTTTTATACTGAACGATGAACCAAACCAGAAGTTTATGCAAAATTGGTTTGGTTTGAGAATTAAAAAATACCCAAATTAGTAGGAAAATTTCCTCAAGAAATACCATTCCTTCAGGGTTTTAATAACTTTTCATGCAATTTATGGGCCTTTAAGCAAAATGTGCAGTGTAAGGAGAGAGGTTCAACAAGGAAGTTTGTTATTATCATGAACAAACATGTTACAGGCTTTCGGTATGGAACAAATTATTTTGCAGCAATTAATTATTCTTTGAGGCATTTTAGATTGTCTATTATGTGGAATTTAAAGGTTGCAATTCATAAATCTTGTTTGCTTATGGTATCCATTCAAATGGGAAATAGTGGAAGAAGAGAGAATAATGGACAATATTAAACTTTTGGTGACATTATATTTAAGTGATAAGGCTTGAGATTTTGCCTTCCTATTCTGAAAGTTAATTTGTTATATGATCTGTGTATGAAAGAATCTAATGAGTTTTTAATTTAAATGCACTGACGTCAGGGCGGTGTTAATGGAAAAATTTCATGACATTCCAAACCATGGGAGTTCCCAGATTATGGGAACACAGATTAAAGTGGTTGTACTGTATTGTGAACATATTGTAAAATGCGAAATTGTGGTCCTAAGTATTGTAGCCTAAAGAGTTAGCTCCTTTTCTGATTTATTTATACTATTGCAAGGGAGTTATTTCTAATTGTACATTACAAAGACAAGAAGTGAATGATACATATATCACAGTTTTGCTTAAACCAAACCACTCCAAAATTTGGGATGATTTGCTGTTCTGCTAGATACCATGGTTATGAAGAAGTTCTTGTAGTAAAATTTAAACTTTCAACTGAAGATGTTTTCTGCCAGTTATAACCAGTTAGATATAAGTTACAAAAATTACACAAATTTTCCTTATGTATATCAGATTTACTCATGTCTTTCTCACACTACTAATAACATAAAATTACTTATGCATTCAAACATTTCAATCCTCTTCATCAAAATCAATTATTTTATTATTTATTATGTAATTCAGCATTAAAAAATCTAGCTTGAAAGAAAAATTATATCAGATTTGGAAAAATTCATTTGTTATAATTAGATCTAATTTGCAAATTTTTTAAATTATATCACGTAAGACATTTCCGTGCAAATTAGATTGATAGTAAATACAACAACATCATATTTGAATTAAATGGATTCGCAATGAGAATTTTGTTATCATCAAATCATACCTGATAATGGTCAACTCCATTTTTTCTTGTTTTGAAGGCTCTTGTATTGTATGCCTCCAAGCGTTTGTTTTGCAGGAAATCGTTGAGGAGGTTCGCATCCTCAACAGTGCAATTTCCTAAGCAGTATGTTGTCACTCCCTAAAAAATCCATAAATCCATGAATGATCAAGTCAAATTTATATTAAGCATTTTTAAAAATAACCTGTAAATCATTACATTGAATCCAAGAGATTTCTCATTCTCCTTCAGTGAGTAAATCGCTTCCGATACTTCACTCCAAAGCCTGGCGATATGCTTTGGATTGTCCTGAAAAGCCTTGGTATTCATGAGGAAATCCAAGAACCTCTCCTTGGGAATTGCAGGGATAAATTTCGTGTTTCCATAACCACGATAGTTGCCATTGTTTGTGATGATCCCCGCTGTGTACGCTAGGATGGCCTGAAAGATAATGATTCGGTGAATAATTCGACTCTAAAGGCGAGAATTCAAAGACTGAAAAATCTCGTGTATACCTGAAAATCTTTCAAAGGCAATATTCCATTCTCCAATGTATCTCTTCTCAGTTCAGTAAGCGGCTGTTCTATAAAAACTCGATGTAATATCGAATGTATGATAGGTGACTCCGGAGAAGTCTGCAATGGTAGTCATTAAAATAACTAACTCAGAATAAGCACATGAAAACAGATTATGAATGGTAAATATATTTTGTACCTGAACAAGAACGATGAGTCCTCCATCCCATGCTGCCCGACTTAAATAATGCGCGTAGAGCCTTTCTTGAGCAGATAAGGATGTAAATGCATCCAAACAATCCACATCAATCACCGGCTGATCGTTTGGTAAAATGTAAGGAGATGTGTGGACCATCTTCCTCTGAGAACTAATTGTAAATCTAAAAATAATACGATGCTACAGATTCTTAAAACTTCAGAATAAATCATTCATTGAATGTTACTCTTTCAACATCTTACATTTATTGGGAGTACGGTTGGCAAACGATGACTGGATACTTAGAAAGTGAAATTGAAATCGTTTTATAACGCAATCTTACAAAAGGTGACGATAAGGGAAGATAAGAGACAAATTTATTGAAGGAATTCATATTAAATGTTTAAATGGTAAACGACATTATTATAAAAGTAAATAAATATAATCGGTTATGTCAAAATATTTCTTATAATTACATAAACTGAAGATTATCAAGACGCCGGTAGAAATAATTAAATTTATAGAAATTTAAAAAAATAATAAATGCAATGTTTATAATAGGGCATAAACTTCAAATTTTATCCATCATAATTTTTCAGTAGCATACAAATATTAATTTATGTACTTTCACTTGACTTAAATAGTAATCAATGAATCATCGTTTTGCTTTACGAAAGAATAAATGTCAATGATTAACAATATTAAAGTTATTATTTACCGAGAAAATTTTTATAAAGCTAATATTTTTCACTATAATTATATAAACTAAATATTTTACATCAATTTAATAAAGCTTCGCGCCAAAGTCAGTGGCCTTCGAATGAAAAATGTTCTTGTAAACTGGCTGTTGATTGGCCAAAAATTCATCTAGTTTGGATAAGGTTTACTATTGGTTGGATCGGCCAGGATCTCTCGCCAAAGTTTGGGGGACGCTATCCTGATCGACGCCATTACTGGAAGGGATAGCATCGTGATACTACGTGCTCCGACAAATCAGTGAAAAATGGGTGATGGTAAGTTTTGGGATGTAATAATTTTTCTTAGGGACTATTGTTAGTAATTTACTATTTCGGTAACGATATTTTTTGGTCGTATTTGCGTAATTTGTACGCAGAATGCGCATATTTGGTACCGGCGATTTCTTCCCACGCCCCACGTTAGGGCACGCTAACACAAATTTTATATTATTAAACTTTTTCTTCGTTCAAGATTTAATAGTATTGTTGTATAAAACGGTTTTGCGGAGTTTAAGTTTTATGCTCAATTCGTAATTAATTTTCGTTGATGAAATTGCACGTGTTTGGATTAGCGTTGGGTAGCCATATTGGAATTGGCGGTAGTCTGAAGACATCTTGTCTTTTTTTGGTTTGGCGGTTAGTATTTCGTATATGTTGAATTTAGCTTATAGTGTTTTATAAGTAAAGGGGATTTTATTCAGTTGGCATTTTCTATGTGAGAGGTAATGCGTGATACTGGTATAAGGGAATTTTTGTAAAACCGGGATTCACCGTTGGCGTTGTTTTTCCGCCATAATTTCGCCATGGTATCCGATGCAGTGTATTTGCCATATTTAATACTTGGAAATTTTTTACGTCGATGAATGTAAAGTTAATTAGCTGATATGTTTCGAATTAATCTGAACGAGTTATTAGCTAGTTTTTACGAAATGCAAATAATGGAACTTTAAGCAGTGTGATTTTATGCATCATTTGTGAATACTAATAATAATTTTATTATTTTTGCAGATATCCGCACTGGCAGTACACCCCCTGTAAGTATACTTATGCACGCTATTTTATTTAAAGCTATTGCAAATACCGAAGTCCTTCGCGGTCGGTTGATTGTTGTAACGCTTAATAGTTTATCAAGGTTTTATTAACGTTTTGCCGATCGTTAATCTCATTATTTAACGGATTAATTGTGATGTGGCCGTGCGCGTTTTAATCGCGGTATTTAGCTTTTAATTTTGAATGAAGCGATGAAAGTGAATCATTTTTAATTTATGACCGGATCTTGAAGGTTTTGGGTAATTCACAGAAAACCAAGATATTCGTCGGGCGTCTCCCAGAAGATGCTAAAGCGCAAGAGCTTCGGCGATTATTTGAGACGTACGGCGTTGTGACAGAATGTGACATTCTCAACAGATATGGCTTCGTACATATGAAGACTGAAGAAATGGCTGCCCGAGCAATCGAGGCTCTGAACAATGCTGAATTTATGGGAGTTCAGATCAGCGTCGAGGTAGGTTACCATGGAATAGTTGGTTCACTACGGCGTTAATTTTAAGCCCAATCTCTTCTAATAATTCGAGATGACGTATTATATTATCTTAACCTTTTTTCATTAGCAATCTACGGGGAAGAAAAGCGGTCGTGGTAGGGGATTCGGGCCAATGATGCGAGGTCGCGGGGGCCCGATGAGAGGCATGGGAATGGGCCGCGCACCCCCTCCGTACATGATGCGCGATGGTCGTGGAGATTACGATAGGCGTGGACCAGGAATGGACGGACGAGGTCCGGGTATGGACCGCATCGGACTTCCTCCACCACCATCAATGAGAAATGGATACTATGACAGTTATGACCGAGGCTACGATGGCTACTACACCGCCCGAGGTCCTCCACCCCCACCTCCCATTCTTGGAACTCGAGACAGGTAATTTCACAGTTTTAGCTGTTTAATGTCGAATAAATCAAACTGCCGGTTGGATTTCCATCGTATATGATCCGAGGTTGGAAATGTTTTCCCTTAAGGATACGCGAATGGCATGTTGAATAATATCTTGGGATTAAATTAAGAGCGAGGTCCTTAGCAGTTTTCGAGACGATTTTTAATCGATTTCGCAGGGAGCCGGAGAGACGCACTTATCCAGATATGTTGCGTGACCCGTACGAGCGCCGATCTTTCTCCGACGTAGGTCGTGTCCCGTACGAGAGACCTATTCCTCCTTCGCCGGCTTTCGAGCGGCGCACCGACTATCCCGCGAGAGTGACGCCGGACATCTACCGCCGTAGGACTCCTCCTCCCCCGGCTGCTTACGGCAGCCCTGCCGCTGGGTAGGTTTACTTTACCGCGTGGTTCATTTTCGACCGGGGTGGGTGTTGCTCCTGCTTGGTGCGAGTTGCATGTCTCCTTGCTAATATCTTATGCGGGGTCGGTAGTGCAGTGCATCACTCATTACGCTTTTGTAACTTTTTGAGTATTACGGCTTTAGTTTGTATAGATTTTGCAAGATCTATTCGGTGATACTTTTGTTAAGTTAAATTCTTGGCGTATATTACTTTGAAATTTAATATTTTTGTGCCATTCTAGAGGTGATGAAAGGTACTACTGTTAAACCTCAAAAATCTGAAAACCTTGGAACCGAGTAATGCACAGGTTTCTGAAAACTACAGATTCCCGATTGGTATGGAGCATGTTTGATTTGGCATAAGGATAACTTTTGATTGGTATGTGTAGTAAAAATGGAAGTAGGTGGATGAATATGCAAGTAAATTACAATGCTTGGAGAACTAATAAAAGAAATAAAAATGTATGAATGGAAAGAATTATGTAAGCACAAATGTATTCTGAATCTGTTTATGATCTACCATACCATCTACACAAGTAACTTGGAAAAAAATAAATGCTCTTTGATGTCAGTTTAGTTAGATTTGGAGTGGTCAAACTTAACATTGTGGGAGATTTTCAAAACCAGATTCTTAAGCTTCTCATGGTTTTTAAAGCTAGATTTTTGAGCTTTGACTATGGTGCCTTGCCTAATGTACTGCACTCTATCTTGTTGCAATACAACTTTGTGTGGCTGAATTGTACAGTTGGGTTGTCAATGTTGTAAGATTTTGGAGTAATGGATAATGAAAAATTGGGTTTGGAATAACTTTTGCTTGATTTAAATTGCTACATCTTACAATGTGGAAGTTCATATATGGTTTGGAATATCCCATTGCTTACTATGTATTTCAAAACTAGGATACTTTTTATTTATTTCATCTATTGAAAATTTTGAAGCTGTTGATTTTCATGGTCATGCTTATATTGCATATTGGAAGAATTGGCAGAATATATATATTGTTGCTTGTTATTTTAAATGAGTCTTGCTGTTGGGTTTGCTCTCCTGCCTGTGAAAATGGCATGAATCTTGAATAATTAAAGGGAATTGTTAGAGAGCTGCTATTGTATAAAATCTATAATGTGTAGGATGAAATCACGATTGAGCTTTTGTGAGAAGTGATTTAATAATCAATCATAACATTCATCCTGCTTTTTTTGCACTGAAGATGTTTTAGGAATGATTTGTTTCATTATGCACTGTAAGATCAATTTTTTTGTAGTCTTTGTTTCATATCAGTTGCGCCATTCATTAAATGTTCAGTTTGTGCTGGTGAATATTCTTTTCAGTTGTTAATGATTAAGTGTAGCTTTTAATGTACATAATTCATTTATTTGTAGTTATGAGAGGGGTACTCTCGACCCCTATGGCCCTCCAGCTCCTAGACGGTAAGGTTCATGCTTTCCTTTGTAGTCCATCTTTTAAATGAAAAACTGGGCTTATATTTAAAGCCTGTGTTGTATTAACTAGTGTTATGACTCACTGATTGAGTATATAGTTAAGGGTAGGCTTGTTTGATGAAAGCATGCTGATACTCCTCCTTTTCAAGGTGGAAATCGCTTGATTTCAAAGGGTCGAGTTTGCCTCTCATAATTTACCTAGTCTTATGTTTGGATTGGTAGTAATTACTTTCAAATGTGTGGATAGTGATAGATGTGGTTTTTACCTGCTTGAAACAATAACCAGGGTGCATGAAATTTTCTTAACAATTGCCTGGTTTGATCGCGTAATTTCATGTATCATTTTGCCAGATGGGTAAGTTCCATTTGCATGTGCCTTCATATATACAGTGCTTAAATTGTTTCTTCCCCGCTAATTGCACCTCTGCATTGTGCTCGGAGTTGTCGGCCACGTGAGAGTGGTACAGCCCCAAGGGTGCACGCGATGGATGTTTTGACCAGCGCGCTTGCTGGTCAAATCTCCGAGGGCGGGGGGGAATGCGTTCCCTACCCTATTGGAAGTTAACAACCGTTGCGTCTTTTCTCGTCGTAGCTACCCCGCACCGTCTCCCCTCGATCGTGACATGCCGCCGCCTCGACGATTCTAGATACTCTAGATTCTGCGTCGACTCCCGGAAGTTCAGTTGCGGCGCATCATGTATGACTCGTGCGTCGTATTTGCATTAACGGGAAGAGCGAGCGAGTGAGAATCCCCAATGGACGGCGGTCGGAAGGTGACACCGGTACAAAAATGACAAACTAAAACATTAATGTCAACCTCATTTTTACTCCTTCTGTTTTATCGTTCAGTAATGTTGCCTTAGGCTAGCCAATTGCTTCTTACTATGAGAAAGACACTTTAAGTCAAGTGGCGTACTTATATATATTCAGGAACTTTTTAAGTGATTTCATGATCTTCAGTTGTGTACTGTAAGACAGTTGTGAAGTGTTACAATTCAGTCCGTGTCATTGTCTACAACATTTCTTTGTGTTCAAACTGGCGTATTGTAGCAAATGTTTGCGTAAGGGGGTTCGAGGGAGCTTCTAGAACTTTGGAGAATATTCTCTTAAATCATAATTGTACCAGGATGAGTAACATTGGATAGAAAATTTTCATTGCGTAATTTTAAATTTTAACGAAATGTTTGGTTTAGAATTATCTTTAGGTGTCTTCCATGAGTACTTGAAGCTTCACTCCCCCTACTTATGTACACGTAATAATAAATAAATAACTCTTTGTAAAGAAGTTGAAGTTGCGTATGACTATCAAACCTCCATAACCCGAATGTTATTGTGCATTGTCGATGGGGCTTCAACAAGGAGTTGGCCATCTACTGCTTGGCGCTAAAGTGCGAGCGGTGGTTAATGATGTGACTCAAATTCTTTTGCTATTCAATTCTAAGTAAAACATCGTATTAGTTATTAATGCTATGTATTCCAGTGTAATCGACTGCATTTCAGGTTATTTTTATCCTACTCCTGGACTCAAATATTGCGGGTGATGGATGATTTCAGTTTTATTATGAGCAGCATCACTCACTGATGAGCTGACGAAATCCTTGAGATTCAGTACTAAATAGTACGTGAACCACCATTTTTTAAGAGTCTTATTTCAGTTGGGCCGTGTCTGGCATAGTTGCCATTGCGTGCGGAGGAAATTGATACCATCGAGGAAATAGCGACAGCGGCTGCTAAAAGTAGCGGATGGCGAAAGGTTAGTATGCGTCCGTTGGTGTTAACATCCACTTCAGTACGTAGTGTTCCCAATAGCGTTGCATGAAACAAACTTTGCATACCTCCCACGTGTCACGTATATTATCCTATTACATTTTTGTTTATAATGAGGGAGACTTGAATTAGGCCTTTGCCTGTCTACTCGAAACCATCGAAGCGTTGTCCTGCGTTGGAACTCAATTCCGTTAGATCCATCAATTAACCTTGGAAGTTTATACTTTTGGAACGTTTAATTTAGGGTCTTTGCACTATTACAAAGTCAATATCAGCAGGCTGAAATTGCGTTCTTGAACACTTAATTAGCTTCTTATGCATTGACACAACTTTTGAAATATCTTTTCTGTATTTTCAGTTTTCCAATGAGGTAGACATTCTGCAGTCTGGTGTTTTTAGTAAGTATGGAATAGTTTTTATTATCTGGTTGGTGATACTTATACTGTGGTTCTTATATGATTTGTTACTTACAGATGCTTGATACGGGTTAAATTGGGCTGACCTGATCTTGAAATTGCACAAGTGAGTATTGGTAATTTGGTCATTATTGCCTGCTTGTATTATTTGAGCATTTGATAAATTATATATTATATGTATTATTATATTTACAGATAAATGTGAAGCTGAGATTGTTAAATTATGATGTTTGCAGCATATGAAGTTCCTGCCTCAAGAGCAGAGAAATATCTTATATGGCTAAGATCCCAAGTTCATATCCCTGATTCATTGGGAGTGCTTGGGTTAGCCCATTATATTGAGCTGCATTGGTGGATAAGGATCCAGACCAGCCCCATGAGTCCATGGAAAGGGGTTTGAATGATAGGCAAGTAAGCAGAGCGAAAAACTGCCATTTCTAGCATTTAGAAAAATATTATGGAAGAAATGTAAACCGTCTCGTGCTTTGGTGAAAAACATCACCACCGACTTTCATTGTGCATTGAACTCGACATCAGCGGGATCTTTGCTGCATGATTGTTGCTGTTGATAATGGCTTTACTGTTATACTCTATCACATGCATTCAAAAGAATTTGTAGATGTTGAAGATGATTGTCATCACTCAAATTGAGTTCATTCATGAATAGATTGTTGCTGTTGATAATGGCTTTACTGTTATACTCTATCACATGCATTCAAAAGAATTTGTAGATGTTGAAGATGATTGTCATCACTCAAATTGAGTTCATTCATGAATAGAAAGGTTGGTCCAATTTGAAGTTAATTACCGTATTGGTCCGAATATGGGCCCTATTTGTGAAGCCTCCGTTTTGGAAAAGTTGGAACCCCATTACAGAACTTTTTATTTAGCCTACTTTCCAGAATGTACGCAGGCTTATAGTTTTGTCTTTGTCTCTCCCCTATTAACTTTTGAACCAATAAACCAATTTTTATGAAACTCTGTGGAAGTTGCTTGCTACGTGGGCTGAGCTCCCGAGAATAGTTTTTGTTGCGAAGATTTAAGTCCTGGGTTTGATTCCAGGATCTATCTTTACCATTTGATTTACATGGGAGATGAGGGTGGACACATTAAAATATCTTAGAATTTTAATATCGGAATGAGTCGTGTACTATTCTCTGAGGAAAGGAATGAAGATTATAATTTTTATCGTAGAATTTTGCTTATTGATTATATTTTTTAGAATTTTGCATAAATTCACGATTTTTATCACTGTTCTTGCTAATATTTTGGAGAAAACGTGGGGACTATATTCAGGCTAATATGGTAAAGGATGGCTGAAGTTTTGGGTTGATATGATGGCATATTAACGGCAAGGCCAGGCTTATGTTGGCAGAATAAAATCCTAACTCATAGCCTTGTATATTTTATTTATGAATATGGATAACTATACAATATTGCAGCTTTAAGTTTAAGGTTGCAAGTACTCTAAATGGCAGATTTTTTGTTAATGCTAATTATTTACAATTTATTACTATTTGCATGCATTGCAATACGTGGTTAAGTTTTAGGAAGTTTGGAATTGTGCCTTAACCGTGAAACACATTTATGCACATTTTGCTGATGTGATATTAGTATCAGCTAATTTTGATTTAATGAACTAGAACATGGGCTGCATCCAACCCATGAGAGCCTTCAGATTGTTTTCTAGGATACAGTAATCTCCAGAGTAACCCAAAAGTAAAATATGCTTTTTAAACAAGTGGCGAACCTATTTAAGGAATTCACTGCCATTATGGATTATCTGCTGTCATATCACATACTCGGCATGTATGGTTATAAAGGTATTCTCGTGGTTTGTGTTCTCTATATGGTTTTACTTATTATTATTCTTAGAAACATATGATGTTGACATTCCAGTATATACCCAGTCCCTGACTAACATTCTACCAACATGATTTTTAAAGTGGGGCTGGTTTTTTACTAACACGACGTTGTATGGATTAACCTGCCTTCTATATGATTGTGAAAAAGGTCGAGGAAACTGATATGGAAACAAACTTCATTAATTGCGAATGACAGTGAGCCCATTATCGTAATGTCTGATCCAGGGGATGTTTTTAAAATTCCCTTGGAGCATATTTGTAATTTTCTATAGATTGTGTGTTCTTTTAATTATTTCATGTATTTAAACATTTAATTCTTGGTTATTTGTTTAAGATTATCAGTTGACATATCTTATAAATAATGCCTGCTAAATAAATGAACAGCTGATTCAAAATGGCGGTCATCTACATAGAACAAATTGCTGGAGTTGGTAGTTCACATTTTATTGGTGGTGGGAGTAAGAAACGGAAAAGTTATATTGCTAGAGCAAAAACAGATTTACTTAAGTGCTATGAGAACAATGAACAACCACATTGGTCGTCATACAGGTCTTAACAAACCAATGCTACGACTCATCTGCATCATTTCTGTAAAAGTGGATGAAATATACATAATCGAATAAGTACTAAAGCACTAACCAGAGTAAATGTCAGGTTAGGATGCTCGAATGCAGTCAGGGACTGGGTGTACATTATTCTCCATAATATACAACAAATAAGAATATCTGTATGGGAGTTACCTTACATTACTCTTCACCTTGTTATAATTGGAACTTTCCCAGTGTAAGATCAAGAAGCCAGTTAGTGCCTTGAAAGAATTGTCCTTTCATGTTACGCTTCATTACTGTTCAAATTCGCTTTTGCTCAAACGAGGGTAAATGTTATAATCTAACTGGTCATGAAGTACTGCAAGCAGTCTTATTGCCTTAGTGGTCGAGTGGAAATTAATATTTTCATCATATGTATTTATTGTCATGTATTGAAAGTGGACCCATTTTTGTATGTGCTCGCCATTGTAATTTTTTGGGGTGAATATTACTAATCGCTGCAGTGAGTGTTATTTTACCTTTGGATTCTTTTATTTACAGCTTATCTACAGGAACATAAGTTGGACACAAATGATAAGGTATTTTGAATGGCTAAGCAAATGGGTAATTGTATTTTGCTATAATTCAAATGGGTAATTGTATTTTGTCATGCTATAATTCATGTTTATTTCCTTTTCTTTCAGTCCCGGTGACGAGCTGTCAGTGAG
This sequence comes from Tanypteryx hageni, assembly GCA_028673005.1. Classification (NCBI taxonomy): domain Eukaryota; kingdom Metazoa; phylum Arthropoda; class Insecta; order Odonata; family Petaluridae; genus Tanypteryx; species Tanypteryx hageni. The sequence goes on from CM054114.1 coordinate 75,048,899, forward strand.
TGAAGTGCATCTTTTACGATTGTATTACTTTTTAATAAACGATTTTGAATTTATTGTTGTTTTTCTACTTTTCATCTGGCAAAAGCTAAATTGAATTGCAAGATGAATTCTGCTTTTTTTTAGCGAGGAGTGATTTTGGAATGTAGAATGATCTCGGACTTGTAGTAAATATCCAACCAACATGGGTACGTTCTGGCCATTGACTAGGCATGACAATTGGTATTATGGGAAAAAATGGAGTTATGTTCAGAGGCATTGGATATGACCAAAACAGTTATAAATAGGAACCATTGCTTTATGAAGTAAATTTGATTGTTGCATAGATAATGAAAAGGCATTACCATAAAATATAAAAACTTAGGACCAATTATTTTCTTATCTAATTTCAACAAAAATACCGGAGCTTAAGTTTACAGGAATTTATCCAGTTTGGCAAAGTAACCACCTAATTCGGTTATTTGCTGTTCATATGCTTGCTTTGGCTCGACCAGTACGTTTTTTAAATGTTTTGTAATTATTCATCAGGGCATAGCTTCTAGCAAGGGTTTATGGTTAATGACCCCAATAGCTCCAGTTGATCAAATGTGAGCATTTTTATTTGGGATCTATCCATGGCATCAATGATACATGCCAACCTAGTAGGACTTAATTGCTGCAATAAACCATTTGTCAATTGAGTCGAATTCCCAGGCAATGGATCAAGTTGGTATTACTCTTAGTTAAGTGGCAAACATGCATTGTAGTGCCATTAATAGTGAATCCGAAACAGTTGAAGATTGCTATGAAAAACCTAATGTCATGTGCAGTAAGTAAAATCTAATTGTTACTGTTTATTGACAATTTTTGTACGCATCTGCCACCAAGAGGCCTTTTGGAAGATCTTGGTCCCCCAACTTAATTGGTGTAGTTGTGCCCATGGTGGGGATTATTAGTAGTTTTAGTCGATGGTAAAACCTTCCAATGGCCGTTATCACCTGGATTTTGTATTTCCGACAGTCAAATGTCTCGAAAAATACTAGGTTTCTTTTTTTTGTGATTACAGTGGCCTTTTGCTAGGTTGTGGCGGGTTGTAGATGTTCCTTGTAGCAATTCTTGGAGAATGGTGCTAGTCTTAAAAGAATTGAATTATGCTTTAAATGGTGTTGCTATTTGGAATCAACACATTGGTTGAATGAAGGTAATCAAGCAAAATAAAAGTATGAATACATGGCATCTGCTTAATGTGCAGCCACCGGTGTGGATGTCCAGTGATGCCTATTTCCATGGGTCGACTAAAATATTTCAAAGGGGATTTGCAATTGACACAGTCCAGTTTGGCGGACTAATTGAGTGGTTTCAAGCATATTGCACAGGATCTCACCTCGGAAAAATGACCTTAACTCCCCTGATCTAACCAGACATTAATGGTAGTTTTCCTTAGGCCTGGTTCAGAGGAGAAAGGGCTCCATCTGCTTGGGTGGGCTGGATATGTTGCCTATGTATACTGTTGCTGCGGGACAATCGACATCTTATTGGATAGTACTTGTTATTCTGTTTTAAACAGTGGCGGCTCGTAGCTAAACTTAGTGGGGGTGCTGCGCATCTTTTTCATAAACTGGGGGATGGCTACTGAAGTACTGACATTAAGCATAAGGAATATATATTGTGCTACAAGAATAAAGAAAAAAGGACTCGTTATATTAAATGTTATCGATAATATCAAGTGTAAATAGGGGGTGCTGCAGTTCCGCAGTGCCTATACACGAGCCGCCACTGGTTTTAAACAATCCGAGGAATTTTTAATCTTAGTCGGTGATAAAATTACCAATAATGGCAGATAGAAAGATTTGATATTGCTTATACATTCATCTTTTACACGACGATATTTTCAAGGCTATAATATATCCAAGTGGCCACTCGAAAAAGGCTCCTGAAATCTCAGGATTCCCAGATAGACAACTATGAGTATTTATATATATGCTGTATTTTTTACGTTTAAATGTAGTTTGTATTTTATAAACGTGGTGGTACAACATTACAGCTAAATTGCAAAAGAAACGCATATAAATGTCTCTCTGTAACGTGTTTATATGGTTAATCACTGTTGGCTTAATTCATATCTGTACGGGTTTTCAAGAACAAACTGCGTTAAGTGGGCGCTGCCTGTATATAACGGAAAGGCAATTTGGGATTTTGTTCCAGTTAAATTAACTAGAGCGCCTGATACATGATTCGCATGTATGACATTTCATTTGGTCACTTAAAACAAAAATTATAGGTCATTTGCTTTTAAAATTGTTAAGTCGGCAAAACTTATTTATTTATTTAAAAACATTGCAATTTGGCCAGTTGGCAAGAAGAACAATATATTATTCCAAAAATCCAATTTTACTAATAAAGTGCTCATAAATTATATTAGAAAAATTAAAATATATTAAAAAATGTTTAACAATATACAATTTCAAACTAATTACAATCAGTGCCTAGAGTGCGGATTTTCGTGGGTTCATGAAGGGCCTTCTCGGCTACCGTAGCGGTCACGGGGCCCACGAAGTCCCCACCGTACTTCCCCCTTTCTAGCAATCCCTTACTTTTCCAGCACTTAGGCACAGTTACATAGATATTGATGTTACTAATATTCCTCCTCACAGTTCGTCTTATTTTTACCATGCATATATGAACTAACTCTACGTTTAAAATGTTTCGCGTCCTTAGGTAAGGGCTTGAAGAGAACTTCAGATAACTTGTTCCACTCGTTGATTCCCCTGTTTAGAAACGAATACTTTGCAGTATTTGTCTTTTGCGGCCTAAGTTTAATTTTAAATTCGGCACCTGCATTCTACTTCTTAAGTCTTCCCATGCTTCATTATTGCTGTATGCCTGGTACAGTCCCCCTAATCTGTTAGTTTGTCTCCTATTTTCTAATGATTCCCAATCCAGAATTTTCAACATTTCTGTGACGCTGTCTTCCTTTTTAAACCTACCTAGCACATATCTCGCAGCTTTCCTCTGGACTTACTCTATTTTCCTTTTTTGACCTATCCCATGCGGATTCCATACATTCGTCGCGTATTCTAATATTGGTCTGACTATAGTTTTGTACGCCTTTTCCTTCGCAGCCCTGCTACTTCCTTTAAGATTACGCATAACATAATGTAGGTTTTTATATGCTTTTCCTATAATACTGTCAATATGCCTATCCCATCCTAGATCTTTTGCTACGTGGACGCCTAAATACTTGCAGCAATCATATTTTGGTACCATTTCGCCTTGTAGGTTTTATGTGCGCTCACTTATTAGTCTTTTATTCGAGAACGTAACGTGGTTGCTTTTGTTGATATTTAGGCTCATTTTGTTTATCCTAATCCAAGCTTCTATCTTTTCGATATCAAGACATCAACAGATGTAAACAAAATGACGTAATATCGTCAAGGGGCTCGCGAGTATACACCCAATGTTACCTCGCTCAAATGATGTAACAGTTCTCATTGTTTAAAAATCGCGTTTTTACTTGATCCATATACGTAGTATATGGGGAAGTGTATTCATGAAAAAAATCGAGATTTCAACGGAAATACACGTTTTGAAGTCCCCTGAACACGTTTTGACCATTTTCTCGATGTGTATGTGATGGCTTTTTATGCTATTTATCAGATCAGAACGCGAAATTTTATATTTATGATTTTTATAAGAGGAGAAATGATTAGTTTTTGGTAAAAATCGGTCATCCGGAAGTAGGTGTTTACTCTTTCCACATCCGTTATTTTGAAATATTTGGTAGATGTAAAAATGTATCGGAATAATTGTGGGAAAATTGATTTTCTACAGCCTTTGTTTGAAACATTTTTCCATATAATGCATTGTTTAAGAGATCTTATATTCTTAGCTGCCACGTCATCTACCGACGACTATTGTTGACAATTGACGCTTAGTTACGTCTTAGTAACGCTCCTTTTTATTTTCTTAATTGTTGGAGCTTTGTGGCTATATCCAATATGGTTTGAGTTTATTTCTGTTCTTTGTGAAGTCTAAAATTTTCTCAGTTGCTTAAAATATTAATTATGTAACCTATTTGGAATTTTTAGAAGTATTACGGGTCAGATTTTTTCGTGTTAAAAACGGTTTTTAATTGAATTGATTTTTCACGGTAACCAAAATGAACTTTTCTTTTTCCAACACAACCGTTTAGGTCCCGACTTAGTATCTTGTGGCGATGTTATAATTTCCGAAACTGACTCCAATGCTTTTCTTATGGAGTGCAGGGGTGTCGGAAGACTCCCTTAAAAAAGGAAGTATTTATCGTTTCCGGTTGAATTGAGTGCCGCATCTTTACAAATTATAGATGACGAAAATAGCCAAAACAGCGGCGGAGATGTAAGCTTCCCAATAGCCTATAACCAACCAACCAAAAAGTTATCCTACGATTACGGTAATCTAATATAAGATTTAGCTTGGTGTCCAGAGAGCAGAATTGTTCTACTAACGAGAATGTAAGCTTTTTGAGGATGGGAGTAATTTTGCTATTGGTAGAATCATGTCAGACATCTCGTCCGTTAATAGATGCCCGTTGAAGTTCAGCTGGAGTTTTTATGAAATGTTTTGAATAGATGCGACGCAAAGCTACTATCCAAGTCAGTGGTACCCAATTACACGAAACCGGCAACAATGCGAATCGCTAAGATTGCGCCGATTTCTCGCGTTAAAAATCGGTTGTTGATCGATTCGACGCGTATTCAAAAATCGATGGCAGTTAAGCAAACTCGTTCTTTTAGGCGTTCGTAGTTTCAAGTCTTGAACTCCTAACATAATTATAAGTAATTTTAATATGCGAATGATCAGTGTTTTGCATACAAATATATTCCTGTTCCCAGCAAATTGAAGCGACATCTCTCCACGAAACGTGCACACCTTGAAGGAAAAGATTTGGACTATTTCATAAGGTTGATGAAACTGCATTCTAAACCAAGCGAGTTACTTCGACAAAAACGTTCAAGCGTCTGATAGTTTTCAAGTAGCTTCTTATCAGGTAGCAGAAATCATAGCTCAAAAAATGAAGCTCCACACTATACCTGAGCCACTTATTTTGCCCGCGTGCTGTGCGATAGCTGGGACAATGCTCGATGATGTACCGGAACAAGTAATTGCCAAAATTCCGCTTTCTAATGACACGATTCGAAGAAGGTTAGAAGATATGTGATCTAACATAGGGGGAAGTGTTTCTAATAAGCTGAAAATGTCAGACTTTGCAAGTTGACGTTTCAACCTATATTAGCGGCAAAGCACAACTATTAGCATTTCTTCGCTTCATTCATGAAAATGAAATCATTAGTCAATTTTTGTGCTGCAGAGAACTCCCGGAAAACGCAAGAGGTCAAGATGTATTCGATACTTTGACTTCCTACTTAGAATGTTTGGAAATTTCGTGTGCAGGAATTTGTATCGACGGTGCTCTATTTGGTTGCTTTGAAATCGGGATTAAATATGTATAGAAATGAAGGATTTAATCAAGCAGTAGCTAAGCAATGAGACATCGGCGGATACAATTTTTTGAGTTCTTTGCACAAAGCGAACGCATACAGGGGAGCTCGATTCCGTCCGTCCGTTTGTTTCAACTCGGGAACCGCTGGACGTACTTCGATGAAATTTGGGAGTTTTGCTATATCTATCGACCGATTCCAATTTTGGTTAAAATCGGACCATAATAACGAAAACTTTACATGAAGACCTACTTGTATTTATAGGGGCGTTTTATCCATTAGGCACAGTGCCTAGGGCCTACGAAAATGTTTCAGACCTGAAAAAAATTTACTGACTCGAAAATAGGAAGAGAAATCTGCTAGAACAAAATTAAATACTTTTTAATTGTCTTTAAAAAACTTTACATGTGCCAACTCTTAATGAACTTCTAAAACAAAAATAACGTTTAATGAGATGTTTATATACTGAACGAAATTAACATGTCTTCACAAAACTCAAAATCGCATATAACGTCTTTATATGTCATTTTCCGCGTTATATCACTTTCAATTGAAAGTAGTGCGAGGGAAGATAATCGTTTCATCACTACGTCTCGTAAGATCTCCACCTGTATACAATTTCGAATGGAAGTTTGTACGTACGTACGTAAACTTGACTGAATTGTAACCATGGTGTTGTACAATTGCGCGGAAGGTCCGTATTTACCCTTATCCTTAGGGTCGAATTTCGCGGCGGCCATGCGTGGTCAGATTTCGAATTGTGCGGGACTACCTGGGGTTGACCTTTTCCGGACCCCCCGGGGAGCTCGGCCTATTCGGATTAAATTAATACTTACTCCCGTCATGTTTGACGGGCAAACCGGCTAGTATTGTAATCATTAAAACTGCAATTTCATAAAAATTTGGCTCTTGACGCTTGCATGAGTGTTGTTGAAATAATTTCAAAAGAAAAAAATAGAAATGCTTTCGAGTTTCTTATATTAGATTTAACGTGGGTGCATTTTCCAAAAAGTGGAAAGTAGTCTTATGAGATCGCCTTGGTGTCCGTGGGTGTGTTTTTTTCTTCGCGAATGCCCCGATTTCAACTAAATGACCAAAATGACGTTTGGACCGGATTGACTCAGCAGGGGTGCCACAATTGCAAGGTTAAATTTTTCGGTTATTATGAATTTGGAAGGAATTGGCCCGACTGCTTTCAACGAAATTTTGTATGAAGCAGACGTGCAACATGAAATAACAAAATCAAAATGTTTAGTATAGATATAGAAAGCAGGACTGCCACAATACAAGGGATAAAAAAAATTTTTTGCACGTATTTGTGTTGAACTGTCCACAGCAATTTTAACTAACTTTAATACATATAGTATACACATATATACAAAGTTATTCGCATATTTAAACCGAATCAGCCAAGCAGGGGTGCCACAATTGCAAATTAAACTCTTTCGGTAAATAAGGATTTGGAAGGAATTAGCCGAACGGATTTCAATTGAATTTTGTGTATAAGATTTGTGCACCATACCATAATGAAATCAAGATGTTTAAATCGGAGCTTAAGAACAGGGCTACCACAATAAAAAGTAAAATACTATTTCTTTTACATGTATTTCTAGAGGACTGACAGAGTGGATTTTAACCAAATATAGTATATTTAATCTTCATATTAATAAATTACCAAAATATATTTCAACCGAATCGACTTAACAGAGCTACCACAATATCAAGGTTATTATTTTTCTGTAACTATGAATTTTGAATGTATTGGCCGATCGGATTTCAAAGACATTTAGTTTGTAGGGTGAGTATAGAATGGGAAAACGAGATGGATATAATTAGAACAGATCAAAAAAGCATGACTACCTCAATATAAGGAAAAATAATTTTCTGATTTCAAAGCAAATACATTGGTATACGATTATACTACGACGAATTTGACGAAGAGCAATTCTGTACCACGGAAAACCTGTGTACATACACCCCTACTCAGGGGCGGATAGAGGGCTAGGTCGGCAACCTATGACCCGCGGGTCAATGAGAAACCCACCATCACGATTTGGGTGACCCACAAAGTGTTCAGAAGTGTATACGTTTTGAAAATAAAAGAGTAATTCAATTGCTAAATATAGCTTATATAGACATACAGGTTTTATTTTTCTTGTCATTTAATTTTGTAATTGACTCATCGCATTTCCCCAAAACCTTAATTGACCCGCCATCAATAAAGCTCGCCGACCACTCACCTAGGGCATTGCGCCTCATAGGTGCCTGGAGCATAAAGACAAACTAGGAAAGAATCATGTTGATGCGTGAGCAATTGCGCTCGAAACATCGTCTAGACCAGTGGTTCTCAACCTTTTGCATATTGCGTCCCACCTACCATTCTGTCAAAAAACCTAGGTCCCACCGATCATTTTGTCAAAAAAACCTTGATCCCGCGATGATAAAAACAAACCCCATCTTTTCCAAGAAGTGGATTTTTATGTCAACTGCATTTCAGAACCATATTAATCCTTATGGACATTTTTAAAAACCTTAAATATTGGAGTAATTTTGTTGAGAAAAAGCTATACATTAATTACCGTCGAATCTTCGCGTCCCACTGGGGGGCGTTTGCTTTATAACACTAATTTGGAGGGCGACACGGCCATTTAGGGGGCGTTTTAAAAAAGAATTTCTGTCATTTGCAGTTGTATTTTTCCGAGATTTTCTATTTATAAACAACAGTTAATTCAGAATAGTGAATATGCAATTTTTTAATTAGAAAAGTAAGAAACTCTTACATTGCACTGCCATGTTTTCGTCTTATTGCGCGAAGTTCCTTCGCTGTTCTGTCTCTAGATTGTCAGCATCATCTACCAGTGCGTGACGTTTATTGGGATGTTTTTCTGTGTAGTTGTAATGCGATCACATGTTTACGTAACTCCATGCCTGCGCGTGCGCTCTGAAAGTTTTGAACAGTGAGCCCTAAGGCGTGTGCGCTCTTTGCGATATCTATTGCTATATTTAGTAATCCTCAATTCCACCCTAAATAATTGTGTTAGTACGTAGTGTAGTGTAATTGTGTTTACTGTTTACGTACTATTAAATCATTAGCCCTTATTTGGAATGGCGCAAGCTAAGAAGAAATGCCGGCAATACTGAGTGGAGTATTTGAAGTTTGGGTTCATCGCTTCCGATACACATAAACAATTACCAATGTGCTTACTGTGTGAACATGTTTTTTCTAACGAAACAATGAAACCATCAAGGCTTAGTGAACATTTAATGAAGAAACATGCTGACATAATGGTTAAAGATGAGACATATTTCCGTGGTTTAAAGGGAAAATTTGAAAAACGAAATACAGTGTTTGGAATGCTTAAGAAAAGTGCGAATCATATGGATCAAGGGCTCATTGTTTCTTGTGGTAAGTCGCACAATATGAGATGGAAAATGACATTGAAAATCAACTACGCAAAGATCTGAAAACAATTGAATTTTTGTTACAACTGGATGAAAGTACTTGGCGCGATAATGAAGCTTTGCTACTTGCATATGTGCGTTTTTTTAAGTGAAGCAGTCGTAAAAGAATTGCCATTTTCAAAATTGCCGACAACGGACAGCAAAGGTTTTTCAATATTTCAAGTTGCCGAGAAATAAATTCCTTTTTCTAATGTTATCGCATGCGCAACTGATAGAGCGCCAGCTATGATTGGGCGTAAGCGTGGTTTAATTTGAAAATTTCAGCACCCGGAGTTTTTGCCATTCATTGTGTTGTCCATATGCAGCATTTAGTCGCTAAACATCTTGGCGAACGTCTCCATAAATCATTGAACGTTATCGTCAATGTCATTAATCAAATAAAGGCTCATTCCTTGAACGATCGTTTGTTTCGTCAACTGTGCCATGAAATTGAAAATTTTGAGCGGCTTCTGTTACACATAGAGGTCAGATTGCTTTCAAAAGGAAATTACTCGAAGTGATTTTACGCACTATTTGATACTATTGTAAAAAAATTTTATGCAAGTAATGAAAACTTAATCGTTGAACTTAAAATGCTACGAAATGATGCAACATATCTTTCAGATATATTCGAGAAACTTGTCATGAGTTTCATCAACAAACCTACTTTGTTTAAGAATAACCTTTCTCGCCGAAAGCTTTTTCAATTTCCGTCTTTGCAACGACTAAGTAAGTTAAACTCTCCGACACTGATTTGCAAATTTATTGTGCTCACGTCGATGCTGTTAAAGAGGATATGTTGATAAGATTTAATGATTTGAATGAGCTTTGTGTACCGGATTGGATTATCATTCCATTTTCAACGGATGTACAAAGTGTAAGACAGGTTACAAGAATAATTACTTGAGCTACAAAATGACTTTGAAGCCAGAGCACGATTCAATGCAACTGTTTACGTAACATTTTGGATCCATGAAAGAATTTCGTAACCCCACCTTTGGCAAGATATAAAAATTACTGATTGTAGCATGTCCGACAACATATTTAGTGGAGAAGGGCTTCAGTGCTGCAGTGCAGCTACTACCAAAGCAACGGAATCTATTACAAATATGTGAGAGAGGAGATTTGAGACTTTACTTATCCAAACTAGAACCCAACATTTGTCAACTCGCTGAGTCGCATCATGCTCGGGGATCTCGTTAAATGTGCCTGTTTAAGGTGCTGAAGGATGTTGAAAATGGTTTCTTTTTTAATTTTGTGGCTAGTCACATCAAACTTGGTACCTCTATTAAATACTAGTAGTTGGTGCTTGCATACTGCAAGCATTTCAACTCACCTTGAAAAAATATTCATTTTTCAGACAGACATTTCATCATTACAAAAAGTCTTTTAATTCTAAAGATTTCACCTCCGCAGCGATTTTCGTTTTTCCCACATGTAAAAATAATAGTTTAAAACAATCCCCAAATGTTGCAATTTTAAATTTTACACTATCTTCATTATTAGGTACTGATGCTACACATTTTAGCCAAATTTTAAAGCTGTAGCACTTCTCGAAGTAAAATAATATTTTTCAAATTGATTAAATTTAAATAATTGTTGCACTTTTTCATGTTTTTCGTCTTTTCTAGTCGGTTTTGCACAAACTCCTAACTAAGAAAAAAATTTCAAATCTCCAGCACATCTGGAAGTGCCTAAACATTAGTATCCTCCTATCATTATATATCGACGACTCTTACAGAGGAGGATATAACATAATATAGGAGGATACTAATGTTTAGGCACTTCCAGATGTGCTGGAGATTCGAAATTATTTTCATAGGTTGGAATTTGTGCAAAACCGACTAGAAAAAACGAAAATCTCGAAAAAGTGCAACAATGCGGCCGCTAAAAATTCGCAATTGTTTAAACAAATTTTAAAGGTTTATGTATTTCCGCATGTGCTACGGAGTTGAAATTTTTTTTATAAGTAGAATTCTTAAAAAAACGAAATAGGGATTATACAAATTTTGATATTATAATTTGTTTGGCAGTTAAAAATTCTTAAAGTTTAAACAAATAGATAACTGTTTATGTACTAAGGGATGAGCTAGGAAGCTGAAATTTTCAAATTATTTACAAAGTAGTGAATTTGCACAAATAAACATTTCAATTTTACCATATACGAATTCCGGCGGCCGTTAAAAATTATTTAAATTTAATCAATTTGAAAAATATTATTTTACTTCGAGAAGTGCTACAGCTTTAAAATTTGGCTAAAATGTGTAGCATCAGTACCTAATAATGAAGATAGTGTAAAATTTAAAATTGCAACATTTGGGGATTGTTTTAAACTATTATTTTTACATGTGGGAAAAACGAAAATCGCTGCGGAGGTGAAATATCTAGAATTAAAAATATGTGTAATGATGAAATATGAAAAATGAATGTTTTTTAATGTTGAGATGAAATGCTTGCAGTATGCAAGCACCAACTACTAGTATGTTATATCCTCCTCCTCCTCTGTAAGGAACGTCTATATAGACTGATACTTTTCATTGATGGGCATCTATTTTTATGATGATTAATACAATGTAACAGTGCTGGAATAAGTAAGCAACGGGCCCTGAGGCAAGAAAGTTTAGCGGGCCCCCTAAGTGACTTTGGACTTTCACTTTTTGTATTGATTTCTTTCTCTTCGGTTTTTTAACAGATACTATGTACAGAGCCAATCTAATAGAAGCTGGTGCGCAATTATTTGCAATATTTTGTCACCTTATGTATTAGAGCAAGTTTCCGTTGATTTAATTAAATGCAGTAGTGTAACTATTAGTTTAGATGCTTCAAACAAAAAAGAAAACAAACTTTCTCCTGTTGTTGTTCGGTATTTCTTACCAGATAATGGTGTTCAAACTAAAATCTTCGAGTTTGCTTCTTTACCTGGTGAAACATCCGATTTACAATGCAACCTGCTAATTGACGTTGTAAATAAGTATTGTTTGCGAAACAAGATTGTAGGATTTTGTGCCGATAATGCAAACACCAATTTTGGCGGTTGTAACAGAAATAGTCAAAATAATATATGGCGTAAACTTGAAAAAGGACTTGCAAGGAATGTTATTGGAATTGGTTGCGGTGCACATATCATACACAACTGCCTTCAATGTGCTATTGACTGTTTGCCATTTGATGTTGAATGCTTGGCGGTTAAAGTTTACAAGTACTTTCACATATATGCATTTAGAGTTCAGGAGCTCAAAGACTTTGTAAATTTGCAGGAGCAGATTATTCTAAGTTATTAGAACATGGAAACAAGATTTTTATCCTTAGGACCTGCGATAGACAGAATATTAGAAATGACGTTCTTACTTTCTTTCACAACAAAAGTGTCCAATGATTTTGAAAAACCTATTTGAAGATTCCTGCTTAAAATTATGGTTATCATTTGTGAGAGATCTAATTTCAACATTTCAGAAAGCAGTAGAATCTATAGAAAAAACAGATGTGTCGGCAACTGAAGTACCCTTGGGTGTTAAATCTCATAAAGAAGTCCTTATTTCTAGGAATGTAGAAAGTTTTATTACAGCAGATGTAAGAATTCAACTTAAGTCGCTGGTGGAATCTGAAAAGAATCCGAGTTTTATGAAATCTTTTCAAATTTTTATTCTACCAGTATAGAATATTTGGAAAAATGGGAAAAGAGCTTTGAAGTATCTGATAGGTTTGAATGGATATTATTAAAACAGTTACCTCAGTGGAAAGAGATACATAACAGTTTGGAAGAAATTAAAGATCATTTCAGTCTCATAGGAGTAGATGAAATTTATTATTTGACCAATGGGTTTGTATGAAATCCATCATAACTAGAAAGATAGGAATTTGGAACTCAGAACATATATCTACCTCGAATAAATGGGTCGAAATATTTTTGGAAATGAATCGACTATCTGTAGCCTATGAAGATTTAAAAAAAATCGTCGAATTGGTGTTGTCTTCCAGGAACAACAGCCTCAGTTGAAAGAATATTCTCTTGCATGAACAAAATTTGGTCGAATGAAAAATCGAGAATAAGCATCGATACTATAAAAGCAATGCTAATCGTGCGTGTGAACGTGGATATGACGTGTAGTGATTTCTATGACAAAATTGTAAAATATAAAAATTTGTTAAAGAAAATAAGATCGTTAGAAAAATATAACTTAGCTTAACTACTAAACAATCATTATAAGTAAAGATTTATTAGTATTTTTTATTTTAGTTGTCGTTTCTTGTTTAAACTGTATAAATATAATTATACTTTCTGTATTACTAAAATGCAAGAAATGTAAGTTTTTCTATGGTAAATAAACAAGAATGAAGAACTTAGAAAAAGGAGGTTTTATGCAGTTCTTATCCTTCGATTTTTATTTTTAGTCAATAAAGCAAATATTTAATTCTATTAAAATGGCCCCTAGAATTAGCATGTTATTTATAGAATTTTTAAATAAATTGTTTCCTCACTGTTTGATTCTATTATATATATTGCTACCGAAATGAGATCAAAAGATCTTATCTAACGGTAATATTTAATTTAAAAACCCTATCTTTATCGTAAGTAAAATAATTATTTAAAAATTGTCTTTTTCCTTCTAATGGACTTGTAAAGACTGAGTAGCGTTTCTCTTTTTTTAGTTGAAACTTATCCCTCAACTTTTAAAAAATAATGTCAAATTTACGAATAATTTTTATACACTAAAATATTTCGTAATTATATTAACCTTTAGAATATATGAATAAAAATATTCGGCAACAAATATAAAAGAAGTAGTTTACTATTATATTAAAATTGAGAGCTAAAAAGGAAAGCAAAAGTTTTCATAATAAATTTCATTCCTATTAGGATTACTCTGTCCTTGAAAAAACTATGTTGACGTAGCGGAGAATAATTTTTCATTTCAAAAAAGAGCTTTTTGGAATTAAAAACGTAGTGAACTCATTTCAACTTTATACTGCTGAGACCATATGAACGCATGAAGTATGGGTATTTTCTCTCTACTTAAGTTAAATAAATAACTAAAGAAATTTCCAATCTACAGAATTACTCCAATTCCTTCAAATCATGTATTTATTGGAGTGATATAAACCACCCTTTTTAACATAGTCGTGCGAAAAAATTGTCCCGTTTTCTTCATGGGAAATGTCCCGTTTTCGCCTTGTTTGTTGGGATATGGTCAGCCTATATATAAGTAACCTCCAATTTAAACTCTAATCCGGCCCGCCGAAGAATTGGCAACTTCCAATGCGGCCCGCCAAAGAATTCGCAACCACCGATGCAGCCCACCCTCTAAAAAGGTTGTGCACCACTGGTCTAAGCAATGGATATTCTAGCTTGCTTAAGGAAACGACTGTTGCCGAGGTTCAATTCAATATCGGAACCAATTAAACCAGGGGTCTCAAACTCGATGACCTCGCGAAGTAAGTTTATACATGGTCCGAACTCAAATGTATTCCTTATGAAATGGTTCAGGTGTCAAATCAGTAATTAATTTATGCAGTTAATTGCTTACTCGCATTTATAACACCCTGCACGGTTGAGATACAGAATCGTTTTTCTTCTACCACGAATCAATTATTTTTGCAATGAATGGGTTTAAGAGCGCATTATAGGATAGGCGATTTACCTCCTTGAAGGAGAGAGTGAAACCGAGAAAAGGGGAAGTATGGAATGCGGTCCGCGGATTTGGAGAGGATTCATGAAGCCCGCGTACAGATGTAAGCTTGAGGCCCCCGAGTTAATCCACACTGAAATGGATTCCGTCAGTAAAAACTGTCTAATGAGCGGATATGTGCCGTCTTACCTTAATGGAAATTTTCCTAATTTCTGCGACGTAAACGGGGTTCTGTGGGATAAAGAAGATAATTAGTCAATATCTGTTAGTCAGTAAGCGTAATTTGCAGTGTTTAAGTAAAGATAGGCGTATTGGGGGAAAGTGTGCTGTCTTACCTTGGCTGTGGGCGTCCCATTGGCTGCAGCTTGGCAGCATATCTGTGGGAGAGAGAATTTTTAAAAATTTGCGTATGTAAAAACTTTGAAAGTAGAGAATGGAGGTAAGAAAGGAATGGTAGATTATAATTTATTTGATGGGCTGTAACATTTTGGATAATTGACGTTCAAATGTAGCTCGAGTTGCTGCTGTCTGCAGGAGCATTAATTATATTCAATTGGCAAGGAATTTATTATAATTATTGATATGATTATATACTGGTTTGTGAGTAATAGAATTCATTTAAATTATTTTGCGCTAGTTATCTACCATGCAAGGGCCGATTAGTTTGACGAGATTTGGGGTAAAGCTTCTTGTAGTTGGGAGTATTTTTTTAATGTAATCATTTAAGTTATTTTCGTTAATGGATTTTTCGCGCAAAAGGAAAGAACTAAAGCCAAAACATTTCTTCGTTAATTTTTGTGGACCAGGTGAACGTTCGGTAAAGAAATGTTGATCTGTGGGTGGAGAGGATTTTGTTAGTCGACCAATAGGCTAGGATGGAAGTTTGAGTTTAATGAGGATAATTCCTCCTTTCACCCCATTCCCCTCGAACATGCAGATTTCCATTCAATTAAATATTCTCATTTATAGGCCAACTTTCGAGTAGTGTTAATTGATTTTTTAAGTGCGTCGACGGCTATGGTCATTTTGCACTCATCAACTGGGCATACTCACAGAAGGGTGGAGGGAAACCCGGTGGAGGCATTAGCCTACTCTTTACGAAAAGCACCAAGGGGGCCAACTGCTTAACGCTCCTTCCGAACATAGAGTTACTAGTACCCACTAGGGTACAAGTAATTCTATGCTTTCGTAGGACAGAACGCTGAATTTGCCCGGTCTCCTCAAACCACACAAACGGGGCCGGGCAGCCTCGGAAAAAATCCTACTTGCGCAGGATTCGTGCCCGTTGCCCTTTCGAGCAGCAGGCGTCCAACTTTCGATTTAAAGTTCAAACCATCAAGGAATATCGATAAGCGATGGTTAAAATAGTGAAATAATAGGGCATATCCTACACGGAAAACACTGCAAACTGGCCTCCCTTATAATGTGATTACCTCGGATCCTCTTGATAAACCGCCAACATGCTGTAAACTATCATTTTTACTTTCTCCATATACGAAGTATAGAGAAAGGAGTTTTCATAAAAAAATCGAATTCGAGATTTCAACGGAAATGCATGTTATAAGGTTCCCTGAAAACGTTGCGACTATTTTTACTTTCTCCATACGTAGTATAGGGGAAAGCAGGTATTGTTTTCACGAAAAAAATCGATTTCGAGATTTAAACGGAAATACACGTTTTGAGGACCCCTGAACACGTTTTGACTATTTTCTCGATGGTGTCTGTGTATGTGACAGCTTTTTGTGGCTGCTCTAACACAAAAACTATTAATTAAATCAATGCGAAATTCTATATTTAACATTTTTATAAAAGTCACAAGAACTGATTAGGTTTTGGTAAAAATCGGACGACCGAAAGTGGGTGTTTACTCATGTCACATCCGTTATTTTAAAATATTTGCATTAATATTTGATATATGTAAAAATGTACTGGAATAAAAGTTATAGGAAATATAATCTTTTACAATCTTTGTTTGAAATATTTTCCCATATAATGCATTTCATATAATGCATTGTTTAAGAGATATCTTATATTTTTAGCTGCCACCACCACGCCACCTACCGACGACTATTGTTAACAATTGACGCTTAGTTACGTCTTATTGTTAGTAACGCTCGTTTTTATTTTCTTAATTGTTGGAGCTTTGGGCTATATCCAATATCAGAGTTGTTTAATTCTGGTCTTTGTAAAGTCTAAAATTTTCTCGCAGTTTCTTAAAATATTTATTATTATGTAACCTATTTGGAATTTTTATAAATATTACAGGTATGGAGAAAGTCATGTGGTGGCCACATCAGATTTTTTCAAATATTGTTGCTTCACTAAACTACTTATAGCTAAAATACTCCAGTTTGTGACAATCAGGGACAGACTGAAAATGAGAGGTATCAAACGGCCGAAGAGTGGATCAAATCAATATTGAAAATCAAGTAATATCATGGAGAGAAAACTTTCTCATGGAAAAGAATGACTCGCTGAAAAAAAAATATACAAGTTTCAGCAGACCGTCCCTGGTGAGAATCGGTCGGATAAATACCATACCAAATGTCACATTATTTATGCATTCAGCTAAAACTCCAATAAATTCATTTTTCTATGGCGCTCACTACCATTTAATTATTATCAATGGAAGCCGGCAAGGTTCGCACGATTGGTAACGCCTGCCCCGGAATAACCGAAAATTATTCTTTGTGCTTCCCAGAGAGACTGTCTCATTTTAAAAGAGCGTGTTTAGTTTTTTCCTCCCTTATACGTGCCCTAGCGGCATCTCCTATGGACACTCCTCCCTCTCCAACGATACAGCAATAATCCGATATACGCGGATTCGTTATTACGCGACGCGATTGATAAAATATTCATTTTTTATATCGAATAACATTAAAGTAAAAGTAAATTACGCGGCAAAAATACCTATACAATACATGTATATTGGAGCCCGATATACGCGCCTTTTTCAGGAACGCATCCTTCGCGTATACCGGGGTATTACTGTACTTAGAAACTTTCCTTCCCCCTCCACTCGCAACTCATTTCCTCACTTCGCGCTCCCTCCTGCGCCTCTCCGTCGACTATATAAATATACCGACTATGTAACCCAATTACCTCACCCAAAGGTGATGTTACGCATAGATGCCCGGATGGTGATCAGCTATTAAAACGGTGGGATATTCGAGGCATGTAATTTATTTGTCCGTATTTTAGTAATTTGGATGCTGCGTTACAAGTTTGCATAAACACAATGGTGAGCAGACATTTTATGCAATATGTAACACCGAATCTTCTGCGGCTGTTATCTTCGCACGAACCCAGACATCGACAGTTATTCCGACATTTTTGCGAGCAAGTTGAATGTTATCCGGAATTTGTAAAAACTTTCGGTAAAGTAAAATTGAATTGCTTTCTTACCTTATCGGTGAATGGCCCGAAATGTTGGTTAGCAATGGAGATCTGTGGAGGAGAGAGAGGGCGAGTTATTTAAATTCAATGATTGGTTTAGTGCAAGTTTGACTTGACACGTTTAAGACAAAGGTTAAAATATTAGAGGACGATTACGAGTGTGGAAATGCGATCTTATTGTTAGAGAACCGCCATCAGAATGCACGGCAATTAATAGATCTGAGCAATCAGAAAAAATATCGGTTTCTTCAATAATCTTAAAGTTTTAGTCCCTGACGATTATGTGGCCGGGCTTGGGGGTGCCTACCTGGAATAAATATCGTTGAAGACACGCAGCATGTCTCTCGCGCACCTCATTACTGCTCAACTACAGCGGTTACTAAATTTTCCATCGCTAGTGCGGTAAACATCTTGTTACCGAGGGTTTCGTTTATTTACGTTCCTAAATGGAATCTACGCTCGAGTGCGATATAATGCTTTATTTCGCGACAAAGTTTTGACTGATTAAATAAAATTAAATAATAAATCTCTTAATAATCATATACGTAAGGAGGAGCCGTTGCCCCAGGGCATTTATCACTCTCAATTGACAAGAAATTATTTTAGAATCGACTCAACAAATGGGTATTTACGGTACCTCATCTTAAGTAAAAGAAAGATTCCTGAGGGTATGGTAATTGAAATCAGCATCGCTGCGATTATATTGGGAGTTGTGAATGATACCGTTCGTATAAATGGCGGCAAGGTATTTCTACTATATAATACCCAATTTTCACAAATGCGTATCTATTCAGGTATCAAGTTCGCTATTAGATATGTTGCGCACGCTTAGGGAAATCAGAGTAGTAGAAATTGTATTATTTCGATGCTGCGAACCGGTTACACCATCGAGCGAAATTTGCAAAACATTCGGTAAAGGAATATTTAAGGATTAAGAATTAAAATTAACTTTGCAAATTCCTACAATACTTTTATTTCTCCTAATGATGACTGAAAGTGTCGAAATCTAGATAGAGTCTCTTAATAAAAGTACTGTAGGAATTTACAAAGTTAATTTTAATTCTTAATTATAAATTTCTACAAAGTAACGGCCGAAACAATTGACTATATTTAAGGATCTTTTTTTACCTTATCATTGCGGGACTTAACGATGTTGTTTAGCACTACGGGGGAGAGAGTATGAGTTTGTTAACTTCAATGATTGGTTTAGGGCATTTCACGTTTGAGTTGAAAGGTTGACTTCAACGATCAGGGTATTAAAGGATAATTCATTGGTCATAAAAGACGGGAATTGGTCCTCTTTCATTCATTTCAGAATGTTTTCTACCGATTACAAAGTACCAATTATTTCCTAAACAAAAGTTTTGTAAATATTACAAATGTATTAGTTCGTTACTGCGAACCAATTAAACCATCGAGCGAAATTTATAAAACCTTTGGTAAAGGAATATTTAAAGTACTTTCTTACATTATCATTGCGGGCTCCGCGATGTGGGTTAGTACTGGAGATCTGTGGGGGAGAGAGGATGAGTTTGTAAAATTCAATGATTGGTCTAGACGCAGTGCTTCTCAACCTTTTTGGAGCCGCGGACCCCCTGCGAAGTCTTACAGTTTCTGCGGACTCCCTCCCCATGTAGAGTTCATACATTTTTCATTCGTTCTCTAGTTTTTCACTTTGAAATATTAATCAGAGAACTGTGCGGGTTCAAACAAGGTATAGATATAAATAAACGCCTTGTCCTACTCAGCTCGCGGATCCTCGAGAAATCACGCGCACCCCTAGGGGTCCGGGGACCCCCGGTTAAGAAACATTGGTTTAGAGTATTTCAAGTTTGAGTTAAACCGTCTACTGGAAAGCTGAAAATCTTAGAGGACGATTCCGAAAATCTAAACGTTTTAGTCTTTGACGATCATGTGACCCGGATTGGATGAGCCTACCTGGAAAAAATACCGTTTAAAACGCGCCGCATGTCTCTCCCACGCCTCATTGCTGCTTAACCTCTGTTAACCCATGTTAACCTCAGCGGTTACTAAATTTTCCGTCGCTAGTGGTAAATATTTGGTTACCAAGGGTTTTGTTTGTTTACGTTGCTTTGTAATATACGCTTGGCTGCACTTGACTGGGCTCCAATAGTTTGCAAAAGGTAATCTCGCGTCAAATTTACGTGTATGGCAAATAAAATAGCTATGACATGCGGAACATATACCGCGACGGCATTATCAGCGCACATTTAAGAGGTGCTTAGATATTTCGTTGCACCCATATTTAAGTAGGGTTAACAGATCTCCAAAAACAAAACGAGAAAGTTTTCAGGTTTTCGTTGACAAGAAAGAGTGCAGGTAACTCCATTCCCAAAAATATATGATAAAAAGTGGCATCTAAGTTTTCTGTAGCTTTATGAATAAATTCAGTGAACGTTTAAAACATTACGTAAAAAGTATCAAATCCAGAACAAAAAGTTTTATTCACCTATAGATTTTTCTGAACTTCTTATCTGAGGTAGAAATTCGTTATGGTACTTTTGCAGTTGGGTGTCCCCCCTCCCTAGAGGGGGTTTTGGGGCAGAGCCTCCATTACAAAATAAAATGTTTATTTTTTGTTTCGTTTTTAGTATATTTTACCCCTCCATTCTTACGATTTTTTATTTTAAAAAAAATGTTTTAAATGTTTTTTTTGTAATTTTCCATTAAGACAACCTTTTTAGGGCAAAGGATATAACTCTGTTATTTGCGAAACTAAATGGTATAGACCCGAAAATTTCTTTAGCCAAATAAATTCTTCTATGTAATTGTTTAGGTGATTTCTCTTTGTTCCAAATTCTTTCATCATTCATGGGCAGTCACAAAATATATTTTAATAAGAACATATTCTCTTTTTTGGTTCAGCTCTTTTTTATTCTTTTTCTCTCTCAATAATTATCCTACTTTTTTAACCAATTTTAAGGTACGTTAAAAATTTCCATTTTCATTCATTCTACACTATTTCACTCTATATGTATTAGTGCATAAGCAATTGTGTCATTTATTAAGCTTCTCTTCGGAAAGTTTAGAGGTATTTGTATTTGTCTATCACTTATTTTTCTGAGGGATCAGATTACACACTCCTCTATGTCTCAAGAGATCTGGTCACAATAGCAATATGTTCCTCTTGATTGCTCTGTTCCTGCATGGAAGTGCAAAATCAGACATTCCAGAATTTCATCTGAAATGTGCTCTAGTGTTCAAGTGTTGTGCTTCACCTTTTCTTTCACCAGAAATTAGATAATACAGTGCTGTTATAGAGTCAAGAGTGACAGGGTCTGACGCCATCTTGTACTGCTTCTATTGTGCATGCCCAGAGGGAATGGTTATATGTCAGGGAGTAAGAGTAGCGTTGCCACTATCTACCAAGATGAGTGTTTCATCATTCTAGTGTAGACACCTTTTGTAAAAAGATAAAATCCAGGTCAACCTTGAACAGCCTCGTATATTGATGAATATTTAGCCATCCACGATATAGAAGCAATGATTCATCCAGAGAAATATGCTCAGGTGGATAGTAAGCGCTTTGGAAAATTCAATAACATGTTCAGTAACGGATTTATTTTGGAAAGACTTTCATTACCGTTTCTATCCACCATGTAATTGAAACATCGGAGTAACTATTCATATCGTCTTCCAGACGTTACTGAAGTAAATAATGGATGATAATATAATGGGTCCTTGGAAAACATTTTCCGTAAAGTCAGAAAATCTATTTGTTCTCCATGCAAGGATAACCCAATAAATTTTTCTAATTCCTCTTTTTTCATTTCCGTGAAATTTGTCATCCTGCAGAATTTACATATTGGTTGATTTGCATTAGTTAGCATTTTGCTATACTTGTTGGTACATTTGATTACCAAATTCATAACATCATTAGACCAAAGCTTTCTAAATATGTACTTGCAAGGGTGAAACACTGACATCTAAATTATCTTTATACCAGACAAAGATAAATTATAGTCAAAATCTGGTATATTTGAAAAGGTATTAGTCCACTCAATATTCTGATCTAAATTAGTTATTACATTTTCATTTACTGTCTATATTTTCAGTTTCATTAATAGTCATGTTTTCCTCATCCAAAGAACTTGATTCATCTTCCTCATATTCTGATATATAAACTTCATCATCATATAATTCAGAACTATCACTATAATATTTGTCTTCAGAAGAAGAAATTTGAGTTTTGTCTGAATCAGTTATGCAATTTTTTGTGACAAATCAATCCTTTTTTAATCAAGAAATTGCAATTACAGATGTCCTAAGAAACCAATTAAAAAATGACTGCAACTACAGACATGTCTGCAAATGTGTTAAACATATGTGCATTCATATAGCCTGTTCATTTTAAATATATTATTATTAATAACACCATAAATGCACTATTTGGACTAATATTCAAATTGACATAATATCAAATTTGATGTAGCGGTTCATGGCATCATTTAGTGCTCTTGAAACTCTTAGGCTATGTTCACGGTTGGGGCCATTACCACTAATGATTGGTACAACTTCTTCTATAAGGACAAATGATTTAGATAGATGATTTGTAGTCAACTGAAGTAGGATGGATGGTGCTTCTATATCCACCTCCTCTTCAGCAGCTTGCTCTTGCTCCAGCAATAATAAACCTTTATTCAACATATCTTCTTCATGGGACTTTAATAACTCTACTACGTCATCTTCTGCAATATCTTCAAAACTGGTATTCTTTGCAAGTGCCACAATGTCTTGGTGAACTTTCTCTATCGCCTCTACTGAGGGAAAGCCTTTAAAGTCATTTATACACTCTGGCCATATATTTTTCCAAACGCCATTCATAGTTGATTCCCTCACTTGATTCCATGACTCAGCAACCCTGTCCCTATTGTTGTATTTTTTCCAAAAATCCCAAACTGTAGGTTTATCCTCTCTATCAGTTGCTTTAATGAGCCATTGAAAAGTTCTCCATAATTAACATCTTTTGAAATTAACAATAATGCCTTGATCCATTGGTTAGAGCAAGGAAGTTGTGTTTTTAGGAATGAACACAACTCTCACATTATCTGAAAGATCATTTAAATTCACTGGGTGACTTGGTGCATTGTCTAAGAGGAGCAATGCCTTGTTCGAAATATTATGCTTGGAACAGAACTTTTTAACAGCAGGACAAAAGAAATTGATAAACTGGTCGTGAAAAGTGCTCATAGTCATCCAAGCCCTCCTATTTGAGCACCATATCACTGGTAAATTAGGTTTGGAGCTTTAGAGCCCTAAGATTTTCAAAGCTGCACACTAGTAAGGGCTTTAATTTAAAATCGTCCGTAGCATTGCCACCCAGAAGTAGAGTCAGACGATCCCTCGATGCTTTAAAGCCAGATGCAGACTTCTCTATCACAGAAATAAATGTTCTATCTGGTATTCGTGTTGAAAAGATTCCAGTTTCAATGACATTGAACACTTGTTCTGGCTCGTAACCCCTTTCATTGATAATTTTCTGAAGTTCACTGGTCAGCTTCACCACTTAGTTTTATATTGTGTGAGTTAAAGTGCTTCATAAATCTATCAAACCACCCTTTACTTGTCATGAAAGGTTTGGCTTCAGAACTACAACTATCATCATGCTCAGTCAAATCATCATACAAACTTTTTGCCTTGGCTTGTACATATTAACATTGGGTTTTGTGGCACATTATGTTGTGTCTGGACTTCAATCCACACACTAAGGACTCTTTCCATATTAAGCATTACTCCACTTTTATGGAAATACAATGTACTAGTATACAAGCCCATCAATATGACAGGAAGGAACATATTATTTATTATTTTACTTAAAATCTAGTACTTATTTTTCTTAGAAATAATTTATTCATCTTTCAAATATGAAAATTTTATTCATAATTCTAACATAATGGATGTATAACATAAACTTTAATACTTAGTCAAAAAAACATTGTACATTATTTACGATATTTCTATGTACAATTGTTTTGTATTTTTTGAAATTTTAATTCATAAGTATACATTAAAAATTCAACAAAAGAATAAGAAAAAATAAAACAAAATTAAATATTATAAAATTCAATAACAAAAATTATGGATTTAAAAGTCTTTATACAAAACATTCTCAGTGAAAATATGGCTGTAATTTTTTAGTTTTCCTTGTAATTGTGAATTTTTAACATAAACCGAAATTATTCCCATTTCTGGTTCGCGATAGTGCAACATATGAGCAAAAACTGACTCCAGAAAAAGGCCTATATAAGAAAAAGTTTGCTCTTGAGCCTTATTTATTGTCATACAAAAAGCTGGAATGATGGGAAATTGATGTCCTTTTACCCATCCTCCCTCCCTTCTTATTTCCATGCATCTCTCCCCCGCTCTCTGGATGACACATTAAATGCTTGATGGATCACATTAAGGCTCCCAATACATTTGTATATATTACCCATATGAGAGTTGAGACAATAATGGGGTCTTTATCTTGACAATGGAATGGCTGTCAATACAAATCTTCATAAAATCACTCAATTTTGCCAAAATGTCTTTTAAATGTTAAATTTGAGCGTTTGCAGACTGAGGGAGGCACTCGACAATAGGAATA
Organism: Tanypteryx hageni; assembly: GCA_028673005.1. Lineage (NCBI taxonomy): Eukaryota > Metazoa > Arthropoda > Insecta > Odonata > Petaluridae > Tanypteryx > Tanypteryx hageni. The sequence goes on from CM054114.1 coordinate 75,073,426, forward strand.
AGAAATTGTTCATTTCCCTTTAAAACAGTCCCAGATTGAAGATCGAGGGTCAAGTTCTCTAATTTTAATGAGCAAAATAATGAAAGCTTGTACATCACTAAATTGATTTTCATGTGCTATCTTAGGGGAAATAGAAATTATCTTCTGGAGACGAACCCGGGTCTTTTTTGAGGATTCTTTTTCATAAATGGCTTTTACTATATGAAAACAAAATTCCTACCAAATTTTAATCTTCTACCTACTCGGAAAGTTTTTAAAAATAGCATTAGAGTCAGTCATAAATAGTTCTCGATTCTCTCGCTCTTTTATTATGACTCTTGAAGAGCAGCGCCAGAATTGAGCACACAACCAAGCAAATTATGTATGAAGGTTGATGAGTACTTCAAGGTGTAGCTGCTTGAGCACTTGCCTTCATTTTGTCTTTTTTATCACGTATTGTTCCCATTGTAGATATAGCAAGCCTTATAGTTTTGGTAATGGAGCTGTTTTTCTCCAGCATCAAACATCTAATGTAATTCCTCTCCATGCTCTTTTAGCTATACTTACCTGCACTTGATGGCCTCATTCCAGACATCTGAAATTAGGGTAATACACTACACAATCTAAAATAAGATACGAAAAGCAACCACGCTACTGTATGACGATAAAGCTAGTCATCCCCCTGCGTCACCGATCCATGTACATACATAGGCTAGCCAATGGCAAGCTACATATCCCGCAATGTCACCAACACATGCACATATGCGATACGAATTTCTTAACAAATAATCATTTCTTAAAAAATACTAGTTATGACTGAATTTGTTGTTGTTTTGCATTTTGTGTTTAAAATAATTTTAATATGTACCCCAAATTTCTGTAAGGGTGAATTTGTGGTCTGTAACGTGAATTTTATGGTCAGTCATAGGTAGGTATTTAATTTAAGGTGCCTCGACAGCTAGGGTCATTTTGCACCTTTTACATTGCCTGTCAAGAGACATTGCAAAGATAATTACCTACATTGTATTTAAAAAAATCATCAATAAAAATACTTATAAATAGTAAAATGCATTAAAAGTATATGTTAAAAAATTCTATAAAAGGTGGATAAGTCCAGCTTCTCTTAAAAACCTTAAAACAGTATCCATTTTCATGGAGTCGTCTGCTAAAATAGCAGCAAGTTCCCCTGTAATGTGGAACTTGTTTCGCAGTGCATTATATTTCTGGCACTCTGTTAGGTGGTCTTGTAGTTAGAAAGGAGTCTCAATCGGTGCATCGAGGTGGTCGGTCATATTTTATAATTTCCATATAGGTGAAGTTCCGTAATGCAGGGGCACACTCAGGGCCAGCCTAAGGCTCATTGGCACCCCTATGCAAATGTTCATTCTGTGCCTCCCTTCCCCCAACCATGCACATGCAACATTTGTTTGAACATAATAAGTTCAAAAAAGTACATCAAAAAGGACAAAGCCGGTATAAGGGTAAAATAATAAAGTACATATTTTTTGGGGGTGAGGGAAAGATTTTGTGGGCTATTTCGGCTTGGTGGGATGTTGAGCATTGGCAAAGGAGACAACAATGTTTTTTCATTCTTACATACTATTTACTTTACTTCCTGTAGTATATTGGGATAAGGAGGAAAGGAGCTCGCAACCATTTGGAATCTGAAAAGCAACTCTCCTTATTTATTTAAAGAAAAGATAGTGTGTGTGTGTGGCCATTTATCTTTATTAACACATTAGCGGACAGAACATCTATAGATGTCATCTGCCGATTCATATGATACGGCAGAATGTCTAATGATGTCAGCGAGATTTAGCAACATTTTGACACAACATGTAGAGACTTCGTGGTCTGTATTAACTTACAATGTAACTAAAACTCCTGTGTCACAACACGTTCACTTTCGATATCTCTACTGCCATACCAACGGAAGATATGTTGAAAGTTGTCGATCAGTTTTGGCTGATTACTTTTCTTCATTCAATTTCATTATTTTTGTGATATGCGCTAAGTTAAATAATAAACACATTCTTAGATGATTGGAAGTTTTTATTTATTTTTCTTTAACAAAAAACTGTAGATGTGTCTTCACGTATTGTTATCTTGTAGAAACTATGAAAGTTGTCGAATCACTGAAATCAAATTGGATGTCTTGACACAACGTGTATAAATGTCGTGAGAAAAATACCGGAAAATGATATAAAATATTAGCATAAATAAATTAAATTTATTAAGAACTGCCTTAAAAGTTTCTTAAAATGTATTATTTTACGTGTCATATTACATACTTCGATCAGGACGTTTGTGTTGACCAATGTGTTAAAAAAAAATTGGCAGATCTTTCGGCGCCCCTATGCAATGCTTAGTGTGTTAAGCTGGTCCTGGGCACACTGCACTTATATAGTAAAGAAGATCATGATATTTATTTTCAGGAATATTAAAAATAATCTAAGCAACCAAAAATTTGTGTCAACTAAACTGCACCTTTGCCAAAAAACTGATAAACATACAGATGTGAATAAAATTCATGGTGGTGGATGTAACCTTGTGGATCATCATCTTCAGGTGTTAACCTGAAGATGACGTAGCACATTGGTGTGCAACCTGTGGCCCTCAACTCAATTTCAGGTTGCCTGCAGAGCCTTCAAACAATTTTCACTTTTGAATTTTATTAACCCATCAGCTTACCTAACCATCAAATCACTAGGGAGGAAGATAATTATCGGAGGTAAAAAAGATGGCTTTAGAATGGAAATTCAACCTACCATAGGTACTCAAATTGTCTATATATTGATAGTGTTTTTAAATTGTGTGGCATTTCACAAATTGATCCGAGTTTGTGTGGCTCCCGATTAAAAAAGGTTGCCCACCACTACTGTAGCATATCACAATGTGGGCTGTAGTGAAATATTAAAAGCTGTACAAAACACAAAGTTTTCATTTTGGTTGTTCAATATGGATAGGAAGTATCAAGCAAGTCAAGTATAATGAAAGAATAACAGCAACTTTCGCTAAATTTTATTTTGTAAGGATAAATTGAACAATTGGAAAAGTTCCTAAAAACCAGCATTGTCTCATCTCTTTAAATAAATCACAATTCTTATGAGTTATCCATAAAACAATACATTGTTTTTAAAAATGAACATTAATATAATTTTAAGAAAAAAATCAGCCCAGTTTTGTATACATGGTATGGTTGAACTGATTACATGAAGGAAGTTTAAGCTCATAAAAATATATTATGCCGGTTACATCACATTAAGGCAGTATTCAGATATTGCACAATGTCATCAATTTATATCATATATAAACATTTTATTTTAACAATGGAACTTGCACAGGCTGACTAAATACTGAAGTGTTCTTCACTCTTCTAATCTTCCAGAAGATCACAGAACAACTGATCAAATCTAGATTGATCTTCCTTATTACTTAGTTTATCTTGGAAGCTGTATATTAATCCATTTACTAATTCCTGTTAAGAAAAGCATGTTTTAATACAAAAAATATAAATTACTTATGGACAAGATTATGATTTCCTCAAAAGCTATCAAGCAATTATTATTTATTGGTCTAGGTGTCAAGTACAGACATAGCACATGTCAGAGAGGATACATGCACAAATTCATGCATACATAATGTACAAAAGAAACAAGTTACAAATATTCTTCATAAAGGTATTCAGCCACTGACAAGAGTAGTATAAATTGTCCAATAAATACTTTTTAACTGTAGTTTTGAACCGCTTTATATTATTTATGAATTTTTATATTAGTAGGTAATTATATACAGTAGAAGATCATTTATCCAAAAAGAACAGGATCCGACCCATTTCAGATAAACGATATTTCCAGATATTTGTTGTCTTAACCCTTACACAGCAAATCAACCAAAACATTTTTTAACAAGGTGGGGCAGAAATATATAACATCTTATATATCTATAAAAGTGTTTGTATGTACGTATGTGTGATTTTATAACTCGAGAACTACAAAATGTAGAAGCAAGAGAAAGCTATCATTTTAATCGCAGTGCAGAGAAAGGTGGTGTAATGGGGTTTTTAAACCAATTTGATTGACCCTTTTAATTTTTAAAAATATTTTCTCTTCCAATTTATCTCATTTGAATAACATGGCAATGAGTGCAGACAAATTTTAATTTGGACTTTAAAATTACTAATAACACAAGTACGAGTTCCAGACTTGAACCCAGGAATGCAGAAATGAATGAAGTTTTGTTTCCCTACCATCGAATTTCAAATACGGACCAAAGATTTCCTAAATTACACTTTTAACAGCAAAATTTCGACATTTTTTAATTGAAAACTTATGGTTGTCATGTATATCCAATTGTTGCCGACTTCTTGAACTAGGAAAACCGGGTATGCGAGTTTGTTATTTTTATCATGGTAATGTAAATAAACAAACTTCTGTCAATAGCGTTTTTGGTATTGTGAGATAAAGATTAGCGCAATCTAAATGTGAAAGTGACTTCGTAAATGCAAGAGGCATATTTTTAAGATGTATAGTGCAAAAATTGCGGAAAAAGTAGAGAAAAATGTAAAAATTTAAATAATCTTCATCAGAAATGTCAAAACTTGAAACATTTGCCTGCATCAAAATAATTAATATTTTATTAAGTTGGATGTAACATTCTTAACAAAGTATTAAAAAATTCTGAAAGTTACTTAGTAATTTATAAAAATTGTGTTTAGTTTCGAAAATTAGCATTTATTAACCGAAATCACATATCAAATTCGCAAGATTGGCTCTCAAAAAGTTCATCATCTTTGACAGTGAGCCCAACTCACTCCTGGTGTACATATCTTTTGCTATAAATGCAACGTCTTATGTCTGCGATGGGTCTTCGCTGGTATTGAAATCGCGAGCTGAAATTCTTCAATGGGAAATTCTCCCAGCCCAAATGTATACCCTTAATTATTTAATTGCGTTGTGCCAGTGAAGACAACTTTACTTAAATTTGCAAGAAAATGTGTTGTATGATCCAAATAAAGCCCACCCAGGCCTTCATGGAGAAATTCCTGTTTTTCATAGCTTCCCTCTTTACTGTCATAATTTGAAGTTTTTTGTTAAAAGAATCTGCTAAATTTCACATATTGTATTAATACAGGACTGTTATGTAATAGAAGGTTGAATGATTAACACTCAAATATAATTTTCTTATCAATATTGAATCAAAAACCCGAACAACGTTGAATTGAGTCAAATAACTTGCAACTTTTTCGTACTTCAAGTGTTTCTGTATAGTCTGCATTGATCATTTGGTCTTAACCTTAAACCCGAGCAACGTCCGGGTACTTCTGCTAGTTACAAATTAAATAAACTTAGAAAGTTTTATTTAATGCAAGAAATAACCTGAATTATCTTTGACATTGTGATGTTTTAAGATGCTATGTTTCACGCTCTAATATGTAGATATATACAGTGAAACTTCCATAACTCAAACCTCTATAACTCGAATTTTCCATAACCCGAAGTTAATTAATATTACCGGGCAAAATAGAAATGAGAAAAATGTATTTCCATAAGTAGAATTTTCTATAACTCGAATGTTTTTTTTTTGTTTCCCTTTAAGTTCGACTTATAGAAGTTTCACTGTACTTGAAATTTGCCAGAAATAATCTATTCAGATATAAAAATGCTGTGACGAAGGCAGGTTTATGAAAAACATCCAGGGTTCATCTCCAGGGGATGTTTATAGATAGCATGTGCCGGTACACTCTCTGTCCGAAACTTAAAATATAAGTACATCATCAAAATGTCAATTTTGAAAAAAATATTTGAAAATCACGCAAGGATAGCATAACAGCAAAAGAACGTAAAAAACTTAAGCTCAAGTAATATAAGGCAGACCCATATTTACCAACATGAAGAATAAATTAGGTATGGGTGGCAACAAAATGTACATAAAATTTACAGAGATAAACACGCTAATTATAAAAATGCATTATTAGTTGGATATGCATAGCAGTAATGCATTCAAATTGAAGGCATTTATTTCATTTATAAATACTATGAACAGGTTGATTTATAACTAATTTAATAAACTAATGCTAATTATAAATAGTAAGTATTTTACTATACCATGAAACAACAAAAATCTTTCGGACCTGAAATATAGATTACTTTGACATGATTTGTGATGCGAGTGATTAATGTTCTACATTCAAATGTATTCCTTCTCATAAATAATGCAATGAATGTTGTTTACATTGGTTGTTATGAAAATCATTTTTATCTCCTTGTATTAAAAGGATTCAAAGCACGCTTCCACCCATATGGATTGAAATAACAATAGGGTTTCGAGGTTTAACAATGTAATTGGTTGGCAAGGTAACATCCATTAAAATGGTAAGATTTCCCCAAAATATGTGAATTAAATGTTTAACATTTCGAACTGGAGGCGGAAAAAGATGAACAGAATAAGAAAGAAACATTATAATTTTTTCTTTAAAATGGTTCAGATCCAAATATTGTAGGTTAATTCTTTCTAATTTAGATTTGAATAGAAAATGTAGAACTTATTTAAATGCAATAAATACTCATGAATAAATAATTCTTTATTTTTTAGTAGGTTCTTACCACATACATACTAACCGTTTATCACTAACATTTCCGGTTTCTTAAGGTGCCACATCCCAACATATAACTCTATGGAAAAGGATGTCTTCCTTTAGACATACATGCTCGTAAGAGAGCAGTAAAATATTTATCACGTTGAAAAATTACTATAACTTTGTTTTTGAAAAATGCTACAAACATTATTTTTGACAATGAATGTATCAGTTTGTGAAAATTTACTAAACAAAAACATAACTTATAATTTCTTATATGATGAAAATAATGTATCGCTTTTAATTTCACAATTTTAAGCTATAAAAGCTGATATTTCATAGTATGGGTCAAATTGACCCGGTTGAACGTTCTAGGGGGTGAGCTAAGTCCGGGCGTCCTAGTGTTAACCTGAACAAACCCCTTTTTTAGGCATTCTTTACCAGCGAAGCAGTAGTAGCAGAATGCTTTATGGGCATGTCTCGTCTGTCCGTCTGTCGTACCTTTCATCTCTTAAACCGCTGGACAGATTTTAATTAAATTACACAGGAGTGATCCTTATTACAATTTATCGCCTAATTGTGATTTTGAACTGCATCCCTCAATTAGAACTTTCACTTTATATGAATATACTTTAATAAACTTATGCTTGCATCTCGTTAAATGGCATCCATCAAGCAACAATTAAAAACCATAAATTTCTCTCCCTAGCTCTTATATGACCTTTAAGGTATAGATTAAAAAATTTATTCAGATAGAGGACTTCATTTACCACAATGAAGTCCATGAGACCACATAATTACGAGTTCTAGTTTCAGAGATAAAAATTCAAGAAAATGAAACAAATAATTGCCACGAAACAAGTAATGGTCATAAAAAGTTTTGTCGTGCATTGCAAATTCATGAACCATAAGCATGCGAAGTTCAAAAAGATAGTGTATTAGAGATTTCTCAGTTGAAAATCAACAGGAGTGTTACATGAATTTCAATTCACTCAGAAAGTGAAGTGTTTGAAATTTATTTTATTTGAATACTAATACTTCTGAGTATTCCATCAAGTCATTGTCATTTTCTGTGATGTTATATTATGGCATCTATGTACCTTGCTCTTTTTCTTATGACTTGATTTACCATTCTCAGAGTCCATTGTTTTTTCCTCTTGATTTTTCCTGTTATATCTAGCCGCGCAACTTAATCTGCCAGTTTTTTAGTTGGCTGTTTGTTGATTTCAACTGAATGTTTTGGTCTTTTTCTTTGAGCTTGATCTAAATGCTGCGAGTGCGGCCAACTGATCTTCCTGTGGAAGTACAGCAGATAGCAACCTGTCTTGAGCATCTCACCCCCTTACTGCCCCTTCAACCTCTCATTCACGCAACACACACCCCTCCTTATCACCCCTACCACCGTGCACCAGAGCAATGTAATTTTTTAAGTATGGTTTGCATGAGGATAGGTTATCTATACCAGAAATGGCTCTAATAGCTCTTTTCTATAGTCTAAAAAATGAGGTCCATATGGTGGGATCTGGTCCCTTAAAATATGTCATATCGCATTTGGGAGCAAAAATATGCATAGCAAATTCGTAGAGTCAAATTTGAGGAAACTGTTTGTTAGCATATAAATCTCATATTCTTATATATCCTCACATTTCAATGCTAAAATACTACAAATATGATTTCACTAGCCTAATTGCGTATCAGATATGATGGGTATGCATGGGATTAAGTATTAAATTTCAGGCACTTCACATTCTTCCTCCTTTTCTCTCTTCCATCCTCCCTCCTATTCTCCCTCCCTCTCCTTCTCTGGATAAATAGACTTCCTAGTCTCAATCTCGCCCTAATTAAGAACAATATCTATCTATCTCTCCCTCCTTCTCTGTCTCCCTCCCTCTCACTCCCCCTCTGTCTCTCCTTTCTTTCTCTCTCTCTTGTATTAAGGCATTCAAAGCACTCTTTTCGTATGCATATAGTATTGGTATTGAGACAACAATACAAGCTCGATGTTTAACAATGACATTGTTGGTAAGACAACATATTGTTAAAAAGATTAAATTTTTTCAATTAATGATTAAAATGTATAACTTGAGCACTATTGAATCATGGGCGAAATGTGACAATAAGAATAAGAAACATTATTTATTTTTCTTTAAATGGTCCAGGCCTGAAGATCATAGGTCGATTCTTTCTAATTCTAATTTGCAAAAGAGTAAAAGCCTGTAAGTCGAAAAATCCATTTTTACATATTAACTTATGGGAAATTATTATTATTTATATCTTATGGGAAATAGAAATTATCTCCTGGAGTCGAATCTGGGTCTTTTTCTGAAACTGCCTTGTAATATATGAATCAAGCATTCTCACCAAATTTCAATATTTCCCTCCATCTCTCTCCTTCATTCTCACTCTTTCCTTTCACACTCTCTCCTTTCTCCCTCTCTCTCGCCCTCTCCTTTTTCATCCTCCCTCTCCTTTCATAGCACGCTTTCCTTATGAAGATAGTATAAGGATTGAGACAACAATAAAATCTCAAGGTTTAACAATGACATGGTTGGCAAGGCAACATATCATTAAAAACCTTAACATTTTCCAATAAATATGATTTAAACGTATTACTTGAGCGTAGATGAAATGTGACGATAAGAATAATAAACATTATCTATTTTTCTTTAAAACAGTTCAGGTCTGAAGAATGTAGGTCAATTATTTCTAATTTTAATTTGCAAAAGAGTAAAAGCCTGTAAGTCGAAAAATTGATTTTTTACGTGTTATCATATGGAAAAGAGAAATTATTTACTGGAGTTGAACCCGGATCTTTTTTGGGGATTTTTTTTTTCATAAATGGCTTTTACTATAATAATTAAACACTCCTACCAAATTTCAATTTTCTACCTACTCGGCAAGTTTGTTAAAAATAGTATTACAGCCAGTCAAAATAGTTCATATTAGTTGAGCATGACCAGATTTCTTAGCTCATTATTTAAAGAGATGATTCATTAAAATAACCTCAATTCTATTAATAATAATCTACAATGTCAACCAAGCTCCTTATAAATTGCATATTTTATTCTAAATATGAAACATTTTCTAACTCTTTTGCAACTACTGGACACCCGAGAAAATTTTTAGAATTTGTTACAAAAAGAATGAGTAGTGTACTATTTTAAAATATCATAATTACCTCAAAAGCTGGATCAAATGACCCAACAGAATTTGACATTTTTTTGCAATGAACTAATAAAAGGCACAGCCGAGCCATTTCCGAGTTTGAAAGTGAGTAATTCTTTTGATTAAACGTGGAAAATATACTTCTGGCCTGCAAAAAATACACCACGTAATCAAAAAACATTTCAATGTAAATCTACACAAATCATAAAATTCTACTGCAAATGCACTACTATAAGCTTTTAATTCAATTCTCATGTATTACATAAGAGAGAAATTCATACAAAAAATATTCCTGATAAAATTCTTTACATGTACCTTTTGAAGATCAGACAGTAGGTTGTTGCCTATGCTTGCATTAATCTCAATTTTTACTCTAGTCTTGGAATTGCCTTTCATTAAACTGCATTTTTCCTTCGGTTGTGACTCTATTTGGTCATTCTTCAATACTGTGTACAAACATTTATTTTTAGAAGTAGAGAGAGGTAAACCTGCAATAATTGATTCTATAATTATACTTAAAAAGTAAAACTATACAGCTTCATAATTGGTGAGCACAACATTAGCCACAATATCGTCTTTTTATGTTTTAAGAAAAATCTGGTTGGAAAATTTGTTACCTTTTATATTACTATAAATAACAAGATGTGATTCTTGATTTTTTAAGCATTTTGGAACAGGCACTGATTTTTCTAGTATATCAACTTCATCATCACATGCTGTACCATAGTCAGTCTCTAAAACATAAAAAAGCATAAAATTGAGAGATTCTCTGAATGGAATACAAATAATATCCACTTGTATATCAAGTAATGTGTTCTACCTTTACATGAAGTAATTGACTCAGTTATCATATTATCACTCTCTGTATCCGGTAATTCACCAGATTTTACCGGTACTACTGGAAAGAAAGCGAGTTCATCACAAAAAAGAAATTATAATATCTGTAAGTTTAAACATTAACATGCATATCATTATGTAAAACCTCGAAAATGTAAAAAATAATGTTCAAACACGGATGGTTTTTAGGTAAGGTGAAACACCGATTATTTTAAGAAAAAATTGAAAATTTCACAAAAACATTAAAGACTATTATGTGATTAAAGCTTACTGTTAAAAATTTCTGGATGAGCACACCGAATTAAACACTTGGATACGTTAGAAGTGAAGCACCATGGCTTAAAGTGCCTTCTACATAATCTGTAGTTTTGATGAAGACCTTTTACCCCTTTCTCCAATAAATCCATCCTATTACACTGTTCTAACCACTTGGTGCACCTATAAAACAAGCCAAAATTTGAATGTGACTGTCATAATAATTATCAGCATAGTGAAAATTTTTGGAGACGTTACCTCTTTAGATTGTTTGGAAATCTATGTAACATATCTTTTCTTCCACACACAACACAAGCAGTCTTCACCATTTTGAAAATATACCCTTATATTTAGTGATGCCTATAGAATCTCCAGACCAAGTAGTTCGAAATTCTTTTCACTAAAATTCTCATAAATGTAGTAATTACGTCCAGTTGATGTCCGTGATTTATAAACAAAAATTCACCCATCCAATCATTTCTCTTCACAACTGCAGGCGTAGAGGAAATAATAGATTAGACGCTACAAACAACTTAACTATCGTATCTTCATATTAAGATCTATATTTGACATAATAGATAAATTAAATTGCGCATTTGAATATGAAATAAATTGGTCTTTATGCGTCAATACAAATATTTGTAATACTCCTTGATATAAAAAATTATCATTGAAGAAGAAAGATTTGATAAATACGAAAACAGGAAGCAAGCCAAATTTTCGGACCTTAATTGTCCGCAATCACTTAAATAATTGCTATATTTAACTGAAAATTCGTTAGTTCCTTTCGTTAGTAAATGACATCCATGATCCCATGATTTACCTAAGTACACTAGTCACGTACATAGTTCGTCATAGTAACTATAAGCACTGCCTGGCGCTGCCGCTCTGCTGAGCAATATGGCAATATCCCCTAAACACTTTAAACAGTTAGTTCCGCTGCCGCTAGATAGCCATACAATGGCGCCATTATGGGGATCGGTTAAATTGGTAATGGGCAACTCTCGCTATGGTTATTTTTTCGGCTCTCAGGAGACTATGTAGATGTGAAGAAAATAAACCGAAATATTGAACCGAACTTCGTTGAAATACGGCTTACATTGTTGTGATATCGCGTTTTGCTTACTGTCCGCGTCAAAAAGACGTGCATCTCAACTTTGACGCGCGATCATTTGCGCTATGTTTATTGAAAATAATATACAAAAATACCATAGGAAAGCTTATTTTATGCTTAATAAGGTTTGATTTTTTAATATTTTTAGACAGAAAATGTAAAATTTTACGGCGAGTTAAACACAGAAACTACCCGTAAAAACCAGCTACGCAGCCAACTTTCGCGAAAGTAGTCATATATAATAATTCATAAACGAATAACTACTGAATAAAATCTTTTGAAATTTAAAACAGTGATGAACTAAGATAAAATAGAGGCAATGCAATAATTTTCTAAGCTCTATGTAAATTACAATGTTTTTAATTGGGTTACAACTTTAAAAAGAAACTCGTCAGTGGGGAAAAATGATAGAGGAATTCTGAAAACAGCTCAAATTTGTTTCAGTCAGGTAATAATATAATAGTGGCAATAGGACAGAGATACACGGAATTTTGAAAGTTTAGAAACAAAATCTCTCACATTTTGGTAAAAAACATTGCAATTTAATTTTTTGAATTGGCTCATTTTTTAACAATTTGAGGGACATTATTAATTTATTTAATCATTAGGTTGGATATCAATTTATATTGTGGAACAGGCTAATATCTTCATCATATTCATTTTAATTACCTATTTATTATTAATAATTTTTACAGAGTGAATAATAAAGTAACATACTTTGTAAATATCTCAAAAAACATTTATTAATGGGGATGCTACTATTTCACCCAGGGCATCAAAATTCCTCTGGCCCCCCCTGGTTATGGAGAAATTTTTTTTTTGGTGAAAGATGCTACAATATGGATGGTTTACTTAGGTGTAATTTGTGGCATTATGAGAAATTATATGTTTTGTAACTTATAATTTTAATGAAATTGAATTTTATTTTTAATATTATTTAACTGTAATTTTAGTCTTTCTCTATACTGTCTAAACTTTACTTTTAGGTTAATTTTGCTGTTATATCTGTATATCTGAACATAAGTATTGGGGGAAAACCTTTAGAACAAGTTTCAGAATATAAATACCTTGGAAGCATCATAACACGAGAAGCAAAATGTATGGATGAGATCAGAACTAGAATAGGAAAAGCAAAAGCTGCTTTCAGGAGAAAGAAACAACTACTTACAGGGAATATAAGGGAAGATATCCGCAAGAAGTTGATAAAATGCTACATATGGAGTATAGCATTGTATGGGGCAGAAACATGGACGCTAAGGAAAAATGACATGAAATACTTGGAAAGCTTTGAAATGTGGACTTGGAGGAGAATGTTGAAGATAAAATGGACAGATAGGATGAAAAACGATGAAGTGCTACGAAGAGTAAGAGAGAAGCGAATGATTATACAGACTATCAGAAAGAGGAAGGCAAACTGGGTTGGACATTACTTGAGGAGAGAGAGTATGATTAAAGATGTGTTAGAAGGAAAACTAGATGGGAAAAGGGAAAGAGGTAGGAAAAGGTTTCAGCTGATAGACGATTTGAAAGGGAAAGAGAGTTATCAAGATATGAAGAGGACAGCGGAAAATAGGAGTATATGGAGAACCATGTTTAACCAAGAATAATCACGGACCGGTCTACGGACAGACTACCTATGATGATGATCTGTATATAATGAATGAATGACGTATATTAGTGTGTTAATCAGCTACTTATAGCAATTGAAATACATGCATGAAATTTTTCTTAAGATGATTTGTTGCTGCTTTACATATTATTCATTTTTATATTTCCTTACTGGTGATGATATATATTTAAAAACGTATGATCCATTTGTTGAAGGGATCATTGAGTCCTGGGTTGGCTGCTTCTCAAACACCAACATAGAAGAAATACTGGAGTTGTACTGGAAGGCTGTCAACCTCTATTAATGTAATATTTGTCTTAATTTTATGCATTGGCTATTAAATTTTTTATTTTGATAATTAACTTCATGAGATTAAAACTATGGAAATAACTCATAAGGTATCATTTGCTTGTAGTATTCTGTGGCAGGTAATTGTAAATTCAATATTATAGTAGATTCTGAATTTTTACTAATCATATTGACATTTAAACCTCGAAATACAGTAAACCCTCATTAGTATGAACTTGGCTAACATGAACACTAGGTTTACATGAGCAAATATTTCCTCTGGCCCTGAACAACAACAACAACACACCTTGACGCTTTCCCTTGCGGGGTAAGCCATGCCATATGTCTGCCAATTACCAACCCACCACCTTCCTCCACACACTTCTATCCTTGCACACTTCTTTTGCTTCACTTACACTCATACACTGAGTCACATATTTCCTTTTATTCCTCATACTTTTCACGTCCCTTTTTCTCAGAGTCTTACCAACCACATCCAACCAAGTCTTGCGCGGTCTGCCTCTCCCTCTCTCGCCATTCACTCTTCCTTCATATATTTGATTGGTGATTCTACTCCCCTCCATTCTTTCTACATGTCCGAACCACCTCAGCAGACCTCTCTCATACAGATCTGTCACACTAGCTTTCATATCACATTCGTTCATCACCCAATTATTCCTTACTTTGTCCCTCCTAGATTTTCCACAAACTCTTCTCATGTATCCCATCCCAACCACATTCAAACTACTTTTATGCTTCTCCTGACACAACCATGTTTCACTGCCATACAGCAAGGTAGGCATTAAAACACTTGTATACAGACATTTTCGCTTCTTTTGACAACCATTCATTCTTTGCAATCAGCCACACACTCCCTGCCACCTTTCTACCTGCATTCACTCTCCTTTTGATTTTTGATTTTGATTTCCTTCTGGCCCTGAATATATGGAATAAGTTTGTGAGTTTGTCGATTAACACAAAATTTCTTTTAAGAAGAACTTGGAACAAAATTTGGGATCCAAGAATTCAAGTAATCAGTTATCACGAATTTTTGCTTTAGTCAAATGTATTTTAGAGATGTAAGACTTTTTTCTGGTGCATAGTGAGATTGTTTGTGAAAACAGTTCAATATGCGGATGCAGTGGGGTTCTAGGAAGGATTATTCAGCAGTTGTCTTCATTCTGAGCTCTAACTGCCATTAACCTTTCAGTTGTGTTTCATCTTCCATGATTGCCTTAAACAGGAGAAGACATGACAAACGTTGATGTTTTTGTAGTATCAACATGGGTTTTTGCATTTTTTTGGTAATTTTTTTCAGTTGAACAGATCTCCAAGGAAGAAAGGATGGAAATTATTTTGTGTAATATCATCATTCACGATGGACAACAGTGTGCCTTGCTACAATAGACATTCTAATGAGGATATATGGTTGCTAAAAGGTTGAATTTGCAGGGTACTGAGAGCTTACTGCACTTTTGCACTATTTATCATGCCTGCAGGATCATGGCTATGAAGACAAATGTGTTTCTCTCACTCCTAAGAGAAGAACTCAAGAAATTTGGGTTGTCCCTTGAACATCATCAAATCAAATTGATATTTTCCATTTGATCTTCACTCCACCAAGAAAAATCCCAGGCCAAGCAATTTCAGGTTTGTCCTCTGTTTCTTCCCACGATGGCGAAAAATATATTGTTTTGCAGAACGACTATGGCTTGACATATAGAATTGCTTCCTGTGGGTGAAAGAGGGAAATGTCCACATCTCTCCGTCTTCCTTTTTAGGGTTCAGTTTTGTGTGTAAGCATTCAACTGCATAAATGGATAGCACAAACTGAAAAAAAGAGAAACTTCAATTATGCTGGAAAAAATATGAAAATATTAGCTGTGGAATGGGGTCTTCCATCAAAAACAAGAATTGCAGAAAAATATTAAAAAACGAAATCTCTAGCTCCGAGGTTGTCAATGTGGTGCTTGCCAAGGAGTTTCTAGGTGCCTGTGTAGGCATTTAGGGTACCTGCTGCTCCAATAGCATGGCAATGCCAAAGAGACATGATATATAAATATAGCTCAAGGCCCATCATTCATCATTTGATATAAATTTTCCACTGGGTTAAAAGAAAGTTAATGATTTGAAATCTAAATTATTGGAGCAGCAATCTATATCTACCAAGCCTGTTATAAATTCTAGAAACACAAGATTAGCTTCTTTTAAAATTGCTCATTTATCAGCACATAAGAAAAACCTGCTTGAAGATGGCCAGCTTATTATGAAAACATTAATTGCAAGTAGTGAGCAAAATTTTGTTGAATTTTCAAATAAAAAAATATCAGCAATAATGTTTCGCTTTTCTCAAAAATTGATTAAATTATTTTCAATTTTATGTGTTTATATGTCTGTGCCCACCTTCCTTTCCCAGAATGTAGTGAGTGCCCAATAGAGATAAAAGGTTGAGAACCCCTGTTCTAGCTGTTTTTGTCTAGGAGTTAGGACATGAGACAGACAGACTGAATGCATTAGAAATATCAGTCGTCACAATTTTATTAATTAGAAGAAGTTAAAATGAGATTTTTTTATATTTACCATGGACAAAAGGAAGAACGTGTTTAGTGACATTTTATAAAAAGATTATCCTTTAAAATGAAAAGCAAGTATGATGAGAAAGTTTGCTGCTCTGTGTGTGGGAATGCATGTATTGATATGGAGGACAATCAGATATTAATGATCATTTAAAATCAAAGAAATAAAGAAAATTGGTGCAGTTTCAAAGCTCCAATCAAAGACTCACAAGCTTCATTGTTACTGAGAAACCTGATACAGAAATATTAGAACTTGCTTATAAACTATGTGAAAAAACAATTATAATTTGCAGAATGTAGGAATCTCAGCTAATGCTTTATATAAACAATAAAATTTCACGTGATATAGAATTGAAAGCTTTCGTGAGATCACAAAATGTAACTGTTGTGAATTCCTTATCTTCAGAAGAAGATATAATGTTGATTAAAAGAGATTCAACTGCAGAAGTAGTAGACATTCCTGATCGAAAGCCATACTGCATAGGGCTTAGGTAAGGTAGCTTAGTGTACATTATAATGTCACTCGATGCCATATAGTGACTTTTAGAGACATATGGCTTATGTAGTATTATTTGTGATATCAGATTCTACAATTGGATTGATTTTAATCAAATTCTCTGGAGCCATTTTTGACTAAATCAAATTTTTCTAAAAATCGCCAAGAATAAACTACCCTTTATTTTTGTGCAATATCATTTTTATGAAAGAAGACTCTGCATAAATACGAGATATCATTTGATTTTATATATGCGTTTGGATCCAAGAACCAAAAACAGACCGACAGACAGACGACATGTCAAAAACCACTTTTATGGACTTAGGGATACCTAAAATGTGTTCATATTTCCATCAAAATCTCGAGGTAGAATTTTTTCATGATTACAATACTTTCTCAATACACTACGTACATGGAAAAGTAAATAATATACTACATATATGAGAATGAGGATGTACCCATGGGTGGGTCTGGACCTCCCCCCAGTGTACAGACATTTGTGGAATCTGTGATAACCACACTACAAACTTGCTACATTTCCTCTTGCTATGCTGCCACTTGCTGTATTTAGTGATGAGAACTAAAAATGTTATAGAAGTTTATATTATTTGAATAGGACTTTTATTTTATCAATAGCTGATACACCTTCCCCCCCTAATTAAATTTCTGGGTACATGCATGTATGAGAAAATAAAAATCGGTGAGGCCAATTTAAGGAAGCCGTATAGATGGGAATATGTGTATTTTGGCTACCAAGTAGACCTATTCAGAGTCTGGGTTCTTCTCGGAAACTATTTTGAGGACCTCGTTTATCTTGGTGATTACATCTGACAGCAGGGTTATCATCAAATTGCTTGTTGGCAGAGCAACCTTTGCACCATCATCTTCTCTCTCCTCCTTAGCGCACTGTTATTATAGCTACTCTAGTTCATCATTGGTAAAGGTCTCTGCATGAGAACGCAGCAGCTGCTCGACATTGTTGATGTTGATTTGGTCTAGCGCACTTAGGTTGGCCAGTTTTAGTATTTCACTTGTTATGGCAGGCTCAGCATCCTCAAACCCTAGAAATCCGCAACATATCCCTGACCACACCTTGCACCATTTATGCAGGTGCTACTGACTCCTTCCTTCCTTGCCTGAAAAATGTAAGATGAAACTTGTTTATTTCGGATGCTAAAATTAAAGAAAAACCTCTTACATTCAGGTGAATACGATATGTGATGGCGTTTTATTCCTGTTTTATTTTAGAAAAAAGTTTTCCACTTACAAAATATTTAATAATTTTCAATGGTGTTTTATTCCTGTTTTATTTTAGAAAAAAGTTATTCACTTACAAAGTAGTATTTAATAATTTTCAATGCAATATTTCACAAAAATATTTACCTATAGGAATTCTTTTAAAAAAACGTCTCTCAAACTTTCTACCTGTAGCCATGATTTTGCACTAGAAAAAATACATTGCACCAAGATAGCCCTGTAATCACACGTAATACAATACAATTTATCTGATTGATTAAAATATGTTATCTTGTTATAATTTTGGCTCTAATATGTGTGTTGCAAATTTTACTGAGTAGGTACTATTAAATAAAAAAATTGTTTTTGAACCGTTCCACAGCTAGAATGTGATATTCTTCACACTATCCATATGGCCGGTCCGCCGTTATAGTAGAACAACCTGGCAAAACAAATAATTTGTGCTTTGCCCTAGGATTTAGACCGAAAAATTGCTGAATGATGCAAAAAGCATGGCAAATCGATTTTTAAAGATAATTATTCTATGGTTTGTATCATAGAAACAAGATTAATTATTAATGGTTTTGAAGCAAAATGTACTCTTTATAATAAGATAGTCTTTTAAAATGTTTTTCTGCTTTTCATAATTTTTCCTTTATTAATTTTCGTTTTTGAAAAATCACACTTGATATACATTTATTATTATTATTAGCTACGGTTGTAAAAATCCTTTGAACATCTATGGTGATTAACTGTTCTTAGTTCATATATTAGCTCAATTTTTCCAAAGAAAACCACTAGTTATTCACTAGTATATCTTTAAAAACAAAATGTTTGGGGTAAACCCCGTACAACTACCAGCGTAAGTTTTATTTGCGCTACCAAGCAAGCGGGAAAATTATAAGAGAAATTATTTAAAGTAATATTATTCATTTATGAGTTTATTTTTAATTAATACAACAAACATTATAAATTCTTCTGCAGTTCCCGCCGCTTTCAGATGAGATTGGATTAAATGACGCAAACAAATATTTTGAATACTTTAAATGAAATTATAGTTTTTCAAATGAGAATGTCCTGATATTATCTTGTACATTAAATTAACTTATATATTCACAGTTTTTAAAATTACCACTAATTTACTTTTCTGCTGTTTTTTATTAGCGACATGGCAACATTGGTACATTTAGCGAATGCTAGTTTTAGGTTTTCGGCTTAATGGTTAAATCGGTAGTTGCTGCAAGGTTCGTGAGTTAGGTAATTGTAGTTTAATTTGGTTACTTCATTAGAAGCATCGTAGAACTACATATATATCAGAAATGGTTGGACTGATGAGGAAGCTGGTACGGCATGTAACTGAGGCATTAATTGTGTTTTTGTTAATAGTCTTTTTACCTGGGTTACCGCCTCCGCTGGAATTTTCTGAGTTCAGGTGCTAATTGCTGAAACTATCGGTTATTTTAAAAATACGTTAAAGTCGTTGTTTTACAATGGATTGTGTAATATAATTTTCAGATTTAAGTCTCCAATGCCCTTAGAAGGTCCGCTTGCTCCTAATAGGATTCTTGATAAAGGAGAGCATATGTTTGAGGGAAAAATTAAAGGTCCAGAATCTTTAGCCGTTTTTAATGGAGAAATTTACTCGGGAATACATGGAGGGGAAATTGTTAAATTTGTTAATGACAGGATTGTTCCTGTAGTGAAAATAGGAAAACCCTGTGGTAAGTGCAAAATTACTTTTATTTTTAATGTATTCACGTTGAAATAGGGTTGCCAGGTGTCCGGTTTTGAACCGGACTATCCAGAATTTGTGCAGTCTGTCCGGGAAACAATTGGAAAGAATACCGAACAAAAACGTATATTTTCTCGAGCAATTCGCACCTTCGACGCCTGTGTCCGGTATTTTTGGAGAAGCCACCTGACAACCCTACGTTTAAATCAATTAAGTCATAATTATCAGAGAAAAAAGTGGTATACGAAGATTGTTTTGGAAATTATATTGGTACAAAATATCTCCGTAGTTCAGAATATGCAAATTAATATCATCGGAGACGACCAGGCCACAGAATGATTAATAGATAATTTTGGAGATTACTATGAAATTTAAATGTGAAAATTATGGAGGAATTATTTCCGCATTCAACAAAATAGCCAGAATAAACATGGAATGGACAATGTTAGAAATTTTTTTTCTATGATCCTTTTGTGCCCTAAAATTACTCACAAACACCTTAAACCTTTTTCCTGGTATTCTTATTGTTTTTAGAAAACTTCTATTATTTATATTTTTGGAAATTGTTAAATAAAGGATTTGGCTTCAATTATTGAGCAGCAGTAAATATAGGTAATTTTATTTGAATTTTTTAAACAGTTTATTATTGAAAGTTTAAATAATATTATTTAAGAAATTAGTGTGCGATTATAAATACTTGCCTCCATGGCAGTTTTTATTCATTTAATTGATCAGTTAATGAGTTAACACTTGAAATATTAACCAATATACAGCATGTTGTTTTTAATTAAAATTTAAAGAATGCCATACTGCTCATTTTTCCACCTAAACGTCTCAATTTTATGGAGCATTTAGAATGTGTTATATTCTTCAGATGTTTTGGGTCCTCATTCCCTCCGTTTATGTGAAGTCTAATATCTCCGCTTTTCTGAAGAAATTTGTTTGATAATATTTTAACAGAAAAGGATTGGAGAAATGGTTCCTGTTCTATCCATATCATGTATTTATATATTATTTCATGTATTTATGTACAATATATGGTACAAGAAAGTATAATACCCGCACATTTAACATAGAAGTGGAAGTCGTATATATTTACATTCTTTATGCTAGAAAATCACTAATTTCAACGTTTACAAGTGATTCAGTCCAGCATAGCATGATTCCTAAGATACCGAGAGTTTCATCTTCTTTCAAATGAAATTATTTAGTTGTTGTATTGAACCATGATTTTGTTATGTTTATTGCAATAATATTCTTGAAGATCCCTTCAGTTTCACCCTTCACCCGTGTTTGCATTTGTATTGAAATGCTCTGTGCCCAGTACCCACTGAAACCATTTATTTTTTGTAAAAATTGTTATCTTAGGTGTCTAATTTTTGGCTAAATGTCACTGAAAAATAATTTAGGTCTTCTTGATGCATGAGCATTAGCTTTTGATTTTATAATTTAATTCATTTAAGCCTTTGACTTTCCAGTGTTTGAATTTTCTGCTTCCTGAAAATTTATTTATAAACTGCTTACTAATATAGAATTGATTTGATATTTTGCTCCATCATCTTATCTTTGCAGTCTAAATATTCATGGGTATCAAAATTCTATTATTCAGAGAATATTATTAACTTCATTACTTATGTTTTAATTAGAGTGACCAGATTTCAGGTCAGCCAAAGCGGGACAAAATCTATTTCAGGTTTGTCAATGCGGGACAAAACCCTTTCAGATAAGCTACTGTGGGTTTAAAAAATATTTGTAAAGGAAAATTTGCTACTGTGTTGACAAAGAGTATAAAAGTATTATTTTTCAGGTAAGAGTTATAAATATACGCTTTGTTTATTTATCGCACACTACTGCACTGCAAGTGAAAGAAATTAAGAATGAAACAAATAAAAACTAATGAATTACTTTGGGGAATTGAGCACCAAACTTAACATTCCGATGCACGCACTCGACTAGCGCTCGACTTAATGTCATTTTCAGGCAATGTAACAAAATATGTATATTACATGGTTTAAACATCTATCGAACATAGCAACAAATCCACATTTTACGTTAGCTACATTAATAGATGCGCTTATCATTGGTCATATAGAAATTCTTGAAATTAAAATTTACAAAAGGATTGAGTGTGCGACATTTTCCGGGACACTTGACCATGCTAGACAGGAAGTCGAAATCCAGGACTGTCCCACATAATCCTGGACGTCTGGTCTCTTTAGTTTTAATGTTTTACTTGTTTTTTTATTTATTTTTGTGTTGGCAAATTAAACATTTTCTTAATATGTCCTTTTTAATTGTAAAATTAACTGCATCTCATGCCAAACCATGCAATGGGTTACATTTGTGAGACTCAAACAGTTGGATCTCAAAACCACCCAAGTTGTTGGTTAATTGAAACTGTTAATGAAATGCTTAAAAGGGCTGTAATGGAATTAAAGTATTTTATGATGGAAGGAATAAATATCCTTCAGTTAAGTATATATATGTCTTGTTTTAAAGCTTTAGTTAACAAAGAATTTATTTTCAACATATTTGAATATGTTGTCATAAATAAGGAATTTTAATTTTCAAAATTAAAAGCTGGAAACTTTTATTCGTTTCTTATCTTATCCAATATACAATTTCTTCTCTTAAATGTTTAACATTTCAGATGGCTTTTATGAAGAGGAAAAGTGTGGCCGGCCTTTGGGGTTGAAATTTGATTCCAAAGGCAATCTATTTGTGGCAGATGCTTACTATGGTGTATTCAAGGTTGATGTGAAAAAGAGTGAGTTTATATTGGTCTTTTTTATATATCTTTCTCACTGTTAATTATCTGGTGTGGTAGTTAAGTACCAGTAACATTTGAGTATGGTTTTTCCAAGTCATTCCAGTAATAATATCATCCATGTACAGATGTCACTCGTTATCACAGGCAGACTGGCCATATAACCTTCCGGTGCAATCACTGGGCCGTAAGTCCAAAGGCCGGTCTGCTGAAACTTGTATATTATTTTCTTTTTCAACAAGTCATTCTTATCCATGGGAAAATTTTCTATCCATTATATTACTTGATTCTCAATAAAATTTAATCCACTCTCTTCTATTAGTGTGATGGGCGGAGGTTTGGGCCAGTTTTCCTCACAAATTACCGGGCTGTTTGATACCTCTGTCTGACTCTGCTTGTTATAGTATGCTTCATTTATTGCAATTTCGTTATAGTGCTCTCACTAAGTGCTGAATAATTGACATTGTTTTGAGCATATATTACTTTCTCATAACATTTATTATGCCTAATTAGTATTTGTAGGTAACTTATGATTGAATTAAACATCATTAAACTATCCAATCAACATAAATGTAATATCTTTTATAGTTTTTTGTGCTATTTTGATGGTAGCTAATCTACATTACATTTTTTCTGCGACTGTGAGTCATTGCGACACAGGTGGTACCAACTGTTGCCCACAGTAAAGGTTCCAACACATTGTCGGATTTCCTATACTGTCCATCACGTCCTCCTCTAGTTTGGTTATTTAGGACCAAGCTGACAGAGACTTTTCCCATCACCTTCAGTTTTTTCTCGTGTTTTCTCCGTTCACTGAACAGTTTTTCTGTGGGTGGTAGACCAAAATGACATGCTGCTGCTCAGTTTCCATGCATTTTTGCACATTATATCACTTGAAGCTTATAGCTAATAGTTTAGTCATCTTTTCATTCTTGTAGTTATTGGAATCTCAATACCCATAGTGTTATTTATCCTAGATAGGTATAAAATTTTTATAACATCTTCACAAATTCCATTAATTTGGCATTAATCGTACTATTCATTGGACTCATTAGGAACAAAAACGTATGAATAACATCACAAACACCGAAATTGCATTCATTATGAGCAAACATGTAATAAAGTGCAATGATGAAAATGCATCATCGGTATTCACGTTGCATAAAGTTTTACTGTATACATTAACAGTTTTTTGCTTATTTATTATTGATGTATATATTAAAGTTTTTACGTTGATAAATTGTCAATTATTCCATTTTGGGGATCAGTGGATTTGTGACTGTATTACTGAAGACAGTACCGTAAATACCCGCATATAATGCGCACTTTTTTCAAAATATTTGAGTTAAAAATTAGGATGTGTGTTATCTGAGGGTACATAATCTTCCTATTTTCATTTGACCCCATATTTCCACAATTTTGGCACATTAATTACTGCCCGGATATCCTCATATTTTTATTGGTGATTTTTACGAAAAGTAAAATAGATAATAGTAAAAATTTATTAATTAATTCTCTAAACATACATTAATTAGATATGAAAAGAATGAATTCAGTATTTATTCATTTTAAAAGCCAAGAAATTCTTCGTCACTGGACCATTTCTCTTCGATGTTGTTATCGGAATCGTCATCTTCGGTATCTTTTGTATCCTCCGTTGCCGTGGGGCTGTCATCGTCATCCTCCCACACCATATCATCTTCACTACCATCTAAACTATTACTGATGCAACATTTCTTAAAACCTTTTATAATAACATCCGTGGACAATTCATTCCACGTATTCTTGCATTTCACTGTATATGATTTGCTACATTGTAACTCACCTTTCCTTTTGTTAGCACAATGATGAGCTATTTTATGCATGATGTCACCCTGCACCAGCGCCCGGCCTGGTGGTGAGGTACTGGTACTACTTACAATTAGACACAATGGCAGCAGTCTTTGAGTATGCTGGAAATTGATGCTTCTTGTTGAACTACCATCAATTTATCGTTCCCTACTTTTCTCTCAGCATTCATACGTGATTTATTCATGATTCTTAGAGTCTGTAGTTAATTATGGTTATTTGCTATCATTTTTACTTGCTCCAGAGTGTTCCAATATGGGTAAAACTGAAGGTTGGGCAAACCCGTCCACCTCAGGCATGACAAAAATGTATGTAAAAAACTTCGACATAGGATTATCATCATTCCTTCATTTTATTAGCTCAAACAATATCATATGCCATACTATGAAATTAATATAATTTGATTTATTGTGTATGTCCTAATATCACTTGTAAGTAAACATAGAGTATGTAATGATTGAGTTTGCTGACGTTCTTTTGGAATGTTATTCGAAAATTTCACTTCGCACTTTCATTGTTACCAATACAATACCAATAATTTTATCATTGCTTTAGACCACGTTACACCATCTACTTTATTCTGGAACGGTAACGCTAAAAAAATCTGTTCGTGTTATACGCAGGTATATAGAAAAATCATAGATTACGAGGCTGAAAACCTCCCTGTGCGTTATACGAGGGTGCGCATTATACCCGGGTATTTACGGTAATAATTTTACCTTGAGTCTATAAGATGGACTGATTTTGGGAGTCATTTTTCTGGAAAAAAGTGCATCTTATAGCTCGAAAAATGTGCTACTTATTCTGGCAAAAGTAGCTCATAATAAACTACCTATTAATGACAACTGTTTAAGTAACAATAATAAACAAAACTCATTTATAAGTTACAGATTTTCTATTATAAAAATATAATGCCATTTTGTTCGCCAAAATATCCATCGTGCTCTTGAAGATGTAGCAATGGCAGATAAACAGCACATTTAAACCCAATAAAATCAAAAGTGTGTAAATAGACAAATTAAATTTTAAAAACTTTCTTCTCATCTTTAATCTTCATTTCTGCTAGTTTGCTCTCCTAATGAAGTCACATCGTCTTCACTTCACTGTAGGTGCCATATCAAGCTATTATTCATGTGATTTAATGTTTGCTGAGCATATAGATGTTTAAAAAAAAAATATTTAACAAAGCTAAGAAATACTTGCTGTGAATGTAAACTTTATTTTTGCATTCAGGTGTGCCTTGTTTAGCTCAATTGACATCTAAGGATATAGATTTTTACTTATTGAAAAAATTTAAACAAAGTTTCTAAAAGATTACTGTCCGTTTTTAGGGTCCAAAATTTTTTCATACTTCACTTCTCAGTTATTTTTTACACAAGGGCAGATTTGTTGTTATTTATTTGCTTTACATTTTGTTACCTTTTACAATGGTTTAACATTGGTTTTCTACAATTCTAGAATCATTTGCAGTGATGTGAACATTGGAAATTTTATACTTGTTCATTTTGCTGTTGGGATGTGTAGGGTTAAGTTTCCTTTGGGCATGTTTTTGCTTTGGGTTGGGTTAGGTTCATGACTGAATGTTAACTTTCGTAACCGGTATTCATTTGATATTCTGATGTTATTTTGCTGTTGATACTTATGTTACATTTCCTTGCCACAGGAACATAATAACAGACCTGTTCTGTTTTTGTTAGCGCTTTAAAAAATTGCATTTTCATTTTGTCTGTCTGTGCGCAAAATTTTGAAGTATCGAGAAGAGCCGGGAAGCTATGATTTCCAGATTAGTTTCAGAAGGTAACAGACATGAGCTCTCTTGGTTTTGGCCTCTATTCTTAGATCCATTTTCCTTTTTGCAGGATTTCAAGAAAACCCTTATCTATACTATGTTGCAAAGCAAATGTTATTAGAAAATTAATTTTCATTTTCTGTCATGAAGAATTATTTTTTAACCTTTATGTTCATAATGAATAATCATTTTAAAATAAATATCATCATTTTTGTTTTCTTGGTCTTACAACAGTATATAGAATGCCATATCATTATATAAGCTGCAAGATAAAAATAGTAAAATTTCTGACCAGTAATAATCAGTTGGGTTAAATACTGTGTTATAAACGGTTTGTTTAGTGCAAAGACCTCTAGAAACATACCTCCTTGCGCTAAGCGATGCACACCTGTATGTAACTATTAAAAGATTTTAAAAAACTTTTTTAATTATTCAAGGAGCATACACCCAGCTAGTGTCTGTGGATGAACCTATAAATGGAAAAAAGCCCAAGTTTCCAAATAGTGTTGATGTGGCAAGTGATGGCACAGTGTATTGGTCAGAATCCTCAACTAATATTGATCTGCAGAATGGTGCATTTTCTTTGCTTGGGGATAAAAGTGGAAGGTTGGTTGTTACAGTGCTTCTTTGTATTACATTATACTAAACCCATCATTTGATTTACATTAAAAAAAATCAATTTATATCTTTACAGGCTTATAAAGTACAATCCTGTCACTAAAACCAACGAAGTTCTTATGGATGGGATACGTTTTGCCAATGGGGTATGTTTATCTGAAAAGGAAAATTATGTTTTGGTGTCGGAAACCTTGGGCTACAGAGTTCTAAGGTAATTTCATTTAATATGACTATTCTATTAGATAAATATTTCTTATGGGTTAAACAGAAGAACAGACTTCGATTTGTTTATCTGAATAAAGAGGAATAGCTTCTTGATTGTCTTTACCTTATGTGCATGAGTTCACATTTATATATGAAGTGCATTTTGTCAGTGATTCAGAAAAGAACGATGACACTTCACATCTATCATATGCAAAGGTCATGGGTCATCCCACCATGACAATTTACCATTATATTTTGTCCCCGAATGGTTATTGGACAACACTAATCCATGGTCTGTTAACTACGTTATTGAAATTTCATTAAAATTATTTATAGATTTTTTTGTTGCAAATATTGTCTAAAACATTAAAATAAAAAAACTACAAGTATCTAATATAAGCAATTGTTGGAAAACCTAATTTGAAAAGAAAATTTTGTTAGAAAATATTATCCTTGTGCAATTTTACCATACTACCATCACTTGGCTGTAAAAGGAACTGGTATAACCTTAAATGTGGGACCATCATAAATAGTTTGTGTTCCACACCAGGAGGCGCTAGCATTTTGACATGCAATTTCTAAAAGGTATACCCATGCACATTCTCGATTTCCATTGCATTGCATTAATGTCATAAATAAAAAAGTATAAATATCTAATGGCAGCATTTGTCACAAAATGTAATTTGAACAGAATATTTTGATAGAAAATATTTGTCGTAAATTTTTCTATTACTGCCATCTCTTGGCCATACATGAAACTGGCACACACATAATGTGGGACTGATATAGTTGAAAAGTTCTCCACCAGGAGGCTCTAGTATTTGGGAATATATTTCCAAAAATAAACCCACCCATATCCATGATTTCCCGTATAGTACACAAGTACCGTTTATACTTTCATTTGTTGTTAATTTCATCACCCAACCAATTGGTGAATATTAACTTGGGTGGGTGGCAGATAACCGACAAGAACCTAAAAATGTAATCAGAATTACAATGAATAATTTCAATCATTTGCAGAAACGAAAATTTTCTTTGCCTTATATTTTTCATTTTTCATCAGATTTTGGATATTATTCATAATAAAACAAAAACAATATATAGTGTGGAAAAGTACAATTTTTGTTTTATTATGAATAATATTAATCACTTCCACGAAGTCACGCCTGATAAGGTTATTTATATTTTTAATTTAGGATAGTTTGACATTCTGGAATTATTGGATTGGATCTATAATAGCTCCTACTATTGCTTACTTTACAGATATTTCTTGAAGGGATCCAAAGCTGGAAAATCAGATGTATTTATAGATGGTCTCCCTGGGACCCCCGACAACATTAAACCCAATGGAGAGGGTGGTTACTTCATCAGCCTCATGACCCATAGAGACAAAGGAATCTTTGACTTTATTGAATTTTTGGGAAAGTTCCCCATTTTACAGAAGTTTCTTGCCCGCATGCTCATGATCATAGAATTACCGTTTGCTATGGTGGAATCTGTCATCCCTAACATCTACACTAAGAAAGTTGTACACTGGGTAAGAATGTTTGGAAAGGTTTTCAAAAAGTTGTGTATTACTCCATATTTTTAAGATTATATTTGCTGATGGTTATGTTGTATAAAATTGCAGTGGTCTCCAAGTTTAGGGTCACTTGATTGAGTAATCCATCAAGTGGATATATAAAGTTAACCTTTCAACTTCTTGCAGTACCACAGGTGATAGTGATATTCTATGCTCTTGCATAAACTGGCTCTCTCCAAACTTGGTCCATTGATCTTTTGGTAATGGTAGGATCTTTCTTTTGAAGTACTTTACTAACAGGTAACCTATGGGTTGTAAAGAATAATTTTTAATACTCATGATGTTGAAATGTTCAAGGCTCAGCTATGTCAACCTAACTCAATATGAAAGGAAGATTTTTTTCTTTGAAGTGGAAACAAAGGCATTACAGTATTTATCCACTTTGAAAGAGATTAGGAAATGAAAAGGGGAGGAAGGGGAAGCTAGAATATTTCTCAGTGGCATATACCATTACTCTTAGTTTTGGTCCCTATTATATAATGAAAAAATATTTTTCTGAAATAATCATTATGTGACACAATTTATCTTTGCTTTTCTTTTTGAAATAACCTTTATTTGAATATTTTCTGATTGTTAATTAGGATAATATGATTGTTTTTATGAATATATGTAGCGATATTTCAATAACTCACTGTGTACAAATTTGGCATTTAAAGTTGACCTAAATTAGAGGTATCTCTTGAAATAGGATGGGGTATGTTCGTAGGATGTTGAGCATATAGGAAACTCTTTGTGGGTTTATGTTTCTCAGATGTAAAAGAGGAAGGGCTGGATTTGTGGTACCATACACTATTTATATGGAGCAAAAATTGCAAAAAATATAAAAACTCGTAACTTTTCACTTTTTATTGGGTTTTTATGAAATTTTTGATGATTTATGCAAAACATTATACTTTACAACTAAATATAACTTTTACACTAGTTTGAAATAAGTAGAGACTCCTTGCTGGAGAGAAGCGATTTGCACACCGATCTGTTAACCTATCCAGCGCGTGCCTGTACTTTCATATAATAAACAATATCTTGAAAACTAAAAGTTATTTGCATACAATCTTCTTCAAAGATATATTTAAACTATTCCGAAAATTTCATTCAATGCATGTATCCACTAAATGAATTAGGGAAAAGTAAACATTTTCATGTCTTGACTGAAATTTTTAGATGTTACGATTGTTTTATTTTTTGATAAGGCAGTTCATAATTTTTATTTATTCTTGAGTTACTTTTTTGTTATTCAGAATCATTACAGAAGTCGCGTAAGAAAGTAAAAAAAGAACACCTTATGGTCAGGTCGTGTCCGTCCGTCTGTCCATCTGTCCGCATGTTTCATCTCAGAAACTACTGGGTGGATTTTGATGAAATTTGATATTTAGGACATAGGGGCAAAGAAACTAACAAGGAGAGGCTACGACCTTTGGGTCATGGATTTTGATGATAGTGTGCCAGGCTGCTACGGCATGGGTCTGGGTTTGATCCCAAATATATTTTTTTAAAATTATCCAAGCATTATTTGAAAAGTAATATTCTCCAGTAAAAATACGCTGTATAATTTTTATTTGAAGTTAATGAAAGCAGAAACATAATAATGAGGATTTTAATATTGGAGTCAATGAAACAATGGATCGTAGCATGAAAAATCCTGTCATGCAAGAATGATCATCTATAATTATATGTTATTATTAACTTTATTGTTATATTATCTTATTGTTATATACAGATGGCAAGATGACCGCAAATGCTGGCACACGTGTTTTCCACTTCTTGATTTTTGTTTGTTTACTGGTGGTAGTTGTCCCGTGTGTGATTTTTCGGTTATGTTTGCTTCGTGAAACCAGTGTCCCTTACCACTTGTTCAATAGTGAGTGTAGTACTGACATAATCTGCAGTTTTCGTGAGTTTTCCTGGAATTGCTTCTTCACCTGTGGTCTCTCGGTTAACCACTTCGCTCCCCGTGCATGCCTGCCGCATTGCCCGGGGACTCCGGTCGATCTCCCCCGGCCTGGAAGCTACTTGATCTCCTCATCCTACTCTCAGACGACTTAAACCCCGATCCTGCACCAGAGTGCATTATGTTCTACCAGAACGTGAGAAGCATTCAAAATAAACTTCCAGTGGTTACCTCTCATTTTGCCAAACATGCTGCATTCGATGTGATTGCGCTCTCCGAAACATGGCTTAATCAAAATGTCTCAGACAATGAATTTGAATTTGCCACCAGCCACCAAATATTTTGTTTGACTGGCTTTCGTGGCCGTTACTTCCGCCTTCCCTGCTAAGCGTCGAATGGACTTTGAGTCTGACTGTGAGATTCTATGGACCGAAATCCTTGCACAGCCCAACAGCAATGGTAAATCCCACAACTCTGTTAAACTTTTCGTCAGGAGTGTCACTTTGTTGTTGACAAAAAGTTTATAACAAAAAAGTCTTCAAATGACCTTGTAGAACTAGTCAAATAGCACATGTTTTGTTCAGTACATTTTTATCGAAGGATTTCAAGAAAATCAAACTTGAAAGTCATAAGTCACTTCGGACTTAGAAAAATTTATCCCGTGTTTTTTAATTGTTGTCAATGAAAACCACCTTCAGAAAAATTTATCCTGTGTTTAATTGTTGTCAATTAAAATAATATCTGGTGTAAATAACAAATTAATTTAATTTTCTTTTGTGTGCATGCAACATGTGGTAAATGAAGGGAAATGGATTATCTACAACGAAGAAATGAATGTAAATATGTCTATTTTCTTTACCTATACACAGCGTTTGTAAGTGAAAAGAAATAGGTGATTTATGATGAAAGAAGGAAAGTGAATATAAAGTTTATATTACTACTATTTGAGTGAGGTATATTTTAAGTAATTGTCGATTGTTTTATTAATTACAACTGATTAGGAAATTTGTCAGTGAATCAAAAATTCTATATTTCCTTGGCATCACTACTGGCACTTCAGTTCTTAGACATTATAGTAATCTATTAATATTATCTTTTTTGACGTCATCGCATAAATCATAAAAAATACCTCTGCCTCGCATGTATACATGCATGATGTGTGCATCTTTCCTCTCTTGTTTATTCAATAGAAGCCGAGATATGACGTATTTATATTTGTGAGGAGGGAATCGTATGACTACAAAAAAGTATTCACAAAATTTCAACTCTTTATAAAAACTAAGAAATACAATAAAAATTAATGAATGAAATATAATTATTAAGGTCTAAATTTTCTCTTTTGAAATATACCAAGATTTTTAAGATTGAATAATTTCCAGTACGACAAATAATAAATAAAGCTAGCAATGACACTCGACATACTAACATGTCGTCTGCGGCATGTGAAGTTTTCGCTCGATGTAATGACACGGTCAGCATTGAGGGGTTAATCTAAAGATTTTTTTTATCCTTTAGAGTTTATTGAATTGCTTACAGAATTTATAGTTATGTATATTGTGGTTTAGTAAAGTGATAATTACTTCAAAAATTCATTAACTTGAAAGTTCCCTTTGAAATATTCCCATTAAAAAGTTGTTGATATTCATATCCAAAAAATTTGACTAAACATTTGTTAATATGTAAACTCTAGATAAAAACAGCTATATATACAATTGAATGAAATTTGATTTAGTTTTTGAAAGAAACAATTTTGCACTAATAAGCTAGAAATTTGGTTAAGAAAAGAAAATTTTTTAAATCCAGGAGATGACTCGACCGTGTTCATTGTTACTGTAGTTGTAGTTGCTGATCAAATACTTTTTGAACACATGTTGATGATTAGGTAACCTGTACTTATAACCCTCTTTAACAGTTTGATTTTACTCAGCATTAAAAAACATCAAAATCTTAACAATGGAGTTTAAAATAGTAAATTAAGAAATCCATTAAAAAATTATTATTATTATTATTATACATTAGGTAGAGGAAGTCCCCTTTATACGTTGCCCTGTTATACATTGCCCCATTATACATTTTCCTGCATTTAGCAAGCTGAAGTTTTGGGGAAAAACGTAAAAATTCTCCACACTTAAGTTGTTTAGGTAAAAATTCCCTGCACTTACACTTTCTTTTATCTGCTTAACAGCACACCCATGTGCTGCCAAATCGATAGGGCTAGCTGTCCAATGTGCCACCAGTGGCATTCTTACTTACTTACTTTAGACTTCCCTCAACGAGTGGCCAGATGAGAACAAGGCGAAACTGCTGATGCCTTGTTTTCACATGACATCAGTAGGACTCGGCTATTTAGGACTCGAAGGTTGAGAAGATGAAAGAATAGCTTCTTCATCCACCTCCAAGTGAGGCGACTACCCTCATAGTTATTCGCATTCCTTTCACCTTTATAACATAGCCCATGTGGCTTCTTGATAGTATTACTTTTCATCTCATAAGCGTCCATGTCAGAATCGATAACAATTTTCTCCTCCCTCTCAAAATTACACATTTCACTCTTCAGTGCCATTTGTATAAATAAGAAGGGATGTAAATATAAAGATAAAAATATAAGGAAAAGTTGAGGTAATTAGTAGAATTACCTGAGAAAAATATGAAGATTCTGACCAACGAAAATACTTGTACAGGTTTCCCTCTCTTTATGAGGGTTTGATTTATGCGAATTCGCTATTATGCAGTAAACTTATTGCTGCCGGAATGTCTTTTTATGCATCTTTGATTTGCTGTTATGAGGTTATGCGGCCAGTGCAATACAAATGAAAGAAAGTTCTCCACTACACCACAAGGCAACCATTCAGTCTCTCATTATCTCTTATGCTGTGTACTAAAGTAAAAGAGATGAGACGGAGACTTCGTGTGATACTGTTTTAGCACACTTGAGAAGTTTTGTCTCCTTGCCCGTGGAACTTGTGTTGGGCCAAGACAACCCTCCAGCACTTTAAACCTATACTATTATGTCACCCACAACAGCCACCACTTGTGCTCGTCTGCTTCCTTTTATTGACTAGTATAATTTACAGTGTTAATTGTTTTAAGTTTGTATTTGGCGCATAAGAAGTCATTATGAAATGAAAGAAGAGCATCTTGGAAGGGAGTTAGGATTACTTGTGGAATGTATCCCTATCTTTTACATGTAAATATGGGCTCTGTTTATGCTACTTCACTGTATGCATCTTTTTCCTGGAACACATCCCCCGCATAAGGAGAGGGAAATCTCTAGTCATCTAACACAGTTTGGAGATCAGAAAACAAATGAAGAAAATAATGCTAAAAGCTTTAGGATTTGATCTCCCATCCAATGATAGTGTTATTGATAACCCTTTAGCATTAAGTTGCATAGGTGAAGTTCTTATGGTCCCTAACCCCTCTATTTTACATTATTTGGGGAAAGTTCCCGTTATAAGTGGTTTTGATATGCGTTGTACTTTTGTGGTCCCTGACCCCAATGTGTAACGGGAACCCCTTGTACTCAATGAAAAATGGTCTTTCAAAATTGACTGTTGACACACTAAAAATTAGAAATTCCCTTAATTTGTGCTGACTGCTACTTCTTGAAGTGTTGGGCAAACATTACCTTCAGCTATGCATATAATTCAAGTACAGGCATCCCTTGTTATAATATGCTTCATTTAGTGCAATTTAGTTATAGTGCTCTCACTAAATGCTGAATAATTGACATTGTTTTGGGCATATATTACTTTCTCATAACATTTATTATGCCTAATTAGTATTTGTAGGTAACTTATGATTGAATTAAACATCATTAAACTATCCAATCAACAAAAATGTAATCTCTTTTATAGTTTTTATGATATTTTGATGGTAGGTAATCTACATTAGATTTTGTCGATATCAGGATTAATAGATCTTACTTATTCAATTTTGCTGCGACAAGTCATCTTGTTTATTTTCTTATCCTTATATTTTACAGGTAGTGCTTATAAACTTCTCCATTAAATTTCATTTGGTTATGAATTATTTGACAATAGTATCCTTTCACAAAAGGGATTTTCATTTAGGGTCATTCTAATGGCAGTTCACATCTAAATATATACATATTACATAGTCCTATGAGCAAATGCATTGGGGTGGAAGCACTGAAAGTGGAGCTAATTCAATTGGCAAGTTGACCAATTTTCCCTAATAAGCAAGAAAAAACCCTCGAGAAACCTTGTTTATTCTTTTATCATTGCTGTTTTTACTATTATTTTAAAGTGATTTTTATCGGAAACTGAACTTTCTACCTGCCAAGGTCAATGAACTTGAAGATTAATTTGAAAATTACGTTTTTTTTTTTTCAAAAATGGTTTTATCGATTTTTATGAAATTTTATATTTAGTTTTTTCTTAAATAGTTAAGTTAGCTAATTGAAAAAAAAAAGACTGCCTTGTATGTAACCGGCGCCGCTGGCACCGGATGTCTTTTTACCTATATGATAACGCGCCACTGGCCTTGTTGTCACAATAAAAAGAAATTGAAAATGTTCTTTCTTAGTTTTTTCTTTAGATGGGGCCCCCAAATTCCATTTTGCCTTGGGCCCCATGAAGGTATAATTCGCCTCTGAATTTATGATATAATCATTTATAATTTCAAACTGTGATCGAATAGTCAGCCAAGTTACTACAACATCAGGTTATGCAAAATAGAACACAACGCTACGTGATTTACCTATATGTGAGTGGAATAATTGCGCTCTATACTATGTCTTAAAAACAAGTTCTGTGCCTTATAAGGGTGGATTTTTTACCGTGAGAACATATCTTGTATTATATAATGGAAGCTAATAGGATATTATGGCTCAGTTAACGAAATTTCGATTTATGAAACGTTTTTCAAGAATGTAACCCTTTCATTAATTGGGGTCTCCCTGTACATCGAAACAATATGGGCAACTGCAGAGAGAGGAATATATAATGCAAAAAGATACATGCAGTAGTATTATCTCTTATATTTGGGGTCATTAAATTGAAAATTTAATTATATTTGTTTTTTTTCTAATTTGCCTTCCCAAAAATTGGGGTGCGGGTCTTATTTGGGTGCGGATGGTACTTGGATAAATACATTTACGTGCTAGATGTAATGTTTGCAAGGAATTATAAACAAAGTTGTAATTTTATTCGCCAAACATTTATTTTTGTTTTTTTTTCAATCTCGGAACCTGCTTAGCTACATTTTTCCCATTGACCTAATGATTCTCTGAACAAGTATTCCCACAACATTGTGTCCTTCGAGAATGTATTTCATTGAAAAATGATTGAGTATTGTCTCTTTTGTACCGATTTTTGCATTATCGTGAGTATAATCATTATATTACAATTTTTACTACATGAAAAATTAATCTCTCTATTTGCAGATTGGACACTTTGAATCACTTTCTGGGGCAGTACCAAATGGTGCAAGAGTATTAGAGGTGGACAATATGGGCGTAGTTACTGGAAGCCTTCATTGTTTAGATGGCTCACTCACATCCATCAGTGAGATTGCGTTTCACGATCGCACATATTACCTTGGCTCACCATACAATGAATACCTTGGAAGGGTTAAGACACGAATTCCTATTCACATAAAGAAGGCTGATGCTGGATTACCTGGAGGAGTCAAGGGATCCTAATGTAAATTTAAACTAATATTTCTCAGGTTTTAAATGATAACTAGTAGGTGCCTTGGAGATTTATATATACTATATATTTTAGGTGAATTTTATAGAATTTATTAAGTTTTTTACTGTCATAATTTAATTATTTTAACTGCATTTACTTGGTGCTGGAATTTACTTTTTTACTTGTTATCCTTACTTGGTGAGTTATTTTTACTTGTTTTGAAACTGTGTGATGGATTACGATTAAATGTTAACAGTTAATTGTATGAAAGAAATTCTCTTATGACATCCATCTCAAATAGTTGGGAGTGGTTCTTTATTAAATTGCAGCTCATTGGTGCAAGGAAATATTTACGATGAAGCATTTCAAATAAAATATTACTTGTATTAATTCATATTGTTTGGTTAACTTTAGAGGGAGTTGTGATTTAGCCAAGTTCACCAGCGAATGAATGATAAAGAATTTGCGACGGAACTAATTGGGATCAAATGATGAATAATACTTTACCTATGTCTAGTGGCACACCAGAAATGTTCTGGGCCTCCCTGACATGGATCCATATTCCCTGATATTGGATCCCCATTGGTTGTGCGCCACCCATGATGCAAGGGATTGTTTGGTGCCTGGCATGCCACTGCCTATGGTATTATTTGAAGCATGCACATTCCACTTTCTGCTAATATGGTATAAAATTTCTACAACAATAATTTAAAGGGTGAAATGAAATTCTTTTCATAGGAAATTTACACAGTTATAATGAGTAACTGCGTGGGTTGCTCTGTTATCCTATATTTTTATATTTACTGTAATATTTTTGATTTTTATACGTCTTTCTGTCTTTACCTTGAACACATGTTTAGTTCTTTGACAAGTGTTAGGAGGCTGTATTGCAACAACTTTTGTTACTTTAAGGATCTTTTGAAATATGTTTTTAATTTTGTCAAATAGTACCAATCTATATACTGTTTGGCTAGGGTATATTGGAACTTCTGTGATTGAGATATTATTTTATCTAGTGAAATCGGTTAACAATAATAAAGACTATTTTAAGATTTTCCGTACAAAAAATAAAATAATTATAGGTTTAAAGATGATCACAAAAGACTTTTTTAGGTTTCTGGATATTTCAGATATTTTTATGAATGGTCTTATTTCCATGACCTAGAGCAGGGGTGGCTAAACTATGGCTTGCAAGCTACATCCGGACTGCTGAGTTTTACAATTAAAATTGCAACAAAATAAAAATAGGAAATTGTTGAAATAATACATTTCATTTTTACCTCTCTATTCACATACTAGGTAAATAAATTTGAAAAAATAGGATAAAATGGACCTCCCAACTTAAATTATTCTTTACTGTGTTTTCAACTGTGAAAAGGGCTTAAGTGGTCTATGGGACCTACAATTACTGCAGAAGTTGGTTATGTGGCTCTCAAGCTGAACATTTTGAGCACCAATAGCCTAGAGAATTCTTGGTGAATTTTTTTTTAATTTTCTAATATCTGGGTCTTTTGAGACAATCTTTAATGTTAACAAAACTATTGAATCTTTGATTGTCAAATCTTTCCATTAGGTGTTATTCCTAGTTTTTATGGAAAACGTACAGAATAAAATATGATTTAATTTGAGACACTGCATTATACTTTTTCTTCAATATGAGCATTTTAGCATAATGTCTCTTTACTATGTGACATCATAAAAAATGTTGACTTTGTATATAGACGCTTGCCCACAGTGGCTCATTATCCTCACAGCCTTTCAGACTGCATTATTACTCATTTATCTCTTCTAAAAAGGAAATCCTTCTCCAGTGTCAGATTTTATGGTAGAACCTTAAATAATGCAACAGTTATTTCCTTTGAAATTGGAACGTTAATTGAAATTGTGGTAGTTGAACATTGCACGACAAACATCAATTCATTGCATGACATTCATCGGGAGACAAATTGGAAAGTGAGAAATCATGGTGTACAGGAGGTGGGGGACACTTCTCCACCACAAAATGTTTCTTTATATTTGGATAATACCGAAATTAATTGTTATTCTCTTTGCGAATTTTGCAAGGCAAAACACATTGGATGGTATATGGTAGAGGATGATTCCCAACCCAACAAATGTATACCAGTTATAGTTTCTTGCCTTCCAGTTTTTCTCGTGATGAATTGACGAGCGATGTATTGACACACGACAAGTTTGTAGTGTGACGAATTGATGCGCGATGAATTTACTGTGATGTATTGACGATATACCATTTCATACTCGAAGAAGAGTACCCTCGATTTTTGCAAGCTGAAATTGGGAAAAAAAACTTGTTTTGCATTTGGGTAAATACGGTAAATGACTCAGAGGTGGCATATCTCCATATTACTTTGATTTACTTTTTCATTCGTTTATAGTAGTGGCTCCTAAATGATTTAGTCATGACACCTTATCATAGATAGACAGAATGTTGTGCCATCCTCAACTATAAATAAGGTTCATATGTACAAGTGTTGACATTTGGATGGGTTCATTTGTTGATTCTGATTCATTAGAGGAAAGATAATTATCCCAATGACCTATCAACATTTCCAAACTGTCAATTCCTTTGTTTAATTTTTTTGCTTTATCCTAAGATACAGATATTTATGAAATTGGTAACTGTACATCCTTTCAAATGTGAGAGTATTTATCATGGGTCTAGGGCAGGGGTCCTCAACCTTTTTCACAAGAAGAGACATTTTTAAAATTATGTATAACATGCACAATAAGAAGTAATTGGAAGTAATGGGGAGATGATGGGAGTGATTTTTCAACGCCCCCTTAACTTTGTCATAATTTACTTTTTGCGATTATCTCTGTAAAACAAACATTTCTCCTAATAATACATGTTATTTTCCTGCAGTTTTGTTTGGAGTGATTTTAGGTGTTTTAACAGGGAGAGTTGCTGTTGGGAGCCACATGAAAGTCCTTAAAGAGCCGCATTTAGAGTGCTGACCTCTGGTCAAGGAATACCTCTTATTAAGCTGGAAAGCTTTGCATAATTTTATATATTATTATGAAACGAAGAAAAAATTTTTAATCAATTTTAAGAGGTGGTACAAACCTTTGATATATATACCTAATAAATTTCATGCAATAAATAAAAATGGAATATGCTTAAGACTACCGTATTTATTTCAGTTCAAATAAGTACAAAAG
This sequence comes from Tanypteryx hageni, assembly GCA_028673005.1. Taxonomy (NCBI): domain Eukaryota; kingdom Metazoa; phylum Arthropoda; class Insecta; order Odonata; family Petaluridae; genus Tanypteryx; species Tanypteryx hageni. Next base: position 75,112,820 of record CM054114.1, read on the forward strand.
AACCAATAACATCATCTTGTTTGAACCTTGATAGGAGGGACTGACTTCACATCACATTAAACTGTGTAAGTAAAATATTAGTGAGCACAGTTGAAAAGTTGGCACCTCTATATGTGAACCATGTTTTGACAAAAATACATTAATGTAATGGATATTAATTAAGGTTCTCCTTTACACTTAAATATTTATTACCCAGCATAAATAAAACTGAGTTAGACACCAAATTTTGTGTGAGATAGGTAGCCTATATGAATACTTGAATCCTGAATGGGGTAATATTTGTAGCACATAACTCCACATTGCACATAAGTCTACTGAAATGGTTATTTTTGTGAGAAAACTGTATTTACTTTGGAGTAAAAATTTAATGTCACCTTTTGTGAAAAATATATGTATTTCTTTGACATAGGAGTGAGTAATTGCCACCTGGTTGATTACTTAAAAAGATAGATTTCTGCAGGAATAATTTTAGTATAATTGGCTTTTTCAATTCCATAACTCTAAATTAATGCTACTGTTTTCTTGAAGGGGAAACTTGAGATTTGTGACATTCAATTGTCTTGGAAAGTTCAAAATGAATTATTGAGCTCATCTTAAATCGGCTAAACCTTTAATCACATTATGGTTAGCTGTTTTAGAATTTCAACTACGAAGTAGCCCCTGCATGCACTTTTTGATTGTCTTTATTTACACATCCATCTAGAACCTTGTAGCTATATGTATTTTGATGAAATTTGGTATGTAGTTAATGCAGGACTTGGTTATAATGACATTCAAGGAACTGGCAAATTAATGTCATTATAACTGAGGGCTCTAATATGGGAACATATTGTTCTACAGTTTCTGAATTCAGTTATTTATAATATGATCTTAAGTTTCAATATTTAATGCAGTACATATTAAGTAAAAAGTAGTTATATATTAAACATATTTTTAATGCTTGGTAAAATAATCTGATTTTTTCTGTTGTATGTGCCAACTTAAAAATTTTTGAGGTCAGCCTCAATGTGGTGACTACTCTTTTCATTAGTCTCTTTCTAGTCATAAAACCATGGTATCACTTTGATTTCTTGCAAAAAGTGGCATCTGGTTCGTCTAGATATTCTTCCATTTCTTCGTCTTCTTTATCACTGCACTTTTGCTACTGCCCTACCATGACCTCCCTCTTGTTGTCTAAGTTTGTTTGAGCTTCTCTTTTTAATCACATCAATTTTTGGATATGAATTTATGTCTTCAAAACTTATAGTAGAAATTATCAAGTTTTCTATGTTCCTCTTGGCCATCCATTTGGTCATTCTTTTTTCATTATTGATGTCTCCTGACTTTATTTTAGAAAGACTAGCATGGCTAAAAAAAAATCTTAATCGGTTGCGGTGTCACTCATCTCCATGCTTTGTCTAATGTTTTGGTGGTATCCAATACTGAAATTTTATGATCTTTATTCTCATTGTATTCAGTCATTTGAAGGAGAATTAATTTTTGAAAATGACACTTTGGCTTGTTATTATTTCTTGGTCCATTGGCTGAAGAACACTTGTTGTGTTCGAAGGTAGAAAAACAAACTCAATGTTGCTTAACTTTGATCTAAGTTTAGGATGAGCTCGACAATTATCACAATCCCAACTTGCTATAATTTATTCAAAAAGTTGGTCATAGAATTTTTTTTGTTTGACTGCTATCGAACAGGCTATGCTTTCAAGTTTTGAAACATCTAAAAACATTTGCCAATCACAAACAACTTGCATTTCTCACTACCGTCCATATCGATACAAACAAAAACTGTAATCCTATCTATGGACAATTTTCCACCTTTAAATTTTTTCTTGTTTACTGTTAACTTAAAGAAACCCCCAGTCTCATCTCCATGAAAATGGTTGTCACTACAGCCCTCAAACTTCAAGGATGCCATTTTTTACCCGTCACTAGTTAATGTTAGGGGTAAACCACTAGTTTCACCTCTTACTTTGCTATGGTTAATGTTATGTCCTACTTTAAACCTGTCTATCTAACAGAGCAACTGGAATTCTCAATTCCAAACAAAGTGGCCAACTCTTCAGCTTTTACCGTTAATATAGGCCCACTTATTGGTAGGATTACTTTCCTTTGCTTTATAAACCATTTAATCAATACCTTATCTACATCACACCACATGGGTTGCCGGATTCATTTAGCAATTTGACTGGAACTGTCCACGGCATTCCAAATTTTCTGCCGATTAGACCAAATTGTACAAACCATAGAATTGCTAACTGAACATGTTTAGAACAGATCTAAAAAGCATGGCTACCACAATATATGGAAAAATAATTTTCTGATTTCAAAGTAAATACATTAGTGTACGATTATACTACAGCGAATTTGACGAAAAGCACTTCTGTACCACGAGAAACCCATGTAGAGCCCTACTTGTTTAAATAACCTAAGCTATTTTTATAGAAATTCTGGATTTGAGTAATAAACCAATTCTTATTTATATTTCCATTTTCTTGTAAATTTGCAAGGTCATGCCTAATAGTTTGGTGTAAGAAGGGGCCATGAGGCCTTAACCTTGCCATATTAAGGATAAATAAATAAATATATTCTCCTTTCTATAGGAAGCTCATAATTTCCTACTGCCTTCTTTGACTTCATATCCTTTAGAGCCTTTTCATTCCCATCAGACAACATTTCTGGGACAACACCGTCACAGTCTACATCTCCTTCCCTCTCTATCTCAATAGATTCTGGCATCAATTCTTTTGCAAATGACTCTTCAATGCACTCTTTCTGTATATTCCTAACATCCTTCTGCTCAGATTTGTGACCAGTGTTTTTCTCTTCTTGTTTCCCATTAACTCCTTCACTTTCTCTGCTGCCTTGCCCCTGCAGCTCCTCCATGTCCTCACATTGTCCTTGCTTTTGTAGTTTCCCTCCTAGACATTGTTTAATTCTCAATATATTTTTCTTTCATATTCTCTGTTAACCTGCATCCATGCCCTCTATCTTTTTAATTGCCTGCTCTACATCCCTGTGCTTCCTATTTTTCATTGATGTTTTTTTCTCTCTCGCTATATTTGTACTTCCTTTGATATATGATTTCATAACACTCCCAATTCCCCTCAACAGTTGTTTGCCTACCTGCATTTTATGAAGCTTGCCTCACATCCTCCTGGTAATCTTTTTTCCCTTTAGCGCTTCTCAATCCCATTATGGTACTTGATTCCTTTTCTCTATTTTTTTAAAATTTCAAACGAGATTTAGTGATTATCAAATTGTGATCAGTGTCTGCATCTGCCCTTAGAAAACTAGGCGAGTTCCTTTATCTTTTTCTTAACATGATATAATCAATCTGATACCTCGGTATGTCTCCCTGCAATTTATAAATACCATATTTGTAAGCCGACCTTGATTGTAAGCCGACCCTAGTTTTATCAGTGCTAAACTCAATGTGTAATACAAGTTGTCTATACCCAGATACCTGCACGGCATATATGGGTGAATTTGCATTTATTTAACATCTTCATGGTTTCACGAAAAATCATAGCGGAAAACCAGTACATTTAGTACAATTAGTACATACTGCAAATGATAGGCCCCAGCATGGCCCTTGTAAATCGAGTGTGCCTCAAAAGCAAGTTAAGGACATGGTATCATCGCAGTCATGATACGTTGCTTAGTAACTGTTGTTATGAGACCAATTTCTGAAAAAATAAGAGTCCAGGTTATCTGGGACCATTTAAATTGAAACTTTCGTGGAACAAGGTACAAACAGTATAAATATTGCTTTTTCTTCTCTTCTTGCTTATAAATATTTATTAGTAATAAACATTATTCTCATTAATTATTTTAATAATAAACAATGATTAAAAAAACACTCAATAGTGGTGCCACTGTCCACCTATTGTTTCTGTGGAATTCCACAGAAAAACATGTAATAAAAGAAACAATCTGCATAGTCGTCTGATGACTCTTCTCCATCTTCAATCATCATTTTTTTGTCGCTTTCCTCATTGCATACTGTGTCATCTTCAGTGCCATCCATAGAGTTCGAAATTGAGCATTTTTATAATGCACACACAATAACATTATTTGGTATGTCCTGCCAAACTGCATTTATCCAAGTTGCAACTTGAGATAAACTGGCTCTATTAACACGCCCACTCAGCATTAGCATAGGATTTTCACAGGATAGCCAATCATTACAAAATTTTTTCACTTTGTCTTTAAAAAGGCTTGTTTATGCTAATATCAAGTGGCTGAAGTACAGATGTCATTTCCCCAGGAATAGTTGCCAAATCTGTCCGCATTCTTCACATTTTCATCTGGTGGCCCACAAAGGCATCGAGCACTAAAAGACTTGGAAGGTGTAATAATGCTCCTGGTCGACGCCATACAATTTGTATCCATTCATTTACCATATCTTGTCATCCACCATTTTTCATTAGCCTGCATCACCATATTCCTTGCAAACGTTTTTTTTGGGTAGTTGCGTTTAAAAACAATTTATGGCGTCCATCAGCAGTGCAAGCCAACATTGCTGATGCACGTTGTTTCTCGCAACCTGAAGTAAGTATTTTCACCTCTTTACTACCTTTCTGGTTAACGGTGTAGTTTGCTGGTGTAAACCAGCATTTGGTCATTGTTTCCTATTTGACCAAGAAGGTACTGCTTCTCATGCTACAGATTAATAATGTAATGTTGAAAGGCCATTAATATTTCTTCATAGTAAGCTGCCAATGTCTGTGTAATTGATGTATGCCGGTGAAGAAAATATTCCCATTGTTGCATAAAAAGCTGCACCCAATTTCGGCTAGCTTTGAATTGTAATGGAGTCATCCTTAAATCTCTGGCAACTTCACGAACCTTTGGATTATTTCTATAGTGATGGGTAAACTTTTGCTTCTTAGATCCTGTACATATTGGTCCAGAATTATTTCCAAGTCATCCATGCTTTGGACCACCAAATGTTTTCTTTTTGCTTGAGCATTCTTGTAAATCCTTCTTTTGCCCCCTCCATCGTCTTGCATTTGATTTGTCGATACCAAAGCGACGTTGCATGACAAGATTCTACATCTTAGCAAATGCGATTATTTTTCTTTTGAGTTCGGCCAGATAATGTTTGTTCCATTTTGGGAGCAACGAAAACCTTTTTAAAACCAGCCACAAAGGCATTAAACTTCTTTAAATCTTTTGAGAACGTAACGTCCTTGGTTTGATGAAAATAATGACTTTGTATGAGAGTTTAATATTGCAGAAAGAAGGGTGAAAGATTATCTCAAATCGATATTAAACTGCTACATTGTGGGAAATTTAGAGAATGCATAGAAATCAACTTATTCCTCTTCCTTGGTTATAAAATCGCGAAGTGGCCGACGGAGGCGATGCCATAGGCCGGGGGGCAGAGCCACCCTAGTTTTTTCATAAAATTTAATATCTAATCTAATCTTGAGCTGTTGTCAAAGCCTTGTGGAGTCTGTAGTATCAGTTTATAGTTTTCATTGAACAACTGGAAAAGTGAAGTTTTAACAATTAACCAAGAGGAAGAGCTTGTATGGAATTAAATGGGCATCTCTTTTATTTTATGGCAGCCATTTAGCATCCTTGTTGCTTGAGCTATCAGCTGCTATAGTTTAAACTTTATAAGAACTTAAACACGTTTTTAGAGGACTGCTCTCCACTAGTCTATCATATAAATGAACCTTGTGCTGATTGGAATATTGGATTTAAGTCGAAATTAGTGTTATCATATGTCACTATAGGTCTGTGTTGCTTTCATTAAATACTGAAGTTAATAGGTGAATTGATTAAATTATTTGTTTTATTTTTTATAGTTAGGAAAAGATAAGTCAGAATTGGGGTTCCATCGAGAGGAGGCTTCTGTGATAGTCTGTTTTGGCATCTGTTCCTATTCAAGAGGGACTGTGTTCATCATTCAGGATTGAATACTAAGCATCTAGGAACTTTGGCTTTTTAAAGATTTATAGTGAAGACAATTTAGTTGTATGTGGAAGTTTAATGTATAGAGAGGGAGTTTGGAATGTATTAGTATTTTTGGTATGATCGTGGATAGTATTTTTCAGGTATTGTTGTATATCTCCCCATTTCTATGCTATTTTACTCTGTAATAAATTGTTGAATATTACCATGTAGCATTAAGTTGTGCTTAATAGTTAATTTTTGATAATGAGTGAACTGGTTTTAGTCTTGTGAGTTAGAAATTGGAATCTATAGTTTGGTTGGTTGTTTGTTTATAGAGGGCATGTTTTTTCCTTGTACATGAAGAAAATCTTTTTCACTTCGCATAATATTATATAAAACTCTATCTCAGGCTATAAAATTAACAATAGCCTATTTTTTATTGATAAGAATGTTATATGCTATCGAAGAAATAAGAAAACCACTTTATTCTTGTTTTTTTGTAAGTATCTTCCTGTTGATTTTTTATCTATTCCAGTGAGACTAGTGGCTTTAATTTTTGTATCTACTGTCAAACTTCTGCTTAGCAATTTTTACTGATGTGAATTTTCATGTATTATTTTATGTTCTGTTATCTCTATATTTTGAGCATTCCCTATAAGCAATGGACTGTGCCTCATTTTTGTACCTTTGTTATAAAATAAATCTTTGCCCAGAAATATCTTGTATCTAATGAGCTTAATTAAAATCACTTGAATTATAATTATGAAATATTAACATGTTTGAATAAGGATTCACATAGAATTGAGCAATATTATTCTTCTTCTACTTTGCAGTCTTGGTATCTATCGACCAGTACTGGCTCCTTCATCTATTCCTTGGCCTTCCTATGCTCCTCTTCCCTTCAGGCTTTTTATTGAGATATCCCCTTTTCCTTTTCCATTCTACTAAGGTAATTTTTTCCTATATTAAAGAAAAATGTTTAGATATATTATTTTGTCATTCTTATCTCTTTTAATCTTCTTGAAACTCACTTTTTTGCTATCTGAATGCTACCAATGTGAACTTAGGGTGACCATAGTCCCTATTTTTTTCAAACTTCCTTTGATCCAAGCCTCTCAAGCAGTAGGTTGCATTCCTAATTTTTGAAAAAAATTATGCTACTTAACGAAATGTTATCTAGACTGCATAATTTATTCATTTAACAGTTAAGCATAGGTTTTTCATTACGAGACCAAATATATATTTTTTCTGAGAATCTGTTCACCCTTTCTTGTGTGTGACTATCCAGGTTTCACTGCCATAAAAGAGAAAAGGAATAACCATTGTATAATTTTTATTCGGCTCTATATTTCTGCCGTGATTTTAGTTATCTGTTTATAGTGCTACTGATGGCTTGATGTTTTTGAAATTTATTGCCACTGTATGCACATCCTAGGTAATTGAAGTGAGAGTTGTCCAAGGATATTTTTTATTTGGATCAGTTCTTTGCCGCAAAATTCCAGTGCTTTTGTTTTTGAATGACATATTCTTAAAACACCCCTACCTCCGGTTATAATGCAGATTTCGGAGGAGGAGCTGCGACTCGCATTTTAAGACAACCATGGGATAACGGAGGACACAATTGTATTGTCCAATACAGCATATATAGCATGTGCACTCTAAGGTGGCAGCTGGACACACGTGAGAGGGGAAGGAATGGGAAGGAGAAACTTAAAGGGGGAGCCGACGTCAGAGCCTATGTGCAGTAAACAATTTTGGTTCACTCGAGTCCAAGTTCACACATCAAATGCCCCCACCTAAATACCATCTCCCCTATAGGGGGCCCCGCCTCAAGGATTGACTCGTCCTACCATAAATGTGCCTACCGCACACCACCAAGTTAGAGCATTTTTACTATACATATAACTTTTTATTTTAAAAAATTTCTTTAATTGCTAAAAACAATATAAAGCCAGTACAAGAAATTTATTTAATTGATTCTTTAAAAAGTCAAAAAATTTTTATTATTTACTTTAGTACTTTAAAATAAATGTCTTTCTTTGCAAGAAATGGGGAGGAGGAAAGACTCGTGGTATATCTGAATCTGTGGTATAACCAACAGCATTATAACCAGGGAGCAGTGTATTATTATTATTGATTTTTATATGATTTACTCCTCCACTTGTAATTTCTCTTCCATTTCTCCTGGAGTGCTATTGTTGTGCATAATTGCATCTGTTCGACATTAAAGCCAGAGATTGTTAAATGTAATAGTAGGTATTTGTCAATTTAGGAATCTAAAGATTTGAAAAAGTTGTTTGTGTGAGGCTGCTCAAAAAATCGCAAATCTTTTCGTAGAAAATCAAAATTAGAAATTTTCAGCCCTTCCATGTACACCTGTGTGTGTGCATTGTCAGTTGTGTGTGTGTGTGTTGGATGGCGAATCAGCCTCGTGGGCTATTATCACCGTACCCTTCCTCTAACAGCTCACTCATTGCCATGCAAGGTCTATAGGTCACGGTAAATGTGCGTAGTCCGGTAAATGTGTACATTTCCCGGTAAATGTGCACATTTACCACCAAGTTCGGTAAATGTAAGTATAACATACTTTTACGGATTGGATTGGGAAAATGTGCACATTTACCTAGAGACACTGGTAAATGTGGATAAACGTCACAACACAGGCCACAACATGGCAGTGGCGAGAACATCTGTCGCAGTTTAGAAGTACGGTAAATGTGCATTGTCGGGTAAATGTGTAAATTTCGTGGTAAATGTGCACAACTAAACTAAATTTGAACATGAAGGCAAATTTTACTCGTCCCCACCGGGTTGGGTAGGTGGGTTAGTCGAAGTGTTTTTCGTTCCTCCTCACGTTCACTGTGTTCCCCCCTCGGGTTGGGGAGTGTTCATCTTAATATATACCAGTGGAGCTGAACCCTCGATGATTTTTGTTATAAATTAACGTAATTATTAAAGTGTAGCATTTCTCATTCTTACTTATTTCCACATTGACCAAGGCACATCGGTAAAAGTGCACATTTACCGGGAAATGTATGGATAATACGTATTTCTGGAAAGTTAAACACATTTACCGAGCTTGGTGGTAAATGTGCACATTTACCGGTAAATGTATACATTTCCCGATTACGTACTTTTACCGTAACATATATGCCACAACACAAATAATTTAGACAACAAAAAAATAAATCTAGTCCCATGTCTCATCTGGTGAAATAAATAAATAATAAATTAGTTTAAAACAGATTGAGAGAGACTGTAATAGGGCCTCCCGCAATCTGTGAAATAAAATGTTGATGAGGCTGTATAAGTGTCTCCCGACAATAATAAAATAAATAAAATCACCACAAGCCAATAAAAGGCCCTATTATGGTCGCTAAAATCTTATAATTTATAAAAATGGATAGAGTTATACACAGGCGACATCCTATTGCATGTTAAAATCGTTAAAAATGTGTAACCCTATATATAAGATAAAATTCTGGAATCTCTCAGAAATGAGATGGTTCTATTTCAGTTGTACAAAATTACTGACTAGTTCTTATTTACTTTCTAATTAGAGTAAAATGTTGATTATCTGGGTGCGAATTAACTGTGTGGCAGATTATCCATGCTAGTGACTTCCCTGAATATTTTATAAAGGAACTTTCTCATTTGTCTACTACACATGTAATTGCTCTCAATTTCTCAGTCAATGTGTTTTTGCTGGTATTGGTAACGTGGCTAACTGGACATGATTTTATTAATTACTAATTTTAAAACATTTTATTGTATCATCAATCGCCATTGTTTGTTTTGTGGTTTAGTTTTTTAGAGGGTTATTAAATATGTTGGGACAATTGAGTAAATGAAAGAGTACAGCAATTCCTTGCTATATGTTGTTTCACATATACATCGTCAGTCAATTAAGGAACATGTTTCATTATAAGTTTCGTTGCTTCGCATATACATTGTTTGTGAAGTGCCAAAAGGAAAATTTCAAGAATTCCAATTGCGACACATAAATTATTGCTATAACTGAAAACCCCTCGATTTGTTTTTAATTTCATGTTTATTATTATTTATATAATTTAGTGTTTAATTTTATTTTGTGAACCTATCTGGGCATGCTCCCTATCAAATGACCAAATATGTGTGAGTAGTGTTACGCAGTAGTGTCAACTTCACTTACTAATGTTAGGTACAGAAATTTCATTCGTTGCTTATGCATTTTTGCTGGTAAGCCTTCATCTTCATTTTGAGCAAACGTACCTTTCCAGCATTTTTTATAAAAATACCAATATTATAATTTCATAATTGTGAATGATTTTCTTGTCCATTTACAATCAGATGAATCTTCGATATGGTGATTTTGAAGTAGAAAAAATGTATAAGCTGTGGTGGGTTTTTAATTTTATTTATTTGTTTTAACAAAGTATGTCTAATGTACTGTATTGATATATATTATTTGAATCTACCAGGAATGTAACTCCTATTTTTATCATTGTTCTTATACAGCTTTCAGGAACGCATCTCTAACGTATAGCTGGGACTTACTGTAGTGTTGTTGATAGTAGACAAATTAAAAATTGTTAAAAAATTCGATAGTGGTTAAACTGTTTCTAAGACTGCTACAGACTTTGGAATTGGAATTCAAACTGTTCGCAATATTACTAAAAGTAGAAGCAAATTAGAAAAATTTGCAATGAATTGTGATAAGTATTTCTGCCATGAAAAAAAGCATGAAAGGGGCTGCACATGAACAACTAAACTGTTATGATAAAATGATTTCAACAAAAACGGGGTGAGAAGACCAATTTTAGGACCAATATACATGCATCAAGCAAATGTTTTCTTTGAAAAGCGAGAAATTGAAGGACATTTGAAGCTTCAACTGGAATGCTAAAAAGGTCCAAAGAGAACTATGGGATCAGAGAGCTTCAGATACAAGGAGAACAACTAAGTGGTGACAATGTGGTTGCCATGAAGTTCTATGATGAACTTGATAAACTAACACAGGAAAAAGGTTTAGTGAAAGAGCAAATTTATAACACAGATGAGACATTGTTATATTGGTGAGCAATGCCAACCTGAACTTTAGCTTCGTCTTAGAAGAAGAAATCAGCTAGTTATAAAATAAACAAAGACAGGATAGCAATCGTGTGATATGCTAATACATCAGGCAACGATAAATTTCCTCTCGCTGTTATTGAAAAGTCCAAGTCACCCAGAACTTGGAAAAACATTATGAACAAGCTACCAGTACAGTACTTCCAATACCAATCTGTATGGATAACAAGAGACCTATTTGAAACATGGTGGAAAAGTAGTTTTGTCCCACATGTCAAAAATGCTTAGCTGAGAGAATCCTTCCACATAAAACATTACATACTAATACTGGACAATGCACTTTCTCATTCTCTTGCAGAAAAGCTTGTCTGATGATGGAGAAATATCCCTGTATTTTTTGCCGCTGAATGTGACCTCTGTGGTTCAACCTATGAGCCAGAGTGTTATAGAATCAATGAAGAAGCTTTACAGAAAAAGGTTGATGAAGGATTTAATAACTGAAAATGTACATACTTTCATTTTGGAAATTGTAATGATGTGATTTTCTCCATTTCAAAAGCTTTGGAAGATGTAAAAACATCCAACATCAAGAAGTCATTCAGAAAAATTTGGATTTGGATTTTTTTAAAATGTCACCACTGATAAAAGATGTAGAAGGATAATAATAATAATTTATTCATCTGGAGATCTGTACACAGATATAGGATTAGTCAGAAGCATCAAATAAGACAGTATTTTCCAAAGGTTCAGAAGTTGATAAAACTAGTATTGAAGAGTGGTTAAGAATTGATGAGAATGAACCTGGTAATCAAATCATGAATTAAGAGGAGTTAATGCAAAATGTAGTTGAACCTAATGTGTCCTAGCTCTAGTACAGAAGAAATATTAGAGGAAGCGGAAAGCAATAATGAACTGCAATCCACTCGGCATGAGAGTAGCAAAGATTCACTAGTGCTAACAGAGACACTTGTAGTATATTTTATAAACTATGACAGTACTGCCTTTACTGACATTGTTAACATCAAAGGGTAAATCAGAGGAATTAAAATAAAAGTGGCAGCAAAGAAAAGTAAAATTACAAGGTTTTTCAAGTAATTAAATAATTAGTTAAGTTCAGACATTTGCCACATTTTTGTATTTATGCAATTAATATGTTTAGCTACTTATTATGGAATTTCATTGGTGTTACAACAAAATATTAATAAATTAAAATAAACTTATCCATGGTTTTCAGTTATTAGTGTCCCCACCGTCTCAATCAACCCAGATACTCTATGTTCTACTGTACCTTCAAAACATAGAACTTGGTAGGAATTGAAGTGTATTTTTTATCTAATATCTTTAATGAAAGACTATATTTAAATCATAATTTGTTTGTATTAAGGTGAATCCTCAGTTAATGTTTGATATGTTAAGTATTACAAAAACCTATAAGTGAATAAGTGTTTGATTAAAAATTGATGTTTTTGCATTCGGTTTAGACAGGGAAACCAAATCATAGATACTGAAATTATTAGAAGAATTATCGCTGATAAGTTTTCAAAGCCTTTTTATGTATAATTAATAGATCTTAAAAATAATAATGCTACAATAAGTTGTCATCATGGGGATTCTAACGAAATAACAAAGGTTTTGTATAGCGTCTTGTAGTTTTTATTGAAATTGTACAAACATGCACGCTATAAATATCGATTTTTCTTTTGAATGTGAAAGTACAATTGATTTACTCTGATAAAAGTGTTTTTCAAGGTAAGGTCGGTGTATTTATAATTTACAGCTTCCTATGTGCGAAGTTTAAATTGGAGTTTCCGTGGCGATTGCATTTTTTTATTGCCCTGTTTATCTTAACGTTAGTGTATCATGGGAAACGTGCGCAAATACGGCACTGCCACTCTAGATATCAAACTCGGCATTCACTTGGTGTGCGTTTAGTGACGAGGAGGTCGTTGCATTATGCACCGTGGTTGTCTTCTAGCATGACCCACTGGGCTAGAATTAAATCGGAGGCGGTTGAGTATCTTCTACGTTGTGTAAGAAACGGCAGTCGCTCTAAAATGAGGTAAACAGCATTGGTTCCTAGGAACATTCGTGTAAACGGTTTTTTTGTCCTTAATATCGTTGGCAAATTACTTCGAATCCATTTGTCGTCTTTCTATTGCTGAGAAATGATTTCCGATATGTATGATGCTTGTATGTTGCCAGTTTGTTTTGGCATCTACCTACAAGAAAGAACTGAGCGTAATTCAAACGTTCACGAAGAGTTCAATGACCTTCTCGGAGAAAAATATGCATCTTATTTCGCGTAAAATGAAGATCTTATGCAAAAGGAAGGACGACTATCAGGCAGCTCGAAGAGAAACGAATAAAATCATCCTATTAAAAGTTAGAAAAAAGGGAAAGGAATCAAAACGGCAGCTATTTGTAAGCTGCTTAACGCAGGATATAATACGATAAAATTATAACATACGCTTCTCACTTAACGATTTATGAAAAAATTAAATGTTTGTAAATTTTGTTCACTACATTTACTTTGGTACTTCTGTCGCCTGGAATGATAAATTTCTCTGAAAAAAAATGACTCGCCCGTGACGAGTATAACTTCGAGGATCTCGAACGGATGCGGGTGCTACTTGCGAGCACCATCTCTAGCTATGGTGGAGTCTGAAGTGAGCCGGAATACGACATTATACAACATAAACAGAAAATGGAAAAAAGTCATGCCTAGCATGAGTGGCGGATTTAAGGGAGGTCCCATTCGGTACGCGCCAAAAATTTTGTATATATAATCACAGAAATAGTAAATGCCTCAGTTTAAAAATCAGAAGAAAATTCATTTTTCACCGCGATATTCTACTTTCACTGGGGGAAGCATCTGTTGGTTTGCTATCAGCGGCCTTTCTTGTCATATAGGTGCACTGCGTTTAAGTGTGAATGTGCGCGTCCCTTTGCCATTTGTTACCCCGGTATTGTTCAACTTCTTTCTTTAACTTTCATCACATATATTATAACTTGCAAATTTTTATTTTGATTTCTGCGATTTGCTATGATAGATAATCGGTGGAATTGCTTGGGCATTGAAAATGATAGTTCAAGTAATATAGATCCCAGTCTACTAATCAAATACATATTTGTCTCAAGACTAGTCCAGGAGGCATTTATAATTTTTTATTCCCCTTTAAATTTGTATTAGGCCTACCGTATATTATGTTTGAGTTACATTTATTTCGCATTCGCGTAATTTTTTGGAATATTTCAAAAATGTTTGCTTTTATTTTGTCTTAAAACGATAAAAACTTGCATTGAAATGTATTTTTCATGGAGAAATGTTTTCATTTCGTTTGTTGCCATTTCCATTTTTAGGCGTTCTTTACCAGCGAAGCGGTAGTAGCGGAACGCCTGTCGTAACTTGCACCTCCTAAACCGCTGGACGGATTTTAATCAAGTACGAGTGATCCTTGTTAAAATTTATCTGCCAATTTTGATTTTGAACTGCATACGTGAATGAGAACTTCCATTTTATGGAAGCGCTTCACTAAACCTATTCTCGTATCTCTTTAAATGACGTCCGTCAGGCAACAACTAAATGCCATATTTTTCTCTCCCTAGCTCTTATATGATTTGTGAGGTATAGATTAAGAAAGTCCGCGAGACCACATAATTGCGACTTGGTTTCAGATATAAGAATTCAAGAACCGCCCAATATTTCGGTACCGTTTTATAATACGTATTTCTCGTAAAGAACGCCTTTGAAATCTCTTGTGTATTCCATTTATGGAGTATACTTTTCCATCTTGTTTGATGATTGATCATCATCATCATCATAGGTAGTCTGTCCGTAGACAGGTCCGTGATTATTCATGGTTAAACCTGGTTCTCCATATACTCCTATTTTCCGCTGTCCTCTTCATATCTTGATAACTCTCTTTCCCTTTCAAATCGTCTATCAGCTGAAACCTTTTCCTGCCTCTTTCCCTTTTCCCATCTAGTTTTCCTTCTAACACGTCTTTAATCATACTCTCTCTCCTCAGGTAATGTCCAACCCAGTTAGCCTTCCTCTTTCTGATAGTCTGTATAATCATTCGCTTCTCTCCTATTCTTCGTAGCACTTCATCGTTTTTCATCCTATCTGTCCATTTTATCTTCAGCATTCTCCTCCAAGTCCACATTTCAAAGCTTTCCAAGTATTTGATGTCATTTTTCCTTAGCGTCCATGTTTCTGCCCCATGCTATACTCCATACGTAGCATTTTATCAACTTCTTGCGGATATCTTCCCTTATATTCCCTGTAAGCAGTTGTTTCTTTCTCCTGAAAGCCGCTTTTGCTTTTCCTATTCTAGTTTTGATCTCATCCGTACATTTTGCCTCTCGTGTTATGATACTTCCAAGGTATTTATATTCTGAAACTTGTTCTAATGGCTTTCCCCCAATAGTTATGTTAAGATTCTCTTCTTTACCCGATATTCGAATGACCTTGGATTTTTCTATATTTATTTCCATACCGTATTTTCTACCTGTTATCACTAGTCTATTTATCATTTTTTGTAGATGATTGATATAAACCAAAAAAACATTCCCTTATGTTCCATGAAAACATTTCATTATATTTATGGTTGGTTATTTTCATCACCATACATTGAAGCCTCTCTATAATTCCACATAAAAACGATCGATAAGATGGTTTGCCACATTTGAGTGTAGTCGTTCACTATGTTAGGATTGCCGAGTCCCCCGCTAGGGGCCCCAGGGGGTCTAAATTCTCCATTGCCAACGTCCTAATAGGATAGCAGGCACATTAAGGTATTATACGTCCTGCAAATCAATGGAGGTAAAAAGTTGGAATGATTGCTGCAGAATTTTTAAAATTAGCCCATGAGAGATATTCTTGCTCTATCATATTTTGGGCTATAATATTTTTCCTAGCAATTTTATTTAAGCAAACCGGGTATTAATAAGTATTCTAATTCCTGTAAATATTTTAAAAGAGTTTATATGCAACATTTACGATCTTTTAGCGTATTTATAAATAGCTTGTTTTCACGTCCGTTCGTTCGTGCGCGAAACATTGAAACAACGAGACGAACTGGGAAGCTAAAATTTTCAGGGTAGTTTGGCTGATGACGGACATGAACTCTGTTGATTATTGGATCCGTCCGTCTGTCCGTTTGCCTTTTGGCAGGATTTTTAAAAACTCCTTATGGACTATCTGGTGCTTTCCCTCTATTCCCCCCCTCAAAAAATATTTTCTAAATTTGAACTTTCTTAGATCTCCTGCACAGAATGAGGGAAGAAGAAATACCCTACCCGAACCAACCCAACCCATTAAACTAATTAATTAAGCGGTTAGTAATTACTAAAATTGAGATTCTAATTTATTGGGTTGGGTTAGGATGGGGTTTTTCCTTCTAATCAAAATGTAACCCAACCCCACCCAATTTTAGAAATATAAAAATAAATTTTTTGAATATTTGGGGGGGGGGGGGGGGGGGGGGAGATAACAGGAAAGTACCAACTATCTATATGGGTCCATTACTCTGGTCAAGTTTCGTTACGCTCTTGAGTGTTGCCCCTTGTTAATCGGCGTCCCTACGACCAAGAGATACCCTCCTCTTTCTAAAGTCGTTCAAGTTGATTTCTAATCACTTACTAAATTCAGTGCCTACCTCGGAAGTAAACTCCGCGCACTAGCCTGTCGGGGGTGTGCGGCATGCCGCCCCCGACTTCTCAACAAACCCCTCCGGGGCACCCCCATACCTATATCCCCCGCACATCCCACATTTCCCCTTCAACGCTCCTTTTCACCAACAATATCCTCACCCGTATTACCCCTTTCCATTCCCTAGCTATCCACCGCACCAGCAGTCTGAGCACAACTTCCCATCATCTTACGCCGCCGCCGCAGCCTCTCCAGCACCGCCTAACCATGCACCGCCGCCTCTCATCCCACTTCACCAGCTTCAACTTCACCGCGATCCACGCCTGCCTTTATCACTTCCGCCATCAGCTGTTCCACGCCCTACCTCTACACCGCAGCGCACGGTGAGTAGTGTCTCCGCTTCTTCCGGCAACTTAAGCAATGCGTACAGTGTTAATACTCCCACCCCTAATGATAATGGATTTAATATAGTTACAGTTAGTAAAAGGAAACGTGTTTCCACTCCTCCTACATCCGCTCCACTACCTACTTCCTACTCCTTCCAACCAATTTCCCCTGATGATGAAGAATCACCTGATTCACCTGACCCTGAACCCGTGGACCTCCGTACCGACCCCACCTCAATCCACACCAAAACAAATTTGCTAATCCCATCAATTAAAGTTAACGGTACGTCCGCATGGCCGAAGATACGTGCCGCCCTTCGCTCAGTCCTTTCTATGGCGCCGGTTACGCGCCTCATTGGCAGTTCAACCCTCCTCATAAAATGCCATATAGCTGCTGATTACCGCGCAGATCGTACCAAACTTAAAGAACTAGATATAAGCTTTTATACTTATTCCCTTCAGGAAGATCTTATGCCCCAGTATGTAGTTCGCGGTATCCCAGTAGATACCCCAGTAGAATTAATAGCTAAATATATTGAGGATAAAGGCATTTCAGTCCACCAGATCAAGCAGCTGGAAAAAACGCGCCCTTCCGACGAGGAAAAAGCTCGCGGAATTAATTCAGTAGAAAAACGCCCAACTGAATCCTTCCTGGTCACCTTAGAAGTTACATCCAATGCCCGCGATTTTGAAAAGCTCACTGGCGTTTGCGGTATGACTGCCCGTATTTCCCCGTACAAACGGCCCCTGTCACCTCCCCAATGTCGCTGCTGCCAACAACTAGGCCATACCAGAAATAATTGCAATCTTCCCGAGACTTGTGTTTATTGTGGCGGACCCCACGACCGATCCAACTGCCTCTCCACGATAGAATCCCCCCTCACTCGCAAATGCGCAAACTGTGGCAGCGACCACACGGCCAACTATCGCGGCTGCCCTATTTATAGAGAGGCCAAAGCCGTTTGCATTAAAAACCACTTCTCCCGAATAAATCCTGAAAAAACTGCTCCGCCAACTAACTCTTCTTCGTTTCCACCATTTCCACAACCATCTCTTACTCCTTACTCACCCGCTTTCCCATACTACCCTTACTATTACCAACCCTACCCCGTACCTACCCACTTTCCACCATCTCCTTCTAATCCCGCCCCCCTACTACATCTCAACCACTAGACATTTCTGACGACGTCGCGTGGTTTAAATCTACTCTTGCTACCTTCCAAACCCTTAAAACTAGCCTCGAGCGCCGCACCTTTATTTTAACTGAGCTTCTAAAACTTTCCAATGGCGTCTGATACTCAAAATCTTTCCCCCTCCATCTTCTCTCTTGGAACGCCAACGGAATTACTCCTAAACTCCCAGAACTAACTACATATTTAGCAAAAAATCGTGTCGATATTCTTCTTCTCCAAGAAACGCATCTTATTTCGAGCAAAAACTGATTTCTCCCAGGCTATACCGTGTATAGTAAAGACCGAAAAACCCCTCACGGCGGAGTAGCTATTGCCATCCGGAAAAAATATTTCCCATTCACCTATTAATCAACCCGCTCTTTCAAATCTTGAAGCAGTTGGCATTGCTCTCCCTACTAAAGTAGGAACCGTTTTAATAAATAGTATTTACCGACCAAGTACCCGTCCCCTCCTGACAAAAGACCTAAAACGCCTTCTCTCCGACCCACGACCAGGACTTTTTATCGGTGACTGGAATTCTAAAAATTCCCATTGGGGATGCTTGAAAAATAACCACAACGGCACTACTCTCCTTCGCTTTGTATCTTCTAATCCTATTTCAATTGAATCCCCTACCGACCCTACTCACGTTGCCCCGTTTTCCTCCGATATTCTCGACTTTGCCGTTACTACTAACTTTCCGACTAATTTGACTCCCTGAGTATCCCATATATTTAGCTCCGATCATTTTCCAATTAACATTACCCTAACCCACCCACCCACCATATATTCCCCTCTTCCCTTCTTACGCACCGATTGGACCAAATTTATAAATATTATAAATAATAAAATTGCCTCACTTCACCCTATTTTTCCCCTTACCAAATCAGCAATTTTAGAACGAATTGATCTTCTTGCCGAAATTTTAAACTCATCTAAAACCCAAGCATCAACTTCTAAATATTCTCCTGATTTGGTAACCCCTCCCCTTCCCGCTTATCTACGCGCACTTATCAAACGTCGAAACCATATTCGTCAATATTGGCAAAAATTTCGCTGCCCGTGTGATAAAAAAGTTTTTACTCGCTCTACGAATCTTATTAAACTCGAAATTCGTAAATATCGCGCTTCTCTTTGGCAGGATAAAGTTAACTCCCTCAAAATATCAGATAACTCCGTATGGCAAATTACCAAATCTCTTACCAAGCCTTTTTCCGTTTCCCCACCCCTGAAAAAGGACAACTTGCTTATTTATGATCCTAAAACTAAAGCCAACTTTTTAGCAGACCACCTACAATCGATAATGACTGCCCCCTCCCTTAATCTTTCACAGACCGATATTGCAGCCTCCACCACCCGTTTCTCCCTGACTTTATCACCCTATCCCGAACCGCTAGCTACCTCCTATATTGTATATTATGTTTTCGCTCTGTCTGTCCGTCTGTGCAATCAATTAAATTAAAATAGTAGGTAAACAGTAAGAGGTATAAAATAGAAATTTGCAGGGTGTACGTGATCTATGATGTCATTTATTACGCTGTCAGGGAATTTTGTTTTAGAGAAATCGGTGGGAGGCAGGGGGTGCCTTGAAACATTTCAAATTAAGATTCTGAGCAAATGATTATATATAGAAAGTTAAAATTCTCACTATTTTTGTGGCTTTAGAGTCCATCTATAAAATTGTTGAAGAAATGCTTCTGAAAATTTGGTGGGCGGCAGGAGGTGCCTTCAAAATGTTCAAATTAAAATTCTGAGCAAATGGTTATAGATAGAGAGTTAAAACATTTCAATTAATTATGGAGTAAATTACTTTTCATATAATTATATTACAACATTTATTAAGAATTTTAATTTTTCAATTCTAAATTAACCTCAATAATTAAAACGAGATTTTTCATATTGCGTCAGGAAATGAATGTCCTATTTTTCCTACAGTTTTAATGCTGCTGGAATTATGTCTTCTCTTGTTTCCGCCAATGTTTAACCATTTAAAATTTTTTTATTTGCTCAGGTACGAAGTATTATAGAGAAAGTGTTGAGACCGTTAAAAAAAACTCGTCCTGGAGATTTGGATGAATCTAATATATAAAAATGACTTCGTCGTCGGTAGGTGGGAAAGCGGAACTGTAATGTTATTTTAAACAAACTTTTCGAGTAGCTAGAAGATTGACATTTGGTGGGAATGTTCGATTCTTAAAGTAAAAACCATTTACGAAAAATGTTTTTCCACAATCGACCCGGGTTCGATTCCTGAGAATGATTTCCATTTCCCATAAGATAACATGGAGAAATCGATATTTCCACCTGCAAGCTTATTTTATTTTGCTTATTAAAATTCACATATTTGACCTTCGATCTCCGGACTAGGACTGCATTAAAGAAAAATGACAATAGTTTCTTATCCTTATCGTCTTTTATCGCCTTCGAATTGAAATCTCTCGAATGTAAGGTTTTAATATAAAATTTTGACAAAATTTAGCGTTTTTAAGGAGAAGTCGCCTTTCCAACCGATTGCATTGTTGAACTCGAAATCCTATTACCCTCACATATGCTCCCGTTCCCCCCGGACCTCCATGGACCCTCCCGGCCCAATTCATAGGTATCAAAGATATCTCAGAATTAGTTTTTACTTTCTCCATATACGTAGTATAGAAAAAGTATTGTTTTTATGAACATAAAAAAATGCGCAAAAGTTGAAATGATTGTGTTACCGTATGACATAATTTTATTCGCCGAAGACGTCTGTCGTAGCCCGGGCATCGCCGGGTACTTTCAACTAATGTATAATAAAGGGAGGCCAGGGCCTCTCTCAAGCTCTCTCCATGTTAGGTCCTTGCCTACTACACCCCAGCTCTCCTCACTCTAAACCAGTGGTTCTTAACCTTTTTCTCCCAACGCTCTCCCTGAAGGTCTCAAGGTATCCTTACGAGCCCTCTGAAACTCTCAAGGTACAGTTACGTACCCCCACTTTAAATTAAGAGTACGGATTTGGAATATAATAAGAATAGTCATGAGGAACATTTCCACCAAGGACACAGGATGCTATCAATCTGCTTTAAAAAGATAACCATAAGAGCCACTGCATCCTTTATGGGTGTCAGTTACTATATGGTTGAAAAACCCGTCGTAAGACTGATAATCCTACTGAAACCATACATCTTTAGTAATCGTAACTCATTATGGATAATCACAAAATCAGTTTATTAGCTTACTTTCCAGAATGAATAGGCTTATAGTTTCGTCGTCTGTCTGTCCGCCCCTATTAAATTTTTAAGTTGAGCACCCTCGCACCACCTACACCAGTGCACCTCATTCCTGGTTAGGAACCACTGCAGCATTGTTGATACGAGACTAATCCCTCGTAAATATATATTCAATGGTGGATACAATAGGGGTTATGGAGCCATCAAGGGAGAGAATCTTTATTAATATATTATTTCGATTTATGTTTTTTATTCTGCGTATTCTAGTAATATTTTGCAAAAAAATCATGGCAGTGCACCATATACGCTGTATAATAATTATTATGATACGTTATATTTTATATAAATATTTATCAGCAAATAGGTTTACTTTTTAACTCCCTCAAGCCGCGCGTCTATATCCGCTCCCGTTTGTATTTATGTAATCCGCGACATTATTGTATGGACCAGAAGCGTACGGATATGAGAAAGTTTGCGTTATGAATTCTGTTATCTTGGTTTCGCGTATTTTGGCAAATGCTCCGTGCCCGTTCAGGAAGAAGGACCTCCGCAAAAACTGTGATGTAAGTTCTCTCTCTCTCTCTTAGTCCAGCGATCACCTTTTGGCAATATCCCTCGGCGTTGCATATCCATTTCTTCGGAACTGGTTCCGCTCTCGCGTCCGTTTGCCCAACAAAGCATAAATCCGCTCTAATGAAGACGGAAAGCGTCTCCATTCGCCGACGCAGCGCACTCTTAAAGTCGCCTCTTTCCTCATCTTTCGCTCACCTGTTAAACGCAACTTCCTAGGCAGACCTTCAAAGATCTTACTTTCCCTCTCCCGGGCCGGCCATCTCATTCCTCTCCTTCCGCCTCTTCTTCCTCCTCCTCCTCCCGCTCTCGCTCTGCTCTCTCCCCCCTCTCCTCGCCCCAACCGGTCACTTTCACTCATTCGTGCGGAGTCGTTAGTGCGGGTACAGCCGACCGATTCAAACCTCCTTTTTCAAAACTTCCCCTCTTCCCCTTCCTCCTACGAAACCCACCTCCCTCCCCCTTTCCCTCCATCTGCTCCTCCCACCCCACCCACGTGTTAGCTTTCTCATTCCGTGTTACGCACTCCTACTTTCGTCGGAGAATTCCCAACTTCCTATCGGCGGGGTGTAGGATGCGACGCGATATAGCCGTTTATATAAATACTAGGGAGATGCCCGTTGAAATTCAACGGGAAATTTTTTTATGAGCTAAAGAATGGATGATAGGAAAACAAACTTTCGTTCTTTTAGGCGTTCGTTGTTTCAAATCTCGAACTCCTACGATGACTCGAACAATAAGTAATTTTAATATGCGAATGATTAATGTTCTACATTCAAATGCATTCCTTCTCGTAAATGGCGCAACGAATGTTGTTTACATTAGTTGCTATGATCATTATTTCCTTCTCCTTCCTTCCTTCTCTCTCTCGTATTAAAATCATTCAAAGCACGCTTTCACCCATAAGGATTGAAATGACAGTAGGATTTCGAGGTTTAACAATGTAATTGGTAGGCGAGGCAGCATCCCGTTAAAATGGTAAGATTTCCCCAAAATTGTGAATTAAACGTTTAACATGAAGAATGTCGAACAGTAGGAGGAAAAAGATGAACAGAAATAGTAACTAAAATTCTTTAAAATGGTTCAGATCCGAAGATCGTACGTTAATTCTTTCTGATTTAGATCTAAAAAAGAATAAAAGCCTGCACATCGAAAAGTCGTATTTAGCGTGTTATTTTATGGGAAATAGAATTGTCTTCCTTGGAGTCGAATCCAAGACCTTTCTCAAGATTTTTTTCGTCGTCCCCTTAAAATATGTGAATCGAGCATTCCTGGCAAATTAAAAAATCGATCCTTTATATAGAGTAATTCGCATTTTTATAGAGTTACAGATGGAGCCACAAAGGGACAGAAGAAAGCTTTTATAGGTTTTAGATGTTAGCGGGTTCGTCTTTTTCCGCTTTTTTCGTTGCGTTTTTTGTTCAACATCGCTCATTTGACCTGCGTCTGTAGCCTTAGAAAAAAGGATTATCTCGTAACGGGAATGAAACGCTTTACGAGAGCAAAATGCACAAATTAATACTTGTGTTTAATGGGGGTGGTGAAAAGCTTTTGCTATACATTCTGACGACATTTATTCTTGGAGTCGTAAACAGATCCGAAAGTGATAACGGTTTACTCTTGCCTTTTAATTTATTTATTGCGCTTTCTCGGGTTCCGGAAAAACTTTTTGCCGCATTATAATTGCATAAATTTTGAGTATCACGTGCAAAATATGGAAAAATTGGAATAATGTTGCCGGTCGTTTTAATGGAATAAGGTTATTAGTGAAAGAAAAACATGCGCATTCAACACGGAAGTGTATAAATTACAATAAAACCCCACGATACCTCGAATCAGATGGATCAGGAAGATCTGATTCGTGAAGTTCCTCAATAAATACTAAGTTTTTCATTTGAGAGTGAAACTCACTTTTAGGCAGCTGGATGTGCGCGTCATTTGGCATAATTGAAAGAAGGCGATTTTGCCATCCAAAACAATCTCGATGGCTTCAACGATCTATTATGGAGATTAAGTATGCGGACGTTAACTGTAGACGCAGTCTTGTGCACAGAAATTATTCGGATTATCTTTTATTTTATTCTTTAATAGCTCCTCATTTTCCGTTTTTCCACCGGCCTCTGGTTCTGTGCCGATACCTGAATTTGAGATTTCGTTTCCTACCTCCGAAAAAAAGTGATCGAAACAGTTGGACGATTCGTTCTTGTCGACGCGTATTGACTTCCTTGCAGGAACGCGCCAATAATGTATTCGATTGTTGCCGCACGTTTCGTCACAAATTCTCGTCGGCCACGAGCGTGCACGTAGTAAGTAGCGGATTATGAAACGACTAAGCCGTGGCAAGAATCAAAATTAAACTCGGTTACGTCACATACTCGAAAGGATGCGATCGCTAATTTATCGGATTGATTTCTCGGAGCGAAAAAGTTTTGCGAAATGTTTTGTCGCGTATTGTAGTACGATTGCCGGGAAGGAAGCTTTTTACGTATTCGGACTCGGAGATGATTTACCAAATGCGTTGAACAAAGAAAAGGTCGTGCCACATCCGGATGAAAGAATGTGTAGCGTGCATTCTCCGGAGTCTTTTCTATGACTTAGGAGGCCATCGCGATGGAACTAATGTAAGCGAAAGACGGAAGATGATCAGAAGCTATTCCTATGAACACGCTCTGAAGATTAATTTGTCCGTGAGGGAGACATTGAATTTCTTAAAACCTTGCGTCCTAACCTGGAGGACATCTGCCTTTATAATATGGTTACATTATTTTAACAGGAAATTGTCATAAAGTTTTATCGTGAATTATAATTAAAACAGCATTGCATGTCTGCATTCGAAAAATTCTAAATCCTAATCATCTGAAGCGAACAAAGAAATTTCCATTAACTTAGATACGAAGTCGCGCAAAGATTTTGACTGGATTTTAGCATGCGTTTCTCATTGCCACAGAGGAGGGATTTTCCGCATTAACGCTTCGTCTCAGTCGCTCCAACCGAACGTTTCCGGTTAACCGGATCTTTTTTCTAAATGAAATACTCGTTATTTTTTACGAGTTTTTAGTTTTCACAACTATTTTCTCTTCATTATTCTATGAAAAAAAGTTTCTCGTAAAATATTTTCCCCTTATTAATTGAAAAGTGAACATCGGGTAGGAGAGAGTCAAGTTTGATCATTTCGAGCGATTAAATATTATATTTTCTCATTTTTAATTCCATAATTTTAGCGAAGTCTCAATTTTTTAACGAGCATGTAAAAAGTCACGCCCATTTAAAGAATGCTATCTGTTACGGCCACCTGACATCCTCATGGAAATGAAGGCGGGAATATTATAAGTGATAATTACGAGGTGTTCAATTACATCATGTACTCAAATTCAGTTCTTTCAATGTCTTTTTAGGTCATGCATGAATTTTGCGCAGAACATATTTAAATGGTCTTAGAGTGGGAAATACTTGAAATTATTTCGGCCATATCAACATTATGTTCTATTCCGTTTAAAAATGGAACTTCTTAACACCATGGACACAAATGCATAAATCCAGCTACGAATATACTTTGTTATCATTACATAAATGTGGTATATAATGCAATTTAATTTTATTGGAGAGCATCAGCTATTCTTAAGCGATTAACCCTCGAGTGGTGGCGTAGGTATTCGTGACGGGAAAGGTCGCGCGGATGACATCTGTCATCCACTTTCACCATAATAATAACCATTTTATAGTACAGTTTTATGGTTAAATCGAATGAACTTCAAAATATGAAGTTTTACAGATGACACGATAGTGACACTATAGTCTTGCGTATGAGTTCTGCCCCGGAAATGAAAACGAAAATTTGGGAGTAGTCCGCATTAAGAGACCCTACATGAATCTTTGTGGAGAATAGTTCCAACTCGACAATTACTTTATGGATAAAAGTAAGGGGCGCTGCTCGAAAAGCAAAACTGAATAATTATACGAAATAACTATGCTCTTTAAAAAAATCAAAGGTCCAAATTGGCTCATTAATACGCTCGGTGGAATTTCATTTCGCGATTTTGGATGAAATCGCGAGTGCGGAAAGTATAATAACCCATTAATTTTATACGAACGAAAGTAGCTATAATAATATGTTGGACTTTATGCGCGACCATTCGTGAAAAAACAACGGTGATGATTCAGAGACAACAATAGGTTTTTTGTTTTTTGGAGTTGCTTGCCTAAAAAACTTGATTTTCAAGGTGTTGTAATGTTTAACCGTAGTTCTACGACCAAAATATAGTCCGTTAGTTCCATTCCGGTTACCTTGGGATATTATAATAAGAGCGAGGGAGGGTGTCGGAGGAGATGGTAAGGGGTGAGTGGAGTGGAGAGAGAAGGGAGAGAAAGAGAGAATGATCGTGGAGGAGGGGTGGAACCAACTTTCCCCTTCATCCAATATGTCGTAAGCCTTTCTACGACACGAGTCAGCGTTCTTTCAGTCAGTGGCCAGTCTGCGCCGCAAGTTCGTCGCGTGAGATTCATCTGTTTCTTCCGGCAGGCGCGAGGAGTTGGTTTTATATTACGTCGCTTCGTGTCATGCCGGAAGATTTGAGGGGGAGAAATTTTTCTGGAAGTGGCCGAGCGGTGAGTAAGGTCTTATAGTTTGGTTGCGGATGTATTTTTTGTTTCGATCGACGCTTATTATCGTGTAATATGTAATTAATTAATCGAATTATTGGACGACAGTGGTGTGAAATGAAGTTTCGTCCATTGGGGTGGTCACTTCATTTGGTGCTTATGCGTGGAAATTTTCAATGTACGATTTTGAAGTCGGAGAAATTTTCGTGTTCTTTTTTATCAATTTTTTTAAAGGCTTCTTTAAGAGGGCTCAGATGTACCACACAGGCTTGGTGAGACTGACAAAGAAATATTTACTCTTTGGCCTACAGTGATATTTTATACTGATAAAAACCCGGTTATTTCGAAATATTCCGAAATTTTCGAACGAAAGAAGCTAATATTTAAGTTACTTCAAATTGATGGAAGGTTTTATCGATAATTTTTTCTTTTGCCAGTAACTCCCAAGTAGGAATGTAATTTTAGTTACGGTTGATAAGAAGATTTGCTAGGTCTGAGTAAATAACTCCCAACTTTGGTATAGCATTGATAAATACAGATCCATATTATTTTACTTTGATATCATTTTTGGGTGATAAATTTCTTACAATATTAGCGTTAGCTTATCATTTTCGTATGAAAATTGCTAGTATGGAAGGTATATTTCCACTAAATTTTGAGAGCTTTTGAAAGAATACCCAACCGCTATTTATGCGGTTGTCATTATACTAGGAATAGCAAAGATAGTTTTTGAATAATTTTTGCGCAGTTTGAGGAATTCTACATTGTCACATCGCCGTGCAAAAGAGTTTCACGGTGTCTGCTGGCCAAGTGAGATAGGATGTATTCATTGTATCAGTGCCAAAAGGGACACCTATCTATCAATGACAGCATAAAATGTTTTAAATTAAAAGTTGAACATGTAGTGCCTTTTGAATAAAGAATTTCATTTTATTGTATAGAAATTTTCAGATAATAATGTCTCTATGGGTAATCGACTGACTGTCTTTAATTTAGAAACGCAACTATAGTTCAGCACATGTTGATAGCAGGAAAAAGTTTGCTGTGGTAAATAATAAGAATGTTACATTTCTACGCTTTCGGTTTTGCTAGACACTTTACATTCACGTAGAGATTTCAGTTTATTTTTAACTACCGCAGAGCATAACACCACTGCCACTGAAATAATTGAGTCCTGACCTCTGAGAAATATAAATAAAAACTTCAAGAGTGCAAATAAAACTGCACTTAGTTGTGAAGTTTTTCTGATCGGAGTGCGAGTTATTTCTTTAATCGGTAACACCATTCATTAAAAACTAAAATTACTGACTTTATATTGGTTTTATCTCTAAGAGTTTGTTCCAATATTTTGTATGTATATGCATACACACATACGTCTAATATTAGGACGAACTAGTTTTTACAACCTTTAAAGCTAATTAGCGATCTCACAGGACGCGCGTTGAAATCTCCACGAAAGGGAGAATTTCCTGACCCGCTTCACCATAGTCTGTAACCAATTAAAAACCTAACTTTCCTTCTGCCTTCCTCCATATAACTTCCTTCCGTAATTTAAGACTTTCTTTTGCAAGCGATTTTAAATTCATTTGTTGACAGATAACTAACACCTGATTGCAATTATTAAACCCTATGACGTGAATCTATTTACACTGGAATTGTCGTTTTTCGGAAACTTTCATATTGTTTGTCAGGACCCGGATATTATTCTCGTAAACTGGGTTGTCGAGCAGTTCCAAACTTTCTTTTTGATCTGATGTATCTTTCATTCTTAATTCGAATGGTAGACGCGCAACTTTATTCTAAGGATGTGAGTTGAGAATATGTTGCGCCTTATGACTGCCTTTAATTATAAACACATAAAGTGACATTGGTGAAAGGTGAGATTTGACTAACCTTTAACACTCTTAGCCAACGAGAGGTTCAAAGGAAAGGAACTAACCGCTTTATTAACAAAGAACAAAGATTTTTTTATCCTGGAAGTAATTTATAACTCTGTGTAATTGCAGCCCCGTTTTGGATCGAATTGATCGGCCGTCTTCGAAAATCACGAACTCAAAGTAATAGGGAGTGTTTTTAAGGAAAATGAAGATGCTTTACAAGTGGCGCTATCTATGTACTCTATGCCGACGGTAAGATTACATTTGATCTTAAAATTCACAGCCGCTTAAAGAAAATAACCTATCTTCGTATTGATGTATATTTTTTGATGCTAACAATGGGATTTTTATTAACATTGGTTTATGGTCAAGTTGAAGTGTAGAAAAATATGTTTTTATAAAATACAATGTACTACAGGAACGATCCCACGCCGAGGCTTTTGTTTAGCGTCGTTTGTTGCTTATTTTCCTTTGTTCTTATCCATTGGAACCTATGTGGGGTTTGTGAGACATTTTACGTGAGATTATTTGGAACCGTGCATACTTTCATATTCAGGTATAAAATTAGCGTAGATCCTCTGAAACTTCGACAGCCTTTACGAGAAAATCGCTTTTCGGTGATCAAACTAAGTTTGGTATTCTTTGCAGTATATTTATCTCAAAAGATCCAATTACCTCGCGTCTCGTGGTTGTAGGTCTCTCGCTGCTTTCGACCCTTGACTGGTTTGGGCGGTTTTCCTCCCACGGTGACACCTCGAGAGCAAACACGCATAAGGTTCCAGTGTCGACCCATTCCAGAAGAAATCCGACAGGAAGGGCTTGGAAGGCGCTCTCAAGAAACATAGAAGGGCGAAATTGTTGTTATTAAAGTATTTAACTAATCTTCGGTCGACTACCTGCTCAGAGACGGAGTAACCCTTTCAACACACACCCATTTCCTCATGCAGAGTTTTTTTACCATTTTCATGCGTTTTTATACGTTATAATGAATTTAATTGAAAGATTTTACTTGCTTGAAAACGTCGAGAGC
This sequence comes from Tanypteryx hageni, assembly GCA_028673005.1. Taxonomy (NCBI): domain Eukaryota; kingdom Metazoa; phylum Arthropoda; class Insecta; order Odonata; family Petaluridae; genus Tanypteryx; species Tanypteryx hageni. Next base: position 75,142,257 of record CM054114.1, read on the forward strand.
ACCGGATAATGTATGTATTCAATATTTACGTATATGTAACACGAAAGGGTTGAGGGAGCCTAGGAACCCTTCTACTCCCATACAACAAATCCGGCCGTATATTGGCTCTCAATAGGTTTGGTTCGTCTTAAGTTGGTTTCGGGGACTCGTTGTCTCAATTATCGATAGGATCTATAGTTCATAGCTGTCCGAAGACGCAAGTACATATTAATTATCGGCTGGGTGAGCGAATAGGTAAAATAGAATAGGTAAAATAGAATAGGTGTTTTAGCCATATGGCCAGGCATTGTTGTATTCTCTTTCATTAGTTTCCATTAAATGCTTCGAGCGCAAATCTCGGCCTCTACCACAGGATTTTATTTAATAATTTTGGTAATGACTTTCAGATATATTGAATCGCACATTTCCGACTTAAGTGATCAATTTTTGCATTAATTTAGTTAATAAAATTTCGCTTTAAATCATTTGTTTAATTTATCAACAATCAAAACATTAAAAACAAGAAATTACGTTTAATATCGTGCGTCTGTAAGTGAAAGTCGTTCCCACGTTTCAGTATTTGTTCGATTTGTCAACCAATATTAATCAAACGAAAAAAGATCATTTTTGCAATATACGGATTCATCGAAGAGGTTAATGTTGGAGTTTTATGTTTTTGAAAGCGCATTTCTTCACATACCGTTGATTACGGCGAAAGTTTGTGTCGCATTTTCTATTAGAGTGCGGTGAATGAGAAAGGCAAATGTTATGAAGCACTGAATTACAAAAACAATCATTCGTGACCTTGTATTATTGTTTTATTCTTTAACTATGTCGAGCAATGCGACGCGAAATTTCAAGGACAGAATGTGTCGCAATTTTACTCTTTCAATGATTTACGCAGTTATCACATACGAAACACTGAAAGCACTTTGTGCCACTGCTGTAGGAACCTCCTGAGTTTGTACTCGGAGAAATCTTTGATTCATAAGAGGAAATCGATTTTCCAGAAACTCACTCGAGTGGCCTATTGTCACAAATCCCTTAGATTTACCAAGAGGCACAAGGAACCCTGAAGCGCGATGAAATTACGATTATTTACTAATTATTTTATGGTTAGTCAAATTGGCGAATTGAAACCTTACAGTGATGGAATGTGGTTGCGCCAGAGAATAAATTATTTCATTTCTGGTGAGGCAAAATGCACGTGGCTCAGTTGAACTTGGCCAGGAGAACCAAGTGCCTCGTAAAGCAATTCCAATTGAGGAGGTCTTAGTTAAAATAAGGATCGGCACCCGTGTAGGAAAAAAGTGTTTAGCTCGGATTTGCGCTTGCGTTGCATGACCTAATGACAGTCGTCGGTAAAACTGGGACATCTTGAGTGAGTCGAACGCTGAGTTGAACGAATTCCGACGTCCTTGACAAATGTGGGATAATCTTTCGCGTCCTTGATTTATGCAATAGTCGAGAAACCAATACTAAACCGCCAATGCCATCAGCTGTCATTCGTTTCTCAGGTGTCGTTTTAAGATTTCAGATTAATTTTCCCATGGGTGGCTCTAGTTAAATAGATAAAATGTTAGACTGAAAGCGATATCCAACTCCTTAATTTAGCTGTGTGCTGAAGATATTATCTCGAAAAACTTTATTGCATGAATCTTTACGAAATTTCTTGATCTGTTTTATAGCAAAAATAATGTTTTTTTATTTGGAATATGAAGTAAGTCAACTAGCAGAGAATTAAAACTGCCAATTTCTTGAAATATATGTACTTTTTAAAACAATCAGATATGTTATGTTTTTCGTATGCAGCTAGATCCAAAGAAATATCGTGTCTGTGCGTAACTCGTTTTCCAAAATTTGTGTATAACCATAATGAACAAAGATAAAATAATTAACGTGGTAACCAGTGGTTGAAAGGAATAGGAGAGAACCAGTTTACACTAACCTATTGGGGTGGAAGTCCATGGCGACAGAGGAAGGCTTGGTTTTTAGCCCTTTTGCATCCGCCATTCATCGGCAAAAGAGATACTGAAGCTGAAAACTTATCCCTTTCAATCACCGGTCGCCACTTTATATATATCTAAAATTTGATATTTGATTTGACATTTCTCAAATGTGAAATTTCAGTTTAAGCTTTACGCGCACATGCATAAGAAATCGTTTCCCCAACTTTCCATCTTGTTATATATGTATCTATATTTTCATAAAATATTAATTATTTTATTTTTGAAAAATTATGACTATTGTGCGGTTGAAGACGGTGGAAGGCAATACACACGTATGATGCAATCGATCCAAAGAATCTGGACAAAGAGCGTGCAAACTAAGCTCCGCGGGCCGCATGTGGCCTGGGAATGTATTTTATATGGTTAGAGAGGCACGAAGAGAAAATTATGCGTTGCTTTATCCACGCTATTTAAAATATTATAATTAAAATTTCGGCCATAAATATGTCTAATTTTTAACGCTAACAGTTGCTTAGACTTGATTTTCAATAATACGATACCCTTTTGATTTTAGTTCTTATTCAGCCCGCTGGAGCCCTCGCAACTACAGATTTGGCTCTCCATGTAAACAAGGTATCAACTGCTGTACAATTTTTTATTATTCACGGTTGAGATCCGATTGGTAAATTTTGAGTTTGCAGATGTAAGTCGTCTCGCTTTCGTTGTTCATACATTGTAAACATTCTCAAAACTAAACCATTACATTTTCAAATGACCCTTTCAAAGTCTCATGTGGTCTCCTCTCGATTTTGTGATGCTGAATGCGGCCTTCTCAGTGAAAAGTTAGTTGACTGTTGGTATGGACAAGTGTTTCTCAACCAGATGGATAGATAAAGTTCTTTAAGCGAGGCAGGAAATTTCGAAAAAATAAATAAATTAGGACATTACATTAACGTCTCCAGTACGATGTATAATTTTTAATATAATACTAAAAAGTATCCGAACGTAAACAATTTTCTTTGGAGAGGGCGTGAGTTGGGACGAGAGTTCTTGACAAAAATTTTCAGGGCACGTAGGATGCAAAAGTTGAGAACGACTGATGTGCACTATTGTCGAGCGGACACCATCTACTTGAGTAACCAGCGCCACTCTTGCTCACTCCGATGCCCGTTAATAGGGTGGTTGGGGGAGGTGCTTTCCATGAGAACAATATCAAACCTATTCTCACTCCAACATGCGCATTTATTGAAATAAGAGTTGGGTAACCAAGGTCTCTATAGATACATAAGATTTATCATTTTGAAGTCGGTTGAATGAAAAGTAATGCTTCGGCTCCCTAACTGTAAATGTATAAATCTTTACGTACTCAACCTAACTACGTAGGAAAGTTTAAACGTTAAAGGTATTCCTAAAAATTTTACCTGCCATTTTTGATTTTTAAGTCACTACAAACTATACTTTTACAGTTGATCTCTTGCTCTTTTTAGGGAATCTTTTTTAAAACGGAAAAGTAACTAAGACGACTGTAAAACTAAACATTATTATAAACAAATCATGACATATACAGGCAGAGAGTGAACAAATAAGTTTTGACCCTTAAACCCCGAGCATGAAAAACTTACGTTACAGGCGAGTATGGGTAACTATTACCCATATGTCTTTTAATATTCTTTTGGTAACACAAATGCAGATCGTTTTTTTAGCATATCTTTATTATTGTTGATTTCATGTACATAATATATGATGGTTATTTTTGGAAGGATTAGGGAAAATTCAAGAAATAAATGTTTAAGTACAAATTTATTACATTTTTACATGTTAATATACACAATTTAATATTCTTCTAAGCCACATATTATTTCAAATATTGTCTGAACAGTTAATACATACTTCTCTGGAACATTCCAGACAAAAAAATACCGCATTTCAAACACTTATGAGTAGTTTTTCTTTGTTTTGTATAAGGGCAGTTCCTATAGTTTGTCCGTTTCTCTAATTTGTATGTTTTTACTTCTGTCGTATCTACTTTTCTTTTGAGTATCTACGTACGTTTACTTTTTTGTCTTGTATGCCCGTTTAGGGTTGATGACCCTTCCTTCCATATGAGGACGGACGAGGGATAGTGCGAGTTGTTCAATGAATTTGAATCTAGATATTTCGTCTGTCCCTTTATAATGTAAATATAATATGTAAGCATTATTGGATGCGATGTCAACTATTTTATAAAATATTGCTAGCGGCTAGCGTCTGGTTCTTAGACTACCGGAATAGTTATCGGTAACTTTTACCCGTAGACCTTGGGAAAAAATGCATTAAAAAAGTAAAAGTTCACAAAAAAATTGAAATGTTTATGCAACCTTGGCCAAAAATAGCTAGAGGCATACCGAGGGGTTCCAGAAATACCATCGAAGGGAAGAGGGAGGAGACCAAAAATAGACAGACAGCGGTAAAATATACCATCTCGGGGTTTAAGGGTTAAAATAGATGGGAAAGCGTAGGATAAAACATGCAATATTATGAACAAAACTGCTTATAATTAGGTGTTTTAATGAAGGAGAAGATAAAAAATTGAATTGGAATAACACAGCCAAAGGAATAATATAGTGTCAAGGTTGATCCGTCCTTCTTTCATTGGACGTCATTAATTCGGTATGACAGATGCAGAACTAATGTAATTTATCTTTTTTATTATTCAAAACGACCAAAATTTGTTTATATTATTAACATACGTCTCTAGAATGGTTATAGGCTTTTGAACTGTTTTTGCGTAAATTATATACCGTAAAATTATTGTTTGGCATGGAGAAAGTAAAAATAAAAGTTTTTACTTTCTCCATATGTGTCTAACGGCAAAATGTTTCCATTTCTAGAAGACTTAATAAACTTTAATTTGAAGGGCATGAAATATTTCAAATATCAACTGTTACTGAGAAATAGAAACAAATATATTGCTGTGGCGGTGGTTTCCTAGAGTCTTTGTCTTTCTCCTACTAATTTTGTGTGAATCGCACGTGAAATTTGGACAAATGTGAAGACATGATGACTCACTTAAAATGTAACTGCTGAAAATTGATGTCTGTATTTCTCCCCACGGTAATCCCTAACCAATGTCCAGCAGTAAACTAATATATTGGGGTTCCACTTGCCCTGGTATCGTTTCTCTATCGTGGATATTTCTCGATGAAAGCGTTCCCCATGCTCATTACTAACAGCACCCAAAATCGGCGGGAAGAAGTCCAAAAAATGAATTTTCAGTGACATGTTACATCCCATATTTTTATAGGAAGCAAGAAGGTCTGTAAGTAGTGACTCGTAATTTCCTGCACTGGAGTTTTCAAGGAAATTTGTGGTCACTGCTTTAAATGCTCTATTTAGTCTATGTGGATTTTTGCGAACACGGGGAGAGGGGAGGGGGTTAAAATCGTTGAATAACTGCAGACGTCATTGTTGAACAGTCCCTTAGGGAAAATTCCCAATTTTACCTGTTTTGCAGAAATCTAAATTCGTGTCTCACTCAAAAACGTCATGTGATAGAAACATTCTGTTTTCAGTTTCGTAATCAGCATAAAACATACATACACAACACCTACAAATTTCTCTGTGACAAAATATTTGTCAAACAGTGTTATCTATTCAACAAAAAATATGAGAACTATCTCCTTATCTTACAATTAGCTTCAATTAAAATAAAGGATTCCAGTGCACACGTTAATAAATACAAGTAAATTTACGAACAAGTGTATATTAAAATTAAATATTATTAAATTATATTTCCCCTCTCTTTATACTCACACTTATGCAGATGATGCTGAAAAAATAATATTAAATTAATGATACGAATGATGCAACCTGTTCAGATAAACTCGATTCGACGATTTTATCTACCCAACCTTCTTGCAAGTTATAAATTGGATTCGGAAAGTTCTTATTGAACTCATTCATGGATTATTTCCTTAAAAGGACTACAAAGTGCATTTTCTCGTCGTAAAAATTGACACAACTTACTCTTTGTCGTCAAAAACCCTTCTGTCTTACTGTTTAGTTTACTGTTGTATCACGGAGTGTAGACAAAAAGCACCCAAACCCGTTTTTCCTCTCGTTCCCGAAAATTTTTTCTATCTACCAGTTTGTTGAGTGCAAATCGGGACGCGCCGAAAACAAAAAGAACAAAAATCGCGCCTTAATCGACAGGAAGGAGAGAGAGAGAGAGAGAGAGAGAGAGAGAGAGAGAGAGAGAGAGAGAGAGAGATAACGAGAGCTTTCTTTCAGACCAGTTCGAATCCAAATAAAATCCGTCTTTTATTTTTCGGCGCCCGGAGAAGATTGAAATAAGACACTTCAAGGACTGATGTTATAATTAAAACGGAAATTTGTACGAACTTAAGAATTAAAACATTTCTACTCCACAACGTTTACTTATGCCCAGTAATTGTGTTTTTTTTTAAATTGAACATATTTGAATATATTCTTCCTTGCGCTTCTCATCTGGCATCCCACAAAAGCCGCTCTCCGGATTTCTTTCGGTGGTAACCTTTTCTTAACTCTCTGTCGTACAATATCCATCGTTGTTTTTATCTTTCATTTGTTCCTTTTAAGAAATTTTGATCGGCAGCCTTCGCCGTCATTGGTGCATCAATTCAGGATATAACGCTTAAGTCGCCAAATGGCTAATTTATTTAAGGTGGCATATTTCCTATTGTGCCCTTCGCGTTAGTCACAAAGCTTTGGTTGCTGATAATTGTTGTTATTTTATCAGTAATAACTGTTTCTTAATGCCTCAGATGCGATAATTTGCCATCCGAAGACGTGACGCCAGGCAATTATTTTTACCATCCATACAGAAAACAAGGCGTCACTTAACGTTTCTACCGTTGTAGCATAGAAATTTTATTTGATATCAGCCTCTATTAGTACAGAGATTCCTCCACTTAAGACGACGTTGCGTTCCTGGAAAACGCGTCGTCGTTATTGTAAGTACACCTTCCCATATGCTATATGTTATAAATTGGGGTTACGATGCTTGAAGCACGTTCTTTAATTACAAAATGCCGGAAGTTCGGGGCGTCTTAAAAGTCGAGAACTGCCTTTATTGAAAAATGTCTCTCCAATAGCCATAAAATGTGCTGGTCATTAGAGATATAGTTTGTCATTTTGATTTAAGACATACGGTAACTCGGTAATTCTCTTTTGTATAAAAATTAATATTCTATTAATAATAATTGATTAATATTAATTCTATCCTCCGACAGAATTATGGTTATGGGTTGAACTGGATTCTTTAAGTCTTCCACCCTCGGAAACCTTTGGTATTGATAACTCTCTTTCATCTTCAAATCGTCTAATGGTCGGATCTTTTTCCTTCCTATTTTGCCTTCAAGTTTCCATTCACGCGCCGTTGTTATCTTTCAGAAAATGCCCAATCTAGTTAGGCTTCCCTATTTGTATTCTCCCAAATCTAAAAAAATTTCACTTGTTAAGTATTATAAATTATTTTCATTGCTTTTGGAACAATCGCGTCGCGCCATCTGCCGTATAAGTAGTCTGTAAACATTGAAATCGATTGTTTCAAATGTAGTTTTTGGACATTGTCTACGAAGTTGCCTCTATTTTTTTAAGTCCTGAGTCGTCGGCCACACCTAGAGAGCAGCGGTGGTAAGCCAGCGCACAAAAAATAATTTATAAACCCAAAAGTCAAGGGTTCCATGGGCTCCCCTCTAACGTAAGTGGAAGAAGGCCTTTCTGCCTATGGGTGATGTCACGGGAACTATCAATATTTCTCTGAGATTTTTCATGCGATGTTTTCCGAATTGTGCGCGGCAAAAAAGTGGCTGTGCGCGGAGGGAAAATGTGCGCGTCCGCGCACGCACGCAGCTTAGAGGGAACGTCGAATGCTGTGTAATTCCTCTGACGCTGTATCTGGGTGTCCGTCGTCATCGGGATTATCCTAGTTTATAAGATCTCTCGTATCGCCGGAGAAAATTTTCGAATTCACATCCGCGTCTGCGACGAGGCGGGCGGTCGTTTGCGTCACCTCTCAAGAGGACAGTTTCCGGGTGTCGCCTTTCGCCTTTGAAGACGCGTCTTCGACCGTCTCGAAAGAGCCCTCTTCCTGGCTCTCTCTCTCTGCGATCTCTGGCCAACTGAAGAGATTTCGATGTCGAGGTTTGGAAGATGAACAGTCTTTCGAGTGACGCGAAGAAATTCGCCGTCCGCCGACGCTCCACGGACTGATTTATGGGGTCGTAACATGGACGTCGAGTTTTCAGGTTCGGTTCCGAAGCTTGCGTTCTGTCATTTTGTTCTGTTGTGCAGGTTGCTTTCACGAATTTCGAAATAAGATCTCGGTCCGAAGGCGTAAGGACGAGAAAATGTAAACTTTGTTTGTTGCCGACCGCCGCCGGATGTCGGATTAAATCAACAAAATGGGCTTTGGAGAAATAAATGGTTTTAACCGAAAAATACTTGTCCAACGGGTGGCAGGTATTTGAGTAGAATCTGCTGTGATGTAAATGGAGTGATAATGTGCACTTCGGAGAAAAAAGATGCAACGCATTATCGGTTAATTTTGATTTCGGATCGGAAGTAATGTTTCCATTTGAAATTTACGGAGCTTTCTTGGAGTTTACTATGGAATTTCCTCAGTAGCAAATTATGCAGTTTAAATTGTCAGGAGATGAAAAATTTTATAAGATCACTCAAATATAATAATTTGACAAATTGAAATTCTGAAAGCGTTACTATGTAAAACCAAATCTGACTTCGATATTTCAATTTTTTAAATCACCCATTAAATAAATTAATGCTATTTGCCTCTTGCTCTTCTTAAACAATTTCAACTTACGATAGAACTGAAAGGTTTAAAAATTAAGGCAGTTGCCGTAAAGTGGCTAAATACCTAGAGAAGAAATGTTATAATTTATTCGCCTCCATTTACGTTAATAATTTAGATTGGTCCATACTCAAAATTGTGGTACAACACGATAGATCATAAAGAAGCAAACTTGCCACATTAATAACATCCGAAGAAAGTCGAATATTATTTTTTTAATACCTAAGGAAATCTAACATAATTCAACTAGTTTCAATTGCCATTGAAAGGTTGGGAAAATTAGGTGCGAATTTCGGCTACGAAGTAGCAGCCATCAGTGGCGATTTACCAATAGAAGCGCCCTAATTTATCGACCGATTTTCTAACCATGAGATGAGGTCAATAAAATTTTTTGAAGAAAATGAAAGCTAAATGTGAATATTTCTAAGCCAACAAAAGCGGAAGCGCGAAAACATCAATTTTTCTGAAAGAAAGAATTGTCAGTTTGGCAGTCAATAGGATTTATATACTTTATTTATTTAGATCTGGGGAAAATTAGAAGAATGCTATCGTAGTTTAAATTTTTATGGTACTAGTTCACGCGCGTGTCTAATTGTCCGCGTAATCCTTAGGAAATGGCGTAGCATTTTGTTCAGCGCACCGCTTTTTTGGAAATTTCCTCGTCTCGAATCAAGAGGGCGCCAAGGAGAAATGTGTTGATAAAACAAAGACCGAGGTCGCTGACCCCGAAACTGATTTTTCAGTCCATCAACCTACACGTGGCATTTTTATTTAGCGCGGACTGATGTGACTTTTGCTTGTGCGAATCATCTCGTGAGTCACGCGCAGTGTGTGTATGTGTGCGATCGGCCGTTTTTCACCAACTGTGACCCGGGGCTAAATTTCTCCGCTAATCTGGTCGAAGTGTGGGCCATCAAGTTTGCAATATTGCCCCCCTCCCTTCGCCCTCTTCGAAAAAGAAAAAAAACACACTCGTCTGACTTTCACTGACAGCCTTAATATGCATGTCTGAAAGAAATTGTTTTTTTATCAATTTTATTTTTTCATTCCGGCCCAGTCCATTGATGCGGAATCGTCTTGACGTAAGGGAGGGCGATCCGAGAATGTTTATTCTTATTCTATATAAACTTTGGAATGGTCGGGTAATTTGTGTTTCTAGTCTTGGCGCTGCGACCTGATTTCCCCATAAGTCGAAGACGACTCGCGTGATAATGAAAATTGCACGAAATAACTTGGGGCCAAATTGCAAAATTTCGGCCCTGGTTTATTTTCTTCAATATCACGGTAAAATGAAACATCAAAATGGATTGTACTATTTCGATATATTTAGAAAGTTATATTGGTCGCAATATTCTAACAGGTGCAATGTGGTTACAGTAAAGTAGCGATGCATCGAACTTCACCATATTGAGTATGAAAATAAAATAGAAAACGCGGAAATCGATAGAAAACGTCAGTAGTGATTAAAACGTACCAGGTTAGCGATATCTGCAAACTATTATGAAACATAAATAGCTGTTGAAATACCGCCCGTGATTACGTGAATTTATGAACTTGAAAGAATAAAAGGAGGAGTTTACTGCATTGATTAATGAAATCGGTCAAAGCCGTATTTTTTACGTATGGCCACCGCTAACGATAAGGTCTCCCTCGAAGAAGCAGTCTTCCCAATATCGTTAGCAAACAGAGTAACAACATAAAAGGTCCAAATAACGTCATGAGCCCCTTCAAAGTTAAGCATGCAGAATTAATCCGTGTTAGTCTGCGGTTATATTGGACGCAAATTCATCCGAAGTTTTGGTTGTACGAAATTGTACGGCATTTTGTACGACTGTAATGAGTCTGATTTTTCGTCAGAATTCCTACGAACTGTGCAATTAATTTTTTTCTCTTTTTAAAAGCGTTCACTTTTGAATCAGAAATAAAAAACTGTAATAATGGTGATATTAACAGAAAGTTATGGATGGAAGTAGAAAGTGAAAGATCCGGGTTCGATTCCCGGTCATAGCGCAATTTTTTCTTGCTTCATTTATTTCCAACCTTACAGCTTATGCCTGCCGGTATAGGGTCTTACGATCACATCTTTCCATCAATTTCTAGTGGAAGTAGCAGCAGATTTAAATTCAACATGTATGTACTGAATCAACTTTTATTTAATTCTTTTTAAATCTCCGTAAGGTGGCTGGTAGACAATTGTAAAGATCCGATTAATGCCTGCTTACACATTAGCACGGTTTCTTGTGGAGTAATAGCGCCTGCGTCACTATTAAAGTCGGGTTTCAATGTGTTTCTTACTTCGTTTGATTTTTTCCAGCATGGTTGAACCGTCTTCCTGCACGATCTACATTTTCAGTTGCGACATGCCGAGGCGCTTCATTTACTCCTTCAATATCAATAAGAACATTGCGTAGTAAAAACACATTTCGCCACCTTGTCTACTTTATCCGAATTAACTTGTATCTCGGTTTTCAAAATAATCCATTTAACGGTTGGTATGCCAAAAGCACACTCAATAATTTTTTTTGCCCGAGATAATCTCCAATTTAATATTTATGACCGACGAAAATCTCCGGATTAACTCGTATGCAATGTAAACGGATCGTCGCGCGAATTCGTACGACCAAAATTTTGGGCGCATTCGCGTTCAATTGCCTTATTCATTCTTCTGGCGGGCAATTTTACTGAGATTCGGCGAGAGTCGGTGGATTTTGAGCAAGTTTCGAGTGCATAAAGAAAGCCAAAATTCGGGTGGGCAAGTTAAGGAAGTAACGCTTACACGTGTATCAGGAATTGGCGGACTCATAGCGTGGCCAAGTTTCAAATTTATGCACAATTTCATTCATAAGGATTGAGTGTGTCTTCCATATGTTGAATTACAACGATGCGCACGGTCTTCTTTCGGCTCGATGCATCGGATTAAACGGGATGTAGTTGTGCCAGGACCATGTGATCAGATGGAGCGGGCCATGTCACTGTGTGTGGATTGGGGGAGGGTAATGGGCGAAAAGTTGTACGCCATGGCCCCCGAGTATTTTAATCCAGCCTTGGCAAAATTCGAAATTTGAAATTACTCATCAAATGTTAAAAATGAAATTATAAAGCTAAGTTTGTGACGACTATATGAATACATCTTTTAAATACATAGCGACGCTATGGATTTCGTCGCGACGTGAAGTTGATTTTTATTCGCTGCCGGCAAGGTCATTGTTTCAAGCTTAATGAGATGAGTGCGCGGCTCTGATCACAGATTAAATTTATATTTTTTACACAATCTCTTGGAGAATATTTTGCTTTCTCCGATGGTATGATAGGTGAGGCTCTGTGCCGAACAATGGGCGATACGTCAAAATTCGATTAGAGTTACGACAAATCTTATTATTATTTTTATTTTATTTTTTGTAACTCGTAATATAAGTGAGATTATGAAAGCACCGGATAGATGGATGAATTCCGAATCAATCGCGTCACGTCGGATTATTTGCACCAAGCCAAAATCTTTAAGTTAAAACTTGTTGGCTACTTACGGTCCTATCACGTAATTCGTAATTGCCAGTTAAGGTATTTCACGCATTCACGAGTTAGATTGTTGTGGGATAGATCCAATAAATAAAAATACTAGAACTCTTAAGTAACTTTCGAGACTGATTCATTAGAAAATTGAAACGACCATTTTATGCTACTTTATTTTTCGTCAGTTCGTTATTTTTGCCTAACTCTTCTTTTTATTAACCTTTATATGCGTTACCATAAATTATTGGGACAAATAAAACAATTCATTAGCCAAAATCACCGCGTCTAACTATAGCTTGCGCGTATCATACATTTGCATGCCATATTTGGAGAATTCGGAAGTATTATTTATTTAATTCCAACTCTATAAGATACGAAGCTAAACTATCGGACACCCGCTCCGTAATCTGCTTTTTCAGCTTTGAGACAAAATGCCGTTTGAATGACATAAATTTATGTGTTACCTTAAGAGAGATTTGTCTGAAATCGCGTCCGTGAAGCATCGATAGAGCTGACAATTCGTCATAGGAGAAATTCCACTTTCTCTATCACTAAGCGCGATACATCTCTCTGTTAGCGTTTGGGAGATGACTTTCTCTGATTATGTTATGAAATAGGCAGGCTATTCATGAGAGGATGAATACGTCACATGGTCCCGAGTAAAAAGGCATTTAACTTCATTCATCTCGAGATTGCTCTCGATATGAATTGAGACTAGCCGTTCTGACTCGCAAATTTTTACTGCTACCAAAAGTTGATATTTAAAACAAGCAAGCAACAGTTTAAACCGAATTTAATCATTTATAAGAAGAGAAATATATCTAAATTCATTACATACTTTTATTCCGTGCAAATTCAACAACTTTATACGCGGATGGTTCGTTTTCTGGAAAAAGTATAGTACATACCTCAAATTAATGTTTTGCTAAGGTTTAGAATGCTGATTCAAAAAGTTTTCGATGTAAATATTTGAAGATGTAAATGCCTGTATGTATACGGCGGGTAGAATACGCCTCAAGTTTCATCCATAAGCCGCGAAGTTTCAAAGTTTAAGCTGGGTGAGGAAAAAATGGTTTGATAAGCATTTTTCCCTCGAAAGCGCTAATTCCATTCGAGGTCATGGTAAAGAAGTGAAGGTGATGGGATTCTGTGGCAAAATATTGCTAAAATTTAGATACAAATTTGCGCAAATATTTATTAGTGCCACTGATTTTTACAATGGCCTCTCTTCAGTAAAGTTATTTTTATTACCTGCAAACGATCTTTTATCGTATTTTATGACGAAGGGATAGTATTTAGTAACGGAATGATTGAGAAAGACTAATTTTATTTTCAATATGCTCTTATCATCAGATTCATCTTATGATAAGAAAAAATGGTTAAATACGTGTTAATTGTGGTGCCGTTTCCTGCTCTGATATGCGTTAAATATAGTGCCAGCATATTTTGAAATGCACCAGCAATTAGATAAGATAAATGTACTTTTAGTGGCTAAGCTCACCAGGTTTCAATCTCGTTCCAGTTTGTTAAAAATGTACAAAACTATTCGCGCATTTACCATCGAGTCCGTTAAACCGTAAGCAAGCTCTTTATTTGTTAAAAAAACTGCGAATTTGAAGAATAATTTAAAAAGACGTGAAAGGATTTCGGTTTTTACGAACAAAACAACCAATTTTTTTCTGTAGAGTTATTCCTTCAATTCAGGTTTTTTATAGAATTACGTAACTCTTTTATTACCGGAGTAGGAAAAAGCATACGTTGCGAATGTAACTTTCTCACCTTTCTCTTTTCGCCTAAGCCTCCCCTCCGCCTTTCTCCCGCAGCAAAACGCAGCAGGCGTCGGTCCTTTTTTCTTTCCCATATCTGATTTCCCAAGATTTCGGCCACTGGAACATTATTCATTCTTCTTTTTAACCTTCCCATCTCGGTTCTGGGTAACTTATCATTCAGTAAACGCTAAATCTCCTTTGTCATTCTGTAAACGCTAAATCGCCTTTAATCTCTACGTTATCTTACACTTTTAATATATCCGTAAGAAAACATCTGGTGCGTCACTTCCGTTTGCATTTTACGCCTTGACGCAGTAATGGTTCAAACCATGTTAGATTAAGATTCAGAATGCTTATATTTGGATATTAAGGTAAAATAATCTGTAAACATATTAGGCGATAAAAGTTTTCGAGATGAGAACGATTATTTTTTAAAAATTCGTTGTAACGGTTCGCTCTGATTTTGTTGAATTTACTCGTGAGAGATTCCGCGTATCCGTCCAGATGGCCGTCACCGAAAATTCGCTCTCCGCGTAGGCATTTGTTAACTTTTATAAACCCGAATATCCTTTAAACGCAACCCGGAGTCGATGATAGCCCAAGAGGCTGATTAGTCATAAAAACAAACAACCCGGAGTTTGATTATGGCTTACATCACTCGGAGACCGCGGATTAAAGCCTTCGAGCACTATGAAGCGTATTATTCATTCTTTTTTCTGGTGGCGCGCAGTACCGGCACCTTTTTCAAAACATAAAAAAATCATTTGTTAAAGAATAAATTGGCCCATTTCAGTGTATCGAGCGTCAAAGAAAATGTTTTTTGTATGTAGGGTATAAAGATTGACACGTATCGGGGAGGAAGGGCGTCCATGGATGTTTTCACACTTTCGGTTTCCGAAAGCAATTCTATCGGACGAGCCATAATCATCCGAAATATGCCAGTTTTCGTCTACAAGAGTTTATACTCATCCCGTTCGATCCGGAATAAGATATTATTTTGTCTCAGTAGGGTGCATTGAACTTCATTCAATTTGGAGAGATCGTATCGTAGTTTGAAGATCAGTCGTATGTAATTTTGTAGCTAAGCAGTTCATCGAATAAGATATAATAATTTCGGTTCAGGAGGCCGATACAATTTCTTCTTAGGAAATTGATGTTTTATTAATCTGAAGTTTTTCTGCCGAGAAAAATTGCCTAACAGACAACTTGAGTTTCGTCCTCCCAAAAAAAAACAAATTATATATATCGGAGGATAGCTACGGTTAGTCTCATTCTTGTCTCTTCTTGAGAGCTTAAGTATGAAAATCTCCACGGACGTCCGTCCTTCTCCGTCTGAGTTGGTCTTAACGCAGTGTAGAGCATCCCACTTCATACTTTTAACGTTTTTGTTGCCAGCCGATATGTTGGACCGGCACCCGTGGCGCCACTGATTTTTTTAGGTTTTATATACCGAACTTAATAAATCATGAAAACAGCATTTTACTGTGTTATTTGGGCCGCCGTGTCCACTAATAATTGACTAAGCGATCATTCTCATTCAAAAATCTACATTAGTTTTGTACGTCTTAGTATTTATTTCGCTTTGTGTTGTGATCTCACCGATAAATTTATTAGCGACTTGATGAATTATATGATGTAGCGACAAAAGAGATTTTCAACTCTTTGCCTCGTCATCTCCAGTCGATCGAAATGGGAGAAGAATACTTGGGTGATTATTTAGTTTCTGTAGCTTGTAATGATGTCACTGCAATGCTGGAGATTCGAGGTAGAGTTAAACAGTTTACAAAAGAAAATCGTCCTTATATTATTGCATGGGACTGTGCCAATAGCATATTAGAATTACCGGTTCACGACACTTTAAAAGGGGTTATAGGAATCAACAATTCCAAATCGTTCATTGATAAGCTTTACGAGTTGTATCATGCATCAAAGAAAAATGGCAGGCAATTATATGTGCGTGAAAATGCACTTTAAGTTTATAATTTGAAATTGAGCGAATTTTTAGTACATACTCGTTTGGAAACGTCGAGTTTTCGATCATTATCTGTGGCGTGGCAGGATTATGAATCATAATGCTCTCATTTGGAAGAAACTAAGAATGACTTCAACAGAGACAAGATGTCTACAAAGATTTACAAAGGAAAATCACATATTTAGGATAATTTAGATTTAGGATTGATGCGCGGCGCGCTTCAAGAACAGTCCTAAATAACCCTAGACTTGCAAGAGCTTAGCGAGGATTTATCAAAACCAATAAAACGATTAAAAACCTTGTTCAATGTTTTAATGTGAGACGGAATAATCCCTGACTATATTACGAGCAGTCCATCGCATATGCCAACTGTATTATATTCCAAGAAATCTTCTTCCTCAAGAAAGATAAAAAAGAAAGACTCTACAGACGGTGCGAATGCATTTGATGAAAACTACAATATATCCATAGAAAAGAGACTGCTTGACGATGAAGAAGCTTATTTCCCGAAATGAGGTAGTATGCTCATGGTCCAAAACAGTGGCCAACAGAGATTTACTCGCTTTTTACGTCCGGCGAGATAGATTTCGACTGAGTGAAAGTGAGGTTATCCGCAAATGCCGCGAATATCCGGAGGAAAATAAAATTCCGGAAAATTACTGCCGCTGAAATAGTATTTTGATACTAATCTTGTTTTCTCAAGTGAATGTGAAAGAGGTTTTACGATGATGAATCTCATAGTAATTCGACCAAGACCTTTTTTGACAAACACGATATCGGAATTGATATTTATTAAAATAGATGGACCTTTCCTTGCGGATTTCGATCCGGCGAAATACGGCTACATTCTGCAGTGGATATAATAAGCAAACTGTGCAATCGAGATAATGCTTCCATGATAACACGACCTCTTATGAAATCTTCCGATATAATGTGCTTATTTTTTATTATACTCGTTCCTATTGCCATTTTTACAAAAATTGTCAAAAAAATTGAAATAGAAAACTAAATTGAATATTTAAATGTTTTTTTCGAAAGAATTTCCACCACCCTTGAGGAAATCTGCAGGTCTGAGCAGAGGTATCATTTTCCCATAAAAAGCACTGGCATTTTGTACTCCCTTAACTTTTCTCGTGCGTCGTTTGTTTTCTCTTCTCTTCGCCTGGCTTCCTGTGTCGTTCGTCGAAGTCTCTGTCCTTATGAGCACGCGGCAACGAGCTCTTCTCTCTCAACGAGTGTTTTGCATTAAACATTCTTTCATACGTTCACATTCGTACATGTTCATGGCCGAGGTCCAAACGATCCGAGACGCCGTATGCATGCGTAGAATTGAATCTTGCCTTCCGTTCGCCCACAAGGTCGTGCTCCCTCCTTGGAGGTGGCGTCGATGCCTCCGAGTTTCATTCCCGTCGTCGGAGGAATTCATTTGGTTATTAAGTAGTGGTATACACGTGAAAGCTCAATTTCAGATTTAGGAAGCGATCAATTGTATATGTATAGTATATGAAAAATAAACTTTTATTTGGTTATTGAAAACAAAAGAAAAACCCTTTGAACAATTTGAGTGAAACAAGTTGATTGAAAATTGTTATTTACATTTATATGCGCTATCTTAAATTATTGGGTTAAATAAAACAATTCATTAGCTAAAATTATCACGTCTAACTTTAGCTTGCACGTGCCAATTGTATACGTATAGGATATAAAAAATAAACTTTTATTTGGTTGCTGAGAAGAAAAGTAAAACTTTTTGAACAATTTGAGTGAAACAAATTGATTGAAAAGATTTTCCTTTAATTTTTGTAACCGATGAAGAGTCGGTGGTGAAATTGCATCCTCCTAAAGTTTCATTAAAATTATACAAAGTAAAAATTGACAGACACCTTGATAAAGATCCATAAGGTATATTTTTACATAAAATTTATTTATCGGATGTTCGACAACAATATGCGCACCCGAAATTCAAATACTTTTGAAATGATTGCAAGCCTAAGCTCCGTTAACATGTCGTCATAGCGGAATCATTTGATTGTGGGAAATCACGACAAACGGTCTACAGTGCTGTTACCTCATGCAATAACGGAATTAGAAGTTGCGTGTTCGGGTTTTGCCTCTAAATTCAAATACACGTGCGAGTTAATGACTTGTTTAAAACAAAAGCGGATCATAATTGCCACAAAAGGTTGTGGGTTACTGTGAATAGGACTCTCATTTCTGATTGCTTTTCTTGAAATCCTCTAAAAACGTTTCGACAAAAAATAAGAGGTTTGTCGCGGCGGGTCACGTTATAAGTTGCAAGTGCTTTGGGGGTTCGTATGAGAATATTGAACCAGATTTTTAATAGAGTGCGTGATACCGAACGCTTGAAAACCATTAATGAATATTATGGATGTCAACAAGGTGTTGGGATGAGGAAACCCAACACCTTGTTGACATCCATATATTCATTTTACCTTTCCTTTTCCGTAAGTTGTTATATTAATGAATATTATTTAGAGTTAAATTTTATGAGAGAAAATGTTATGGCCGTATTTTATTCGCATTTTCCTTGCTAAAATCACTGGATCACTTTATCATCATTGCTTAACGGGCCAGACAGTTTGTTCGCGCGAGTCGTATTTTGCCCACTCCTATCATACTGCATATGTTTCTTTAGTAGCAGTTGCGAACGATAACTCTCTCCCGAAGCAGCGTTATCTTCCTCGAACGCGGAGAATGAAATATTCCTAGCACTTCTGGCTGAGCTGGGACAATCTATTTTTGCATCCAAAATAAAGATTTAAGATTACCCTCCATCGGCATATTCGACATCTTATCCAAAACTTTATGATGACTCGTATTTAAAGCAAAAGCATACTCAAATTGGATAGCCGATAGTTTTCCGTAGGTTGTCATGAATGTTTTCTCAGATTACCAAATTTTCTTTAGCTGGTTTAGACAGTAAAAGGAAAAGATAGAAAAATACTTACGACTCAATTATTAGGATAAAACTCATCATTTATGTCATTTATTAGATGGCACGGATAAAAAAAGTCACTAATTCCACATCTGTAAGCAGTGATTGCGGTTGTTAACGGATGTATCAATTTATTATGAGTTTTTACCGTACTATTTTGATTTAATAAAATAATTAAAGCTGAAGCGTTTTAAATATTTTAATTAAGAATTTTAAAGATCATCATCTATGTATCCAACTATGGCGAACTTGAGACCAGAGCTACGGCGTTATCATATGAAAGAATTTTTCATGCAGCAGTCGTAGGCATCTGTCGAAATGGCAGTCATAGCTCAATAATTCACGGGTTCTTGGTAGTGTTTTATTTAGCTCTAGGTGTCACTGTCAGATTAATTTGAACGACCGGTCCTCTTTTCGAGTTCCTAGAAGAAAACATCCCGGCTGCCCTACCTCATGCTAATGAAAGTCTACCTTTTGGTTTGATTGAAGGTCGTAAGACTACAGCCTAAAAAGTTCGATATTCTTTCTGATAACTATGACTATAAATTCCGGATTTGACAAGAAAATAACACGTAAATAATGAAAGTTATTTTTAAAAGTTCGAAAACAGATAGCCGGCTGATAAAGACTAAAACGAATCATTTGAGTGAACTCGAAATGTTCAAAACATTCTAGAATCCGAAAAATATTTGAAAGTGAATGAAATTTCCACTGAAGCGGGGGGGGGGGAGGGGGCGATTAAAACATGCAATGGAAAGCGCGGATGAACTTCTGAAAAGTTTCCATTTTAACATATCACTAGCGCAGTTGCCCGTCAATTATGACGGGTATACGTGAATTAATTATTAAGTTAAAATAAAATTAAAATAAACAAGAAGGACAAGTATGCTTCGTAAATGGAATAGACAGAAATTCCAATGACATTCTTTATAGGAAACTCGTGTATTGCCCATCATATGACGGGGGAACTTAGAAATGAATAATAACAGCTGTAATTATTGAGTTAGAGCCAGTTTAAAATTTGCCAAAATAGAGATTCGGGAAAGTTTTTTTCTCATTCTTGTTTTTCCAATTATGAGCCCCTTCTCAAAAATGAAGTAATAATAATAAATAAATAATAATATCCCCTCCCTCCCTCTTGCCGTCCCTCTCTCCCTCACTCTGTCTCCCTCCCTTCCTCTTTCTTTCCTTCACTCCCTATCTGTGCCTCTCTTTTCTACCACCTCCCCCTCTCTCATTCCCTCCTGTCCCAATCCATAGTTCTCCCTCTTTTTCTCTTTCTCCCTCTTTATCTCTTTCCTCCCCTCCTTTTCTAATTCTATACCTCCCTTACTCTCTATGTACCTTCCATTCTATATCCCTTCCTTCCTATCTCCCTTCCCACATCCCCCTCTCTCTTACTCCACATTTATGTAGTCGTTTATATAAGCAAAAGAATCCAAACTAAATCCAAGTCCCATTAGGATTACGTGATTTCACGAAAAATCCTACGATAATTTAAGGAAATCTATGCACAACAATTGATTCTCCAAGTTTAACAATGACGTGGTCGGCAAGGCAACATCCCGTTTAAAAGCCGATATTACCCCAAAATTTTCAACCTTCCATATAATCGGGAAGTTTGTTAAAAACGCGTTAAAAGTGCCATTGATGACGTCAGCGTTGTACACAAACAAACAAATCTAGGATTTTATTATTAGAATACGTACGAAACGGCTCTTGAATTTTTATACTCGAAATTAAAGTCGTAATTATGTGATCTCGCGGACTGTTTTTCAGCAAATGTTGTCTTCTATACAAATATTTTTTAAAATATATAACTTACAGATCATATAAGAGATAGGAAGAGAACAAGTAGGGATCTACACGGGTTTCCCGTGGTACAGAAGTGCTTTTCGTCAAATTCGCTGTAGTATAATCGTATGCTAATATATTTGCTTTGAAATCAGAAAATTATTTTTCCTTATATTGTGGCAACCCTACTTTTTAGATCCGTTTCAAACATGTTCATTTCATTTAGTCATTCTATGCTACTACTTATATACTACAAACGAAATTTGTTTTGAAATCCGTTCAGCCAATACCTTCGAAATTAATAGTTACAGGCAAATTCTAACTTTGATATTGTGGTAGCCCTGTTTAGTCGACCCGGTTTGAATATAATAATTTTGTTATTTATTTATATAAGGATTATATACACCATATTTGGTTAAAATCCATGCCGTCAGTTCTCTAGAATTACGTGTAAAAGAAATATTATTTTGCTTTTTATTGTGGTAGCTCTGCTCTTTAGCTCAGCTTTAAACATCTTGATTTCATTATGGCATGTTGTATAAATCTTGCATAGAAAATTTAATTGAAATCCGTTCTGCCAGTTCCTTCCAAATTCTTAATTACTGAAAGAATTTAATTTGCAATTATGGCATCCCTGTTTGGCTGATTCAGTTTAAATATGCTATTATGGTTTTCTATATATGTGTACATTATAAATATTATAATTTGGTGTAAATTGATGCAGAAATTTCAACACAAATATGTGTAAATAGAATGTTTTATTTCTTGTGTTGTGGCAGCTCTGCTTTCTATACGTATACTATAATCTTGATTTTGTTTTTTTATGTTAAACGCCTACTTTCTACAAAATTTCTTTGAAATCGGTTCAACCAATTCCTTCCAAATTCATAATTAGCGAAAAGTTTAACTTCGTAATTGTGACACCCCTGCGTAGTAGATCCGGTCCAAATATGTCACTTTGGTCATTAATTTATGTGAATATTTTATGTGCCAAATATTTTTGAAATCGGTTCAGCCAATTCTTCCCTGATATATGCGTACTGACGGACGGACATCACGAAGATAATAGTGCTTTTCAGCATTGACGAAAAGCACTAAAAATATGGTATTTAATTGTTGTTTGCTGAGAGAATCGTCTTAGCGGTGCAATGTTTTCTTGGGATTTTCTCGAATTGTTATCTCTGAAACTATAACTCGTAATTATGTGGTCTCGCGGACTTCTTTGTGGTAAATGAGTTCATCTATCCGAATAAAATTTTAAATATATATCTTACAGATCATATAAGAGCTAGGGAGAAATTTTTTTTGTTTTTAATTGTTGCTTGACGGATGCCATTTAACGAGATACGAGTATAAGTTTATTAAAGTAATTTGTAAAGTGGAAGTTCTAATTTACAGATGCAGTTCAAAATCATAATTAGGCGATAGATTTTAATATCGATCACTCCTACCTAATTTAATTAAAATCCGTCCAGCGGTATAGGAGATGAAAGTTACGACGGACGGACGGTCGGTCGGACAGACGGACGGACTAGACGTGCCCATAAGGCGTTCTGTTACTATCGCTTCGCTGGTCAAGAACGCCTAAAAATTAATGAAACCAACTTTTAAATGCACCAACAAGTAAGCAATAAATAGAAAATTCACATATTCCAGAAAATAAAAATAGTTTTGGGTACATAAAAGCTGCGTGGCAAAGAAAAGTTAATGAAGATTTATTTGTTAAAAGAAGTGAATGTGTTTTTCAAAAATTTTAGGATCCATTTCCATTGGTTATTTTCGAAATGTACACAAACTCCCAGTTTATGTACTTCGCTTAGAGGTGACATTTCAATATGCCCACTATAAAGTCCACTACGTTTCATATAAGTTAACAAATTTGAAAATATTCCGACCAATCCCATCAATTCATTCTGTATGAGGAATAGTAATTCTGCAGAGGATTAGAAAAAATATCATAAAAAATTAAGTATGTAGAATTTTTGGTAGAAATTGACATATATCAGAAGTGGAAAAATCCACCTATTTTTTGTTGCATAACTAAAAAAATAGGCTAAGCAGCGGTGGAGTACGTATCATCTTTGTGTAGAGCACAACACTAATAGGTCGCCAGACAGGAAAAGCTAGCAGATTTCATTTTTATGTGTAAGTAGACTAGCGTAATTGCCCGTCAAATATGGCGGGTATGCGTGAGTTAATAAATTCCACTACGTTTCATATGAGTTGCATACTCCTCCCACGTTCTTCCATCCCAAAAAAGTGTAAATCGCTCCCAGTTTTGAAATATGTTCCACACTGCTTCTTGCCTAAATAGGTAATCATTAAACTTGCTGTTCCTTAGTAAAAACGCGAAACAATTAAATAAATAGTTTCCTTGCTTTGGAATTTGCACTAAGCTAAATAATCTGTTAACACACATTTTAGCAATGTTTTGGAAATGCTCACGAACACTCTTCGCTACTTTGTCACATTCATAACTTTATAGAGTACGTATATTATGCAACAACGTTGCTAATAACCCAAACCTTTTTTAAATGTATGTTCAGTTTTTTAGTTCAATTCAATATGATAGGTAAAAACTAATTATTGATAACAATTTTAATCGTTTTTCTAAATTGAAGTCTATTATTTATTGTTGGAGAATATAAAAGTGCATTCATTATTGTAAGTTCCTCCTGTGGTGTCTTGCTCTAAAACTGTGTAAAATGTGGCACAATTGGTTATAAAAAATATATGGTGAAATCAAGATAAACACAATATAATTAAACTGATATATAATTCACAAGTCAAATAATTACTTGATTCTTGCCCTTTAGTAGTCAAACTATATTATGTTTTGCAGTTTCTGTTAATGACAAAATTCGTTGCTACGAAAATTACGTCGACCATTATCATGAATTGATTCGGGAATCAACAACACAAAAATCGTATTTGACTTTCCCTAGACTCTTATATGATATGTAAGGTATCGATTTAAAAAATTATTCAGGTAGATGACAACCTATGGTACAAAAAAGTACCTACGGCTAGGGATACGAAAAAAGTATCGATACTTTACTAATATCGGTAATTTCCTTTCGATACCAAGTACTTTTGTACTCGATTCTTTTCTTTCGATTTTCTAGTGACATCGGTACTTTCGAACTTTTTGTGGTATCGATACTTTTCATTCGATACATCATATGAGTACGGTATCGATACTTTCGTTTCGATATCGTATCCCTACCTACGACTTATTGTTTCCGAGACAAAAGTTTAATAATGCTCTGACAAATTCCGTCAATGCATTTCTTATAACGAACAGTAATTCTGCAGAGGTGTAGATAAAATTCTTATATAAAATAAAATATGTATAACAGGAGTGGCTAACCCACGGCTATCGAGCCGCATGCAGCTCCTTTAACTTAGTATGCGGCTCTTTTAAATTTACACTCACATTCACAAACGTGTCAACGTTTTTCACTACAGGACACAACGCCGTAGTGTGACTTAAATCGCGTTGGGATGTTTAAGAGACATGTATTATATTTGAATTACTTCGGATACAGATTATGTTTTACTATTCATAAATTTATGAACACTGAATTGGCCAAAGTTAGGTATTATTAAAATACTTTTTCGTACTGTTAATTTTGGTAACAGAATGTGTCATGCGACTCTTGAACTTCTGAAGATTATCGAATACGACTCCAAGAGTAAGTAAGTTTGGCCGCCCTTGATATAGAATGTTTGATAGAAAATTATATCAATCGCAAGTGGAAATATTCAGCTATTTGTTGTCGCGTAACTTATAAAATACGCTAAACAGCGGCAGAGCACGTGCCATCTGCCTGTAGAGTACAACATTAATAGGTCGCCAGACAGAAAAAGCTGGCAGCTTTCATTTTTATATACGAGTTGTAGGTGCTTGCATACTGCAAGCGCTTAAAAATATCACCACTCACCACGATCTAAACTCGTAAATAAACCAACGCGATCTCCAGAGCAAGCTACTTATGATGAATATGTATCAAACTCAAAATAATAATAATATAGATATAAAAGGAATATTTTATGGGTTTGGATTTAGACGTCAACACATGTTAACCTAGTTGGTTGACATTAACTATATTATGTAATACAGTCGATTGATTCCCATTAAAAGCATTAAATCAAGGCTCTTGAAGTATGGAAAATCAATTCCCATTGAAAGGCATTGGGGGCGTTGCTATGGTAGTTAATATTTTTCATTGTTAAAAACAATTTTTTTCATAATTTTATGATTAAAATAAAATTTTTACGCAAACTCAGCATGAATTTGAATTTTGCCTTCAAGAAAAATAATCTTCATTCTTTCATCCACAGTACAGTGCATGTCTCGACTTTGTATCTTAATTATAAATAATTTAAAAAAGAAATTTTATATAGCCCTGCATCGTTTTCATTGCTTTTCTTATGGATGTTTAAAATTGGACTTTGGGGTCTAAAAACCCCTTAAATATAACTTTTCTGGAATTTTGGATTTTCCCGAGGTTGTACCCAATGACCTATCTTCATACTAAATTTCAGCTCTGTAGCACTTCTAGAAGTACCTTAGGTTTTATATCATACTAACTGAAATTACCTGGCGTTGATCGGGTTTTTAAGTCAAAACAAAAAATAATGAGGAAAATTTGAGAATAAAACCAAATAATGAAACCAGGTTAATTTTTATTGTAGTGCTTAATGGTATGCAATATTTATCTTCCCATCTTTTGCCCACATAAATAAATTTTTCCTGCATCCTTTATCGATAAATTTGGCGATTGCATATTTTATCAATAATCATAATAAACAATCGATGGAATCACTTTTAAATTATACTTATTTCACTCAAATTAAGTTCCAGTGGAAGAAATTGCATGATATTATGTGGTCATGAATCTCAAAAACATTAAAAACTTGGTCAGGAATTGCAAACTCAAGGGATGCAACCGGAAGAAACACGTTTCAAATTTAGCTTACCCATACGCTATCCCATGCAAAGGCTGATTTTGTGGGTCTAATTTGTCACGTGAATATTTTAAAGTTAAACCTACGAAACAAAATGAGTTCCCGGACTTTGAAACAGAATTTGGCGATAAAAAGTGTTGGTATGACATGGAAAGTGTTATTATAATCTAATAAGTATAATTGGCTTAATTGATGCATACAAATGTTCAGTTGAAAGAAAAGCAAAATTTACATATAGATGTTTAAGGGAGGAAGAGTTAACGATTATAAATGTTGGTACAAATTAAAGAATTTTTATAGAAGTTTTCTTATTTTACCTTCTGGGATATCATTCACTTGATTCATTGTCAATGTTAACGAAAAACATATTTCGCTGTCTACTAATTATAGCGAATGTGCAGTTTACATAAAAAGTTTTTAGAGAACGAAAGCACTTAAAATTGCACATTAATACGGTCTTCCACTTACCTTTAAAAATAATTAGCAAATTTATAGTTTTTTGGTGAATAATCTTAGCGTTTTCTTCTTCCCTACTTTAGTTTATATTAGGTATATATTATTTCTTTTAGTTAACATTGCGTATTGTTTATAACGGTTGTCAAGTAGATTGTTAATCCAACAGTACGCCCATTCCCGTGTTATTTAAATGGGAGAAATTAAAAGAGAAAAAACTTTAAAAATTAAAATGTAGTTCAAATCGCTTTAAAAACCCTCCCATTTTGCTTAACTTTTTATTGCGGTTAAAATGGCACCTTTATCTTGCTTCTACATTCTGCATTTGTTGCGTTATAAATGCACAAACAAACGAATTCTTCAAAATATTTATGGTAGAGATATCCTATATCATATATATAGGCTTGGTAGGATTCGATTTAAATCTAAAAACGTCAATAAACATCGATTTTTTTTAAATTTCAAAATCGAAAAAAATGAAGTCGTCGATAAGCGTCGATTTTTCAACAAGATGGAAAAGTATACGTCCAAAAACCTACTCTGAATTATAATATTTAAGTTTTTTCTGTTCACTTTTTTCGCAGTAGTTTTTTCTACCTACGATTTTGTTCCTTTTCTGGGCTTGCACTAACAGTGGGACTAAAAGAAACACTCAAATATGCGTCTTTTTAAAAAGCTCACGCTTCTACTCTGGAAAATCAGGTAACCGCAAGGCCCTAGGGTAGTTTTGAGAACGTGTCTCGAAGCTCTTTTGAGGTTTATGAGAATATATTTGCCAACCTAATGGTGGGATATTCCACAAGCCTTTCTATACAGATAAGGTCATGGATATGCCCTGCTGAGAATGCCTCGACCCCTGTTAAACATCAATCCCGTGGAGTGTATTCCGGAAACAAATGTTTCTAGATCTTTTCTAGGATTTTTCCTATAGATGACCTTGTTTATGCACTTTCACCCGTTCTCCCTGTGCACAACCCAATCTTTTGGCAATCTTTTTCTTAAAGTTATCCAGGAAGGATCGTTCCTCTCTCGTGCTTTTGGCTCCTTCGTCTTTTGCTACAGGTTAGTAAATTTCAATTTATATATAATGTTTTAAAAAAGGTGCACATAAAATGTCTAAAAGCCTTTACGCTAAACTCGCAATTTATTTTTTTGAAGAATGTTTCTCGGCAAAAGCAACATCATATTGTTCGGATTTCATAAATTAATCGTTTTGTAGTTTTCATTATACAATTTAAGAGGTAAATCATAATTTACTATCTACATTCGCGATATAATATATTTATCAACGACGCGATAAGAATTATACGAAACGAAAGGTACACATAAATCAGCAGTCGTTACTAAAAATTGAAGAGGGATTAAATATTAATATTTATTTGGTATTTGTTGTAAAATATTTTGCTAATGGGAAAAACACATTTTTATCAGGATTTGAAATGATTGTTGATCGAGCACTCAATAATCAAGTCCAATTTTTCTCACTATATATTTTATGTAAAATAAAGAGAATATGTAGTGCAGTGATGAAATATATCAAATGATACAAAGTGTTAGATAGTTCTTTTTTGACGTCTAAAATATTATTGTGATAATTATATCGTTAATGTTTTTTCCTTAATTGGCATCAACGAATTTCTAAAAGCCTTTACGCTGAACTCGCAAATTATATTTTTAAAAGATGTTTCTCGGCAACATCATATTGTTGGAATTTCATAAATTAATCGTTTTCTAGTTTTATTATACAATTTGAAGTGGTAAATCTCAATTCGTTATTGGGTGTTATCTTTTATATTAAAGTTTAAAAATGAAGAAGAGTGTAAATGCGCATAAATAAAATGAAATTTATAAAGAACATGATATATTAGTTCTACTGATTTGTACATAAAGATTTAACTTCATATAAAAATTTAAATAAATAATCAGGGTATTGTAAAATAAACGTAAATTTTACGTAGAATTTTAATGTAAAAAGTAAATTTAAATCATCTAATTGAAAGGCCGAAAACTACCAGCCCTATATTTAATTAGTAATTTTAAGCGTTGAAAATCTCTTGGGAAAATAAACATCGATTAAAAAAAAATTAACCTCGAATTCTACGAAGCAGCAATTTGAAGCGTCGATATTCTTCAAAAATCTCTCGGGAAAATAAACGTCGATTTTAATCGTCGATTTAAAAACAAAATAAACGTCGAACCCTACCAAGCCTACATATATCCTATATATGTAAGAAGCAGCTATTTATAATGATAAAGAAGACTAATACCCAAGTATCTGGCGTCAATGTAATCGTTAACTGAAATTTTCCATGTGGTACTACATTAATGCGGTTTATATTAACATTTTTTAAAAGCTCTTTTAAAATACTCCTATTTTTGTAGCCAATATATAGTCGAGGGCGTATTTAAAAGCGATATCGATAACAAGGAATAAGTACACTGAAGTTATTGATGATTAATCTCCAGAAAAGTGCCATTTTTCAAGAAATCCAAATATATTCCATTAAAAATTGTTAGAAAAACATTATAGTGAATGATTACATCTACATATTTCTTCATAAGGCGGGTGGAAGGGTTATAATGGACAAAATTGTTTCTAACAGTTCTCACTTGTGGTGTTGGCTCTCATATTTAGATCCAAATTGTCTTAGGAAAAAACCTTAAAATTTTCCTTAAACCTACTCAGCTAAATGCTCAGACTTGCTCCTCTCTAGAATCTTCAATCTGACGTTTAGTCGACTATCCTTCAGCGATTCTCAATGCTAATTCTTCTGCAATATTGTAATGATTTGTACTGAGTAATTGGTTCATTTAAGAATCTATCCGCCCTGCGCTGAAAATTTTCTGAACCTAGCGGTTGACCTCTTAAATACAAAACCAAATATATTTACTTGTGCATTCGACCAGCGGTCTAATCAAAGATAAATAATTAGCGTTTTAAATATATTTGAATATGTTTTTTAATTATTGGCATCCGAGAGGACTATAGAATGGTGTCCGAAATTGAAAGCGTGCTGAAGAGCAGTAGCATGGTTGGAAATGTAAGAAAGTGTTGTGGTTGTGGAGGGAATTGCCAATGTCACTTTCATTGTCCTCGGACGTATTCTCAATAAGTCGGCTGAAAAAAGAATGGTGACAATAACACCACAGGTGAGAGAGCGAACTGTTTGAACAAGAGGTGATGTCGATCTTGTTAGCGAACCTCTTGTCCAATATTGCGAAAGATTGAGCATCTTGGAACTGAAAATTACCACGTCTTGAATACATATGATACGAGGTTGTGAAACATTAAGGGAATAGAAGATGAGTTAACAGTTTAAACTTATATATCACGCAAGCAGCAATAAGTAGGCATGAGAAGATCCAAGTTGCAGGATCGAGTAAATAAATTTCATTTGGTAATAACCAATCAAATTTAATTTTAACTTGAGAGAGAAAACAATTTTTAAGTAAGATTAGTAAGAGAAAAGTCAGTGAATGTTACCAAAATGCTCTTCGACACCTTACCTATGAACTCTGAATATTTTAACCCCTCCAGACCTGATTTTGTCTCTGAAGGGAAATTTTTTTTCAGTGGAATTATGCTCATTGGATTTAAAAGAAATAGAAAAAAGGAATTTGAAAAAATCTTGATTTTAAGAAAGTTTTTAAATTTTCATTGCAACGTGTTAAAACATCAAAAATCAAGAAAAAGTGTAGAAAGTTATTTTATTTATGAAATAAAAAGGCTTCCTTATCTAAGTTCAAAGTGTGATGTTTCGACGACAAAAACAAAAAAGAAATTTGACCTATTTGGAGAAATTCTTTTCTGATCTTGCCATTTTGTATTTAATGTCATTTAAATTCAACTAGTCCGCAATAGATGGCAATAAAAGTGCCAATAATGGATAAATTAGACGTCACACTAAGTGCTCAGCCAGTTTTCAATAAAATATAATGTGAAAGAGTATATGAAAAGTAATCTCAAAATTAATGTACATTGTAATGTACACCAGGTCTGAAGGGTTTAAGAAAAAGTGACGTATAAATGACTATTAATACCTCTTCCAAATAGAAAAGGAGAAGACTGAGCAGTAAAGATATGCTTGATAGAGGGAATTGAGGTGAGACCTACGACGACTAATTCAGCCGTGAGTGACTGCTTGGTTAATTTAGGCCACAGAAAAGAACCAGCACACTCAAAACTCAGCTAATTGAATATGATTACCCTGCCGTATCAGTGGACCGTTTTTCTTTGAAAAGCATTTTCTCGCTGGGCAATACAAGATTTAATAATTTTCTTAGAACTTCGTTGTATCTAAATTTGGAAGGAATTTCACTTAATCTGGCACATCTAAATGTAAGATCTGAACTTAAGCATGTAATTGCTTAGGGATATATGAAAGGTTATTACACATTTTAAACTGCGCTGTTGCATTTTATTATTCTCTAAATTGATATTATCCCCATCAAATAATTTAAGAAATACATCTAATGATGGCCACGCTTTATCTAAAATTGTTTGGATATCAAAATTAATACGAGAAGATTTTAGTTTTAAACGAAGGATTTTGTTCCCCTCCCAAGAAGGGAAACAATGCTTTCGTGCACGGTCATGGCAACAGAAAAACACTAATACAATTAGTCGTCATTTAAAATTCAAATGCATTTCCTTTATTGTGTTCACTGCCGCTTTAAAGTCAACAAAAAACCGAAGTGGCGATTGTTTACGCCCACCTATTAAAAGACGGATGACAGAAGGTGTATGGTTCAATTCTGAGTGACAGACTTAACCTTGTGTTTCGTAAACCTAAGACCTTAAACATCAGCAAGGTCACAGGCGCAAGGCACTTTGAGGTGATAATAAAAAACAATTAATTTGCTGACTCAAGCTGCTTGCTTCACTGAGGCAAGATGATTTTAAAATTAGTGACTTACTAGGCTATACGAAACTAATCAGACGATATGCAATTGTGGCACCCCTACTAAGTCGATCTGGTCCAAATATGTCATGTATTTATGTAAAGGTTCTATGTATCAAATTTGGTTGAAATTGGTTCAGCCAATTCTTCCCTGATATATGCGTACGGACGAACGGACATCACGAAGATAGGGGAAAGTAGCCAAATATGGAATAGTTTCCTAATGTGGAATACTACAATATTTCAAGTCTGGTATATGGCAGCGCCGACTTTACTAAAGGAAAGTGTTGGCCAAGTCATTCTAGTACCGAGATTAGTTGGTTGGTTGCTGCCATTGAGAGTGTTTTTTTCCTTGCGTTTCAAAGATTTTGAAAGGTATATGTATTCATTGCTTTATTTTGTAGGTTTACTTATTGAATCCTTTTTCAATCTTGGCATTTACATTAAGCATTTGAAGTGTTCTTAAAGCTGTTGGTGAAGAAATTGTGCGTACTTTATTAGTTTCGTTGTTACACGTCTTCGAAATCCAACATGGCGAGGTTACAAATATGGACTACTTAGGTTTCCTAATATGAAATAGTATTCCATATTTAGATCCTCGTTTTGAAGAAATATAAGTAATTATTTACATTAAATGCTTCTCAAATTTCAGCACAAAATTGGTTTCGATAATTTGTATTTGATGTGAGACAATGCCCAATTGTCGCTTGCGAAAGGAAAAATGATAATGGTGCATCGTTTTACACCAAATGAAAATTATTGAAACAGAAACAGGCACGAAATGGTTAAAACTGTTTCTGTCCCATCATAAGGAAAAATCTCCCTAAGAAAGCTAACGGGAACGTCTTTTGCGAGGGCAAAAGTACTTAATAAGGAAGGCGTATTCGATTTTTTTAATCTATTGGAACGAGTTCGACAAGCACAAATATCCTGCAGACACGGTATTTAACGTAGACGAGACGGGTCTGTCCATCGTGCTGTCAAAAGTGCCGAAAGTGATTGCATTAAAAGGCAAGAGACAAGTTGGTACCCTAATTATGACTGAACGGGGTTATTTCTTGCATGAGCGATGGAGGCACCTTTGTTCCAGCAATGATGATTTTCCCCAGGAAAAATATGAACAATTTGCTTCTAAAAGGTACTCCGCGAGAAACTATGTCTGCCCGTCATCCCTCGGGATGGATTCAGGCAGATCTCTTTATGAAATGGGCAGAATTTAGCATCAAAAAGTTAAACTTACTGAGGAAGACCCTATGCTGCTAATCTTTGATGGACATTTCTCCCGTGATCTGAACCTCGATGTGATTGAATTTGCACGAAAAAACCACGTAAGCATTTTGTGTTTGTCCCCCCACTCAACAAACAAAATGCAACCACTCGATAAGACGTTAATGAGCCTTTGATAGGCCTACTATAGTTAGGAGATCAGACGTACAGGAAAGCCAGCTACTCGTTCGACACTGCAGAACTTTTCGGGAGAGCCAGCCTATCTTAAAGTACAAACTGGTGCGATTGCTGTGAAGGGTTTGAAGTTACTGGAGTCTACCCTCCCAACAGAAACGTCTTCGATGACAGCGATTTCATAGCGGCTGAGGCCCAATTCGAGGTATCAGAAGACATTGCTTCATGCCCCGCTTACGCATTTGTGAGCCCTGAAGAAATTTATCCCCTATTGTAAGGAATAAAGGGCCACAACGAAGAAGGGTACCTAGAAAGGCTGCTTTAATAATGGAATCGCCCTACAAATCGTTGTTGGAAGAGAGGCCAGGTTTCAAAACGTCTCAGCCGAAGAAAAGCAGAGGAAAAGGAACCAGACAAGTCAAAAAATGTCTTTTTAATGATTCTCAAGCATCCTGTAACTGCTTGTAACCTAAATCTAAGAAAAAACACAAGAAGATGAAAAAGAAACATCCGAATCGGTAATGAGTGTGACGAATTGCGTATCTTCGGAAGATTTTGACTTTGAGGATCCGATACCACCAAGCAGCGAATATGCATAGTGCTTGTTTTGCAATGAAAACTTTTCGAAAGACGTAAAAGGTGAAAAGTGGGTTCAATGTGTTGTTTGTCAAGGGTGGTGCATGCATTGGGGCCGAGAAGGACATATGCGTTTGGGAATTTTGAAAGTAAATAATTAATTGCAAATTCATGTTAAGGGTATTCCATATTAGGAACCCTTTTTGTTCACATTCAAAAGGGCATTTTCTTATTTATTAGAGTGACTTTATTTGCCATTTTTAAAAATTGTAACATTAGGAACAATAGATTTGAAGTATATTCAAGTATTCATGAGTATTATCATTGTAATAAATAAAAATATATCACTAAAAGGAAATGGTATTCCATAATTGGCTACTTTCCCTTAATAGTGCTTTTCAGTAATGACAATAAGCACTAAGAATTATGATTATTTCTGAGTTTATCTTTTTATATGCGGAGAAGAACGTGGTTTGCCTTTGCTGAAGGGAGAACTCGAATCCACGTAGAACATGTTTACAATAAAGTTTAGAATTGTAACAAGAGAGGAAAGATGCACACATCATGCGTGCATACATGCGGGGCAGAGGCATTCTTTTCGATTTATGCAACCATGTCAAAAAAGATAAATATTAATGTCTCATTGTTAGTATAATGCCTAAGAACTAGTATGCCAAAGAAATATCGAATTTTTGATTCACCGATTTATTTCTTAATCGGTTGTATTTTATAAAAACTCGACAGTTATTTAAAACTTACCTCACTCAAATAGTAGCAACATAATCTGTATGTTCACGTTCATTCCTTCATTTTTTTCACTTACTAAAGCTGTGTATGCGTAAAGAAAATATGCGTATTTACGTTCCTTCGTCGTAGATAAACCATTTCCCTCCATTTACTAAATGTTGCGTGCTCAAGAAAAAAATTAAATTAATTAGTTATTTACAGAAGATATTGTTTACTTCAGTTCCCACGAAGATTGTTTTCGTTGGCAACAATTAAAAAACACGGGAAAAAATTTCCAAGCTCAAAGTGAATTACAACTTTCTCGTTTGAATTTATTGAAATCGGCTACTCCTTGGATAAAAATATACTGAACAAAGCATATGCCATTTGATTAGGTACTATCCTTTTATGACCTCGAAAATTATCAATCCCCTAGGGTTACAAGTAACAGTTGAGGGAACTAGGATTTATTTGTAGATCGAGTTGGGTTGGATTGATTTTTATATCAATGAAAGATAAAGAAAAAAATCTGATGTGCCCACCATTTGGCTTTCTCCATACCTGTGTAATGTCTATAAAAAATCCAAATAGTTTAATTTATAATAAATATTTTAAGGAACTGCGAGAAAAATTTAAAGGCTACAAAGAACTGAAATAAATTCAAACCATAGCCTTCTGATATTGGCTATAAGCACGAAGCTCCATCAATTAAGAAAATAACAAATAATAATATAAAAATGAATTTTTATAAATAACTTTTATATAGATAATTACTTTATATGCATTAACGTAATGTTATTTTCAATAACTTAGGTTACATTAGTTAAAATATTTACACTGAACTTGTTTGAATCACTTATATTATTCATTCAGCACTTGTATATTCATACTTAATGCAGTAAATACTTACGGGAGTATATTCACAAACTATTTCTCGTTTTCCTTATAATCTAATTAAATTATATTATAATGGAGAAAGCGTGAGTTTGTATGTCCGGATTCTGATTGAGTGTCGAGCCCTGCCTCTGGCGAAAAGGAATTGTAATTTTAAAATAAAAATTTAATGTATTTGTTTCTGAATTGAACCAATTTTGCACGAATTTTTAAGGCAGATGACTCTCATAGAACATATCCTTACGATCCATCGTCTTTGCAAAATCGAAGATAAAACGTATGATTGGAGGAGACGAATGAAAATTATCGCTACAGGGAATATCCAGAGGCCATCTCACAACAACCTAACATTAAATTTTATGGAAAACATTATCGCGTAACTACAGTTATATTCAGAATCAATCGCAACATAAATGATTTTTTTATTATCTCAAGTAAATATAAACATTTATGTTGCCTTAGAAATGCCAATCAATGAATCACAGTGAAAGAAAACATCAGTATTGTTGCCAACAAACTGAAATGAAGATAATCATTTATTTTGAAATTAAATAAATAATAATGTTAATGAAGTCAGGTACAGAGATTTGAATTGATGGATATTTGAAGGACTTCGAGGACATTTTCTGGGAAAGACGCGTGTCTTGAATATTTAGCTAAAAAGAGAAAAAATATTTAAAATTATTTTATGAAATCACGTTTTGCATCCACTAAAAAGTATATAAATCGCTATTTCTATTTTGATGCTAAGGTAGATCCCACCCTATTGAGACTCCAATAGAACAGTTCAACCTTTAAAATAATCATTTGATAATTGCCTCTACAGTTCACTGGATATTCCTATATCACTGATATAGGACTCACGAAGAAGTATCCCAAAGAAATATTCAAATCTTTGTATAGAAATATAAAAGAATAATTAATCAGGGCTGACAAACAAAAACAATATTTGTAAATACAATTATTGCATCAAGTATCATTGAAAATATTAAAAATAGTCTTCCTAGTATCAATCTCGACCTAATCGAAACCATTATCTATCTGTCTCTCCCTCCTGTCTCCTTCCCTCTCACTCCCCTCACTCCCTCTCTGTCTCTCTCCTTCTTTCTTTCTTTCTCTCTCTCTCTCCTTTTTCAAGTACTAAAACATTCAAATCACGCTTTCCTATCGCATAGAGTATAATGCTTGAGACGACAATACAACCCCGAGGTTTAACAATGACACGGTCGGCAAGGAAATATATCGTTAAAAATCTGATGTGGCCACCACATGACTTTCTCCATAACTGAAATATTTCTAAAAATTCCAAATAGGTTACATAATAAAAACGGAAAATATATAGCCCCTCTTGAGAGCAAATGCCAACCAATGGGGATTGGTCTATGACTTTTCATATTTGCATTTTAAAATTCATTAGAATAGAGATAGTTTGAATAGAATAGAACGAACTCGAAATTTAAAAAATTTCACAGCCCCTCCATTTAGTTCAAAAATATCTTTTAAACACTAAAATTTTACGTTTGTTGTAGAGAAATTATGGATTAAGTTAAGACGAGTTCCTCTTTAATTTATTTAATGGTAAGTATATAATATTTCGCTTAAAACCTTTATATATTGATTCCTTTAAGATTGATTTCAAAAGATTTTAGTTCAAAAAGGTAATACATATAAAACATTATAAATTGTTTTGATGTATTTTTATTTGCATAGTTTTAGATCGTGGCCAGCTGTATGTTGCTGCTTCCAGTGTCTGTCATCTAAAGAAGATTCGTTTTGCCATTCCCGTGGAATTTGAAAGTTCCACAAATAATGCCACCTTTAATGAATAATACCGTGATGATAATAACGCGCAATTTTTGCTCACCACGGGCAGTTAGTTTATATCAAATCAATAAAAGCTTTGGAGAATTTTCACACTTATCGACTTGTAAAAACTATAACATCGCTAAAATTTTCCGCAGTGTTACCGTGCGGTGTGATCCAGTTTAGACAATAGAAGTTAAAGAATTTTATTATAATTCATTAAATCAGTGATATATGAAGGTAACTATTAAATTTTTAATAACTAAAAGCATTTTTAAAATTTTATGAAATCACGAATGTCAACTTGCAAAGCTTTGCTCGTATTATAACTTTTTTGCTTATACGCAGTACTTGTTATAAAATTCGTACAATAAATGATGCGTTTAGATAATCAAAGCTGGGTTTGAATTTATATTTGCTTTATAGACCTTTAATTAAGGCTTTCGTGATAACAGTAAGTTTAACCAAAATAATTCGTCTACTGACAGTAATTTCGCGCATCCTTAATGTTATGCACCCCATACGACAATTTTTATCGCAATACAGTTAGAGACGAATTTATGTTTTTTCCGCATACCTTAATGAAGTTTTTTATATAAAAATATTCCAATCTTTGAAACGTTTTCTGTTTTAATGATTAGCGAGTTTCAAAATCCTCTTCCATCTTAGTTTCATAGAGCATAGAGAATTACCGAGTCCGCCTTATTGTTAAAATCGATTCGAAAAATTAAGCATCTCCATTAGCTATAAAAATTTTATGAAAACTAGATGAGATTTCGGTTCCAAAGCCGACCTAATTATTATCGATTCATCGATTTTTCATGGAATCTAATATCAGCGAATAGACGCTGATGATAGCTGCTTTGTAGCCAAAATTCTCATCTGGTTTTCATAGCCTTTTTGTGGCTTATGGAGATACCTATTTTTAGCTCATCGATTCCGGGAGAGTTCATTTTTAAGTATAAAATATTTCTATTCTTAAATTTTTTGTTGTTTTTTGGCAGGACGCAATAATGTTCATTTAGGATAGTTTTTGTGCAAGAAATAATAAAGCGTGTATGCTCTGCAATTCTTCTCTCGCATGTTTCAGTTCGGTCTTAGCAATTTTTATAACCTTTTCTATGGGTGCCGAAGACACGTATATTTGAATTTGTTAGCCTCTCACATCTTACTCGGCACATTTAGTGGTGGATCGATAATATTCGATTTCATAGTGATTGCCATCTTTCCCTCAGTACCGACACAACGGCGCCTGAGGAGAGCGTGTCTCACGGCAACGGTGCCGTGAGCCCATCGGCAGAGCAGTCCATGACCGACCCGCACTTGCTTGAAAAGGGCGAAACCAAGGAGGATGGGGGTGGTGCTGGAGGCGGAGGAGCGGAGAAGAAAGAGGGAGGCCGAGGTCGGAGCGGGATGGGCCCCAAGGGAAGACGGTGCCTCATATGCATCTCTGTCCTTCTCGTCCTCATCCTTGCCGCATGTCTCGCCCTGCTCTTCTTACCATGCCTTCCGCCGAATCTCCCATTCCCGGAGTACAAGTGAGTTACCATCGTATTAACGCTCTTTGCGTTGCTTGGAGAAAGGCGAAATTTTATGAGACTACCACATTATATAAATAATAAATTTGGAGGCTACATCGATGTTTGGAAATAATATCTCCTAATCCGTCATATTGTTATTTTTATGATAGGGGATACAAATTAAATAATGATGGTAAAATAAAGTTTCCTGGTGCGGCATTGCTTTCCGCAACGCAGAGTGCATTAGTGTAAGTACACCGAAATCCCGTTTTTACGGAGTGGGTTGGGACCAAGTTCATCTCGCAGAAAAGGATTTTCCGTAAAACCGGTATTGGGTAATGTACCCATAGGATTATAGCGAAATACGTAAAATTATGAATAACCTTGGAGAGTAATGATAGTTTAATTACGATGATAGATTTAAAGAACTACATTACATACAACAATACAACATTATTACACAAATATGTGAGGTGCAATAGTAGCGGCCAATTTTTAATCTAAAGGGAGTCAAATTCAAATTCTACCGTCTAATTTTTTTCATTCCGTAAAACCGGCATTTTCGATAAAACGGTAGGGGAAAGTCGCCTATTATGGGGAGGTTTCCAAATTTGGAGAGGTACAATATTGTATACAAGGAGGTGTTCCACTCTGTGCTTGAGAATCGTTACTAATAGAACAGATGTTGTTCCTTATAATCACCTTAGAAACGGGTAATTGTGTTATGGTGTACTGTGAAACATTTGCGTGTTCATATATTGTGGCTCATAAATCGTTCAAGGTGAATAGTATTTTTAATTTTGTTTACTGTTTAAATTCTCTTTAAAGCGTAGTCTTAAACCCTTGTTTTAGATTTTCAGTAGGATGAAACCTTTTTGTTTGTTTCAGCCATTTTCTTGAGTTCGTGTTTTCGCCTATTATGGGGTGGTCCCAAACGTCTAATATGGAGTTCCCCATATTAGGAAATCAGTTATCCAATGACTGATTTATTGTTGGTTATTGGCGATTACAGATGTCCCCAAGGAAAAATGGGAGCTTGAAAGGATGAAGGTAGCTGTTGAGGATATGAGGAAGAAGGTAATGGGCAGCTACAAGGCATCAAGGGTTATCAAAGTACCACAAACAACACTGGAACTTTATGTAAAAGACCTGCAGAAAATCCCAAATGAAACCATAAATATAAAACTCGGTAGAAAACAAACTCTTCCTCCTAAAGCAGAGAATGATCTGGCTGAGCATTGTCTTTTGATGGAACGAGTTTTTCGGCTTGTCAATGGCAGACGTCAGGCGTCTGGCTTACCAACTTGCTGCAATAAATGGAATTAAAAACCAGTTTTCCAAGAAAAAAAAGAAAAAACTGGAACCAAATGGTTGAATAATCATCCATCATGCACTCCTGCGTATTTTCCGTCATCCACTTCTTCTGGGCTTGTCCTAGCATCAGATATAAGCCCTATGGCAGACCTGAATTTAAATACAAATCCTCGTGCTGGATTAGCAAAGAATATAACCAAAAAAATGTCGAGGAAACTCAGAAAAAGAAGTAACAACATGCTACTAAATCCAAGAATAAACTTATTGCGTCGAATGCTACTGTGGGTCCTTCAGAAAGAACAAGGAAGAGAAGGGTTCCAACGCCGTCTGACGCGTCATCAGATTCGGGCAGTGAACTCGCTGCTCCTCTCGCTGATGATTCGATTGAGTAGGATGATGAAGACGACGCCGAGTGCCTGTGTTGTAGTGGTCGCTTCTCCGAAGACCACAATAGAGAAGACTGGGTGCGAAATGTTTCAGATGGACGCACACCTTATGTGCTGGTACGGAAGAAGCTTTTATGTGTCAGCTTTGTCAATGATGAACACTGATTTCTTCTCAAATTAGTGTTTTATGTACGTACGTTTTCTATTCTAAAACTATTTGTTTTGTTCTCAGTTTAAATTATCCACCTCCCCATATTAGGACAATGGTAGCGCCTAATTTGGGGAGATGAAACCTTTAAGTAAAAGAATGTTACACATGTTTTCCTTTGTATAATGTATGATGTTTACGTAACAAGACTTTATTTATTAATCATATAAAATTATATTTGTGTGTCCGGCTGGTTTCCAACTTTTTCGTAAGTTTAACAGTAGTTTTAAAAAATCCTCCCCATATTAGGCGACTTTCCCCTACTATGCAAAAGCGGTATTTTGGAGTAGTTAAATTGAATTTTCTACCCTCGTATTCACCTTTTTTCTCACTTTTTTGGTCTTTTTATCGATTACTTAATCTAATTAAAATTGTGCTGTGATATTCAAAATATCAAAATCGTATGTAATACGTAGTTTTCAATGACCTTTCTTACCATTTGAAAACAACTATAAAAAGCAATTTCGATACCAATATTGTAGAGTTAATAAAAGAAAAGCAGGAAGTAAAATGAAAATATTTTAAAGAAGAGAACGATATATTGGAGTTAATTTACTCTATCTATGTATTGTGTTTGTGATTGCGAATGTTATAGAAAATTGAAATTATGAACTTTTTAGGAGGGACTTTTACGAAAAAAGTATGGAAAGGCGTACTCCATGTCGGAGTGCACAATTTCCAAAGGTGCTTTTTCAAAGATTTATGTTATCATGTCAAAAAAAGATAAATATTAATGTTTTAGTCTAATGCCTATGCAATCCGAAGCGATATATCAGAAGTGGTGTCAAGAAAATTT
The DNA here is from genome assembly GCA_028673005.1 of Tanypteryx hageni. Classification (NCBI taxonomy): domain Eukaryota; kingdom Metazoa; phylum Arthropoda; class Insecta; order Odonata; family Petaluridae; genus Tanypteryx; species Tanypteryx hageni. Next base: position 75,182,964 of record CM054114.1, read on the forward strand.
TGAATTTGTGATTTTCCGATTTATTTTATAAACAGTAGTAATTAATAAAGCAATTGAAAATTATTTAAAACATGCCTCTTTTGGAAAATAAACAAAAATTCCTTCGCGGTAAACAGGAAGAGACTGCTCACGTTCATGCTGCAGGTAAACCTTCGAAGGATCTAAGTCAAAAGGAAGCACACGCACACGCAGAAACATACAAATCCTTCTAAAGGCACTCACACAGTATACTCGAACCAAAACTTAAACTAGACACCGATGTTTCGACAGCCAAGCTGTAGCGTGGGATGTTGTCAACGTATACAATAAGATTGTTTACGTTGACAATAATTAGGTAGCTATGCATGAATTTTGATTTTCGTGATAACGGCTACTACTTTACTAGTTCTACAAGTTTTATTTGAAAATTATTTTAATATGTACTTGACGAGATATGACGGAAAGTTCCTTTTTTGTCACCAGTAAAGTGGTACCCCTGATTGGCTTACGTGATTTATTTATGTGATTTCTCCTATTGTCTTTGGCTCTAAGTCCATAATATCAAATTTCATCAAAATCAGTTCGGTAGAAACCGAGAACATGCGGACGGACGGATCGACCGAAGCCAATAGGCGCTTACGCTGGAAGTGAAACGCGGATAAAAAGCATCGGTAAACACTTCAAATTAGCAGTGGAATTTATAAAAGAATCGAAGCAAAAAATTAATTTATTTTAAGATAAACTAAAAGTAAATAATAATGAGATTATAAAATATAAGTATTATTATTCTACATTTAGGAGTTATGCATGCGTATAAATTAAATTTTTTATCCAGCAATCAACCGTAAATATGAAAATATGAAATTCAATTTAAATATAGTTACCTCATACATGCTTGACAGTATCACTGTCAGCATGTTTTCTTAGATTAAAAATCAATCGCGTTCATTAAAAATCGGGTGAAGTGGTTTTATTGACTTTTATCTAAATAAAAAACACTTCGGTTCTAAGTACATCTAGTTGCATTGTAAAACTTAAAATCCTTCTTCAAATTTTTATCAAAATTGTGTTTCAATTAAGAATTTCATTCAATATTTAATGGCGTAGTTATCATCATTTCCTCCTGCAGTTATCCCAATAGCTCTAGAAAAATTAAGATTCCAAGTATACGTAAGGCGAGTATGGTAATATATTCTGGAAATGAAGCGCTGTTATTTCTTCGCGCACTCAATCTCAGGGTCGTATTAATTCACTCTTTAAAACCACATTACAGATAAATTAATGCCTGACAAATATCAATTGGAGCAGAGGGTTAGAAACTCTACCCGCTTAGCACGTCCACCAAGAGGGAAGGAATTTTATGTACTGGTTGACGTCTCTACACCCTTCACTTTCCGTTGCGCAATCACCAGATATGCTCCAGTTCTCGAGAGTCGTAAGACTTGATGCGTGACGTCGGAAGCGCGTGCAGGAAGAGTTTTTGGCTAAAAATAGTGCGGCATTGATACAAACGATATAAATCCACCTTATTTCGTTATTTTTACCTCGGAGTAGGACAACCGAAGTAAGGGAATCCCAACCTCCAGCGCTGCAAACTTAGCGGGCTTATGTGAATAGCTACTTAATTTCAAATATTGTTTCCTAAATTAAAAAAGGAAAGATTTAATTAAACTACAAAATTTAAAATGTTGTTAAAAGATTTTCATAAGTGGAATGATCCAAGTATCACGAAAAAACATTATTGCTAGATGTGAAATTGGCTACTCGGAAACTTTTTACGTGGCCATTTATACTCAGGAGTTTGTGCAATATCGGCTCAATGTCACATATTCTTCATAACATATCTTCTGTAACTGTCGCAACTTGGGAAAAGAGCGTAAGCATATTTTTGCGCGCTACAGTTGTTCCTTCTGTTTCTAATGAGCATAGGAGCAGATCAGAGTTTACAAGAAAATGCGTAGAAATAATCTTTAGAATCGACAGGCATTACGATTATTTTTTTATCAAACGTGATAAGACATTCGAATCAAGATTTTAAGTAATGTAAGTATAGTGCAGGGGTGGAGAACCTTTTATCATTGGAAGGCATGTTACTTAACGGAGACCTCATCAGGCCGCACATTGCGATGCACGTTGCATACATTCACATTTATCAAAATTGAAATAGTTATAAAGAGGCTAGCACAATTTAATAGCTTTTTAACTTAACGAATACAGATTTCAATTCTTCATATTTACTAATATTTTTAAAAACTTTGAAGGCTTGAACACAATATAATGACAGTAGATTTGGCGCAAAGATTCTGTTGATGCAAAATATTTTGTTTGTTCTTTCTGTAACTTACATGCTAAAATCATATAAAAGTTTGAGTACTTTTAAACAAGTATGCAAAAGGCCGCACTGAGTAACACAAAAGGGCGCATGCGGCCTGAAGGCCGCCAGTTCCTCACCCCTGCTATAGTGCAATATATCCCCTATCATACTCTTTCGGCGACTTGCAGGGTAATAATTTCAACGTTTTAAACAAAAAATTTGTTTGTGTTAATCTATTGAAAGACAATGAATGCTATAAGAAAACTTGTTTATCTAACATGAATATTTCATTCCACGTAATTTATGTTACATTTCAACAGGTTAAGCGTTAAGTAGTATTATTATTTTTTTATAAATATTTCCACCCGGTACTTGGTCGAGAAAGGCGGTTTGAAAAAACTTCTGTTGCCTAACAAATTTGTGTATTTCTTTCGTTAAATATGAAACAGCAATAGGTGCTGAATTTGGCAGCTTAATTGATGAATTTGCATCTTAAAGCATCGTAAATGTATGGTTATTTCTTGCAGCATATATTTTTACTGTTCTATTATATATTAATTGCTGTGATTTATTTGATTAAAAATATGAAACAGTTGCTGTTAAATGCTGCATCTCCAGTTTTGATCATAGATTTTTGGGCCACAAAAAATGCCATCGAGGAACACGGCGGCCCGCAAGCCGTAGATTACCGACCTCTGACCGAGGGCGTTATCTACCTTGCCCCGAACTCAGGTCATGAAATTCGAAATGGATCGCTTTTGCGGAATTTTCTATGCCGTTAATATTTATCCCGCTGTCGTTTTCTCCTTCACATTGTGTCGCTTGGTTTTTACACCCATGAGAGGGAAACGCCTTTCAATTAGACATTGCGTAGCATTATGGAGGACATGTTTTGAATTCAAAACGAAGGAAGCGTTTCTCATCGAAGAGGAGTTGAGATTTGCGTGCGCGGAAAAAAAACCAGCCCCGTTATTACTTCACTCGTGCCACTATTTGGCCTATGCGTGAAATTGTTTCGTGGTCCCGTGCGCCGAATAATTTGTAAAATTAAAGTTACAGCAAGTAGAGAAAGGCGGCATTCCGCTCATTGCGAGATTGAACCGAAAGTGTTTCCCTTATTTTCTCTATTTAAAGGGAAATCCGTGTCATGGTCTATGTCTTACGGCATCATATCAGACCATCATAAGTTTAACATGTGGAAATTTCGCGGTGAAAGGAATTCTCGCGTTTCGTTACTTTCTTATCTTCCTTTCTATTTTCGACCGTTGGCCAAACTTCTTTCAGATGTATCCTAGCTTTTATTTTTTGCTCAGCGGTTACTAAAAATTGTAAAGCTGCATCAAGTTACATTGCATCTAACATGCATTCATTTTCCATTGAAACCTCTTCCCTAATATGTAAATTCTCGACTGAAATGTAAGGAATTTTTCTGGATGCACTCTAAAATTTACAAGGGTGTTGAAGTTACATATTATGCATGTTCGCATAAAACTGAAATTAATTTTGACATTTTAAAAGGAGAAAAATTCTGAATTTGAGCGGGAATACGAACCAGGGTATCGAACGGGGGTATCGAACCAGGGTATCGAACCAGGGTATCGAACCCGGGTATCGAACCCGGGTATCGAACCCGGGTATCGAACCCGGGTATCCCCATTTGCCGGATAGGTGCTTTAACCAACTAAGCTATCAAGCCAGCCTAATTCTCCTTGTTAAAATTTAATATTCGTTCCATCCAAAGGCAAAAAAATCGTTCATTGTCAATTGTTCTTTTTGTAACTTTAATGACTCTTCCTTCAGAGGCTTTAATCCTTCTAAAATAAGTTATAATATGTCCAATTTATAATTTGAAAAATAATCTAAAGTACCATTGGCCAGCATTTAACAATGCTACAGGTGTACTCCCTCAAATCCGGGAACCAGAAAACCGCAAACCCGAAAAACAGACTATTTTTACATCTGAAATCGTGATAATAATCTGAGAGGATTAACTGGACACCGGAAAGTTTTCAGTCTCTGTTGCCTCCTTCGCTCCGTATTTTCTGTAAAAATTTAATGTATCGCTTTATCACGTGTCAATAAGTTCCCGATGTCTTTTATTTTTCGCAAATAATTTTTAAAACTTTTATGTAAATTATTTTTAATACAACCTAAGACAATATTACACTAGACCCCGCTATCATCCTTGGCAGTTACTTAAGCATTATTGATTACAATTGATATTGAATTTCAGTATTATTACTCCAACTCATCAAATCAACAAAAAAATCGGTGCAATATACATTGCACAAACTCTCTCATATACGTAAGCATTTGTTTTCACTACACTCTTCTCTGGCTGGAAGAAATTCCGAAGAAGCACTGTTGCTACAAAAACAACAAATCCGCGCAGAATTTCTTCAGCACGTAAACGGTAATAATTATATTATAACTAGCGCAATTGCCCGACAAATATGACAGGTATGCGTGGATTAAGTATTAAATTTAAGGCCCTTCCTATTCTTCCTCCTTTTCTCTGTAACTCTCTCCCATCCTCCTCCCTCCTATTCTCCCTCCCTCTCCCTCTCTCTCCTTCTCCGAAAAAATAGACTTCCTAGTCTCAATCCCGCCCTAATAAAGACCATTATCTATCTATCTCTCCCCATCTTCCTCCTTCTGTCTTCCTCTCTCTCCATGTATCTCTCTCTTCCTCACTCTGTCTCCCACCCTCTCCCCCTCTCTCCGTCTCTGGAAAAATAGACTTCCTAGTCTCAATCTCGCCCTAATAAGGGACATTATCTATATATCTCTCCCTCTTCCTCCTTCTCTGTCTCCCCCTTTCAAAAACAAAATTAAAAACAACTTATTTGAATTGACAAATATTTATTAAAAGGTCTCAATTTAATGCTAGACATTTTAACACGTTTTGCTAGGTATGAAAAAATATTTTGCGGGTAAATCAAAATAAAATTGAAAAACGTATTAACTACTACGAAACACTGGTGGTGAGCCGCATGAAATTGCTATGAGGGCCGCAGGTTGGGCACCCCTGGCTTTCACGGTATGATCAACCACCGTACTCAACAAAAACTATCCTCGGGAGCGCGGCCCATGTAGCAAGAGATCTCCACCAACTTTCATGAAAATCGGTCTATTGGTTCAAAAGGTGGGGACGGACAGACAGACACAACGAAAAAACTATAAGCCTATTTCCATTCGGGAAAGTCGACTAAAATCGATAAAATTTATTTAAATAAACGTTGACATTCGTCCTTGAATTTTAGGAAAAATAAACGGCCTTTTAAGAAATATAAACGTTGAAAATTACCAAGCCAAATAAAATGTATTCAAATAAACGTCGATATTTGCCGCCGATTTTTAGGAAAAATAAACGTCGATTTTAATCCTCGAATTTTAAGAAAAATAAACGTCGAAAATTACCTAGCCTAGTTATAAGGCGCCCGATAAGCGGAAAGTAACTTTCCTTTTACGTTTTATGTGCGAGGATGGTAATGATCGTTTTATCTCAAGATAAGTAATCGACTAATGATTGTTATGGTACGAATGAGTTAAGTATCAAATTTATTTATTTTCTTCCATAGAAAGGCTCTCGGAAATGGAACAGCCGTGATTGATTTGTTAAGCTCATCTCTGCTGGGGGAGATATGCGAGTCAAAATGTGGGTTAAGGATCGAACTCCCGTTTCTCCAACTTCTCATTATGTCACCTGGATAAACAACTACCGATTGCTTAACAACGAAGACACTCGGGTCCTTAAACGTATTCACAAATTAAGTTCAAGGGCCAACGTTAAAAGTCATCTGTTACTTCAGCATAAATAATTTATGTGACCGTTCACGAAAGGTCAAAATCCTTAGAGGATTACTCTGTGGTCGTTAGCCGCGTGAGGATGTCGCAGTATTTACTCTGCCACATACTTATCGGAAAGTATACTTTTGTTCCAGTTAATATTTAAAAGTTGATTCTACAGATATAACGGTAAGGAAAGTTAAAATTAGCGGAATGGAATAAAAATCACAATTGAAGATACTTTTAAACAAAATCTATAATTATAACGAAGCTATTTATAGCACCAGGAAAATTTATAGGTAATATCCACCCCAAGATTTCCGCCTGGATCATCGAACCATTCAACTTAAATACTTTTACTCAAAAAAAGATTAAAAAATAATTTGAATCAAGTCGGTATTAACCACACTATACAACATATTTGTAAATATGTTAACCGCGGACATTCAAAATCAGTTTGATGCTAGGCAATACCAGCCGGGTTTTGCAGGAGTATAATACGATGTACATAATACATCTGAGTTTTTGTAGAGATCATTAGTCGCAGTGACAAGTATGTTATCAGTTTGTATTCCTATTACATGAAAAGTTTTCAACTTCAATAAATGCACCGAAGAAACAAGATGGAAGTAAGAAAGGCGAGCAGAATTGCGATTTGAAAGGAGCTAATTGATTAATCGCTGAGGAGAGGGTGGATAGGGTGAATATGTGGCGTTAATTGACATAACTAGTGCTATATGGTCCTTTAAATTAAGAAAATTAACCCCAAAAAATTATATTTTGAATTATTTTTGAAAATAATTGTTAAATAAACTTATAATGGAAATAAAAATAAATCGGGTATTGTTCAAAAGTTATTCTAGCCTGGCACAATATAAGATAACGTGACATTCATAACTTTCGCAAATAATCATTGTCAAAAGCTCTTTTTCCAACATTTATTTGAGGAAAACGTGTGCGAAATAAAAGGGAATAAAGTCAACGATATCTACAAGAATGCGAAATCATCAGACCTGCTGCACCAAGAAATAGTTGCATTTAAAACTGAAAATGGAGTAGTACGTGAAGATATCTTATGTCCAGAGTGATTAATAACGGCATTAGAGAAAATGTTTTCAACTTTGGACCGGGAAAGAAAAGTAACACAATTAATTGTAAGAACTCTCTGAAATAACCGAGGAATTGGAACAAGAGGTTGGTCTTACAATTATTCTCAATGAAACCAAGGTCATGGGAAACCTTTTCGCCTACCTCGAAATCGATGGAGCATAACTCGAGCAAGTTATATTTATCTGAGCCAATTTTTCATTGCAGAAGAATCGCTTTTTGAAAATATTGTGAGTTCGTTGGTATGAAGTGTATTCATACGTATCTTCAAATAACATTTCACGATTGTCTTTAAAGCAGTCGAACGTATCATCATTTACTTTATTCTCTCCACTCTTCAACCATTTCCTGTTAAACTCATGTTTTTTTGTTTTAAAAATGAGATTTTATGTCAAATTGAATCAGCAGAAAGAAATGGAATCATTATGAAATAGTTCAGTGAAATTTTGAAATCTACTCGATAATTTTTGCGAAATCTTTTAAAGCGGTATTTTTCAAAATAGTTTGATCGCGGAACTTAAACCTGCGGAGTCAAGAATTCAGGAATTTCACTTCTGACGGCCTTCAGATTGCTTCAGATAAGCCGAAAAAACTTAAGGAATCCCTAAATCTCGAAATTTTTATATGATTAATTTGTTTGCCACAATAACTTCGCCGGTTGTTACAAAACTCGAGCTGGTTTATTGCATGACAATCTCTGACTTTACCTAAAATTCTCTTTATGATGAAAATCAGCTCTTCTGGAAAGCAAATAAAAATTATATCTTCAAACTTATCCAAAAATCGTACACACAGTCGTTATTAGGATCAGGATGAATGAACATTATCATCAAATGATATTTTGAGGTGTATAGGTAAATATCATTTTCGTTATAAATCATTAATAATAGTCCATTAGTTGCATCGTTAGCAAAGAGATTGAATCCAAATCTCTAAACTTGAGTTCCTTGAGAAGTTACTGATCTAATATATTAGTCAAAAATATTTACCAGCCCACTAAAACTTCACGACTCGATATCGCTTTGAAAATGAGCAATTAGGGCACGTAATAAAAGATCATTTCCGCTGATTTTTCTACCAGCTATTTTGTGCAACCAATTAAAAATCTGCTGCATATTCACCTTCACATATCGAAATTTACTTTTAAAAATCGAATTCGATATTTTGACGATGCGCGTGTTTTAGGCGCCCCTGCCTACAAAACAAGGTTCTGTGATTCTGCGTCAGTAGTCGATCGTCTATAAGCGGCTCTTGGGAATAAACGGTTTAAGCATTTATTTATATGGAGTATCACCCGGAATAGAAAACTTGTTGAAATTTACCAAATCGCGCTACAATGGAGCTCACTTTAATTTTCTTGATTTTCACAAAACGTCAATTTACTCAAGGGCTCTAATCAAAGCTCATCCAGTTATAGAGATTTATGTCGTAAAGAATACTGCATAAAACATGTATAAAAGGAGACATATAACGGACATAATAATATATCGAGTTTTATGTTCAACTATCTCGAAGCTCTCCAAGATGTCATGCGACGAGACTTGTTTCCGAAAGCTGCCTCCTTCTTCCTTATATCCTCCCCTACCTTTCGTCGATTCATTGAGCGACCGACCGGAAGCAACACGGTCACTAGGAGAAAAACCACGGGAAAATATTTTCTTTTCTTAAAAATGCGTTACTGGGCCGGCTCAAGGTATTTTGCCGTCCTAGGCAATAGGTAAATGGTGATCTTAAAAAAATCACAGAAAATATTATATTTCTGATTGTGGCATTAAATTAAATTTAAAATTTTTGCGCATTATCAAATAATAAAAAAAAATATATATATTACAATGTAAAAGAGGCGCCTATAACCATTTGGTGCCCTAGGCCAGTGTTTCTCAAACTGTGGGTCGCGGCCCCCAGAGGGCCGCAAAATCATTTTGGATGCAAGGTAAAAATGCCAAAAAAAAAGTTTTCAGGAATAATAAAGTTTTCTCGGGAAATTTTCGGAAAAATGATGAGTTAAATATTATTAATAGTTACGTAAAATGAAGAAATTTGTATTAAAGTTTCCAATTTTTACTATTTTCAATTCAAAGGGGTCCGCGTGATATTCAAGGGCGCCGCGACAATTGAAAGTTTAAGAACCACTGCCCTAGGAAATCTCCTAGCTTGCCTATACGGTAGGGCCGGTCCTGATGCGTTATTGGACGTACTAGAAGCGTACGGACACGAGAGATTTTGTTCAATAAATGTTGCACCTATTTTTCTTCTCGTACAATTAGCATGGGTATAGAGGGAATTTAGCATAGCCTCCCGCAGACCCGGTGAGTGGGTGCTCGAGTCATTTTGTTTTCGCGTCCTTAATTTATATCTCGAAGGATGGATTTTTATGTCTTTAATTCGCGTGGCTTACCTCTTTCGAGACTTCCTCTTCTTTGGGGTGAGTGAATTTTTAGGGCGCGCAGGCAACTCTCTCTCTCTTTCCCACCTTATCTCGATTTATTTTATGGCGCTGCCAAAAAAATAACTCAAAAAAGTTCAGATTCACTCGCCCTTCAACTGTTAGTGAAAGCGGCAGATAGTGGGGGTGATGAGAAGGATAGTGGATGATGGAGGTCTTTAACGATCCTAAACCGAGCTTCGCGCCCGGTTGAGGTGTTGTGTTGAGATTGTTGTTTCCTTTTGTTAAAATGCATCCGGCCGGCAGTCGGTATGGAAAATTCTCCAGATTTGTTTCGCGTGCGCGAGGACCATCCAGTCTAACAGACCACGACAGAATATTCATGTGTCCCTTGGTTACCTTCACCATCTATGTCTCATTTTCAGAATGAGTGATTCTTTTATTCTTAATTGCAACGGTTCCTATCCGTTTGTGTGGGGCAGGTTGCGGGAAATCTCCGCGAACGGCGAGTCATGAGAAAGATGAGAAAATTGGGGTTCGACCTAATCGAAAGTGTGTCGAATATTACCGGACGAAATTTTTACGCTAAAAAGAATAATACAAAATGAAAGAAAATGTAAAACGCTTCGTTCGATTATGACGATGGCATATTATCCATCTTGATGGAGAAATGCTGAAAATACAAAATACGATCACGTTATCCTATGCACGAATTAAAATATTGTATTGGGTAAATAAGATGTCAGCAAGCGTCATCATTCATAAGTCATAATTTATAACTTTATAGATATTTTATCCTTAAAGAAAATGATATCTTAAAATTGTTCTGGAGAGTAAGTTACCGGGCACATTTCATATGTGCAAAATAGCCATAAAATATATGCAACGCATTGATTTATTATTATTAGTCAGTTTAAGAGGCAGGGGAGGGCTTCATTTTCCTATAATCTACCGAATGATATTTTATACATTAATGTATTCATTGACGTATCTAGGAGGGGAGGGGAGTTTGGAGCCAAAGTTTTTTTTACCTTTTTTAAGTTTACGCTCTTTATTAGATTTTTCATTTATTTGAAACAGCGATCAACAATTAGTTGTTTTTGAATTTACAATTGCATGTTTACCACTTGAATCACGCGTGCGTCAATATTTTCTGCACAGGCTAGAGGCTGATTGATTGACACCTATTTATACAAAATAATACTAGCTCATTATAATAAATATAAAGCGTATATTATACGCTGCTTGGATATCAGCAAAATATTTTTAGAATGCCCGTAATATAAAATAAATTAATTGAGATAATATTTGAATGAAGATTGATCATCTCCCTTAGGGGAGGGGGCATGCACGTACCCATAAATTTATTTCGGGAGGGGTCTGAGGCCGAAAACCAATTTCCAGCAATTGATTAAATAAAAGTTCTATTCAAATAATATAAACTTTTGTAACGTTTTTAGTTCTCATCACTCAACGCAGCAAGTGGCAGCGTAGCAAGAGGCAACGTAGCAAGTTTGTAGCATGGTTATCGCAGATTCCACAAATGTCTGTAAACCGAGGCGGAGGTCCGGACCCCCCGGACCCTCCACCTCGGTACGTCCTTGGGAGTGGGGTCTAAGAGCCTAGAGGTACGTTCCCATGTACACGCCGTTTTCATGAAATCGACGAACGAAGAAGAACTAACCATTTACTGTAATAAGGCGCACCACGTACATGTCCATCTTTCACTTTACTTTGATTGACTTTTTTGACATTTAATAATGAATTATGACTGTATTACTTTAAAACAGAACAAAATAAACAAAAACCTTCTATTACGCACATATTTTGAAGAGCCCATGGAAAAATTATACGAACCACTGAGTGGGTAATACTGCCCTAAAAAGGAATTATTTTTCTCATTTTGACAGTGCAACCTTGCCACGGCCTTTAGTTGGCAAGCAACTTCCAAAGGATTGGCTCAGCGGCGCCATGCCGGCTCCTCTCACATCGGATCCTGAAGACAAGACTGCGATCAATCTTTTGGGACCGGAATCTCTGGCCCGCAGAGGTGAAAAGTTCTTCACGGGTCTTCTTGGTGGTCAATTGGTCCAGCTATCTTCGAAAAATGGAAAAATAGATGTTTCCAATGTAACTATGTTCGGAGAAATTTGTGGTGAGTAGGCCTCTAATGAAAACAATTTTTACAAATATCACGATTTTTTTGTTTCTATGGCATTTTTTGTTAGACATAAGTAATATCTCAAAGAGGGCTTTTGGATAACTTACATTTGTTTTCAGGTAGCTTTTTTAAAGATTTATTTACAAACTTAAGTGAAATAATTAATTGCTGAGTTGTTTCCACTATTGAGTTACATTGCTATATACCCCTGGTATTCATACGTGACAATATTGCTTCGGCCTGAGCACCCATTTCAACAGGTTATAATTTTATTTAACCACTGAACGTATTGTTGGAGATAAAAAAACGTTGTTGCATGCAATGAATAATTTTTAGGCTGGTTTCCAAAGGAAACATAGCCTTTTGAAATGGTCCTGTCTGTGTGTATGTGAGTCTGTGCGTATGTGTCTCCTCTACTAACAACTTTTGAACCAATGGACTGATTTTCATGAAACTTGGTGTGAGGCTCGTGATACCAGGGCCTACCTCCGGGATATATTTTAATTTCGCGAAGATTGAAGTCCCGGGTTCGATTCCAGGAACTTTTTTCCTGTTTGTTTTACATAGGAAGTCTCAAATCCATCGTGCAGAGATGTTTTCTTTAATACATTAAAATATCTAAAAATTGTGATATCGGAGCGATTCTGTTCTAAGGGGAAAAGAATGTAGATTCTAATCCTTATCACCGAATTTTGATATTTGATCGTATATTCTCGAATTTCTACTAAAACATAGCGTTTTTGCGTTTTAAATCGCATTTTATCGGATCGTTGCGATGGAGACGATTATTACCGAACTCGACTTGAGCATAGACGAGTGAACAAATGGGTTATATTCTTTTCCGCTCAAATACTCTTCAGTAATGGACAGGTGAACCAGACATTAGAGTACAAACAGTAACATTTATTAAATTCATTTATTTAAAAAATATTTATACGAAACAATGTCCGAAAGAGATTTTGACAGAATTTATTATTTTAAACTTGATAATGCTGTATTAATTTGTTTTCCAATTTTTTCTCAATCGATGATAAACTATAATCTACAAGTGGTATTTATGGTATGAGAATTTCTTGGAACGACTAACACATACTAAAGCATTTCCTGTCAATATAAGTAATCAATTTTGGACGTCAACTTTGGAAAACCATCTTGCATTAGTCCTGGTTTAGACTTCTTGTTGAAAATGAATGGTTTCCATGTTTTTCCTAAAGAAAATACATGCCTTCAAAATTCGAAAACTCGAGTTCAAGTTTTATCACCAGACACCGCGACTATTCATTAAATTTAAACTAGCAAATGCCCGTCAAAATTGACGGAAAATTTTATTTTGATGTTTCAAAATCAAACCTCAAATATTTATCACAATTCATAATTTTCATTTATTTCATAAAACTTCTTTTTATAGACTCCATTCACAGTGAAAATGCCATTAGTACTCGTTAGTTGGCCTTGTTGTTGACTATCGGTTATTTTGACTTTTTCTTTGGCTACATAGAATTGACTGTGAGCGAAAACTGGTTCAGGAAGAAATATTCCAACTTCCTCAAAAGTTTGTCCATGTGATTCGTTGATAGTGATGGCAAATACAGGAACAATGGGGAAATGTCGTCGTTTTAACTTAAATGTAAGTTGACTCTCACTGGGAGCTAGATCAATCCTTGATATGAAGTCTTTCTCCTCTGTTTGCACCCATGAGTATTTCAACATCAATGAGATGCTCGTGCAACATTTCGATTACCAAACGGGTGCCATTACACAGCCCATTTTTGAAGTTCAAATCCGTAAAAGCATTTCGATGCATCCAATTTTTAGTGTCTCTGTGGAGCATTCCAGATGACAATTGATCATTCAAAAATTCAACTGGATAGTTGGTCAGATTCTCCAAATCTTGAGTTACAATTGAGTCTACACCAGCGTTTCTCATTTGCCGGTCCGCGTTCCAGTAGTGGTCTGTCCGTGATGTTCCATTTTCCCCATAAAATTTTATAATGAGCAGCAATAATTAATGAAAGGCTTGTGTTTTCAGTTGTCAAAGTGTAACATTGTCGAATGATAAGTGGTTTAAAATTGATTTTACCGGTCCTTGGTGGATTATTCAGATAACAAATTGGTCTGCGGTAAACTTTCTGTTATTATACCGGTCCGCGATAAACTTTCTGTTGAGAACCGCTGGTCTACACTACAATAAGTTTTGCTTTCTCCATGAATGTTTAAATTCACCACAAAACTGTTTTTGTTGACAAGATCAAGATGATTTTCTTTGTCAGCATATCCATGCTTGTGATGCTAATGAACAATTAATAAATGTTTCCCATTATAAATGTTGTAATTGCTCTTTCACTTTACCAAATGACAAAATACATCAAAAAATACTATAAATATTATGAGCTAAGTTTGTAGAGTTTTTTTGTTTTCGTTGCTACAACAACTCTTCCTCTCATTTGCTATCTGTTTCGCGGGACACGACAACCTGACTTATTATTTACGAGTTGTCGGTGCTTGCATACTGCAAGCGTTTAAAAAATCTCCATACACCAAGATCTATACTCGTAAATAAACCAACGTGATCTCCAGGGCAACAGCACTTCAGCCACATGGAACCTATATTTATTAGGGTTCTAGCATAATATATATAATTTTCCGCGAAGTTAAGGCAACTATCCGTAATTTCCAAATTCTCTGGCAATCGGCTCATGTCCAAATTTTCGTATTTCAAGTTTCGTGACTCATAATCAGATCGTCCTGCATGAGCAATAAGAATAATTATCATTAAGACACCCTATACACTAAAACTATGGAAAAATTAGGACATTTTATGTTATAGCATCATCTTCCGTGCCTTTAGCACGTATTTGGATAAAAAATTGCGAAAATGGCATGACGTCATTATATTTTATAAGTGAAAAGAGTTCAACTTTCTCGAAAAACTACGAAACACAACATTAAAATACTTCCACGTTTGACTAAATTTCGTGTGTTAGTATAATGGCGTCATCATAAGTTTACGTAGTAGTTTAAAATCAATGGCATAATAATTTAAATAAAACAATAATTTTCATATTCCGCGAAATTAAGGCATCTATCCGGAATTTCTAAGTTATCTGGCAATCGGCTCGCGTCCAAGTTTTCGAATTTCAGCTTTCATGGCTTAGATCAGTGGTTCTCAAACTTTCAATTGTCGCGACCCCCTTGAATATCATGCGGCCCTCTTTGATTTGAGAATAGTATAAATAAGAAACTTCATCGCAATTTTTTTCATTTAATGTAACTATTTATAATTTTTATCGCATCGTTTTCTCAAAAATTCCCTTATAATATTTTATTATTCGTGAAAAATTTATTTTTCCACATTTCACCTTGCATCCAAAATAATTTTGCGGCCCCCTGGGAGTCCGCGGTCCGCAGTTTGAGAAACTGGCTTAGATCGCCCTGTTTCAGCAATAACTATAATCATCATTAAGACAATAGGCTATATGTTACACTAAAATTTATGTACAAAATCTGTTGTGGCCATTTCTCCATACCTGTAATATTTCTAAAAATTCCAAATAGGTAATAAATAATAATAATAATGGTAATAAATATTTTAATGAACTGCGAGAAAATTTTAAAGATTACAAAGAACATAAATAGACTCATACCGTAGCCTTCTGATATTGGATATAGCCATTAAGCTCCAACAATTAAGGAAATAAAAAGGAGCGTTACTAAGACGTAACTTAGCGTCAATTGTTAGCAATAGTCGGTAGGTGGCGTGGTGGTGGCAGCTAAACATATAAGATATCTCTTAAACAATGCATTATATGGAAAAACGTTTCAAACAATTCAATTTCCTACAACTATTCACTATCACTATCCTATATATGTAAGAAGCAGCTATTTATAATGATATATAGATATGGATACCCGAAAAGAATGTATAATAATTTCGCATCTTCTGAACACTGGTGCCAAATATCTAGAGGTTCTTACGCTTATAAACTCTTAGATTTCTAAGAAAAATAGGAATTAATGAATGATCCCCGAAACTTATGGAAGATACAAGAGCTCAATCTGGGGAGTGAGTGAATGTGTTTGTTTGCGATTGATCTTTAAGCCTAAATTACATATAATAAATGAAATTACCTATAGACTAGTTGATAACTTGTTTATTAATATTGAAATTTTTATCGCAGAAGATATTTCGGAAGGTGCGAAATGCGGAAGGCCGATGGGAATGAGATTTCATTCCGATGGTCTTCTTTACGTCACGGATGCCTACTTGGGCCTCTACAAGGTGGATGTTGACACAGGTAATGGCACATTTTAAATGTTTCTTTTGCTTTATTTATTATAAATTTAGGAATCAATTACATTATAATTTGATTCTTGATTACGAGCGATGAATTCTACCTTTTGCGAAGATAGAATTTCGAAATATGTACTTCGATATTTCTTTGAATTTCGTTATAACGAAAAATTCATATATAGATATACAGTTGCGGATTTGAAATAAGGCCTAGGGGCGGCAATAAAACAGATTTTCATGGCGGAAATAAAAAAAATAATATTACATAGACTTTTGATGAATTTAACTTGTATGATGCGCAGACGGACGGATGGACATATATATAGACTTAAGGAAATGAAAAGGTAGTGATGAGGGTGGCAACAAGGTGTTGAAGGAAGCCCAGCGGACACTTACCAAGTCGGAGACCAAGTTGGCAGGCTGCTGGGGGCGTCGAAGAGACACGTTGAACATACGAACACAAAAACAAAAAACGCGCAAGCTTATCGGGCCTATGCCCTTCTTCAGCAGTAGAGTAAATGAGAGTGACACACTGAGCGGGGAATGACAGGGTGATGTAGGGAGGTTGATGATCGCAGGAGGCGGGGAGTAGGAAGGGTGGATAGCCAATAAGGAGGGAGTGTGATGAGGTAGAGTGCGAATAGTTACAAAGTAACAAGGAGACATTGTAAGGGGGCTAATAGGGTTATATCCATCTTTTCGACTCTTTCTCTCCGCCTGGCCTCAACCTCCGCTAACCCTATTAGCCCCCTTACAATGTCTCCTTGTTACATTGTAGTTATTCGCACTTTCCCTTACCACACTCCCTCTTTATTGGCTATCCACCCCTCCTACTCCCCACCTCCTCCAATCATCAACCTTCCCACATCACGCTGTCATTCCCCGCCCAGTGTGTCACTTTACGTTACTCTTTCGCTGAAGAAGGGCATAGGCCCGATAAGCTTGCGTGTGTTTTTGTGTTCGTGTGTTTTACGTGTCTCTTCGACGCCCCCAGCAGCCTGCTAGCTTGGTCCTCAACTTGGTAAGTGTCCGCTGGGCTTCCCTCAACACCTTGTTGCCACCCTCATCACTACCTTTTCTTTTCCTTTAGTTAATATATATATATATATATATGTATGTATGCATGTATATGTATATATATATATATATATATATATATATATATATATATATATATATATACACACACACACACACACATATAATCCCATATTTGTCTATACCTGTAATTATATGCTTACAATTGCAATATAAATTATTAACAAGAAAGGAAAGATGCACGCATCATACGTGCATACATGCGAGTCAGAGGCGTTCTTTACGATTTTTTGGAATCATGTCGAAAAAGGTAAATATTAATGGCTTAGTATAATGGGTCGAGTGAATAAAAATTGAGCAAATGCTTATCTTAAGATTTCTATAATTTTTAAACAAATGCTTGATTTGGAGCAAATAAAAAATAGCAGTTGCTTTTGCTAGAAAGAATAAACTTTTGCTTATTTTATAGGATTTTTCTTAAGCATTTGCTTAAAATTGTGTGAATAAAACCGAGCTTTTGCTTGAATGCTTTAAGCATATGCTTATATTTTTTTAAGTCAGATAACGGGCTTGCTAAGATATTTTGAAGTACTCTATTTTCATGATAATAGACTCTAAATATAAATTGATATGGCAGAGTTTATGGTGACACGAAAAGTTAAAAAAATACTAGAAAAGACGAGTTTCACCCACCAACGGTTATAAAAATTTATATTAAATCTGTTTCTCGGAGAATATCAAGAGAGACGTGGCGGAGCACTGACTTCCAAACAGGTGGAAATATTTTTAAGAGACTTAAGTGATCCCGGATTTCAAATAAGATTCGGGGGAGATCATTACGTACACCGCACAACTGTACCATACGTACATTACAACTGTATGTGAAATTTGTGGGGTCCAAAATCACTATACAGGCAAATGACTGGATGAAATTCCCTAAAGACAGCTGCAGAAATCACGGAAGCTAAATTAAAACGCAGTCAAAAGTTTAAATTTCCTGCTGTAATCGATTGTACTCATGTGCACATAGTAAAACCGAGTAATTTTGGGGATGGATATATAAATACAAAAGGCTTTTCGTCCATAAATGTTCAGGCGACTTGATTCGGATTATATTTTCTCTAGTATTGATATTCGTTGGCCAGGTTCTTTTCACGATAATCGTATATGTACTTATACTATAACAAATTGAATAAAAATGTACTCATGATTTGTGATACTATCGAATTCAGTTATAAAAGAAATAGTTAAAGAAAATTTAATTAATTAACATTTTAAAAAATATTACCCAATATATTTGTTTTTAGTTTGAAACTAATACTTTAAATGTAAACAAAAACAAGTGAGGGAAGAATTACCAAAGTGCTTTTTTCCGTAAAACTTAAGCATTTGCTTAAAACTTAGTAGAAAATGCTTATAAGCAAAAGCAAACTTTTATTCACTCCAAATGAAGCAAATGCTTTTGCTTTTACTGTTTGCTTTAAGCATTTGCTTATTTTTTATTCACTCGACCCAATGTCTGAGAACTGAAAAATGATGTCAGTAGTTTTTGATTCACCGATTTATTTCCTAATCGGTTATAATTAAAAACAAGCGACAGTTATTTAAAACTTACCTCGTTCGAATAGTAGTAATATAATCTTTATGTTCACGTTCATTCCTTCGTCGTAAATAACCCATTTCTTTTCATTTACAAACGCTGTGTATACGTAAATAAAATAGACGTATTTATGTTCATTTCTTCTTCGTAGATAATCCATTCCCCTCAATTTACCAATGTTGCGTGCATACGAACGAAAATTAAACGTAATTAGGTATTCAAAGCAGATACTGTTCACTTAAGTTGTCACGAAGTTTGTTTTCGTTGGCAAGTTACAAAACACGGGAAAATGTTTCGAAGTTCGACGTGCATTACGTACGACTTCCTCGTTTGATTTTCTTGAAATCGGCTTCTCCTTCGATACAAATTTACTGATAAAAACAAATGCTATTTGACTAGTTCTAAAAATTTTGTTTTAAGACTTTTTTGTTATAAGTGATGTTATGCTGGATACAAAGAAAAGTTGATTTTTTGTCACTAGTAATGTGGACCATTTACCTATATGATGTTCTTATTTTCATTGCTCTTATGTCCTAAATACCAAACTTCATGAACATTCGCCTAGTATTTTCTCAGATGAAACATGCGGACGGACGAATACGACCTGGCGATCTTTTTTTACTTCTTGTAAAAAAACGCCTAATGATCTGCGTAAAGGTATCGCGATTCAGCAACCTGCCTAATATTTATAAGCCATCGCCTATTTAACTCACAAATTTTCGATAACTTTCGTATTTACCCAGCATATATATAGAACTGATAAAGGTTGTTCCGATATAATATGTCATATAAAGTCCCAGTTAAGTCACCAGTTCGATGAGGACATTTAAGTTTCGAATGATTGTTCTTTATTTCGGATTTATCTATGAAGAAAATCTTAATATACCCACGCACCATGAGTGAATAATAATAATAATAAAAAATTATTTAAAATGTGCGTACTTTACGAAAGTAAAAAAATAAGGGGGCACCCGGGTTTGAACCGGGGACCTCTCGATCTGCAGTCGAATGCTCTACCACTGAGCTATACCCCCGTGAAAGGAAGGAGCTCGAAAATACTCATAAGAATGGTATTAAGAAAATCAATATTTACATTTGCTTGTATTTTGTGGTTGAATAATTATGCTAATGATCATATATTCATCTCGCATTTTTATTTACCATTTCACGAGGCTATATATGAGTTCAAGATCTATATAAAAGAAATATCTTATTAATTTACTATAACTACTAGTTATTTCGGTGTTGAGGTTTTTGATTAATTCAAACACCTCCACAGTTCAAAGTGCCATAATTAACTTAGTTTTACATTATTTACTTTTGTAAATATAAAGTAATGGCGCGCTATTTGAATATTAGCTGGCTAATGTAAAATACTTTTAATTCCGTTTCTTATCTTTATAAAGGAACATGGATAAATGATTTGCAAATGAATTTGCGATAAACAACAATCGGAATTCTTATTATTAATAATTTTCTTTAATAGGTGAAAAAACTCGACTGGCAAAATCCCATGAATATATTAGTGGACGTCGCCCTTCATTACCAAACGACCTTGATATTGCGAAAGACGGTACTGTGTACTGGTCGGACGCCAGCACCAATGTTAAAGTGGAGGATGTTGTGTTGGAATTTATGTCTGAACCCAGCGGAAGGTTATTCCTTTTTAGTTTTCTCATATTTCCTTTTATTTACTTTTACCGATTCTAACGCGTGCTGTACTCTCTTTTTTACTTTAGACTTTTGAGATACGACCCAGTGAAAAAGAAATCAGAAGCCCTAATTAAAAGGGTTCAATGTGCTAGTGGAGTACAACTATCTCCAAATGAAGACTTTGTTTTGGTGGCAGAAGGTGGAAAGGATCGAATACTCAGGTAAAATGATTTACTAGGTAATTATATTTTTAGGACCATTTATGCTCATTTGTGTATTTTAATTAACAATATATGCATGTACATTCTAATCAGTAATACTTTTGATCTTCAAAGGACATCCTATTGTATAATTGCTGTGATGTCACATTTTTCTTATTCCCTCTCAGGGAAGAGGTGACTGGGGGGCCATGTGACAGGAAAAAAAGCTAGCAAATAAAGAATTTTATCAGAATTACATATTAAAATATAATAGAGGTGGAGATACTTATAGGTTAGTTGAAATTAAAATCATTTGTTACTAAAATAATTAATATACATACTTAAAAGGGGAAAGAAAGAAGAACTGTTCCTTGGTTACATTGTCATCAACATTTAGTCAATTAGTATCATCTGCATTACTCACCGAGGATTTCTCCTATATAATAAACTACTCCATACAGCAAAACGTCTAGAAAAGAAAAAATTTAAATTAAAGATTAAGGAGCTCCTTCACGAAAAATTATTCTACAATGTTACTGAGTTTATGAACGACTCGCATATATAATCTTATTGTAATGTTTGCTGTAATCAAAGATTGTATTGTATCACCTATTTTTCTTGATGCTGTATTTTATACTGTTAATTTATGTGTTGGACTTTATGTATGAATGTGCTTTTTTTTCATCTTGTTTGCTATTTGAAATGTAACAAATTTATGTTTTTGACGAAACCATGCAATGTATTGCCTATGGCAAATAAAACTACTACCACTACTATTGTTAAGTGTAGGGGCCCATAAAGCATTTTGTGCCTAGTGGGAAATCTGCTACTGGCTTTATTACATGATACTCTTGAAAGATATGAATAAACATTTTTATGTAATAAAAGCATAGAAATGATTATTTCTACGAATTCAGTATTTTTACACTATACATTACAATTGGATTTTGAAGAATTGACTATTTAATTGTCAAGATTTCAGAAGGCAGGACAGGAATGGTTTCAATCTTTTAAATTTCCAGCTATGACTATGATTTTAACTAGTATTTATTGCTGTATCAGTACCAAGTTAAAACAACTTAATTTCTGTTTTAAGCCTGATTAATAAATTGAATATTTTTTGCTCATTAAAACAGGTATTACTTAAAAGGTGCAAAGACTGGAGCATCTGATGTCTTTGTGGATGGTTTGCCTGGTGTTCCTGACAAGATAAGGAGTAATGGGAGACCAGGAGGAGGTTATCTGGTTTGGTGCATAGTATCTCATGGTCCTGCACGTAATGGTGGTGGAGGAGGCTTTCTGCCATGGCTGAGGAAGAACCGAATGATAAGAACAATGCTAATGCGTGGCCTCTTTCTTCTGGAGAAAATATTCAAGAACACTCATGACCGCTTCGGGGATTCATTCTCCAGAAATATGATTTACTCGGTTGGTTATAAAAAAAATTAATCATTTTACTATAAAAATGGTATTTTTATGGAGAGACTGTTAATGGATGTAAAAAAAGCATTTTTCAAAGGTAGCTAGAAAAAATGAGGAATCTTAGTTTGAGATTCATTTTAATCTTGTAAAACACCTTATTAAGGCATAAAAGTTAACCATATTTTCTATGTTACATTCAGGGCTTTCAGGAGGAATCTGCAATACTATAGGAGCATTTTCTACTGTCAAAATAAGAAAAAATTTTCATATAAACATGGGTCTGGAAATGCCTCATTTGGCTTCAAGTGTCTCTCAAAGTTTTGTATACAAGAACGAGTGTAATAGCACTGGTAGAAATGTGTTGCATTTTTGTCATTCTTGTCACTATTAATTAATGTTTCCGTGTTTACATTAGTGTTATTTACTCTCGGTTTTTACCTTGCATTTAACATTGTGTTATTTACCTACATTTGTGTGCACATTTCTTGTGTTTTTGCACTGAAAACAATGCCATTTCAGTTCACAAAGGAGGAATATGCGGACATACACTTTATTTACAGTTATTGTGATGGCAATGCAGCAGCTGCCATTCACGAATATCAACAGTGGTTCCCTAACCGCAGGATTCAAAATCGACAAGTGTTTACAGATACACACAGACAGCTACGAGAGACTGGATCATTTGTAATGAAATCAGAATGCAGGCAGGCTACTCAAGAAGATGTTATTCCGGCGATACAACATAGCCCGTCAACAAGTACTCGGAGGTTATCTGCACACCTAGCAATCCCTCATGTAACAGTATGGAGAATGTTACATTCTGAGGGTTTCTATCCTTACCATCCTCAACCTGTTCAGCATCTTCAAGAAGGAGATTATGGTGCATGATTAAATTTTTGTCAATGGCTAATTACAAACAATGAATTTTCCTCACACATTTTGTTGTTTGAAGCAAAGTTCACTCGTGATGGGGTGAATAATACCAGGAACACACATGTATGGGCTGAGGATAATCCTCATGAAACAGTTGAGACTAACTTCCAGCATCGTTTTTCATTAAATGTCTTGTGTGGCATCATTGGCAACCAGCTGATCAGACCTCGTGTCTTCATTGGTCATCTCACTGGGATTACTTACGTTCAGTTTCTGGAATATCAGTTGCCACTCCTTTTAGACAATGTTCAATTAGCAACACAAGCCCAGATGTATCTGCAGCACGATGGAGCTCCAGCTCATTTTCATCATCTTGTGACAGACTATCTCAATCGTGTGTATTCCAATCGTTGGATCGGCCGCCGAGGCCCACACTCCTGGCCAGTACGATCTCCGGATTTAAATCCACTGGATTATTTTCTGTGGGGGCACATTAAGATGCTAGTCTATGCGCAGAAATCCAGATGCACTTCTGCAACGAATCACTAATGCTGCAGGTCAAATTCGAAACAACCAACAGAATTTAGAGGATGCAACCACATCTCTATTGCATCATTCTGAAATGTGTATTGAGGTTGGTGGTGGACATTCTGAGCAATTACTGTAAATTTTTATTGTTAATTTATCCTTAAATAAAGAAGTATTTAATTTCTTGTCAAAAGTGAGTTTCAGTGTTGTTGATTAGCCTAAAGAGTTATTAGATTATTACAAAACTTTGAGCACCCCTAGCGGCCAAACGAGGCATTTCTGGGCCCATGTTTATATGAAATTTTTTTCTTATTTTGGGCCATAGAAAAAGCTCTTACAGTATTGCAGATTCCTCTTGAAACACCCTGTATAATGTTTGTAAAATTCAGTCCTTTGCTGAAGAGTATTTTATTTTGTCATTGATTTTCCTTGTAGTGACACAGGAGGAATCAATTCACAATATGATATCATTATTCTTAAACAGCATTTAATTTCTTATTGATATATCTCAACTAAAGCAAGCTTTTTAATCATGGTTTATTTCTACCGTAAGAACTTAAGAATGAGGTTATGTGAAAAACTTTATTGGACATTGCACCATTGTAGTACCTTATGACTGTGTTACAATATAAACTGCATAGCAATATAAAATACTTCTTTTCTTTTTTCAGTTGGGGAACTTGGCATACATGGGTCCATTCCTTCGCTCTGAAGGTCTAGTTTTGGAGTTGGATGCTCATGGAAATATTACAGGAAGTTTCTTTAGTGGTGATGGAAGTGTTACAATGGCTAGTGAGATGCATGTTTTACCTGGTGGCAGAGGAGGAATAAAAGGGCTAGGAAATGTTTACATTGCCTCTCCTGTCAACTCAAATTTACTTCAAGTGCCAATCAAGGAAGGTGAAATGCTCGAAATGGCAATGGCATATTCTAGAGCTAACACTGCACCTGAAAATGTTGTTATGTCTGATCAAAAGAATAATATAGAACAAGATGTAAATTCAACTTCTGAAGCTTCTGTTATCACAAAAACTGATGAGTCTGCTAATAACATACCTCCAAGCATCATAGAAATAACTAATAATAAGACTCCGAATGAGGAGTTTTTCATGCAAAAAGATGCTGCAGTGGGTGATCCTGATGTGGAAATCTTTAGCCCACCACAGAACTCAAGTGTCACATTGGATCTTACTCAGCTGGATGCTCTCTTAGAAGACCTTGATGCTGTGTCGAGTGAAAAGGGATCAGTATCAAATCAATCCTCTTCTACAGAATCTATCTTGGATTCATTTTTTGCAACAGCAACAGTAGAGGGGCTTAGCACTGCAACCCAAATAGCTGTTGAAAACAACTCGAGTATATCCTCCAACAACACCCAATTTAATTCACCTTCTAGCAGGGATCAAGGGGGTAAATCTGAGCTGAAGAGAAAGGGTTTGTTGGAAGATGACTCGGGAAACCTTGTACTTGAAGACCCAGTTCTTAGGGTTCTTCTTGATGATAGAAAAAAGGGAAAGGAGTCAAAGGATGATGAATCCTTAGAAAGCTATAGCCAAAACAATTCTAAGTCAGATGAATTTAACGATGCAAGCAATCAAGATAAAAGTACTGAAGGCTTGTCAAATGAAAAGAATATAATTGCTTTGGATTCAATGATTGACATTACTACCGTCACTACTTCTGTACCAACCACTGTTAAAGATGAAATGATATCATGAAAAGATGCCTTTGTTACCAAAATAATTAAAGCTCAAACCTACCAAAATATTTTTGCTTTTACATTCTATAATATTGTAGAAAATTGTAAAAAAATTGTTTTTCTTCCCCTACCTGTTGTAAATATGTGGACATCACAAACTATTTTTAAATAAAATATTATGAAAAATAAATATTGAATTAATTTAAACTTTAATGATAGGAATTAGCACACAATCCAGCAGGAAAATCTGACACATTTTAAAATGAAGCTAGTATTTAACTGGAACAAATATATGTTATTTATATTGATGTTGACGTATGCTATAGAATAGAGAATATGAGGAGTAGCAGAAATGTTTCCAGCCTAAGAAGGAAGAGGAAATGTAGGGGAGTGTCAGATGTATAAGTTGTAGCTAGATATCTTGTGACAAAGTGTATACAGTTTCACTGTAATACTCTCAGTGTTTGTTCTCAGGAAATCATTTATTGTGGCTGCAAAAACCCAGAGGAATCTGCATGTTTCCATTGATGTGACTGTTCTTTTATCTCTTTGACAGAATTATACATTCAAGTTTGTTCTTGTATAGTGAGTCAAAGGATGAAATCATCTTTTATTGCCAGAAATCTTTCCAGATGCTGCTATGACCAATTTGCTTGCAGGCATTTCTGATCTTCATTGAGCTTTTTGGGTACCAATTGGGCAGTAACCTTCATCATTTTTATTTCACAATGGATGATGTGCTTCACATTTTATTTTGATATTTAAAGGATTTGTGCTATTAACCTTGTGATTAGGTAACAATTGTCCACTAGGGTATGGCGAAGGTGGCATTTGTCATAGGCACCGCATGCAAAAGGCACCAAAAGTTCCAACAAAATTGTCATAAGTTTATATTCCTATAAATAATCATTAATGTTATACTCTGGTATTAAAATTTAAATTATAAAATGTTTTCCTCTGTTGTGGATGAAACAATTTCCATTGTGGGGTTTCTTTTCCAAGCTTTTCCTTCCTCTTTTAAAATACCTTACTTACTTTTACTGTCCAAAACTTGGACTAATCATTTCCCAATACCTGCTGCATATCACAATAGATTCCTTTTCAGCTAAACTTTTCAGAAAAAGATAGTGTTTCACAGCTCAGTGCTTGAATTTCTCTGCAACAATTGAGGATTTGTATGCTACAGGAAACAGTTTTCTGAAAATGAACCACTGTGAATATTACAATACTGTATGCTGAGGACACAAACATTTTTACTATCTTCCCCATCTCAAAGTAGTCTAACCTCCAGTAGTAAATCTGTTTTACAGCAGATGACTAAGTGGTGTGACAATAACTGCATTAATCTCATATGATCTACTTTTCACCTAATTTGCAACGTGAAAGTCTATGTAGATTTAGCAATAAAATCATTAAACAGGTCAGACAGACTAAATTCCTGGGCCTCTATATAGATAACAACTTTAGCTGGGAAACTTGCATCAAAGTCTTAGCAGGCAAACTGGGCTCACTTTGTTCCATGTTAAGGTATTTAAAGCAGTCTGTAAGTGGAAATGTACTTCTCACCATGTATTTTGGTGAATTCTATTCCCAACTACCTATGGAATCATTTTCTGGGGTAATTCCTCAAAGCATTTGAGTATATTCGAGAACAGTCAGAATTATAGCCGGGAAACCCCTTTCCTCGCCATGCCGTCCAATTTTCAAGACATTAAAAGTCCTGCCTTTGCCATGTATATACATTCTGTATACACTAATTCTAATCAGGGAAAATATCAACTCATATTTTAAAAATTCTAATATTCATAACTATTCCACCATGAGGCAAAATGACTTACATTATCAAAACCATCTTAAAAAACAGCACTAAAGAGATAGGGAGGTACCCATCTTTACAACAAATTACCTACCAGTTGCCTTGAAATTGGCAGCAAGTACAAAGGCATTTAAAATTAAATTAAAAGAGTTACTTTAAATAAATTGTACTATTCTGTGATCATTTAACTGACAATGATTTTTAATTTACTTTATATTGTGCAATAACTTTTATTTCCCATTTATTCATTGTAATTTCATTTTTTAAATATATTTATTTTTCAATGACTTGTCCTATTCAACATGTAATGTTGACTTTGGATCAATAAATGTTAATATGATACCACTAAAGTTTTTAATCTTTGTCAGAATATGTCCAGCTACAGTTTACATGAATAACACTTCTCATAGTCCCTTCCTACTTAGGCTGGGAACTTTTCTGTCATCCCTCATTTATGAAGATGATGTCACGAAAGTGACCTCTGTCTTGAATACTTTCCTGTATGGGTATATACAAGGAAGCTATAATTTTTTTCAGTGGACTCAGGAATTGACCCATTTTTTTGTTTAAAATGAATTCCTTCATGAATTCTATGATGGCTGGTCATGTCATGTGCACTTATTCTTAAGGAAAATATCATGGTTGTCATGTTTGGGGAGCAGGAAGACAAGTTCAAATTGGAAAATTATGCATCCAGGAAAAATCAACACACCACAACAACACATCCTGTGTTGTACTTTAGATGTATGATGTAAGCATATTGCCACCTAACAGAAATATTAACAATTATGTTTTTAAAAAACATGAAGTACTTCTAATAATCCCTTCTATCATATTTACTTGAATATAAGAGAACACTGAATATAATATCTCCCCCCAATAAAACCTACTATTATTAAAAATATATTTCAACTAGTGCTAATACCACCATCCCTGGATCCATAAAAATTTTTTCTGATGTAAGAACCACACATTAGTTTGTTCTTTTACAAGACATTTTTATAACAAGAACTTTCCACGATGCTGCTCTTTCATATAAAAATGATGATCCATCAGGAGTTATTTCACATGACACCGATATAAGACAACTCTTACATAGTTTTTCAAATGGTAAAATTGGGAAAGCCATTCTTGTTTATTCAGATAAGTACGGTATTTTTCAGTATTGGTTCAAAATTTGTGCATTATTGTTTGGTTCTAGTTTTGCTGTATAGTGGCTTCGAAAGAGGAGCATACTATTTTTGTACAATAGCAGTTTATCTAAGATGAATTCCATATGTTGCAGAAAGAATTTCAGCAATATACGTGGAAATGGACGAGTTAAAGGATCAGCATAATTTGTTTGACATTCCAAAAATGCTTATGAGTAGATCTCTGCCTCAAGGGATTTTACAGCAATCTCCGTTACAATGTTGAAATTAGTTCAGGAAAGGATATAAATTTATTTAACAAAGCAAATATAAAGTTAAGATTTACACTAATCTGGAAATGTTTGGTCAATTTTTTGATGAAATTACCTAATTATAATCACTGTATCTTTGGAGTAATTATAAATTTCTGAAATGTGTCATTATAGCTATTTTATCTACTGGTTATTACCCATTTACAGTTTTTCTCTATAATTTTTTAAAGATGTTTCCAAAGAAAGTATGATATTGCTTTTGAGTCTTATACCTTTGTTTTCTATATGGAGGAATTATGATGAATAATCAGAGTAGTGGCTATGGTCTAAGAGGTGTTTAGGAAAGTGGAATACAGGCAAATCTTTTGTTCATCACATCTGATAAGGAAGCTTCTCCCAGTTTGGCCAATATAAGCTGCAATGCAGACATTACAATTTAGTTTATAAAGGTATGCCTCGTTTAGCGCATTTTTGATATAGCTTGGCACCTCAGGACTAAAATTTTAATTTATAAAATTTTTTTAAAATAAAGCTCCTAAACGCTATGGTCTTGTATTACAGTCCCAACATTTTTCCCATTCATTCCACTCTAATTAAAGAAAATTTTTATACATTTATTAGCTTTATTTCTATTTCACTTGTTCAGTTATACTGTTTTTTACATTGGTTTGCTGCAATTCCACAGTCTTTTGCAGTGAAGCTAACATTGGAAATTTTAAACTTGTTAACCTTACTGTTGAGATGTGCAGGGTTAGGTTTACTTTGGATGAGGTTTTGCTTGGGATTAGGTTCATGACTGAATTTTAACTTTTGTTGGGTTCGGTGTAGATGAGTATTTGTGTTGGGTTAGATTAGATTCATGACAACTTTAACTTTCGTAATCGTTATTATGCATTCTTTGCACAATTTGAATGCATATAAGGAAGGCTGTCTCTGTCCACCCAAATGTTTCAACTAAGGAACAGTTAGTTATGAATCCAGACATTCTTGATCGGGAAGGAAAAAGAAAACTTCAGGGATATTTAAAAAATAAACATAAGTTTAAAATTAGAACAACATAAATAGCTTTTAATTATAGTTATATTCTTTTGTTCTCAAAAACATTGAGACTCCTCCTTTGAAAGACAGTCTTTTCACAAGAACACACTCCCTCCCTTCACTATATTTTTCACTTCCATTCTTCTTTCTGTCCTTGCCTCAGTCTCTGCCTCACTTTCTCTCTCTCTCTCTCCTCCCTTCAATCCCTTCTCTGATTCTCGGTATCTCCCTCTTTCTCTCTCTCTCTCTTCACTCAGTTGACATTTCAACATCTCGAGTACGTCCTTCAGTCTGTGACTAAAACAATGATCGCCACACAACATTATTGTGGAAATATTGATTCGGAATTAGTCCAACAACCGAGTTGTTCCCCAAGAGAAAGGAATGGAAGAGATGGAAAGAGAGAGAGAGAGAAAGTGGAAAGAAAAGAGGTGGTTGATTTTCTAGGTCATGATTGACGTAGGTGGTTTGGTTGATAGGAAAATCAAAACTTAAACTTATTAATAAAATCATGAACATATTTCATAATGAAAGGGTAAATAAATTATTCTTAATCAAGGAGGGTTAATATTGACTATATCCATACAAAGTGTAGTGAATGTTTTTTTTCGGAAAAGAGGTGAAATTCCATAGACTTACGATCTCTGCATGAAAACGATGATTCATTTACTTCATTGAAGGAGCAGAGTCCATTATTTTTGTGATAATATATCTTAAGAGATTTGCCATTCTGTTAAAAAAACAAACATGTCAATACATTTTACGTGTGCTTTTGTATAAATAATTTTCCTTCCTACCTCAGCAAGGAATCTATTGAAAACTAGATTTCCTTAACAATATTGGTAGAAATTCTTGTCTGTATTCATACAGCATTATTATAAATTCTTTATATATGGAATCTGTGTTTTATATATTTACTTCGATTTACATTTTCGCTGAATGTCTTAAAAAATTTGTTTTTCTAAGGCAATGCAACTGTTTCTTACAAAAATAATTATCTGTAGCATGATGACAGACAGTTTTTTTAATAAACCATCACAAAAAATATCTATTCGCCACTATTAAATAATTTAATTGCATACCTCAAGGATAATGAATACTGAATGCTAGATTACGATTACTAGAGAGTTGCAGATAAGAAGAATTGACTAACATATATATCATAAAGCACGACCACATGAGATCGATCAAGATCAGATGATTAAGGAGGTTTGTTTTCCCCTATGGCTATTAGGGATCACAACTGGAGAACCAAGGAAGTAAGAGAGCCAGAGAGAGTCAGGCACGCACCAGTGGCCTCATGAAGTAACAGCCTCCAAAAATATGTTTTCATATATAATCTAAGAAATGTTGAATATCTCAACAGACACATTTTAATTTCATGGATTCTTAGCAGTTTAATCAATATCAC
This sequence comes from Tanypteryx hageni, assembly GCA_028673005.1. Lineage (NCBI taxonomy): Eukaryota > Metazoa > Arthropoda > Insecta > Odonata > Petaluridae > Tanypteryx > Tanypteryx hageni. The sequence goes on from CM054114.1 coordinate 75,213,671, forward strand.
AGAATCAAAATAAATTTTGTGCTTATGTCCCAGAAAAATGGGTTGTTTGCAAAATATGTAACACGATTTTCAACTTTTTCAAACTCGCTCCCTTCCCCCACCTCAAAATTAGGCAAAAAGATATGAATTATTATTTATTTCGCATTTGTGTAATTTTTATTTAGCAATGCTTCAAGAATTATTGTTTTTATTTTTTTTGCTAAATGTTATTGTTATACATAGCCATCTTAAGGGGGAGTCCACATTAGTCTCAGCCCAGGGCCTTACTTTAGAGAAGGGCCTCAAAATTTGGAGAGGAGAAGTAAAGCAGAATCTCAAAAGTCAGAAATACTTATAAACTATTAGACATGAGGAAAGAATAAGAAAAAATAGCCTATTTTGTTTTGTACATTGAATTTTTAATAAATATCACTCTATTACATAAAAAAATAGTCTGTGCTGCCCACTGCCATTTTCGGTAATTCTCTATGTGGCCACCAATGAATTGTAGATAGTGCAGGTGCAGGGATTGGTGAGCGGTAGCAAGTAGGGGGTAGAGCCCCCTAGTACAGTGGTTCCCAAACTGTGCTGCAGTACATTTTTAGGGGTTTGCAAAAAACTTTGTTTATTAAATAAACCAACAATTTGCATGTGTTGGTGGGTAATGTGTTGTAATACCATATCTAGAAATATATAAAGCTTGTTACAAGGTTGGGATGCCGAGAAATCCTGTTTATTTTTGAAAGTGTGCCGTGTCTCAAAAAAGTTTGGAAACCACTACCCTAGTATAATATGAAATCGTGAGTTTACTTTATACTTTTTGTTTATTTAATATTTTTCCAGTATTTCTTTAGACCCCCAGCTACCCACTCCCTAAATAGCATTATACTGTATATTCTCTATGAAATCAGATAGGTAGTAGGTAACCACTGCAACATTTTACAATCAATGGCAAAAATTTGATTAATAAGATGTGCTCTGCAAATGGAGGGGGAGGAGCCTAAAAAAAAGTTAGGGTCCATGGCATCTAAATACCTTAAGACAGCACTGTGTGCATACAATGAAATGTTTTTCATTTTTGTTTGCTGTCATCTCTAGTTTTATGATGATTAATATTTTTCAAAGTAATTTTGCTTTATATCATGTAAAATATAATATCTCTTAAATAAAAACATTACATATGTTTTTCGTTATTTTTATCCAAATTGAAACCTATCTATGGTTTCATAGAAAAAGATTCTTATGAGGGGTTGTCGCAATAGGGGATAGTCATCAGGAGAGGTTTCACTACGTATTAATATTGCAGAGCTTCCTCCAAATGTTTAGAGCTCCAGGGGCTCCAGGAAGCCAAAATCCACAAAAGTTGTCAGGGATAGTTTGTTGTATTGCATCCCTTCCATACAACAATCTGGTGGATTTAAGGTTGAAATCGAATACATATATTAAAGAGAATTCTGTCATTCTTTGTGTGTTTGCACAGTTGCAGCACATTTTTCATTTGCATTTTAAAATCACTTAGAATTGCGGTATGAATACAGAACTTGCACCAAACGACGCCTAAAAGAACGGATATTCTATTTATAGCCATTGATTTTCGAATCGTTCCATAAATTCGTTATTAACACGAATATTTGGCTAAATTTTAGACGAAAAAATTTCGTCGACAAGGGCGACGGCATTGTTGCTGATCTAGCAAAACTACGTCTATATCTAAAAGCAATGACATGAACTTTAATATTGTATTTGAAATCAATTGTGAGAACTCTTGTTATGTATTTTGAATGCATTTTAATCGAAAGGGATAGGTTTGTTTACTGCAGTGCCATTTCTAAGGCGTGGAAGAAATGCGAACGAACATACGACCGCTAATGTTTTAATTAGCTTTTTGCTTTGTTTACCTTGACGACGAAAGAACTTAGTAAGTAAGTTTTTTAATTCACACATTTTTTGTAATCATTATAAATGCACCGGCCATGCGGTAAATATCTTGCTTAATTATCGAAAGAAATTAATCATAACCATTGTCAATATAGTAATTTGCTTTAAATTGCCCAATAAAATTTTCAAACAAAAAGATATTTTCAATGTACGCGTGAAGTATCTTCCTATTTAAAATGTTGAGTTGTCCATCATTACAATGCATTGGAGTCGTTTCTGACTTAAAGTTTTTACGCTACGTGTTTACTTGTTTTAAATTTACATGAAACTTTTCACATAAATTTTCCTTCGGTTTTTGTCCATTATTTTGTTTAATTGTAAGTTGCTTAAATGCACTTGAAAGCCTGAGTCAAACAAGATTGGAAAGGTGTACTCCATGTCGGAGTACACAGAGTTTCCAAATGCGTTCTTTTTGAGATTTCTTTATGTTCTCAATATTTTTCGCTCAGATGAGAATTTAACGAGAAGCAAGCGAGGTAGGTTGTAAAATACATGTAGGTCTTCATGTAAAGTAGTCGTAATTATTGTCCGATTTTAACCAAAATTGAGATCGGCCCACCAATTTTAGCAAAACTCTCTAATACCAAATTTCATCAAAATACATTCAGCGGTTCCCGAGTTGAAACAAAGGAACATTGTAAACTACATATAGGTCTCCATGTAAAGTGGTCGTAATTGTTGTCCAGTTTTAACCAAAATTGGAATCGGTCGGCTAATTTCAGCAAAACTCTGCAATACCAAATTTCATCAAAATACGTTCAGCGGTTCCCGAGTTAAAACAAAGGAGCATTGTAGGTCTTCATGTAAAGGAGTCGTAATTGTTGTCCGATTTTAACCAAAATTGGAATCGTTCTACTAATTACTACTAACTCTCCAATACCAAATTTCACCAAAATATCTCTCGAGTTTTAGCATGCGGATTGACGGACGGACGGAAACGTCCTCCCCTATATGCGTTCGCTTCGTGCCCTTCGTGCAAAGAACGCATAATAATACAAATGTTCGAGATCAACAATGCCAGCTACCATAACAACCGCTTTATGAAATGCCGAAAAATCGAAAAAATCTAATATAAACTTAAAATATGAGGGAGGAGAATGGAAGAGAGAAAAGGAGTAAGAATGGGAAATGCCTTAAATTTAATATTTAATCCACGCATACCCGTCATATTGAAGGGCTTTTGTACTAGTGTAGATTAATACAAATTCAAATGTAAAGTTACATTAATGCCAATAGGTAGGAAATACAGACAGTTAAGACACATCTCCATCTGCAATGCACACAGATACACTTGCCTTGAAAAAACATATTCTCTGCTCAAGATAGCATATTATAATGCAGGGGTCACCAAACCTTTTACTGAAAGGGCCCCATAAAGTTTCATGAACCACTATGTGGGCCACATAAGAACTTTCAAATGACTGATCGGACCATGAGAAAATTTGAAAGAGCAAGTTTTGAGGATTTTTTCGATTTTGTAATATGTCATTCACCTATATTAAAAGTAAATACAAGTATATTGCATTCAAGTACTTGAAAAAAATCGTTTAGATATCATAATTTGGAGATACCTGTTATAATTTAACCATCACTATACAAAGGTCGAATAAACTACACTTGTATTTTAACTGTATAATAATATCACTGAACGAGTGATCATCTTGATGCCACTTATTTAATAGTTATCCCATATTGTTTCCATTTTATCACTTGTTTAAAGCATTGGCAAACAAATTAAAATGTATTCTTGAAAGTTAATAAAGAAAAAGTGGTGATGGAATGAATCTTTGCTTGGGGCGCCATAATATACAAGCCCGATCATGAAATCAACTAAAGTTGATTCTAAAAAGAAAATGATCAACAACAGGCGAATTGCCTCTGAGGGTGGCTACTTTGTAATTCAAATTTGTTTTTTTTTGTAACTGAAATCAAGTTGCTTTTTAACTGGAGAATTGGCAGTTTTTACCAACGAATTATTTTGTAACTCGAGCTAAATATTCAAGCATTTTGGAAAATGTAAATTTTTTGCCATAAGTTTCTTCATTCGTGTGGGAGAGGCATTTATTTTCTTTGGCTTCTGGGGGACAAAAAGATTTATCATGAAATTTGGTTCAGTGTGACACAAAATCCAAGTGAACCTGAAAGTGTGAGTTTTCATAGATGAAATTATTGTCAATAGTACGTCAACCAAAAAGAGGTTCATTAAAGTGTTACCTCCAAATACTCTTATTCTCTGCTAGTTTCAACTCTTGGTAATTCTCTTCATAAACAAGTGTTGTTGTATCTAAAATATGCAACACTGATCAGTAATCAGTGGCATAGAGAGGGGGGCAGTTGCCCCCGGGCGCAGGGCTGAAGGCGCGCAAACTCACGGACCGATTTTTATCGGTGAAAGCAGATCCGCTAGGCGGTCGCGCAGTAACGTAATATCCTAGCGGATTAAGACTTTAGAGAGGCGCGAGTCATCACAATTGAAATTATTTATGTCCGAGTATCAAAAGTTCCTAATACTGATTTTGTGGTTTCTTTTAGTCCACAAGATCTTTATATTTTAAAAACTACTTAAAACTAGTTAATATATTTTGTTTAGATTGGGATATCTTTTTTGATAGTATTTTGTTTTGTTTGGAGCATTAACAATATCGCGACAAGTTTATCCGGTCATTTGTATTTACGCGTTTTCGCATACGCGCGATTTTATTTTTGCCACCATTTTTCCATATAATAATACTCTGACCAGTAATAAGGATTTAGGGAACCGCATTCCATTCCGCTTCAACCGAAATTATCCCGATTCACAGGCGATTTCGTAGGGCGAGCATTTTCTCACGAGCGACAGATTGAAAAAACAAGAATGTTGTAAGGGAGTGGATCGCGTGACAAAAGAAGGCATTTCGAAGGAAAAAGATAATGGCTGCAAGATAAGAGGCTTTAACAAGGAGGCTTCCTCATCTGCGGTCTCGGTGAAGGGAAGGTTACACGTGCCGCTGCGTCGGGCGTCATCCGGAGGTCCTCCTGGTCGAATTGGAATATGAGAAAAACGAGAGCAACGTTGACGTCGATTCCGAGTCACGTCGTTCGATGGACATCTGACGCAAGCGAACGTAGTTAAGAGTGGTAATACCAGCGCTTTACTTGGATAAAAATAAGTGCCGGTACTCTCCGTAAGAGCAGATAGGGGGAAAACGCAGCACACATTGCAATTCAATTTGAGTTGAAGGCTTTCGCAGCGTTGCTGAATGCTGGTGGAGGTTTTCGGGTTTCGCTGCGTTGGCGGCATTTCTGGCTCTCGACGTTTCGCAGACGTTGCAGTCTGCATCTTCAGGAGATGAAGTGAGATCCGATGGTAGGGATCTGACTTTTATATTCACTCGTGCCTTCCTAGTTTAACCGTTGTCCATCGCTGATTGGCTCGTTCGAGTTGCTGTCCCTTTCTCTTTGGAGGTTGCTCCAACGTATTTTTCCTCCCTTTCACTTTTCCGTTGGAAGAGTCGCTTCCATGTTGCGCTGATGCGCAAACCGTCGTCCCGGTTGAAATTGACCGGATGCTTTTCGATCTCAATAGCTTCGCGAATTAACCTCGGAAAATATCGATCTTCTTTCGCGAGCAATTTCGTTTCTTCGAGCGTGATTTTATGTCCCGGGCCGGAGGTGAAGTGCTCCGCTATGGCCGACTCCCTCCATTTTTTGTTCATCATGGCCCGTTTATGTTCGGCTAAGCGACAGCGAATGGATCGTATTACGTATTACACATCTTTGATTTTCTCCGATTCGAATACACTTCGCGTGTATGGGATCAGCAAAAGGGTAAGACACAGATTTGAGTTTAAAGAAGATGATGGCAGAGAATCGGGAATAATATTTCATATGCAAAGCGTTACTTCGTTATTAAGAATTTTGTGTAGAACAGGGGTGGGCAACCTTACTAATTTTAACACTCGCCCAGGGCCGCGCCTAGGGTGTCTGGCGCCCGGGTGCAAGATACCTCTGTGGCGCCACCCTGCTAGCGAAGTTTTGTGGTATGAAGAAATGCGACTTTTTTCGTCGATATAGAGTGGAGACAAGCTGATGGATTTCTGTCGATGTATCCCAGAACGAACTGATTGAAATAATTCGCTGCATAAATATAGCGATAAACATATAATATCTGCTTGAACGAAAGTTATAAAACTCGCCGCACATTTGATTAAAAGTCAATACTCTGTCTCATTACCTTAATGATCAATCAAAAATTCCAAAATTTTTGGATTATTTTGTCAATTTACCAGCCTAATTAGAAGCGATATTTATTTCGACTATAAGAAAACAAAACTTCAATTATTTATGCATTCCTACATCAAAGTCCTGACTTCGTATTTTCATTTTAAGATATTTAAAAATCCAATGAAGAAGTAGATGTCAATAATTCTATTATTATTTGTAGAAATTGTTATAAAATTTGAATTCGGTACATCTACATACGATCACCGAAATATGGCATATGACAAAATTGACACAATATCATGTTATATTAATTGTGTGTTTCATTGTTTGATATTACTAAAACTCTAGCTTAGTAATAAAATAAAATGATTGCTTTAATAGAGAAATAGTATAGATAAATGTATAAATAAATTAATATAAATGTAACTATAAAACAAAAAATGGTAAGACTAAGATGGTTAAGAAGACAAAAAATAAAACTAATGATTAGCATTATATCTAAAAAATTCCATTTATTAGATTTTATCCATTTTTCGATAGTATGTATTTCAAATATACCCATTCATGGCAATTGTACTTTATTTGGTTTTAGGTCATAAAATATCTTGATTAATTTCCTAGTTATTGAATAGAACCAATACATTCATTGCGTTTAATTTTATTTATTGAATTTTATCAAAGTATTTTTAAAAACTGTATTGAACAATTCTTAAACTCGCGCTTCTACCAAAACACTTGACTCTTTCCCCAGCTTTTAGTAATACATACCAGAACATATATCAAATCTTATTTAACAATCCACCCTTAAAGATATTTTCAACCTACCTCTCGAACTTTTATAACTTTCTGAGTATTAGCAAACCATCGCCGATCTATATGATGTACAAATAAGTGCGAAACCAAACGTAACCCTATATACACACACTTATTTGGAAACTTGTTGATAAGAATAATTTCCACTAGTAAAACTAGTCTACATTATCTTCTATAAGGATATATATTAACAAATAAAGAATCGTGCATATACAAAAACACTAGCGGCGGGCTAACGAAAAAATGATCACCCTGCCATTCCGCCGATCCTCGTTCTTCTAAATAAAGGAATCCTTTCGTATTCAAAAGTTTTGTGTATATACATTGATGAATTTATGTGGACTCAATACAAGGACCGAATAGAGAAGTATATTACTGTAAACTCACTCTTGAGTGAACATTCAATTGGTTAATAGTTAAAATTGTTAAGATGTTATAACTAGGACAGATTTAGCTGCGTATTCAAGCTACCTACAATTTTATAAAAAAACTCAAAACAATTTAGGACTTATGAGCGGAAAGCAATAAAAGATATTTCGAGTAGAAACTGAAACACGTTATATGAAATATGTACCTCCTCGATTAAATAAAGAAAATAAACACTACGTATGTGCAGTTTTTCTTTGCATGAATGATGATCTCTTAATCTTCAAAGAGAAATTATTTTTTGCTGAACGAAGTATACTATTCTATCTTCAAATATCCCGTCCGTAACTTTTTGTTTAGATATTTTTAGAACTTGCTCATTTATCCATTGCTCTATAAAATAATTGATGATGAAAGGAAATAGGAATTTCATGTAGATTTTCGCCCATCCCGCGATGTAAATTTGTTTCCACTTGCAAGTAATATATTCTACATAGATGCCCGGGTTAGCGCCCCCAGTTCTTTGCCGCCCGGCTCGCCTCTACCTAGGGCCGACCCTGATGGTACTTTACGAAAGGATTGCTGCCTCAGCTGGAGCTCCTCGCTAGGTTCGGGATTACAGTTAACAGAGTAGCGCCCCCCCCCCCCCCCTCCTGGCAACTCCTACGGTGAACCCATTTCAGTCGCCACTGATAGGTGTTCTAGCGGCCTTGAGTCGTGCGACCGCGTATCGTAAGGTTTCGGAAAAGTTTTGTGGAAAATTTCGTGTCATTTTAGTATCTCCAACTTTCCCTTTTCGCTCTGACCAAGGAGGAAACATACCCAAACAGAAAGTACAACTCGAATTGCAACAATATATAGATACAAGTACCTTAATGGGAAAGCGCCCCTGCAAGTCGGCGCCCGGGTGCATTGCACCCACTGCACCTCGGGTAGGTGCGCCCCTGCACTCGCCCATTATAGAAAGACGCGACCACGATGATGAAATGTGTGAAATAAATTGTAGCACAGATATTGAGGTTGGTTCAATTGAGGGGCTCGCGAAAGTCAATTCTTATAATTTAGGTTCGTTCAGGGAGACCATTGCCAAAATCATAAGTAAAATCCATTTTTGAATGGTTTTAAAAATGTTTTAAACTAAGGAGCTGCAAATTAGCTATGACAGTTAATATGAAATAAGATCTCTTGTAATGCGAACAGATTACGAGAATAGCCAAAATTCATTTGGCCTAATAAAACCTGCTATGTAAGTTCATTTTTACCATCACCTTTATGTAAAGCGAATCCATTATCAGTTAATTGGAAGCTCACCCCTAGGTTGTTTGTTTTTCGAATAATTATTAGGGATCATACTTGGAGATTGAAATTAATCGTCCAATTAATTATCTTGCCCGCCATCTTCAAGGGTTCTCAGGACCCCTGAAGATGGTGACAGAGTTAGTCACCGAAACATCAGCAGAGATCGTCGAAACGACCTTTTAGATGTCTACTGAGTATGAGGTCGAAGATATAAAAGTTTAGTTCCATTAACACAATTTTTAACGACTGTTTCAATTGTATCCTTATTTTTGTAAACAACTTTTTATTGTTATTTTTTATTGTTTTAGCTATAATTTATTTTTAATATGTCCCGTTTTGATTACAATCGGGTTTCATATTTCTTTATGTATATATTTATACATAACAAGTGATAGAACTACTTTTATCTTTGATTTCCAAAACGAGATGGTTTTTAATCCGACTTGTTCAAAAGCCCACCCTAACACAGATGAGATGTAATGGAAAATTATTCAATAGAGTAATAGTTGAAACTTTTATTCTCATTAACATTGATTATATTAACTATATTATAGGTGACTTAAGTTTCCTGGATAAGAGACTGAGCACTGTACCACCAAGGTATAACAGGGATAGAGTCCTGCATGGGCCGGGCCTCGGCCCTTGAGCCGGGTACGGGCCGATTCTTTGGAATTCATTATGGGCCCAGGCCAGGTTTTAAAAATTGCTGGATATATCAGGTTTGTTATAAATACTTTTGGGCTTTGACGGGCCAAAATATTTTAATCATTGTCTGAAATTTACATGCACAATTTGCATAAGTTTTTATTTAACCCATTCATTATAGAGAATGAGTCACACTAGTCCTCTGTACTGAATTGGTTCAAGTAATAAAAGTGGCATGGGTTTTTAAAAAGTAAACTAAACCAGGGTTAGTGAAGAACAAGCATGACTTGTCCTCCATAGTGAATTGGTTAAGATATTTTTTGTCTATAACATTATATTATTATATACAATAATTTATTTTGTATGTGGTCTTCCAAGACATACAAGTATGTGGATTAAAAATATCCTTTTCAAATCATTGAATAGCCCACAGATGTTGGTAGAAAATTTATAATAGAATAATAACATTTTTCGAGCCAATAGGCTTTAAACGGGGCATGGGCCAGGCCTACAATTTCTTCGACAACGTAAGGGCCGGGTCTCAATTTATATGGGCTGGGTCTAGAAAATCAGGCCCACGCAATGCTCTAAACTGGGATATTAACATTTTTTTGGTTGTTATGCTCATTTAATTTAGTGTGGAAGCAATTTTTTCATAATTAGCGAATAATTTAATAAATTTGATGAATATAAATACACTCATTCCTCCAACTGCATGGTTTTGGTTTGCAGATTTTATTTTCTCTAGCATATTTACCAATATAAAAGTGCTCTCTATGAGTTGGTATTAAGAGTTGGGCAAAATCATCCTTAGATTAGATATTCAATGAAGATGAACTACCACTTATTTATTTATATAATTGTAGATGCAATTGTAGTATTACATTGTCAAAAACAAACAAAAAACAGACCATAAAATGGTAGCCAAAATTTACAATCCATTCCTGCAACAATTTAGAAATTCGTCAAATGAATAAAAAGGAAGGCTCAATTAGAAACCTTTTAACATGAAATTAGAAGCTTGTACAAGGAAGAGACCTGAAACTAACTGGAACAATGTTAAAAAATTGTACTGTGCAGTAGTTAGGTGCATTCTCAGATTTAGTAAGCCTCAGATATTTATTTTCCAGGCTTTGTTCATATTACAGAATAACCAGCCAGGGCAATTATATGTCTAAAAAATAATATTTTCTGGATACTGCGACACATCAATGGAGACCAGCATAACTATTGTCACTCTCCTAAGAGGGTGACCAGATTTATGAGTCAAGGTGCTACCTAGGGTTGCCAACCTTCCATCTTTCGGATGGTCAGTCCATCTTTCAAAAGATTTGTCCAGTGTCCATCCCTAACCTCTGGATGGACAGGATTTGTCCATCTTTCCATAAATTTTACCATTTACTAGTAATTTTTTGTATACATAATAATATGAATAATAATAAATATATTTTGGTATCACTAAAGCTGAAAACAACTTAATTGGCAAGCAAAGAGCTCGTGGTCATAAGTTCATTTGCCAGTCCTTACACTGACTTTATAAAATTTTCGTTCTCCGACTTTAATATAGCTGACTTGTCAGTGTGATTAAAAAAGATTTCGGATATATCTCCGGCAGTATAAAGTTATTTATTATTTGTAAATCATATTATAGAGTTTTTCAAAGCAGCTATTCTATAGAATTAGAATGTAATACAACTACCGTTATCAATGTTTTCCCGATTATATTGGAGTTAAAAAAAACAATTATAAAATCGCTTGGATGAGTTCTTTGGATATACTATTCGTCAAAAATTTCAAAAAGATCTAGAGGAACAGGAAAAATATAATGAAAGCAGATTTAAAAAATTTCTTTAAATCTGCGGTGCAATATTTAAATGGTTCCATTTCAACGAAAACGAAATAATGGGAATGCTTTCAAAGTTATCTTTTAAAAAAATATATTTTCCCCAAATTATGAAGATTTTGTAAAAATTATTTAAAGTTTCAATTTGGCAAGTAAAGCAAATTTAAATTTAACTGCATGAAGAAATTACAACAATAAAAACAAATTTTGATGAGATTTCAAAAACTAAAGATTTTATTGAAGAAGTGTATTTGATTAAAAAATGGCACATTATCCTTAATTCTATAAATTCTAAATTTGAAAATATTTTCTGTCATTTCTTACATTATGAGCATACATGGTACATCAGCTTACTGCGAGAGGATTTTCAGTACCTATCATGGGTACAAAGTGGCGGGATGAAAAGAATTGGCGCTCTATAAATTAATCAAAGACGAATTGCTAGTCTTTTTTAATTTTTCAGAAAATTGTACTGAATTTTTAAATTTGATAAAAATTTTCAAACATTTCTTAAATCTATTAAAAGAGAACAAATATAAAACTTTAAAAAATATTCTGAAAACATTTTCTTTTAAATTAAAGAAAAAATAAAACCATACTTGTTTATTGAAAATTTCAGTATGATATATGCTATTCACCAGCTATTTGTTCACATATTTTTCATTTTAATGCTTTATTTACTTATGTTATGAACCAAATGATTTTTTTAATTAATACAATACATAATGCGCACTGTATTAGATTGATTAAAAATTGGTTTTTAAAGTGACGTTGAAAAAAAGTCTGTAAACTTGATCAATAAAATTAACCACCTCCTCTCTCTAACCTTTTACCTTATCACTATTTATTATCTTTTCTTAAAACTTGAAGATGTCAATCTTTGGAGACAAAAAACGTTGGCAACCCTAGTGTTTCTAACAAATTGGAGCATTGTCTGGATCCTCAGAATCACCTCCTCAAGTAATTTGAATGCTGAATTTTAGTCTAAAGAAACAGCAGCAATATTGAATTATTCTGCATATCTTATTGAACTTCGCATTAAAATTTATGAAAATATATTTTTATCAGAGACAAGAACAACTTAAGAAAAACAGAATTAGATATTAATATCTATATATATCTTCTAGATCTTGCCTTCGGGTCCCGAATAAGAGAAGACCAACCCTGTCACCATTCCAAATTCTTGTGATAACTATTACAAGAATCGCGAATTTCTAAGAATTTAGACTGTAATCAACACATTTTGAAATCAACTTGTTTTTACACCCTTACAATTGACTTAAATTTCATTACTCAGCAAGTGTCGAGTCTTCTATACGTATTTACAATCAAATGAAAAGTCGAAATCTTTAACAAAGTGATCATGAATATATAATTTTAAATTTACTCAACGGTATACGAGAAAAGGGATTCGGTAAGTGCAGCTCAATTGTGATAATAATGAGCAATTAAGTAGCAGCAATTAAATTTTATTTGGCATTTTTATTTCCCATTCCCAGGTTCCTAACTCAATTTGAACAAAGTTTTAAATCCAAACTAATGTTCTTCAGTGACTACCGAGCTTGAGAATTTAAATCTTCAACGAGACAGATTTATAATAGAGTTGTTCAAAAACAATTAAATTCAAGATATTTCACTTGGATAACAAATAAGCGTTAATTAATTTAAAATCAGGAATGAATAAAATTCGGAAGTAAAATACAAAGATAATACCACCGGGTATTGCTTTAAAAAATTGCGCATGAGGTTCCTCATTATTTTTTTCGCATTTCGTGTTACAACATTATTGCGCAAGTGGTGGAAGGTGAATCGTCCGTCCCTGACGGGCGAAAACATCGTGTTAGGGCAATTATTTCTTTCAAAATTAATTTCATTCCTCAGTTTTTACAGTTTGAAAACCTTCAAACGATTTGAAATTCAACGATATTTAATTTCCTATAATATCAAATTCGGTATTTTATTGTTTTCTTCCATTATCTACATTAGTGCAAAAAATAAACAAGGCTGTTTTACTTGGTACATAGTAACTTTGTAGTATAAGAAGTTGTATTTGTGTCATGCCGATTTTTCTACGCTGTATTAATTGATTTTATTTCTTTCTAAATCTTTCAGGATAAGTAATGGAGAAAATGGAACCAGTAGAAATTATAAAACCGTCTGCCCCTGTCTCACCATGGGGAAAAATAAATCATTCCGTGGAAGCAGTTTCACTTGCAGATATTATGTCTGAACAATTAGCAAATGATTTACAAATTAAGTAAGAGCAGTGTAGAGTATAATATTTGTTTACTATAAATATATGTATCCTAATTGTGACAAATTAACGTGATGTTTTTTCCAGGGAAGAAACATACAATGCTACTGACGTTCCTGAAATCGACCTTATGACCCTAGAAACTGATGAGGAATGTGATAGCGATGCAGCCATTGCAAGGGCCTTACAGCTGCAATTTGACCGTGAATATGATGAAATTTTAAAAAGAACAGAAAACAAATTCAATGGAGACTCGAAAGGTTTGATATTTGTTTTAGTTGTTATTGTGATGATATTATAATTTGGCTTAAACATTTAAATAATTAACTACTGTTATGTTGTTAGTGTCTATTTCATACTCCAAGTATCGAAGGGCCCCGGAGAATTTTGATTTTGAGAGTGAATCTGAGCCAGAGGAAGAGGTGGATGATCGTCATCGCGTTTGGGACAGCTTTGAGGTCAGTAGGGATTCATTTTTTAAATAGATTCGGGCAATAATTGTGCAAAATCATTAGATTATTACCTTATTTTCGGCCTTGATATTGATTGTTAGATCTAATCTCTTAAGTATATGTTGTCAATGTTGGTAACTACTGTCAATATAATTTAATGTGAATAGTGTGAAAATTCCAAAAATTTACTTATGATTTTTGCGAAATTATCACATCCATCGTGCAAATTTTACCATTTATTTACTAATTGCAGTATAAAATTAAACTTGAATTTAAAATTTAACTCTCTTATGAAGTTGTGACTGATAGAATTCCTATCATTTACAGGCATCAGAAAGAGCATTTGCGCAAATTCCAAGATGTGGCTACCGAAAATTAGGGGCAAATGAAGTGGCTCCTAATGATGATGGCAAGGAACAAGATAGTATTGGGAAAACTCCAGGTAAACCTACAATGGTCACGAAGCATGACATGGCCACTGCTGGACGCAGGAATGCTTGCCGTGTCATGACAGCCTTTCCTCCTGAGGTTTGCACCGGAGATGGTGGGGGATTTGATATGCGCCTGTCCAACAAGGTACATTTAATTTGTAAATGTTTTCTGTCCATTGACATACATTTTTTCATGTATATTGTTCTGCTGTTATACGATTCGTATCTTCTGAAAGTATATTTGTCTCCTTAATATCGGAATGAAATGCTCAATGTTATTGGCAGTATTTTGGAAAATATTGCATATTTGATGCCAGATTGGAAAGAAAGAATGTACAAAATGTCTGTTGTAATATTGGATCGATATTGACAATATTCAGTGCCATCAATAGGTGTTGTTAGTATCAACATTTTAAAATTCATTGGTATTGTATCCACACATTGGTAATATTCTATTGCCAAGAATTGTTGATCATGCCATTAGGAGTTATGAACCCAAAACACCAGTGCTACCAAATTTTGATATCTTGCTGTGATATTTCTTATCCTTGCATATTTTGAAAACTTTGGTTCTATTAGTCTGTCTTCATTAAAAAAATGCTGACACTTAGCATGTCTTATGCATAGATTCATTAAAACCTAAAGCAGCATTTTTGATAAGCATTTTTTTTGAGATTTTCGATTTCTCAAACACGTCTTTTACTTTTGAGTTGCTATGGACATATTTTGCACTTTGAGTGAATCATGTCAGTATACCACAAATACCTGCTTGTAAGACGTGCATTAAAAAACCATTTTGGGCTCAGAAGTGGAGTACATCCTATACATGGGTACATAATACTTATCATTTTTCCTCAACGATGTCATCAGCGAGAAACAAAAATCAATTGACACCATGATTTCTTGATTGCTTAGATATACACTAGGAGATGTTTATTTGTAAATATGAAAACAAATTAAATTTTAAAGAATTAAAAAAAAAACAAATTCCTGGTCATTGGCCAATTCATCCTCAATGATGCTATCAAACTCGTCAAAATCTTCATTTTGTTTCAGAAGTATTATATTCTATCAATGTGGCATTTTCGTCATTATCTTGCCGTAATATGTTGTTGTCACTGCCATCTAGTCTATTGCTTTTGCTGGTATACATTATCATTGTCTTGTTTTTCACTTTGAAATATCAATCAGAGCTGTGCAATGGATCAAGCAAGTTATAGATAAAAATAAATATCATGTTCTAGTCAACTTGCAGACCTCTGAGAATTAAGGGGTAAACCCTCAGTTGAGAAGCATTGCATTACAGGACAATGGGGGTAATTTTAATTTATTTATGTCTCATATTAAAAGAAATTCAATAACTCACTCATCAGCTTCATTGTTAAATAATAAAATATTTGCAACAGAGATTGTTTGCTAGAATACATATGCATCCTCTATGTGGGTGCATCCTATGTGTGGGTATTTGTGGTATTTAATTGCTGTGTGGTTGATTAATAAAATTAATAAAATTTTTAATAAAAATTAATAAAATATTTGCGACAGAGATTGTTTGCTAGAATACATATGCATCCTCTATGTGGGTGCATCCTATATGTGGGTATTTGTGGTATTTAATTTCTGTGTGGTTGATTGGTTGGCACATAATTTACTTATCTGGAACTTCTGCTGAGTATCTACATATATTGATATAATTAACGCCATTAAACACATCACTATCAACAATGGCTATAACACTGGTTTATTCGCTAAAATTATCTCTATAAACATTTACTTATTGTCTCCCAAAAAATCATTCCTTTTCTGCCTAATCTCACCTCCAAACCTCTTATTTGGCACACACTCCCATTTTAGGAAACCTTTCTTATAAATTGTCCAACCTTTTTCCTAAATTTAAACTTAAACCTGCTTTCTACTTCCCAGTTACCTTTTCTAAATTATTCCTTAATGCTTAAGACCTGATACAGTTGTCCTTAAGAAGTGGTGTATATAAACTTGCTTGAGATGATTGCAGAGCAGTCTACATTGGCCTGACGGGGAGGAGTTTTGATAAGAGGATTAAGGAGTATAAGTGATACTTCCGGTTAAATAACATGAATTCTCATTTTGCGAAACATCTTGAAAACTTCAATCATCACAGTTCCTTCAATCCTAAATTCCACTTAGAAATTAAAGGTTGCAAATTGGATACTTGAGAATAGCTAGAGATAATTATTTGTAAGGACTCACTTCTCTTAAATGAATACATTTTTCACAATCATTCTCCTCTGTTAAGCTTATCTAAGTTTTTGTAAATACTTAGTAACCTTGTTGTCTTTGGCTCTTTTTGCCAATTTTTTGTATACATCTTTTAACTTTGTTTTTCTTCCCCCTTCCTTTTCCTAACCGTTTCTTTAATTACCATCCAATGGCTTCCTGTGTAACCCCTCCTTTCTCCCTCCTCCTTTTTCCCTATATATGGAATGGTTGTATGTATATTTTCACCTGTTGATGCTACGATCGTAGTGAAACTGGTCGTGTTCAGTAAACTGTGGAAGTAACAAAGTTTGTTTCTTTTCATTTCGATTACATATATTGAGTTGAAATTTTAGAATTTAACATGGAGGCCCACAGCATGCTGCTCAACAGCACATTTGGTCTCTCCTAACTTCATTATGTCCTCTTTGACTAATGAAAATGATTCTGAGCACTCTCATTAGATTGCATAGTTAATTATTTTTATAATAATAATAATATCCTATAGATCATGTAGATATAGGAGTTGTCAGATAAAATATGATACATAGAGAAAGAAATTACAAGAAATATACATTCATAAAATAACAATCATCATCATCATCATGCTTCTGTCCGAAGACAGGTTTTAACTGAATCTCTGCCTCCATTTCTCTCTCTCCCTAGAAGCCTCTTTTATACCTCTATAAGTATTATATCCCTGCTTTATATTATCTAATATTCCTATTCTTTTTCTCCCTCTTCCTCTTCTTCCACTAATTTTTCCTTCTAAGATCGTCCTTTGTAAACACTGTCTTCTCAATATGTGCCCTATCCAATTTGCTTTTCTTTTCCTGATTGTTTTTATTAGCATCCTTTCTTCTCCCACCATTTCTAATACTTCTTCGTTTCTCTTCCTCTCTGTCCATTTCACTTTCATCATTCTTCTCCATACCGACATCTCAAAACTTTCTAAATATTTTTCCTCCTTTCTCCTTACCGTCCACGTCTCTGCACCATAAAGAGCTATGCTCCATATGTAGCATTTTGCTAATTTCTTCCTTGTTTCTAAATTTATTTTCTTGCTTGTGAGAAGCCCCTTCTTCTCGTTAAATGCTGCTTTTGCCATTGCAATCCTACTTCTGATGTCCTGTGTACTACTTCCATCCTGTGCTAAAATACTGCCGAGATATTTGAAACTACTTACTTGTTCCAATTTTTGGCCATTTACCATTATATTTAATTCCTTATGTTCCTTTGAAACCAACATGACTTTCGTTTTTTCTGTATTGATCTTCATTCCATATTGTTGGCCAACCCCCACTAGTCTGTCTGTCATCCTCTGAAGCTCTTTCTCACCTTCTGCTATTAAGCCCTGATCATCTGCCTATTTAATGGTGGTAATACTTTCACCTCCTATCTTAAATCCTTTCTCTTCCATCAACGCTTCTTCTGTTATTGTTTCTGCATAAATATTAAATATCGCTGGTGAAATAGGACAACCCTGCCTCACTCCCCTCCCTTTTGAAGTACTTTCTGTTTCTTCTCCTTCAACCCTGACTCTAATCTTTTGATCAAAGTAAAGGTTTTTAAGCAGTCTTTTATCTTTCCAATCTATTCCTATTTTGTTTAAAATAGCCAGCATTTTATCCCATTTCACTCGGTCAAAAGCTTTCTCCCAATCTACAAAACAAAAATACATACCTTTATTGACTTCTAGCGCTCTTTCTGTCATTTCTGATATATTTGTGATATCTGTCATTTCAAGAAAATCAGTCTTTAAAGTGGTAATTTACTTTAGGGCAACTGATGTGAATGTAAATACCTAATTAGTTTAATTTTCTTTCATGCAAACAAGAAACAAAGGTGTTGGAATGACTTTAATTCATGATCGCATAAATCTGAAATTAAATTTTGACATTTGTGAAGGAGAAAAAAATCCTTTTGAGTTGAAGGCTTTCGCAGCGTTGCTGAATGCTGGTGGAGGTTTTCGGGTTTTGCTGCGTTGGCGGCATTTCTGGCTCTCGACGTTTTGCAGACATTGCAGTCTGCAATGTCTGCGAAACGTCGAGAGCCAGAAATGCCGCCAACGCAGCGAAACCCGAAAACCTCCACCTGCATCGAGAAAAAATCCTGTACTTGAGATTTTTTCTCTTTCTGAAATGTCAAAATTTAATTTCTTTCATGCATATGCAACATTTGGAAAATGAAGGGAAATGGATAATCTACGACGAAGAAATGAATGTAAATATGTACGTCTATTTTTTTACGTATACACAGCGTTTGTAAGTGAAAGGAATTGGGTACGACAAAGGAATGAATGTGAACATAATGATTATATTATTACTATTCGAGTGGGGTAAGTTTTAAATAATTGTCGATTGTTTTATTAATTACAATTGATTAGCAAATTAGTCGGTGAATTAAAAATTCGATATTTCCGTGGCATCACTACTGGCATTTCAGTTCATCGACATTACTCGAAGCCATTTATATTTATCTTTTTTGACGTGATTGCATAAATCGTAAAGAATGCCTCTGCCTGGCATGTATGCACGCATGATGTGTGCATCTTTCCACCCTTGTTGATGAAAATGGAATTATAGTCGTGCTGTCCCAGTGGGAGAGCAACCTTAAACTGTCTACCTCAGTTATCTCAGTGTGATTGAATGAGTGCGTGGGAGTGTGTGACAACAGGTCACTGGCAAGGGATAATACACCCTAAACCTGATTAGCCATAAGTTGCTTTTTCTTTTTTGCTTTTTTCTCTCCGTCCTTCACCTTTTTACCAATTTTTCTATAGCGATTCTCTAAATATTTGATTTTGTTTGGTTAATGAGTGTTTTCACAGCTTTTAACATCATATTCACCATAGTCTAGATTTTCATTTATCTAAGAATAATACGAAAGGAAAATGACCAATTTTTAAAGTGTTATTCCCAAGCTCTGTTTTGTGTGTTCAGGTGTTCAATAGCCTAAGAGCACATCATCAAGCTGAATCAAAGCGCCGTCTTCGTGTAGCTGACAAAAGTGAACGTGCTACTTGTGAGCAGTGCTTGGATCCTCCAACTCGCCTTCTCCTACTCAAGTTGCTTGACGGTGGCACCCTTGGAGCAATCCATGGAATTTTGGGTACGGGAAAGGAAGCTGTTGTAGTGCATGCCATGGGAGGGAATGGAGTGGCAGCTGATCAGCAAAATAGTGGATGGGGGTGAGATAATATTTTCGTTGCATCTTGTCATTATGCTATGGCTGATGGGCATGAGAGGAGTATTTATAAGAAAAATATACTAAATGATCGTAATACAGGCAGACCTCGTCTTTCGCAGCTTTATCTTTCGCATGTTTTGCTCTTTTGCGGTTCCTCATTTGTGACCAATTTTGTCTTTCGTGGGCTCATGTTTCTCTCTTTCGTGGAAAAAATCACAGAAAAGAGTATGCAAAATTTTCTATGCATGGAAAAATTGCATTTTCCTCTCATTTTCTCTCACAATCAAGTCTGAAAAATACTGCAACATTATTCTAATATATATAAATATTTTTGTAATTATGTATAGTAATATAATATATATGCGTAAAAAAATTTACATATCTATGTCTCCGTGTTAGTGAGACTATATCAGAGTCATTTTTTTAAGGTAGTCTCCCTCTTTCATTATGCTCTTGTTCCATTGCTCTGGAAACTTTCTTATACCTGTTTAATACTTAAATGGCATGCGGCATGCTGTGTGTACTAGCAAAAAGCACCATTAAAAATGCAGTGGTATTGTATGCTCTTACATACACTAAACCACCCCAAATTTCATCCAATGCTGTCTAGGTAATGGTAGAATGTGTTGCCTTTGAAGTATTTTGTAAACAGGCAACCTAGGGATCAAAGGAAATAATTTTATGATTCAAGATGTTGAAGCATTTGTGACTCAGCTGTGCTCTATATAACAGCTGCCTTAGGAAGGTTTTCCTTCATCTCGCTGAAGTTGGAATGAAGATGGTGTGGTATTTGGCATTTTTGAAAGGAATTTGCTTTTAAAAATTGAAAGGAGAGGAGGAAAGGGAATTTTCTTGTGGCACACACAAAGGGCTATTGGTTGTCACTTAGTTGATAAACTGCTTGCTGTGCAAAGTCTTACTGAGCCATTATTTTGAGTTCATAGTAATTTTTACTATTGGCATAAAATTTGAGGGATGAAGAAATAGAATTGATCAAGGTGAGCACAAAAATTAAAAAAAGAACAAAATATCAGCCCAGAAAGTGCAGGTGTTTGGAACCATGGTTTGTGATTTAGCATGCCAGTCAATGCTTTCAAGCATTAAAAACATAGGCAGCATAAAGCGAGATTTATCTCCATAGGTGTGATTGATCAATTATTTTCTTAACTCTTTTAGTGCCATGGTGTTTTGGTTGAGTTGTGACAAAGTGCCATGGACTATTTGGATATTTTGCAGGCTATATGGAAATAATTTTTAGCTCTCTCACTTTTCAGTCTTTAATACTTTATTTTAGTATTTTAACACATATTTAGCACAGTATTTTCTTTATATACAATACATGAAATGAAGGCATACTTAAGTTAATATTGTATGTTTATGCCTTAAGAAATCTTAAATTAAATTTTTTACTCAAAAAATTAATATTATTTTGGCACGATGAAGTAAATTCAATATCTAATGATAAAATGTATGGCTTAATGTTTCGTTAGTTGTGAAATTTTGAAAATAAACTTTAAGTTTACAAATATTTCTCAACTTTTAAATTAAATTTCTGTGGCCTATTTTTATTCATCAATAGATTAACATTTAAAATATGCTGTAAAAATTAAGAGATATTGTTTCCTGTTTTTCTTCAGGTCGAAAAATTTAGTTATTCCTGAAGAGTGTGCAATCAAGATATTCAAGACTACATTGAACCGATTCAAAGCAAGAGAAAAGTACATTAGAGAAGATTATCGCTTCAAGGACAGGTTTTCTAAGCAGGCAAGATACTCTTTATCAAAATTGATGGATTGAAAGATATGAAAGGGTATATTAAGAGCTTAAGACTTTTTCAAGAATACATCTTTTCTTCATGTAAAAGAGTCATTACTGCAGTTCATACATATCTATACATCTTATATTAAATGTTTAATTTTGTTTCAGAATCCTCGTAAAGTTATTCATCTTTGGGCTGAGAAAGAAATGCATAATTTGATGAGAATGCAGAAAGCTTGTAAGTTTGCGCTGTTGTCACCAAGTCACTTGTAATTAAATTTCAAAAAGTATACCTCAAATGAGAATGAATCAAGACCAAGATTGCATAGATATAACTCATTTCAGGCTGTCTTCCTTAACCCTTTCGCTGCTATCGACGCATATATGCGGGTGGGCAGAGCGGTACCTTGACTGCTAACGTATATGCGTTTCAAGCTTTTCCGTTCGTTGCTCAAAAAGATGAAAATATTTTTTCGAGATGGTTAATAATCAATATGAATGTAAATGATTGACAAAATAACTTTTAAAATATAAAGAGACTAAAAGACGAACGAAAGAACGTAGACGCGGAGCTCCTAGAGAAAGTATTCAGCTCAGGCGTGCTTCAAGGTCACTGAACTCTGCGCACACGGCTGACGCAGAAGCTAAAAGTCCATAGCAGCAAAAGGGTTAAAACATTTTATCTCTATCCATTATCTGCCATATTTTAATTATTGATAAATTTTGTTCTCTTGCTGTTTGTTTTCCTTGTCTATAAATTACTATTCCGTCTATGGAAAATTTTTCTTGAAAGTTTATAGGCTCAGTTGACAAATTTTCTCCTTTCAGGCATCCCATGTCCGGAGGTGGTCTGCTTAAAGAAGCATATCTTAGTGATGTCATTCATTGGTGATGGAGATTGTCACAGGGCAGCTCCTAAGCTCAAAGATGCTATTCTAAAGCCTGAACAATATCTCATGGCTTATAACCAAATTGTGGATGTAAGCTATACTTCAAGGTTTTTTACCTTATTTGTTGTGCCTACCGTATTTACCCGAATCTAAGACCTCTCCCTTTTAGCAGAACAGGCTATCAAAACAGAAAAATGATTTTATGACCTAATTTCATACTGAATGTATTTGGTGTATATTTTGAACACACTTATTGTAACATCCTGAGCCTTCTCTCTCTTTCCATTCGGCTCATTTCCATCTTCAACTCCTCTTCCTGCATTTGCAACGTTATTTGATATTTCTGGAAATCTACTATCACCCTACACTCATTCAAAAAATCTGTGTCTAAAATAATAGGTCTAATTAATTCTTGAACCACCAAATCTACGACCTCTACTTCATTTCCTTCAATATCCATAGGCAATAATATTTGCTTTGTAATTGGATGTGATTTTCCTTTATTTGCGCACATAACATACGTGTGATTGATTGGTAAAACAGGCACATTTAATTTTCTTACTACCTACTCTTCATAATACACCTGTGAAATGGCCGATGTCTGACTCCCTGTATCTACTAATGCTTGCATTGGTAATCCTCCACACTTCACTATTATTGTTGGACATTCTATTCTTTCTTTCTGCATAATTGTTCGTGGCTGATGGTATTTCGTCTTCCAATTCATATAACGCTACTATAGAAATCGTTTTCTTCGGGCATTTCTCATTTGAGTTGGGTGTGTGATTCTGGCCCAAACTTTACCAGTTTAAATCGGGCATTCCCTTACATTCCACTGCTTGCTGCTCTCGTCTGACATCTGCATTCTCTATACTCTAGGTCAGGGGTGGGCAAACTACGGCCCGTGGGCCACATGTGGCTTGCGAGGGCATTTTATGTGGCCCACAATGTCATTATGAAAGCGATCCGTAATATATAATACAGATAATTTCATATTTGTAGCTTAACATTATGGCCGTAAAACCTTTTTCAGTGATGTTAAGGGGGTAACATATTATTGATTTTCACTAACAGGATCCCTCGCATTATCTCAGATAACTTCCGATGTGAATCCTAAAGTGGCCTGCCGAAGCATTTTCATCTGTTAATGTGGCCCGCCACGTAAAAAGTCTGCCCACCCCTGCTCTAGGTACATCTTGTCTTCCTGTGTCATGATTTCCTTTGACCTTCTCCTATTTCCTGTTTGTTTGCCTGTCATTCAACGTCGCATTATGCTGAGGCTCTGCATACCTTTGATTCATCTCTCCATTTTTCCAATTCTCGTTCGGGAGTGGCCTTCTCCATGGCTCATTCCATTGCGAATTGTTCTATCTAGACCTCCAATTGACTCTCTGTCCCCCATTCTCTCATCTTGATATTATCATGGTATTTACTCCTCCCAATTCCTTTACATTTCTGTTGATACTTTCAGATGTTTAATTGTAATATCCAACCAACTCAATCAATTTTTTGATTCCCATTTGATCTATGCTTCCCATCAAAATTTGAATATTATACAGGAGCTGCTGTTTCAAACTATACATTATCTCCATGTCGCCCATGGGAGACTCACATAACCGAGCTGCTGCCACTTTCTCGATTATATACTTACGCATGCTACGGCCAGTATTTCTCCTATAATAACCCAAGTTATTTTCAGTTGATAGTTGTATTGAGTTTATCTGTTCCAATAACTCCGCAAAAATTGAGTTCTCAACCCTTCGTAATCCTCCGGAAATGGTGATAATGTATTTGCCCATGTTTTCACGTTGCCTGCCATTGTATAGTACATTAACCTTACTTGCCTATCATGAGGTATTGCCAATAAGTAGAAATAGTTCTCTACCTCCCTGATGCAATGCAATGGGATTTTCATCATTCTTCCTCCTGAATGATGGCCTTGCAATGCCATCTAACGACAACTGCCTCAGTACCGGTCCTCGTCCTTCTTCCCTGTTTGATTGTATTGCCTCTTCATGCACCTTAGTTTGTCCTTAACTCTTTCTTCGGTACCTCTTCTCTCCGCCTCATTATTGGTGATTCGCTCGTCAATTTGTACTGTGATCTTCGTTTTATAGGACTCTTGTCTCTAGTTCATTCCTTTACTAGCCTATATCATTTCCGCGGTTTTCTTACTACTTTCTCTCACTTGCGTTGATATCGCGGTCCTTCCCTCTTCTCTAATTTCCTCAATCTTTGAGTCAATTTCCATGGCTAATTGCACTCGCATTTTATGCATTTCGTCATGCAACTTCTTTTCCATTCTACCCTCGCAACCTTCTATCTCCTCCTTTACCTTTCTGAACTCGAAATGTAATTCTTCTCTACTTTTCTGTGACTCTTCCTCCATTTTACGCTGCATTTCTTCTCTACCATGCTGTAACTTTTCTCTTGTTTCATGCTGCGACTCTTTTATTAATGACATCAATTGGATCAAAAGCAGATCACTCTTCTCCTTGCTTGTTTCTCTTTCCTTGGGCATTTTCCTCCATTTCTGTATGTTCAATAGCCATCCGTTGTGCTAGTTCCAGTGTATGGAAAACCACTCATTCCCATTACACTTTCCGAGTCTTCTGAGGCATGCCATTCATGGTATCATCACCATGCATCACTACTCTCAAGCCTTTTGAACCCTTCGCTCGAGTCCCTTTTTTTTTCATTTTTACTTCGCGTGGGATCTTTCAATCAAGGCAATACCTTCTTGATTCCTTTACCACCCAGAATCAAATCCACAACTCTTCCCCTGTCTGACACTATAGATTTGAAACTAATTTGATAATTGCTCAGGTGGTTCCTCCAGTTAACATCAAAATTCACCTAATTATCTTATCACAAAAATAATTTAATTATCATTGGTCCCACATTGGGCGCCAAAATATAACATCCCAAGCCTTCTGCTGCTAGTTACTTAACGCTCTGATCACTAATTGAGATTCTTTATCTCACGACACCAGCCGCAATATATACCGTATCTGCCCGAATATAAGCCGATACTTTTTGTCAAAATCTATCGTGAAAAAAATCACCCTCGGCTTAAATGCGAGCCTGAGGAAAAATTTGGCATCCTCGTACGACGCCATCGCTGAAAAATGTCCCGTTTCCATAGCATACCTCCTATATTCCACTGATAAGGCACTTGATGTCTGAAAAACGCTCCCTTCTTACAGCGATTGCCCGGAGCTGTAATTTAAATTGCTATTGAAGGTTATTTATATATTTTAACACGTAGTTAAAAGTAAATGGGTTCTTATCCAAAGGAAACGGCGGTATATAAAACAATCGAGTTTTAACAACCCACCAGGTTCATAGCATGATTGCACGCTACAGCAAATTCGTTTTGATCATAATTTGCAACGAGTTCTTAAGATACCAACACCGGTCTTATTAGAGGTTTTTACAAATTCTGACTACACTAAACTACTTCAACTCTTTGTTTTAATTGCACTTCTTGGTGCTGCAATAGATTTAAAGTTCAGATGTAGCAGACGTTGTAGCTTTTATGGATCATTTAAATGGCAGGTACGTTAAAGTTAGGAGCCGACAGTATAAAAGAAGTTCATATTAATTTTATATTTTGCTATAGCCATTGTCATTTTTGTATGCATGTTAAAACCCTCTTTCATAGAATGTATTAAAAGTACGTATACTGACTAGGCAGACGATATTGTCTGCTTAGTCAATTCGCAAAATTCGATGACGACTTTCGATGCTCAACTGTTTGAATTCCGCTAACATAAGATACGTCTGATTCGAAGGTGTGAGCAACGGCGTTAACTGTAATTCATCTGATAATTAACAGCAATAATAATAAAACTTGCAAACCTCTTTCATAGAATCTATTAAAATTGCGTATAATGACTAAGTAGACGATCACACCAAATTCGATGACAGCTTTCGATGCGCAACAGTTTGAATTCCAGTAAGATAAATAAATATACTTACATTTGATTGTAAGGTGTGAGCAATGGCGTTGACTATATATATAATTAACAGTAATAATACCTAATAAAACTTTACATGGAATGTATATAATTATATAGATGTAATGTATAATGTATTCTAGGTTGTGCGTGCATGTCTGGTACACTTGAGCATAAAATTTACGAAAATACTTTTTTTGTCAAAAAATGTTGGAAAATTTCGTGGGGTTGGCTTAAATCCGGGGTCGGCTTCTATTCGGGCAGATACGGTACATTTACATACATCAATGATTCAGGAACTACAATTGTATATTACACTGTAAGATCTTAAATGAATGACTTTAATTGTCTACTGACAATTGTCAAATGCTGTAAATCTTTTACAAAGTGAAATGTTAAAAAATGTGGCGATTATTCATCAAAAAGGCTGTCCGAGGTTCGTGCCTGATTTTGGCTACTACTATGGTTTACACAAAACCCCATAATACTTTGCCAAATACAATTGTTACTTGCACTAGGCACCTTGCCTACAAAAGTATCTGTCTTCACGTTTGCTCTCAAACCCTCGTGTCTTTGAGCCTGCCTTCCTCTTGGCAGTGGCAACCTTGAGAGACGTGTTGGGTATCTCGTGTTTATCCCTATACATGTTCGTTCACCAACTCTGACTCTCCTTCTTTCCTTTTAACACTGGTGTTTCCCCTCTTATCACTCACTTGCTAAGGCAGGCAATAGTTGAAATACGATAAGGTATCTTTGTCTGCTATTGCCAAACTCTACCTCATTTGGCACAGAAGTTAAATCAGTGATCCAAGGATGGTTGCAAACCATCACATCATCCCTCTCCCAGGAAGATGTGGGATGTGAGGTTGCCAAATCGCACTCACTACGCCTTCCTTGGTTTCGTTGCACTGCACTTCCATTCGCCCCATGACATTTTACATCACTGTTTATTTTTGAACATCATCAAAATAGAAATTCACTTACCATTTTTACATTGTTTATAGAGTTAATTTGCCCAAAAACCCATACAATTTTTGTTTCCTTCTTTGGTCTTTAAATCATAACATTATTAACAAATTCAATGTTTATTGATTTAACAAAATTTCACTCTTTTAAACGTATGGAATTAAACTACTAAAATTAAATACTTCATTTCCATCCTTGTCTTCCAGGTAGCAACTATTAATTTCTGTTTTCTTACTAATCGTGATAGATCCCGTGAACAGGTGGAAATATTTATGATAAACTTTAGCTTTCGTATCTGATACCCTTGGTGTCCTCAATAATACTTATCTCCCTTTTGAAACCTTTGTATTATTCCATTCTGATATCACTTGCGTTTTTGCTCTAATAACTTCAATCTCTGCTGCCAATTTAATAACAGTCTCTCTTGGCATACTCTCCCTCCGTATTGATTCTAACTGAACACCATAATATCTAATGGGTTTTTTCTCAAACTGAATCTCGACTGGTGTCATCCTTGTGCTTTTGTGATTTATCTCGTTAAACCATTTATTTATGTGAGGAATAATTTCTATCCACTTATTGTGATTCTCATAGCAATATGCCTGGAAAAAACAAGATAATTCTTGCATGATGCGTTCGCTAGGATTTGATTGCAGGTGTCTAATCGACGAACGCAGTACCTTAATCCCAAGATCCTCCAGTTACCTTTGCCATATCTTGCTAGTGAACTGTGTCCAATGATCGGGTAGTATTCTTTGCGGTATCCCACAGAGTGCAAAGTACTTATTTTTAACACTCTCAATCAATTATGTCATGTGAGTTTATTTAATGGTTATTCTTGGATAAATTTAGAAAAAATGTCAATCACCACAAACACATTCGCCTTCAGTAAAGGACTATACAAATCAATGGCACACAACTCTCCCAGGCCCTTAGGTATGATGTTAGCCATTGGACCTGCACGACTTTGATTCGGATGCTTCGCACATCGACATAAGTCACATTTCACCAACACCGCCTGTACGTGCCTCTTCATCCCCTTCCAATAGTAATGTTCTTGAATAAGAGACATCATCTTATATGTCCCGAAGTGGCCATATCTTACATGGACATATTCAATCATTGACACGTGATGAGTTTGTCCTATGATGTATTAATGCATGACGAGTTTGTTGTGTGACCAATTGACCGTGATGTATTGACGGTATACCATTTTGTACTCGAATTTAAGACGACCTTTGATTTTTGTAAGCTGAAATTTGGAAAAAAATCTCAACTTGAATTCGGGTAAATATGGTATATGTCTTATATATATTATCTCATTATTAAATTAGCTAGTAGCAACTGTCTTGTTATCATAAAAACTTGCTAAAAATATCTTTATTGTTAATTTTCTCAAGAATTATTAACACACTGGTTTTATTTAGAGTTGTTGTTAAAAATTGAACATAATTCTGTGTAAAGCTAAGTTTTAGAAGAAAATCCGATAATTTAAAAAACATTTTCTAGGCAATTATGCGCCTCTATAGAGATGCTGAGCTGGTCCATTGTGATCTCTCTGAATACAATGTGCTGTGGCAGTCTAAAGAACAGCGCTGTGTGATAATTGATGTTGCACAAGCTGTGGAAGCATCTTCTCATCCCCATGCTCTGCCTTTTCTTCTCCGGGACTGTGAAAATGTTTCTTCCGTAAGTCTTATTTCTTATACTTGACAATATTGTTTAATCTTGTTATGGGGTTTCTTCATTTAATATTATGCCTATAATTTTTATGATGTTTTTATATCTTTTTTTATATTTCTTATGAAATGTTAAGATTTATAAAATGACAAATAGAACCTATTCACGAATTTGCTGGCAAATTGTATTGTATTGAAATGATCATTCAAGGACTTAATATAATTCACAATGGAATGAAAAAATGCTCCCATTTTATCTTAATTAGAAAATTTGAAGGCAACCCCTGCCACCCACCTATTTTTCGTAAATATTTCATCTGCAGTGTTATTGATTGCATTAAAGGTCTCACAAATAGTGAAAATTTTTAACTTTTTATCCATAACCGTTTGACCAAATCTTAATTTGAAAATTTTGAAGGCACCCCCTGCTGCATACCGACTTCTCCAAATAATTTCTTTGGCAGCATAATAAATGGTGTCATTGATCACATATGGTTCTAGGACAGTTTGCCTCAGAGGACAGTTCACTGCTAAACCACAATTACCTTTCTTAATATAAGAGGTAGGAGTTAAGGACTTAAATAAAGCTAAATGTGATGGGTTTAATGAAAAAATGTCATTTGCAAATATTTTTAAAAAGGTAATTTATTTTCAGCAATTTCTTTAAAAATATAGCCATGGAAATATTGAACTATCTATATATATATAATGCTAAGGCAATACGTGGCACATAATAACATTGTATTGCTAATCAACAGGATATATAAACAGCTGTCACTGAAACATGTCAGATCTTTGTATCATAATGTTAGTATTGTATTGTAAAATCTGTAGTGAAGATTATTATTATTAAGTAGATATTACTTTTTTAAAATTAATTTGCCTACAATCTTATTTGGTAGATTATACATCATTACGAGCTGTAAGCCCGTAAAAAATTATGGAACTTAAATGATTAAGCATTTTCATCTACTTAATAACTCGAATCCTTCTTGGTTGGTCAGAGATATTTTTGTTCAGTGCGAATTTATAACACAAATAAATTATATCATTTAGCTTTTCAAGAGATACAGAATTTTTCGAACCATTGTCAAGTACATAATGAATAAGCGGCATTGAACACTATCATTACTTTTCTTCTACAAAACAAATTGTCAACAACTACATCAATTTAAGTAACTACAATGACCACACTATACTTTCCATTTCGGCAGAGGTACATCGCAATGCATCAAATTTAGCCAAATCTTAAGTGTTAAATTATTAATAACAGTAAATATTTATTTTTAAATGCATATTCGATATAGATACATAACAACCAAGTAGAACTACGTCAATTTAAATAAAAACAAAATATTTACCACTTAAGAAGTAATACATGATATTACTTTTCTGTATTAATAACAATGTCTATGTTTATTTACTCAATGTCTCTAGAAACGTTATAAATAGCTTCTGTCTATTGCATTGAAATACAATATAAAGTTAAAACCATTTAGATAATGTTTATATGCAACTATATATTAATTAATTAAATTAATATTGAAATTATTTGCTTAGAATAAAAGTAATGGCTTCAAGAGCAACATGTTACACTGATTATAATGCGAGAAGAAGAGCGGAAGGAGCCAATCAATCTGTTGAAGAGGCAAATCGAAGAAGAATGAAGAAGGGAGGGAGGGAGAGCTCATTTGACTCTATTGTATCAGCAAATCAAAAGATCTAAAATTGTGTGTATAAAGGAATTTATGATACTGAGCAATAAAATCGAAGAAGAATGAAGAAGGGAGGGAGGGAGAGCTCATTTGACTCTATTGTATCAGCAAATCAAAAGATCTAAAATTGTGTGTATAAAGGAATTTATGATACTGAGCAATAAAGTACTAGTGTGCAGATGCTCTGCGCAGGTAAAGCCAGTATTGAATAATATCTAAAATATCACACCAATGGTATTTTAAGACAGAAATAAAACTTAAATTTTACACCTCAGAGCCAGCTAAACATTTTTATATATTATTTATCATGTAGAAAGGGACCAGGAAAAATACTTCATGTCCGAAGCATCCCCGATTTACTTTTTATGTAAATTTTTAGGTATCTTATTTACCTACATTTTGCCCATACAGTTGCTCAGGGTTAATTGAAAAAGGAAATCATTAAAAAATAAGTTAATGATAAATGATTCAGTTGTACTCTTCAAAAAATAGACATGCTTATAATACATAGTTTTGAACATAGTCACTACATAAATACATGATTTTGCAAAGTACCCCATTGAACAATAATTTAATAAAATTCATTATTTTTCATATGCTAGTATACCACAGACAGACAACATGGCTAAAACCATTTTTTTGGATTCTGGGATACCAAAAATGTCCATAAAAATCGAAATTTTTCATGATTAATACTTGCTCTATATGTTACTCATATGAGAAAGTAAAACTGTATTTCTATTCTAATTAAATATTATAATATACTTGGGAATGTTTATCATGTATTGCAACCCCTCTCATTTAGTTGATTTAAAGTGTCAATGTTCATGATTTAGTTTTATTTAAGTTCCAAACTCCTATCCCTTATACGTGTTACAAAAAGCAATTGTGGACTCGTGCTGCAATCTGTCTTTTGTGGCCAACCAGCTGTGGGCTGTGGCAAACTGTCCCATTATGATCAAATACACTGCAAATTTCAGTCTTGTATCTCTTAACATTTACTTGCTATTTTAATTTAATTAATTGCACATATTGACAGACAGAGAGTGAAAACATAATTTATAAAATAAAATGTGCTAAAAATATGCTTCAATTTTGACATTTAAAAAATTTCATAAGAATATTTATTTAGGGATATCAGCATACTATATAGCTGCTTCTTACTTATGATATTTCATATAACATATAGGAGGATACTAATGTTTAGATGAGCTGGAGACTCAAAATTTTTTATGTGGGTAGATAAATGTGCGTATATGACTGAAAAATCAAAAGTCTTGAAAAAAGGTCAACAATGCAGCCACTTAAAATTCGCAAATGTTTAAACAAATTTTTAAGGTTTATGTATTTCTGAATGTGCTAAGATGCTGAATTTTTTTGTAAAGGTAGAATTTGTAAAATAACTGAGAATTATAGAAATTTTGATATATTAATTAATTCGGCTGGTAAAAATTCTTAAGTTTAAACAAATAGATAAATGTTCAGGTACTAGGGGACAAGCTAGTGAGTTGAAAAATTTCAGTTATTTACAGCTGAGTGCAATTGCACAAATAAACATTTGAAAATCTCAATGAAATTCTTGTGGCCATTAATTTTTTTTTATTTAAAAAATTGGATAAATATTATTTCACTTCCATATGTGCTACAACTTGAAAATTTGGCAGAAATGTGTGACATTAGTACCCCACAATGGAAAAAGTATAATATTCTTAAAATTACAAATTTTAGGGATTGCTTTTACTCCAGCATAGTTCCATAAGGAAAGAACAAAAATTGGTGCAGAGGTGAAAACTTTTGAATTAAAAAATATTTCTAATAATGAAATATCTGTCTGAAAAATTGTGTTTTTCAAGTTGAGATGAAATGCTACTAGTACAATATAATCCTGCAAATTTCATCACAATATTTCTCTTATAGTTTTTCCGAAGGAAAGGAGTAAGGGAAACCAAATCTGGTAAGGATCTATTCACGGAGGTGACTGGTCATACTCTTGATGAAGACAGTGGAAGAACCCTTTCTGAGCAGGTTAGTTTTGTTAGGCTGGTTTACAAAGGAAACATAGCCTTATGAAATGGTCCTGTCTGTGTGTATGTGTGTGTGTCCCTTACTAACAACTTTTGCACCAATGGACCGATTTTCATGAAACTTGATATGAGGCTCATGGTGCCAGGTCCCACTTCGGGGCTATATTTTATTTTGCGAAGATTGAAGTCCAGGGTTCAATTCCAGGAACGTTTTTACCCTATTTGGTTTACATAGGAAATCCCAAATTCATCGTGCAGAGGTGTTTTCTTTAATACTTTAAAATATCTTAAAATTGTGATATCGGAGCGAGGTTTGTACTGTTCTAAGGGGAAAAGAATGTAGATTCTTATTCTTATCACTGAATTTTGATAATTGATTGTATTTTCTTTAATTTCTCCTATAACATAGCGTTTTTGTGTTTTAAATCACATTTTATCGGATTGTTGCCATGGAGATGATTATTACCGAACTAGGCTTGAGCATAGATGAGTGAACAAATGAGTTATTTTCTTTTCTGCTCGACTACTTTTCAGCGATGGACAGTTGATCCAGATATATTAGTATATAAACTGACATTTATTAAATTCATTTATTTAAAAATATATATGCAAAATATAATGTCAAAAAGAGATTTTGACATTTTTTTTAGTATTTTAAACCTCATAATGCTCTATTAATTTGTTTTCCAATTTTTCTCTATTATTGATAAACTATGAACTACAAGTGGTATTTATGGTATGAGAATTCCTTGGAATGACTAACACATACTGAAACATTTCCTGTCAACATAAGTAATCAATTCGGGATGTCAACTTTGGGAAACCAGCCTGCATTAGGCCTGGTTTGGACTTCTTGTTTATATCAATTTCTATAACTCAAGTTTCTTATGGATTTTTATCATAATTTAAACAATATGATGCCTACTTTCCATTTAATCATTTATTTAATACTTATATTAGCTTTAATATCTTTAAAGTCGTCACGGATATGTAGCTCTTTGTATTTACAAATTTCATAATTTAGTGTTATAAAATACCACAATACATTCAAACGGAAAAATAAATTGATCTCACATATTTGTGTGTTAAAAATAACGCGTGTATGTATTAGAATATACCGAAACTGAGTCCAACAATAGTTGTTGGCAACACTCTTGTAATGGGTGATAAAAACTGCAAAATCACCATTATTTATGCAAAATTCTAAGAAATATAATCGGTAAGGAAAATTCTATGATAAAAATTAGAATCTTCATTCCTTTCATCAGAGAATAGTACAAAACTCTCTCTGATATTACAATTCTGAGATATTTAATGTGCGAGAGAAAATTACTCTGAAGATCAGATTTCATATTTAAATCAAATGGAAAGGGTAGTTCCTTGAATCGAACCCGGGACTTCAATCTTTGCAACAAAAACTATCCTTTGGAGTTCGTTCCATGTAGCAAGAGATTTCCATCAAGTGTCATGAAAATTGGTCTATTTGTTCAAAAGTTAATAGGGGGGGATGGACAGACAGACACAACGACAAAACTAGAAGCCTATTTCCATTCTGGAAAGTAGGCTAAAAAATATGAATTTAAAGTCCACTTGGGAAGGCTCTACTTTGTGGAAAGATCCATAGAAGTAATTACTAGTGATGGGACGATCGGTTCCTCAATTCTGCCGGTTGTCTCAAAAACCGAAATAACTGGAACCGACTGTTTATAATCCAGTTCTTCGCTTCCGATCCTCATTTTAATAAAAAAATGATTGCGACTCGGAAGTAGACGCTAACTGGAAAGCGAATGCCTCACTCTGTCATATTTTTCCTTGTCGGCATTTGATTTTCGATACATATATCGATGATGGAAGTTGTGAGTTTACTACGACGTAAAATATATTTTTATGCTGGATGTGTTATCAGGTTCAAATGGGATAAGCAAGTCTGAATTTCCTTTATTTCATGAGCTTTGTAGGGCCTACAAAAATCAGGATGACAAATAATTTCAATGAATGATCGTTCCGCAAAAATATCTATAAAAAAATTGCATGATGGGTTCCGAACTTCCGGCATTTAATATTTGGTTTGCAGCTGTGTGGTTTTATAATGTAAAAATTTTAGCAATATCTTGAGTCAAATCAATCAGTTTGAAGTGTTACTATAACTTATTAAGAGAAATAAGTTTTATTTTGTTGTGTAGTAATTTTGAATATATACCCTGCGGATAATTTTTAAATTTAATCAATTTATTGTGAACCTTAACAATAAAGCCATGTCGGACATTTTGAACAACTTCAGAATTGACAGTACAAATGAAAAATATGCTATATATAACTAATGTAAAGCTAGAATTTCCCATGGTGTATCAAAAAGCACTTCTAACCTAAAAAAAATATGCACGTTTCGTGCGATGGAGTATTTGAAGGTATACGATATAATTTGACCGAACATAACCATAAAACTGCAAAACAACACAACCCGATTATATCTCTGTCTATTAAAAGCTTCTTCTTCCCCCTTAGTTGGTGCATCAATAAACATATTACATAATTTCAATGACTAAATACTGCAAAACTATATATCAGAAATGGTTCCAGGAAAATATTCAACAATTATTTACCGATTTATGTTCTAATCAGTTTTAATCAACCAAACAATCGAAAATTATTTAAAACATACCTCAGTTGAGTTCAGTAGTTGTAATATTTACGTCTACGTTCTTTTCTTTGCCGTAGATTTCCTTCCGCTTACAAATCTGTCATGCATGCGTAAGGAATTAAATGTATTTTGTAATTATAGCAGATCTTATTTACTTCAGTAACCAATAAGATTATTTACATTAACAGCAATTAAGTAACTACGCTTGAATTTTTCTAACAATAAGTTAAAAGTGAATTACGACTTTCTTGTTCAATTTTCTTGATAACAGCTACTCCTACGATAATAATAGGAAAGTAAATACTCTACGTTACTAGTTTTATAAGTTTATTTGAAAACTATTATAATATGTACAAAGATTTACAAGATGTAATGGAAAGTTTATTTTTTGTCACCAGTAAAGTGGTACCCCTGATTGGTTTATGTGATTTATTTATGTATTTTTTTTTAATGTGTTGGACTGTTAAGTCTTTAATACCAAATTTCATAAATATCCATTTGGTAGAAGCAGAGAACGAATGGTCGGACAAACTGAAGCTAATAGGCGCTTATGCTGGAAGCAGAATGTGCCTAAAAACCAAGATCAGATTAATACAAGTCTGGGAAGGTGTACTCCATGTCGGAGTGCACCGAGTTTCCAAATGCGTTCTTTGAAATCGACAAATTTTAGTAAAATTCCCCAATACCAAATTTCATCAAATACGTCCTGCGGTTCCCGAGTTGAAACGTGCATCGTAAGCTACATGTAGTTCTTCATGTAAAGTGGTCGTAATTATCCTCTGATTTTAACCAAAATTGGAATCGGTCACCAAATTTTAGTAAAACTTCCCAATACCAAATTTTATCAAAATACGTCCGGCGGTTCCCGAGTTGAAACAAGTACATTGTAAGCTAAATGAAGTTCTTTATGTAAAGTGGTTGTAATTGTAGTCCGATTTTAACCAAAATTGGAATCAGTTGACTAATTTTAGTAAAACTCTCCAGTATCAGATTTCATTAAAATATGTCCAGCGGTTTCAGAATTGTAAAATTTTTAAATGATGTTTTTTGGAATGAACAAAGGAACATCAAAAATAATATAATTACGTAAATACGCTAATTTCTTTTTCTTTGAATTTATCGTAAACCTTACGTTTTATGAGAAAATTTATTTGACCAAAAATGCATATTTAATTATTTTATTTGACTTTTGTTAAGTACGTTGTAAAATACATTTAGGTCTTCATGTAAAGTGGTCTTAATTATCGTCCAATTTTAACCACAATTGGAATTGTTCAACAAATTTTAATAAAACTCCCAAATACCAAATTTCATCCAAGTACGTTTAGCGGTTCCCGAATTTAAACATGTGGACGGATGGAAATGACTTCCCCTGTATGTGTTTACTTCATGCAAAGAACGCATAATGACCAGAACGAGGAGCAGATTAATATAACTGGAACCGAGAGCTGGAACTGGGAAAAAGTGGAACCATCCCATCCCTAGTAATTAACAATAGGAGTTTTATTTCTATTACTAGATGAATTAGCCCATTTAAAACAGGCTTTGTAATCAAACAATATAACAAACAAATTACTTTTATTTTAAAATTACTAATGTAATTGCCCATCAAATATGATGGGCAAGCGTGGATTAAGTATTAAATTTAAGACACCCCATTCTTTCTCCTTTTCTCTCTTCCTCTATCTCATCCTCTGTCCCTCTCCCCCTCTCCTTCTCTGGAAAAATATACTTTCTAGTCTCAATCTCTGCCTAATAAAGAACATTAAGAATATTATCTCCCTCTCCCTTTTTCTCTGTCTCCCTCCCTCTCCCTCCTCTGCCTCTCCCTCCTCTGCCTCTCCTTCCTCTCTCTTCTCTCTCACTCCCTCTTTCTCCACCGTCTCTCTCCACCCTGTCTCTCTCCACCCTGTCTCTCTCCACCCTGTCTCTCTCCACCCAGTCTCTCTCCACCCTGTCTCTCTCCACCCTGTCTCTCTCCACCCTGTCTCTCTCCCCTGTCTCTTTACCCTCTGTCTCTCTCCACTCTGTCTCCCCTCTGTCTCTCTCCCCCATCTCTCTCCCCTCTGTCTCTCCCCCCTTTCTTTCTCTCCCCCTTTCTCTCCCATCTCTCTCTCTCTCACGTCTCTCTCCCCCCCTCTCCCTCCCCCTCTCCCTCCCCCTCTCTCCCTCCCCCTCTCTCTCCTCCCCCTCTCTCTCCTCCCCCTCTCTCTCCTCCCCCTCTCTCCCCCTCCCCCCTCTCTCTCCCCCCTCTCCCCTCTCTCTCCCCCCTCCCCCTCTCTCTCCCCCCTCCCCCCTCTCTCTCCCCCCTCCCCCCTCTCTCTCCCCCCTCTCCCCCTCTCTCTCCTCCCTCTCTCTCTCCCCCCCTCCCCTCTCTCCCCCCTCCCCCCTCTCTCTCTTCTCCCCCCTCTCTCTCTTCTCCCCCCTCTCTCTCTCTCTTCTCCCCCCTCTCTCTCTCTTCTCCCCCTCTCTCATCCCCCCTCTCTCATCCCCCCTCTCTCTCCTCCCCCCTCTCTCTCCTCCCCCTCTCTCTCCTCCCCCTCTTTCTCCTCCCCCTCTCTCTCCTCCCCCCTCTCCCCCTATCTCCCCTCCTATCTCCTCCATCTCTTTCCCCCTATCTCCCCTCCTATCTCCTCCATCTCTCTCCCCCTATCTCTCTCCCCCTATCTCTCTCCCCCTATCTCTCTCCCCCTATCTCTCTCCCCCTATCTCTCTCCCCCTATCTCTCTCCCCCTATCTCTCTCCCCCTATCTCCTCCATCTCTCTCCTATCTCTTCCCGTCTCTCTCTCCCCTGTCCCTCTGCTTCTTTCTTTCTTACTCTTTCTTCTCTCATGTTTTAAAACATTTTTTACGCATATAGTATAGGGGTTGAGACGACAATACAATCTCAAGGTTTAACAATGATATGGTCCGAAAGGCAACATATCATTAAAAAGCTTAAATTTTCCTATAAATATGATTTAAACATATAACTTGAATGATTTTGAATCGTAGGCAAAATATGACGATAAGAATAAGAAATGTTATTTATTTTTCTTTAAAATGGTCTAGGTTCGAAGATTGTAGGTCTGTTTTTTCTAATTTTAATTTGCAAAAGAGTAAAAGCCTGTAAATCGAAAAATCGATTTGTACGTGGTATCTTATGGGAAATAGAAATCATCTACTGGAGTGGAATCTGGGTCTTTTTTGAGATTTTTCTTCCTAAATGGCTTTTACTATAATGATTGAAAGTTCCTAACAAATTTCAATTTTCTACCCACTCGGAAAGTTTTTTAACATAGCATTACAGTCAGTCGATTCTCCCACTCTTTTATAAAGCTTTTTTAAGAGTGGCACCACAGTCATGCGTGAGGGACAAACATAGCTTATTTACTAATAGAAAAGGCCAGATATTTCTGTGCTTCTGTGTATAATGGTGATGACCTAAGTCAGTGTTTCTCAACCGATGGTTTGTGTACCCCTAGGGGGTCGCGAAATAAATTTGAGGGGTTCGCGAAATAAATTTGGTAATGGCATTTTTTTCACTGTCTTGGTTCTGCAATTCTTACCAATATTTGAATTTCTTTCCTAGAATGATTTGGTATAGTATTTTTCTAGTTGGTAATAAGATAAACCTATTTATTTGTAATAATAAAAGTGGAACTCAGTTGACATCTGCTGCTACCGGTAATACAATGACCATGGTTGCGAGCGGTTGCTGCCAGCTTTACTTAGCTTAGCGGTCACCTCATGTTATGCTATTATTTTTTACTGTACAACAACTTTTATTTTAATATGAAACAATTTTATTCGATTGGCTGTTTTCATTCGATATATTCAAAAGGTTATTTTTTCTGATTTGTCGATCAATAAATCACGGAATAGAAAAAAATACAATAAACTTCATTATTAGAATGGAAGACCTGCGGTATATCCAAATCCATTGTATAACCGACGGTATTATAACCGGGTGCAATATATACAAATATGTAATACAAAATACAGTAAAAATATAAAAATACAATACAATTATATAATACAAAAATACAATACCAATACATAATACAAAAATATAATGCTACAATAAAATACAAAAATATCATACAGTGTCTTACTACCTAAAATGTCTCTTTTATTACATTTATTTACATTATTTACTAATTTCAATATAACAGTTTATTATTTACAGAAATTTATTTACATCTCATTTCATAAAGCTAAAAATATGATGTATCTTTCCGAATACCCTTGGCAGAGAACACACTACACTTTTTCTGAGGAGTCCGTTTTTGTCCTGTCTCTTTGTGTATTGTCTCGGGGAAGTGTTTCATAAAGTCTACGGTCCTGCAGAGTTGGGAAGGACTGGGTGTAGGCAGGGAGTTGTATGTGGGAAGGAGAGATTTTACTATGGACAATCTGAAGTCATACAAATAAATTTTGGGTTGGGTTTTCAAGAATAAAAAGTAGCTATTTACTAAGGAAAGGTGAAATAGATGGATGCCTAATGTTTTTTACCACTTCAGAGTCTTTCATTCTATGGGGTAATACGCCATCATTTGATCAAAATGATCAATGCCTCCCATGGACTCGTTGTATTTAGCAATGGCCTCCGCTTTGAAGGTGTTACCACTTACTCACCGGCAGGGAACACTGACCATATCACTCTCGAACTCGGAACTGATCATCAATACATTTCTTTTGTCTTTCCATTTCAATATACAGACACCATCATCAGTGAAGGCATCCACTGCTTCACCTTTTTTCAATTTTCAGGAAAGGACATCCGGCGGATTGTCCTTCCAGTTAGTTCGAAGAGTGCCGGTAACATAGGTCTTCCATTCTAATAGTTGGTGGACCAAATTGACACTATTATAATAATTGTCTATTACAATAAATGGCCAGAATCTAACTTGTCTTCCGTTAGTTTATGGGCAACATTATCAACATGGCCCTGACCTCCTACATTGCTATTGGAAGACCCCATATACATGACAAATCTTAGAACTAAACTGGAAGGCTCTGTAAGCATATATAGCTTGATTCCATACTGGTACCTCTTTCCCTTCATATAAATCCAGAAAACTAATTGGCCCCTCC
The DNA here is from genome assembly GCA_028673005.1 of Tanypteryx hageni. Lineage (NCBI taxonomy): Eukaryota > Metazoa > Arthropoda > Insecta > Odonata > Petaluridae > Tanypteryx > Tanypteryx hageni. The sequence continues at coordinate 75,254,027 of CM054114.1, forward strand.
ACAGGACCATAGACTCATTGATACACAGTTTTTGTGTCGGAGTTATAATGCTGTCCATAGTTCTGTGGAAACTGTCTAGTAATGGTCTTATTTTATAGAGTCTGTCAGTTGGTTTCAGTTCACCGAGTTCTTGGTTTTTTCGCAAAATGCAAGACTTGCAAAATCCCACTAAATCTGTCTTGGCTCATGCATCTCTGAAAGCAAAAAAAATTGAACAGTACTCCAATAGTCTGATATCCTGCTCAAGGGAAGAGTTCCCATGTAGAACAGAAGATCTATAAAAGTTAAAAACTCTTCATGGGTCAATGGTTTCCACTTAGTTAGTTACGCCTCACGCAACTAACTTTTCCATATTAATTGTTTAAAAATAAAGTTGGGAGTAATTTTGAAACGAGAAAAAAGTCTGCTATGACCGGGAATCAAACCCGGGTCTTCCACTTGCAGGGTGGATATTCTACCAATGAACTATCTTAGCAGATCAATTTTCTCGTTTCTTAACGCGGATGTTTTCTTGGTTAAAATGTATAAAAATATTCAATTAATTATCTACCTGTAAAATTTTACATAGTAGCTTCACAAACCTTCTTTCCGCAGGTTGGATGATGCATTCGTCTGCAAAACACACAATAAATTACAAACAAGAAAATCAATGGATTGGTAATTCTAAAATATTAATTTTAAGAAGGTACATACATACTTTCCATCTGATTGTGTTAAAATAATAATCAAAATGAATGGTAGAAAATCATTAAGAAATAATAAATTATTCACTTACCTGCACAAAGCAGGAAAACACACAAATTTAAAACAATTGCAGTAAAACACAAACATAAGGAACACAAAACTGCAATGCTCATGAAGGTCGGACACTGATTGCTTGAAAGGAAACAAAGGGGGTTTGATATCGTCTGAAAAACATACAATAAATTAGAAATAAGAAGATCAATCAATTGGTAATTCTAAAACATTCGAATGGTAATTCTAAAATATTATTTTTAAGAAGGTAGGTTCATGCTTCCCATTAATTGTATTAACATAATAATCAAAATAAGTGGAAAGAAATATTTAAGAAATAATAATAAATTACCTCTCAAATGTTAAGAGAACCACTTGCTCAAAATAGGGAAAAAACACCAATTTAAAAAAATCGCAGTAAAAAACAAATGTATCAAAAACATACTACGATGTCCACGAAGATCGGACACTGATTGCTGGAAAGGAAACAATCATCTGAAAATCATACAATAAATTAGAAACAAGAAGATCGATGGATTGGTAATTCTAAAACATTCTAATGGTAATTCTAAAGTATTATTTTTAAGAAGGTACATACTTTCCAAATAATTATATTAAAATAATATTCAAAATAAGTTGTAAGGAATATTTAAGAAATAATAATAAATTATTCACTTACCTCACAAATTTTTAGTCAAACACTTGCACAAAACAGGAAAAAAGCACAAATTTCAAAAATTGCACTAAAAACAAATATCTGCTGGAAAACGAAATGCCAACACTCGCAAGGAATGTCGAATGCTAACTGATGGCTGGGAAGGAAAAAAGGGAATGTTAGAGAGGGCTTAACTCCTCCCATTGAAAAGGAAGGGAACGTGGACATCAATTGACGTCTGCCGCCAGCCGATAGCACGCTCTAGGACGTCAATTGACGTCCACCACGTTCAAAGTGTTAAGCGTGCTTTGAAGGCTTTTAATTCAAGAAGAAGAGAAAGACAGAAGGATAAGTAAATGATTGTCATAGCAATCAATGTAAACAACATTCGTTGCGTTATTTATGAGAAGAAATGCCTAAAAAGATGAAATACTATTCAAGAAGATTAAAATCGTAATAATAAGCTAAATTAAATATTAATGAAATAGAAAAGTTATGAAAATCTGAGGAATGTGCTGGATGTTTTAATAAACAAACCGAGCAGTACAAATTGTATAGAGTAAAGAATTGGGGTTAGGTAGAAGAGTGAAGGACTTGAGGACAGTTTGGGAAATAGGAAGAGAAAGAGAGGTTTAAAAGAGTCGAAAAAAATAATAATAAAAGGCTATGTTGTTCGTCTGTTGGTCTTGAGTATAAAGCTAAAAAATATAGTTTATAAAATATCTCTTAAACAATGCATTATATGGGAGAATGTTTCGAACAAAAGTTGTAGAAAATTGAATTTCCTACAACTTTTATTCCAATACTTTTTATATTGATCAATATTAAATGAAATATAAAAAAATGGATGTGACAAGAGTAAATACCCGCTTCTGGTTCACCGATTTGAACAAAAACTAATAAACTCTTGTTCCTTAAATAAAAACGACAAATATAAAATTTTGTGTTGATCTGATTGATAGCTTTTGAGTTATAGGACCCACAAATTCCTCTCGCATACACACACACACACACACCGATAAAATGATCAAAAGAAGAATTTAAAACATGTATTTCTGTTGAAATCACAAAGTCAATTTTTTTTCATGAAAACAATTCTTTCCCGTATACTGTGTGGAGAAAGTAAAAAATAATGAAACCAACTTTTATCTCCCCGTATAATGAAAGGAATCATGTTTTTGTCAGACACATTTCTTAAGTTAGTGTGCAACTCGACTGCACAGCTCCTCCCCACTCTTCCTGGGTCCGAGACCAGTTCGTTTCACTGAAAAAGGTGAGGCACAAAGTGCCTCGTGAGTCCATAGGCCGTGAAGCAGTCGGGGGCGGAGCCTCCCTAGTATGCACTAGAAAGTAACCAGTAAATAGAAAATTCACGTATTAACATGTTTCAGAAAGTAAAAATAGTTATGGGCACATAAAAGTTGTGTAGCAAAGAAATATTAATGAAGATTTATTCATTAAAAATAATAAATAATTCTATTACAATTTTGTTACATAAATAAATAACCAAACCTATAATAGCCACAACTTATTTTGTATACTACAAATAACACCAGGTAAATACTACAGATTATTTTGCATCACCAGGTACAATAAACAAGCTTTGGGAAAATTTACTGAAAACGAAATGCTAGCCTTGTTTTTGAACAATCATTAGCACAGTATCAATGAATAATGGAATATTTATTTATTTCAATTACCATTATTATTTATTGTAACCAAAGTATTCTTTAAACTTCAAAATAACATCAAAATATCATGAATTCATGGACAGATAATCTCAGTCAATCACATGCAATTATATGAAACTGTCAACAATGCAAATCACGTTGACAATGAAAGATTTTCTCATAAAAATACGTCAAATTATGGCATTAAAAAATAATTTGATTTAATTCATGTTCAAAAATCGATGGCAAGAAAATTAAATTTTTCCTCTTTGGCCTGATTTTCTATGATGATTCTAACTTTTAATTGGCAATTGAGTAATATGCTGCACCCATATCCGTGTTAATCAAATGGAGAAAGTAAACACACGGAATCAAACCCATGATATTACGATAGACAATGACATGTTTAAAACGTGCAAGAGGTAGATCCCAGTATATTATGAAAAAACCATCAAAATCGTTCTTTCTGTTCTCTAGTTATATTAAACCACAACTTGCCACCAGAGGTGCCACAGTCGAACATCATATTCCAAGTCACAACTAGCTATTACACAGGTATTGAATAAATATTCCCCTTAAAAGTGATTATTTTTATCCAATTCTTTGTGCTTGTCAATAGCAAGAGTGGCTAATTCTAATCCCAAACATTTCAGGAGCTTAACCTGAGATTATTTTGAGAAAAATCTTAGGAGGCAACCCTTTTTGGTTGCCATTTTTATCAAAAGATTTACACAAGTGTAAACATTTGTGTGCCCTCATTGGATGAAAAAAGTTCAAAAATTGTGTGTACAAGAGGAGTCTTAAAGTCTCATCTTGATTGCAGATCCAAAACTATGAGAAAAATGAGGAACTCCTCACTCATGGCGTTCCAGAGAAGTCAGATTCCTTCGAATACTGTTGGGAACAGTTGATGAAGCACAATGCTGAGAAGAATGACGAGGAAGGGTCAGAGGACAATCAGGATGACAAGGAAGAAGAGGGAGAGAAGAAAGAATAATAGCAATGCCAAAGGCAGTACCACAATATAGAAAGAATATAAAGCAACTTATGTCATCAGATTGTGTATAGTGTTGAAAAAGGAAAGTTTGCCTTATTTTGTAAAGCTGGTTGTTTGCTTTTTTTAAACAGGGTTTTGTAAATAATAAATTGTTCTAGTGAGATGGAAAAATATTTTAAGAATCACATTATTTGAGGTGGTATAATTTTTGCAAACATGTCAGCAAATTATATTAATATAGGCGCTGCTCTAAATATTTTGCCACTTATTTGAGTTTTATATATTTGAGCAAACAGTTTAAATTTTGTAGTTCTATGAAAATTTTAATTTGGTTTAAAGTTTGAAAAATATAATTAATTCCCCTGATAATTTTGTAATAATACTTTATAAATGTTTTTCTTCACATGAAAAAGATTATGTCTTGGTTTTTAAAGGCTTGAGTGAATAATAGTCTTATTTTTTTAGTATTTCTAATTTTATGTGAATACATGTGATTATAAAGTTAACTAGAATTGCTATAATAAACAAATCAAAAGGCTCTGTAAAATATGTCAATAAAAATACCTTTTTCATTTAGTGATCACTCTTGCATGTATCTGTTATAATGGAATTGGCTCATGCATCTATGGCTGAGATACTTTGTGTATGTCTGCTTGCAAAAACATGAATCATATATGTATTGGTCAATTGATATTTTGACTTGAAGAATATCGATTATTTGAAAAAATAACAATGCTAATACATTTATCACTCATTTTAGCTCGAGACATTTATTTTTCTTATGGTTCAACCTCATCTATATCAAAATTACCACTGCCATGCCAGAGCAGCCTTGTTTTATAAAAATGTGAACTTATTTCAGAAGCAACCACGGTTTTGTTAGAAGTAGTTTTTTTGAAACTTTTTCTCAGTCTGAGGTTGTGTAAAATTTAGCATCAAGGTTTGAGAGTGATTTTTATTTTGACTCAAGTGTAACTTCTGACATATTTGGGAATGTAGAATTGTTAATGAATAGGAAAAATTTTCACTGGTAATTTTGTGCGGAATTTTCAAGTTTCTTGTCAGCCTAGTAGATAGAACTTTGTTAGCTTAGATTTTAAATGAGCCAAATTCTTGTATAATAGCAATGTATTTCATTGAAAAATAATTGCTGACAGTTTTTGTTTATGGGAAATGAAGATGAATAAATGAGGAATGGTTATGCTAGTGCAAAAAAGTGATTCACTCTTTATTGTTGATATTAGTTTTTGAAAATCAAGGCTGGCACTTAAGGTGGATGATCTGCACAGCTATGCTACTGCTATTGGAGTGGGAGGAGGGGGGTGTCAGTATCCCTCCCAAGAGAAAATAATGTGAAAATGTCTACAGACATGATGTTAAATTAAAATTGGAAATAAAAAATTGTCTTAAAAGAGAAGCATGTTGAAATTAATGTGCTCGGATATCAAAAATTTGTTTGCTACTGCTTACCTTATTACTGCTGTGAGACTGTGAGTGAGCAAATTTCAATTGTGTTTTGAGATGTGAAAAGTGTAGCCAGCATTGAATTGAATCAAGTTTAAATTTTCTTTAATCATACAGCATATTTATTAATAAACATTTTAGGGAAAATTGAGAGGAAGGTGTAAAAATTATGCACTTCAGCAATAACATGTGTAAATGGCCATTTTTTTTGGAGCTTTTGTAACAAGTTTATCATGGTGCCAAAATCGAAATTTCCTCTGTGTCATTTACTCAAGCTCCAGTCCTGTTAGCAATGGGATGCAGATGAAGGTCTGACAAACAAATGGCTGGCTGACAATATTGATTTACAATAATGTATTTAAATTAATAATTATATATTTCTTTCTAGGGTTTTATTTATTTGAAGAAATTCATATTGAAATCTGCTAATGTTTTTAGATATTAATCTTTGAATTGAGAAACCAAGTTTGAAATTGAGTTTTGAACTAATTGTTTTTATTGACCCATTTAAAATTTTGACATTTGAGGAGGAGAAAACAATACTGTACTTGACTGGGAATCGAACCAGGGTCTCCTGTGTTAGTACTGGAGTATCTTCTGGACATCATCACATGATTCATCTAATTCACAAGATTCCTTGAGTACTGCCAGAGAGTCGACAATAGCCTCACTTGTAGACTGGATTTTTGGATGTTTTTCTCTGATTTCTGGAACTCCAAAATGTCAACCATAGTCACACGTGGCATCTGCATCATTTCCTTAACACCTGCAAAGTTGGGAGATGCACCTGAATTGATTTTTGCAATTCAGGTGTAACCAAGGCTGATTTTTCCAAAGAACTATTTGTTGGCATTTTCACATGCAAATTCATTAACTTTTCATCCATAATTCCAGGGGCATCTTCATTTCACTTTCACTGGTAGCGCAAATTAAATTCTGGATATCATCACATGATTCATCCACTTTCTGGTTAAGTACAGGATTTTTTTCTCCTTCTCAAAAGCCAAAATTTAGTTTCAGCTTTATGCGAACATGCATAACATGTCATTTTATCAACTTTCTTTCTTGTTTTTGGTAAAATATTTGAGGTTGAGTTGGGTTTGTTTCTCTCCCATCTGTGGTGACTGCTAATCATCATTCTCCTTATATCACCTTCACCCTTGACTCGACCACAGCTATTGAAATGTACGTATTTCAGCCCCTCCATATTGTCACATTGTTTGCTCTGTTATTACTGCCTTTTAGGTGTTATTGGCCATTTGATCCAAACCTGTTAAAGACTGGTAAAATCCTTTCGTAAATTGATGTTATGAATGTCAAGTGTTATACACTATTTCAAATGACTTGGTAAGGGGGAGGTAGAGGAGGAGAGATCTATACTTTTTCCAATCAAAATCTGAAATTTGGACTTTTGTTTTGTCTTAAAAATAATAAAGTACCATCTTTCAGCTATACATTACTTTAAGTTTCAAGTTCGTAACTTAGTTTAAAGCAATTTTAAAATGCAATTTTGTGAATCATTGAATCGTTTTCAGTGCCTCCTAAAGGAGAATAAAATGGAATCATTGAGTTAAAAAATACTTTCCAAAATGCGAATTTCTGAAGCTTTCGATTTTTCCTGTCGGTTGTAGCTTATGTTCTTCCATCATACAAAATTTAATCTTTTTAATATATCTAAAAGCGTGAAAGAAGACATATATGGTTACTTGAGAATTATATTTATAGATGTTCCATCAGTGATAAAGTAACGTTTGCAAAAATTGATTAGATCTAAGAAAGGAAAGCTTCTTGAAATAAAAACTATACATATAAAGTAACTAAATTATAATATTTGGAAAGTTTAATTAATTATTTTTAAAGTACAAGAAAAATGGTAAAAATTAGCAATCTTAAGGGAAAAGCGACAAAATAAAAATGGCAAATTGGTTTATTTAAAGAAATTTACTCTTCGAGATTTCATAATTGCAAATTCATTCACAGCGTCATCAAAATTTAGTTCATCACACATTTCATTTTCTTTGCCAATAAGAGTCAGACTGCTTAGCCTATCTTGCCTCGTTAATGAACGCAAATTGTTTTTATCAACTTAATTTTTGAGAAAGATCTTTCTCCAGCAGCAACTGTTACAGGAAGTGTTAATGAAACATGCAAAGCAATACAGATATTTGAAAAACCTCTTATTAAATCCTTGGTGAAGATATATTCTAAAATTTTAAAAGCGTTCATTCTTGGTTCCATATAATCTTGAATAGCTTCTAATTCGTCATAGAGATCCATAACACTAATGTTACTTTCTTCTCTGGCATTGTCCTTTAGTTTTCTTGTAAGTCTGTGCAGAATTTCATTTTTGTTTCATATTTCGTCCTAGGTAAGCTATGTAGATCATAGAGGAAACTGAAATCAGCATTATGTATTTTTAGCTGTTCAAATCTTTTACTAACAGAGGTTATGTAGTATCCAAAATATAGTAAAAGAAATTAATCTTAAAACTAGTCTCAGGGTCTTGAACTTTTTCATCCTTGTGTTCGTAATGGAATTTATCTTTTTCTTACGTGGTCGGACAGATAGCAATGGAGGAAATTCTACATGAACATCTTAAGCTAATTCCTTTGCGTCAATCAAAAGGTGTTTAAATCCTTCCTCAGTTCTGTTGATTTTCAAATATTCAATTCAATTTTCTTGAACTTCTATTGAAACTGAAATGTTTACGTCCAATTTTTGTCAAGTTTTACTGAAAACATTTACCCGTGATAAAATGTTATACCAGAGCACAATGGAGCAAACGAATCTAAATGATTTTATTTTCAGCGCCAGTATTTACTTATCTGTTTACATCTGTCGACAACTCAAACGGGGTCGTATATTTCTAAGGACGAGTTTTGCGAAATGACGCTCCCATGTTTGTCTTGGAGGGAGGTAGTCCATATCGCTTTCTCCTAACTCTTGACGAATGTGCACAAAGGAATTTTTGAGTTTCTCGGTTTTTCCGCTTCCTTTATTTTGCATATGTGAAAAGATTCCATAGAAGAAAGTTTTAAAATTAACCATTATAACATTTAAGCAGCTTACCTATGATCTATTAAACCAAACTAAAAAACGGTAAACCTTCCTCAATCTTCAACCCACCGCTGATTTTCGATGCCCTGATACATTGCTTCAGAATTTGGCGCACCCTCGGGGAGGGCGCTTGAGGCGGTCTCATCACCACGGTCCTGTTTGCTAACTAAGTTAGGTCTAAAAACTCGCTCTTCCTCCGAAAGAGGAGTTTGCCGGCAAAGTGATGCCGCCCTCAAGCCAGTTATTTCTTTTTGGATGTGTACAAAGAAAATAATCTGATTAATAAGTAAAAATGATAAATGATTTCTTAATGTCAGGTATCAGTAACGTACATGCGTTCAAATCTGCAAGATGGAAAAGCACAAAATTAAGAAATATTATTGCCCGTTCGTAAATGCCGCCCCTCATATGTTGCCACCTGGGTGTGATGCACCCATAGGGTGGCGTGACTCTGTTCGTGCCATATAAGACGCACCTTGGTATTTTAAATTTTTCAGGGAAAAAGGTATTTTGGTTTACCAAGGCATTTTGGAAGGGCCACGTAGTGTATCGTTTCCAGTTGTGATTAAGTCCGCATCCAGTAACATTTACAAAAAATATTCTGGCGTGACAACAGTTAAATATAACGTTTTAGAGGATAAACTTCATTCATAAAATAAATAGGTATGATCTAAAACATAAATTATTGCTTCGAGACTTGTATAATAAATAAATAGAAAGGAGTCGTTGAAATGAAAGTCAAAAATGTCCATAAAATAGTCAAAGATCTTATTTACATCATTAGATGAATGACCAGTCAACAGATGAGATGACAGGTATGAAGGTGGATATGTTTTGGGCTCAAAAGATATGCTTTAGATAGTATGTTGTTTGTACCTTAGTATTGGTGTTGCCATTAAGTGAGATGATTTGAGCACAATCATCTAAGATACCTGTGTCGATGACAGTAGTCTTATGTTGGTAATGTGGTAAGTTTGTTAAAATGTTATCAATTGAAGTACTGCTTGTCAAAGTTATTCTAGTAGGCTGATTAACAGTAGGAAAGATATTATAAGATGCAATCAAGTCAAGAAACTTAGGTTGATGAGGGTTTTTTTAAAAAGTATATCAATATTCAAGTCACCACAGTTAAGCAGTTTGTCATTTTTTTACATTGCAATAGTAAGAATAGTATGGATTCTTCAAATTTAGCTAGGAATTTATCAATATTCTCCAAAGGTGATCTGTATATGACTTACAGGAAAATATAGTTTTTACCAATTAAACATTTAGTGGCTGCACTTTCATAGCACTTTTCAACATTAACAGGCATATAAACCCGGACCAAAACCCACATCGGCATCATCAGTAACCCTGAAGATGGCGTCAAAGTCAGATGCCGAAACGTTGGTCTTGAATGCCGACATGACCCGGGCAGTAACCCGAGAAAAATTTCTCATATTCATTCGCTGGGAAAACTTCAAATCTTTCTACATACATACATGCCAAATTTTAGCTTCCCGTCTCGTCTTCATCTGTGGAGTGATGTATCCATTTGGATAACTCACCATTTTCTTAACAATGCGCTCCACAAAAAAAAATTCAAACAAATGTAGAATGATTGATAGTAGCTCAATAACTTTGGCTAGGATTAATAAAGGTAAAGTACTCCTTTAGCCAAACAATTAGGAGTACTTTACCTTTATTAAATGTAGAATGTACAACTTTTACTGATATGACAATCATAAACATGTTACTTCATCTCAACAAGAATTTGAAAAGATGATAAATTAAAAAAATAAACTCCTATTTTCATTGAACTTCTTACAGGCAAAAACTAATCTTCTCTTGACAATTTAATAAAAATTCCGAAAATAAAATTTTCAGTTGATCATATAATATTTCCAGTATAAATACTGACAATGATGAATGTATTGATTTTGGTGTATTAAAAAAAATTAAAAGAATATGATAACAGGATTCTACAGGACATTTTGATGCTAGAAACATGACATTGAAAATAAATAGGTTGAATCCATGACCTGTGATATCAAAATTTGCAGAAAATAGTAACAACTAACTGAGGGATGGAAATTTTTTATTATCTAAGGAGATGAAAATGATGGAATGATATGATCCGAAGATCCTATGCAGACAGGCATAAGCTGTGAAAGTTGGAACAATTTTTGAAACGAGAAAAATCTCACCATTTGAGAGGGAGGAGTTTCTTTCGATGTTTCTCTTTGAGGACATCTGTTGGGGCAGTTTGATACTAGCTTGGCTAGTTCCCATCCCACCAAGGAAAACATCCGTGTTCAGAAACGAGATAAAATGTTCTGATAGGATAGTTCAGAGGTAGAATATCCGCCTGGCAAGTGGAAGACCCGGGTTCAATTCCCGGTCATAGCAGACTTTTTTCTCGTTTCAAAAATTGTTCCATCTAAGGAGATAACAAAATTTATATTTTCTCGTTTTCCATTTGTTTATATATTTAATGGAATTAATACTAATTTAAAGTATCAATTTTTAAAAAATTATTGATATTGTTTACAATTTTATTTTGTGGACTAACATTATGTAATAAATTTTTACTTAAAAATATTAATGGAAATGAAGTAATTAACTGTAGGATGGAGTGACACAGTCTAACAAAAATACAATGAAGTATTAAATACTTAAATTAATATTTACAAAAAATTAAATTTATACTATTTTACAATCTTGTCCATTGTTATCAACAAAATATCATCTAATAATTCTGAATTCAAATGAGCTCTTTTCTCAGAGAGTATCCACTTAAACATAGATAATACTCTCTCTACTGACACCTGGGTTGCAGGAACTGCTAAAACAACTTTTGCTAATCACTGTAGTGTTTTATCTTGACCCTTTCAGTATTCGCAAATTTTTTCTTCGGTAGTAATTCTCCTACCTTTTCTAAAATCATTTAATAAAATGGAAATGCCATATTTTCCCTCTAACTTCTCAGTTTCTTGTAACAAGTCTTGTCGAATTTTCTGATGAAATTGATTGCTCTTCATAGCTGTTTTCTGTTAAGATTTGCAAGATATTTATGCAAATCAAGTAAATGGGTTGTTGCAACTGCCTTTTGTTCTGAAGTAAGTAAATTTTTAAATCTAGTGTCTTAATAAATAGCTATTTAACAATAATAAATAGCTGAAAACACTGTATTATTAAAGGCCATTCTTTCCCTTGTTTTGAGTCCATTCAAAAATATTGTTGCAAATGATGATGAATTTTTTGACAACAGTAATTTTCATGAATACCACATAGCATAAGCTTCACTTAATGTCAATTGTTTTGACTGAAGTCTGATTGTTCCATCATATAAAATTTTCAATAATTTTGCAAAACAAAATGGAAAAGTATACTCCATAAATGGTACACAGAGATTTCAAAGGCATTCTTAATGGGTAATATGTATGAAACGGTATCGAAAGATTCTCGAATATTTTTCCCCAAAACTATAGTCTCGGGGAATATCTTGTATTAAATGTTGTTCTTTCTCTATCCAAATAAATTTGGTAATACTTTGCAGATCATATAAGTTTAAAATAGGATTGAAAAATAACATTTTATGACTTTTATTAAAATTTCTTCAAATAAAGTTATTTTTCTGGAAAGTTTTCAAAAATAATATAGTTAAAAGAAAAGTGCGATCTTAAAATATTGTTAAAACTCACTGCATTTCATGTAAGTATTTAGTTAACAGTAAGTAAATTACTACACACTTTTCCTTTGATGGTAAATTGAATGTTCGTTCACATTTTATCCTGTTTTTTTTTCGAGTTAATAAGAGTAAAATTTATTAAGTTAAATTCTATACGTTTTAAATAACTTATAATTTTGTGAAATATTTAAAGTAAATTTCAGCTACTTCTTTTTATATCTAATTGTTTCGATTTTCCTCTTATTTTCAGCAAATATTTGGATAATCATTTGATCGCTCTGCAAATAATTACTTAATATAATTAAAACAAAGATAACTTTCAAAAACGCTGATTTGATTGTGCATGAAAGCCAAACCAGATCATAGCATATCTTACTGATTTTTCATATCGAAATAATATATATTTGGAACTAGGGAGACACCCATTGAAATTCAGTGGGAAAGGTTTTTGTGAAATAAAAAATGAACAAATATGCCTTGACTTTCTTTGGATGACAAGAAAACAAACTTTCGTTCTTTTATGCGTTCGTTGTTTCAAGTTTTGAGCTCCTACGATGATTCTAAGTATCTAATTTAATATGCGAATGATTAATATTGTATATTCAAATGTACTCCTCGTAAATAACTCAACGAATGTTGTTTACATTGGTTGCTATAAAAAGAATTTCTCTCTCTTTCTCTCTCGTACTAATTGTAAGAGCATTCAAAGCACGCTTTCACCCATAAGGATTGAAATAACAATAGGATTTCGAGGTTTAAAAATGCAATGGGTTGACATGGCAACGTCCCCTTAAAATGGAAAGATTTCTCCAAAATATGTGAATTTAACATTTAACGAGGAATTTCGAACTGTAGACGGAAAAAAATGAACGGTAGAAGAAACTTGATAATTTTTTCTTTAAAATGGGCTAGGTCTGAAGATCATAGGTGAATTCTTTCTAATTTAACACTCGGAGTACGGACCTAAGTGGTTTCACACCGAGTCCGGACCCGGGTCCTAGAGGACCCAGCTTCTAAAATCATTTTCTCACAATAATATTTAACATCCAAGTAATCAATGAATGAAAATTGAATAAGGATAATGATTTATACAATAAATAGTGTAATAATGGTATATATTTGCAAAATTAAATACATAATTACGCATATAAATAAAAATGAAATAATTTTATTTTTTTAAGGATAACATTTAACAATACCAAAAAATTTATTTTTGAAGTTAAATTCAGTTAGTTTGATTCAGCTAATCTTATGTTAGTTTGATTCATCTGAGTTGGAAGTGAAATTAATACATAATAACTTAACTAATATTTCGAACTATATTTTCGGGTCTTGTTCTTGCAGGTTGTGGAGCAACGTAACTCCAAAGCCTAAATATTCTATCTCCCATTTTAGAATCATAGAGTCACAAAAAATAAAAAGTATATTACAAAATGATTCGGGAGGCAAACAGAACGATGTGAATAACGGAGACACAAGAGAAAACTGGAAATCGAGACTTCGATAATAACTAACATGTATTACAATGTCGTGCTGAGCGAGCTAATTTTGTCCGGACTTTGATCTGCCCGGTCATAAGAGATATAAAAGTTACACGACGTAGAGTACGGAGCCGGGTCCCCGAAGACCCTCACATTTATACATTCCGTGATTTCGATGACTTAATTAAATTACAATATAATTTTATTACTGATTTTAAACTCCCAACATGTTCCACTAGGAATACATAAAGTATCAATTTCGGCAAAAATTTTTTTAAAGAAATATTTTCGAAAATATACCTTTTGGGTCTCCTGAGACCCGAGGTCCGTACTTCGAGTGTTAAATCTAAAAAAAATAAAAGCCTGCAAGTCAAAAAGTCGATTTTTACGTGTTATCATATGGGAAATGGAATTGCCTACCTTGGAGTCGAACCTATGACTTTTTTCGAGATTTGTTTTCGTCATTATCTTACAGTATGTGAGTCGATCATTCCTGCCAAATATAAAAAATGAATCTCGTTCCATTATTGAGTTATTTGCACTTTTATAGCGTGACAGAGGGAGCCACCAGGGGACGAAGGGGCAGAAGTAGCCTTTTATTATTGTTAGATACTTTTATGATAATCCCGTCATATTTGCCGGGCAATTACGCTAGTAATGATATAACATTTTGGTCGACCCATTAGGCAGAGTTCTAATCCCGAAACGATTTTCTCAATTTGTGTAACACAGGAATGACTGACACGTAGGAACCTTTGAAAACTAAGATTAAAATATTTAAAAGATACAAAATCGAGACATTGACGTAGGGTTGCACAAATGATTGGATTTTCATTTTATCATCGCCAAAATTAGAATCTCATTCAACAACTTATGTAAATCGACTAAGAACACGAAAGTAGATGGATTTTAATGCTATATCATATCTATTGGTTTTATATATGTACTTATGATCAATCTATCGTGTCATTACCTACTTATGTGTTGACCAAGGCCGGATTCATAGAGTCCGAGACCCATTGGGTCTTCCTGATCATGGTTAATGCGGCAATGTATATGACAAACATTATTTTTAAATACTTTTCTGCAATACAAATAATGCAATAAATCATGTTATAAAATTATCTCATTTTTGTTGGGCTTGGGGCCCCGCATTTTGTTGCGCCTAGGATCTTGCGCTTGTTCAGTCCGCCACTGACATATCATATTTATTGGTAGATCGATGGGGTTAAGACAGGGGTGAGCTACCAATCTGGTAACAAGGGGCTCGCTATATGCAAGGGTATGATGGCAATCTGTTAACAATTGGCTTGTTACATTTTAATAGTAAAGGAATGAATTAGAAATAAATTTACATAAGAATACAATGTTTTATTTGTCAATTTACATTTACAATTATTTATTGAAATTATAAATAAATAAACAATAACATTTGGGTGTATATATCAACAATTGTATGAGGCCCATTCGTGCACGAACTAGAAAAGCGGCATAGTTACCGGAAATAAGTTGATTGTACTATTGCAAAGTTAAAATTTTCCTATTTTTATAGTATAATACTGAGATATGAACTTATTGTATAAACAATCTTGCAGCGCCCCAATTAATCGATGCTGTTATCATCGGGAGCGAACGATCGTCAAGAAAGGAGGAAGCTCATAATGAGATCATTAAAGGAAGACCAGGCTTGAAAGATAATAATTAGATATAATATAATGATCGCTACTAGAATGACTAATTATTTCTAGATTAAATGGATTTAAATGTAACCTATTTTCTTGAAGATTTAAAATATTTTCTGTGATAAGTAATAGGTCATAGCAGACTTTTTTCTCGTTTCAAAATTATTCCCACCTTTACAGCTTATGCCTGTCTGCATAGGATCTTCGGATCATATTATTCCATCAATTTCTTGCTTGGCAATCTCACCATTTGAGAGGGAGGAGTTTTCTTCGATGTATCTCTTCGAGGACATACGTTGGGGCAGCTTGATACTAGCTTGGCTAGTTCCGTCCCAACCAAGGATACATCCGCGTTCAGAAACGAGAAAAATTGTTCTGCTACGATGGTTCAGTGGTAGAATATCCGCCCGGCAAGTGGAAGACCCGGGTTCGATTCCCGGTCATAGCAGACTTTTTCTCGTTTCAAAATTATTCCCACCTTTACAGTATAGGATCTTCGGATCATATTATTCCATCAAATCATAGTGTGCTAAAAGGTATTGCTTATGATTATTTGAATCGTTCCCACATTAGCCAGCCATACACGAGCGGACTTTTTGACGGATCTGGTCTACCAAGGACGAAATCCTTTAGTTAAGAGAAAACCATGAAAAGGGATAGAATCGTAGGACTATGTTCGACGGACCAGTCTCTCGCTCCCCACTAACGACCGGACTGTGAGACGCAGATTCCTCGATTTATCTTGCCTCGAAACCATCATAGTTTTAATATATTTGTTTCATTAACTAAAATACTAATTTATCCATTCATATTGTGTAAAATCATTTAAAATTTATTACTGGTTCAGGGTAATTCAGCTTTAGAATCTTGCGACAGTGAAAATGTTGAATATTTGGTATTTTTTTCATTCTTAGCTCTTGTAAACGAAACGCTTTTTCACATGAGTTTTCATTTGCTCTTTTTTCTATATTCACAAAAACGACGTAAACGCTTTTCTCTATCGTCTGCTGTTTCGTTTAATTTCTTTATTTTGTAGTCATTCCTTTTACGAGCTAGTCTTTTCTCCCGTTCTTCTGGAGTTACATATATCTTTTTCGTCATATCTTAGAGGTCATCCAAAGTACAAAATAAGCCAAGTGAACATGTCCAAAGAATTCAATTATGTTCACGAAAGGAACGATATAAACAAATATTATCATATAAAATATTTTTAAAATTAATTTTCAATGTGAACTATTCCGAAAAGATCGCATTAATGATTATTAATAGTCAATCAATACGAATGTAATTATAATTTCATTATAATACAATGCATATATAATGCATTATTATTAGAAGTACAATACAAATTTCATTATAATTTAATAAGAATAATAAAATTCATCAATGACCTTATATGTGCCTTGATTTTCCAGACGTAATTTATACTGGTTTTAATCAAACCCATTTATGGGAGTAATCAGAAGTCACCATGAAAGTTTTCAGTGTTCTTTTTATAGGCAAAGGTTTTCAGAATAACCTCGAAGGAATAAAGATATAAAGGTTTTTAAATAAATGAAAACTTACTATTATTAATAATTACGATCAACAACTACTTACCATTATTAATAATAATATCTTTTCAATAAAAGTATGAACGGTCGCATTAATGCAAATTATTACATCAACGTACTAGCGTTTTCAGTCATTTCCACATTATGGGGTGGGATAAGACCGTGTTGAGTGAATTTATTGAAATGTACCGGCTCAGATAGTGCCTATGAAAGATTAGGTCTGAAGAATATATAAATAAAAATTTTAAAAATTTGGCGTATGAAGAGCTCGCAAAATTTTTATATTCCAAGGGGATGATTGATGCTACCACGGAAGTGTGAAAGAAAAATTTCAAAACCTGAGAAGGACCGTAAGGAAGAATAAAAAGAAATCGGAGTCACACATACGTAAATAGTTCTTCAAGTCACTTTTTTCGTCGCATTTCAATTCTTTGGCCAAAAACGTTTCTCTTAGCGATCAAGTTTTTCACCCATTTCGAACGTTTTTTTCGTTTACATAAAACTGCGTGATGATATACTTAAATCCCAGCAGCGACAATTGCAATTTTTCTTGAATGTTCAGCGGACCTGGTCCGCTATCACCAGTTCCGTCGAAAACCGGAGGATTTTCAGCCACTAACTAGGGGACCTGGCCAGACGACGGACTCAATCCTCAACGGGCCACGGAAATTTTATGTAACGTTAGTGGGCTTCGAGAGATTTGATCCGTCGGACCAGGTCCGTCAAAAAGTCCGCTCGTGTTTGGCTGGTTATTAAGTGTACTCTGGTTTGAAAAAAGGCGTTTGTTGACAAAAGTCTGGCTGTCATTATCAAATACACTTGAGTCAGTTAACCTCTAGGAAGAGAGTTTGTTATCTTAGATGTACTGCTTTGAAATTATATGCATTTATAAGTATCAGATTTAATTAACTGAAAAACTTCTTTGTGTTTCTTTAAGAGATTGCATTGTTCTTATTGTGCATCTTATAAGTTTGTTTTGTTTTGACCACGATTTTAAAGCGTTTGATAACAAGGATATATCTTATAAAATATCTATCATTAGAGCTAAACCACTGAGGAAATTTACATTTGACATTCTTTTTGCCATTCCTTCAAAGTATGTCTATAAATAACACCTGCATTCATTAACAGAAAAACAATAAAAATCAATATTCATGTAAAATAACAAGAAAAAAATCTTTTATTAAATATCTGTAAATAAAACACCAATTCATGTACTTACAGTTCACTATAATTACTGGGAGAGATTCGCGTTGATGGACGGGAAAATATAAATCTTCACTTTCGGAATCTGAAACCACTAAGAAAAGGCCATTAATAGTGGTGCAATACACTTGCAATTTCAAGTACTGTTTCAAACTACTTCAAAAGTTAACTCTTTGTGATTGACTCTTACTTAGAACTCGTGGATGAAAATCAGTGCTGCACGTAGACATCCAAGGTTTGCGGAAAAATTTACCGAAGAAAATTCATCGAAAGACGATTCATCGAAAGCAATTCACTGGAAGAACAATTCACCTAATATCAATCCATCGAATGAGAAATTCATCGAAAGATGAGAAAAATAATTTTTAATTGTTGTGAATTGTTTTTCGGTATAATGTTCTTTCGATGAATTGTTGATGTATGTACATCCATATCCAAAGTGAATCGTGTAAATTCGCCTTGAGAAAAGAAATGGCTAAAGGGACAAAACTATATATCGTTACTATGTATGCTACATACGTCCGATAAAGTTTAACCGAGGTCCTCCAGCTCACCCCTGGGCAAACTCGAAGAGCGATGGATGTTATAGAAGGGACGAAGTAGAATTACAGTTGTTTAATGAGGGGATGGGTTGGAAAAATAGACTTTATCTAGAAGATTGGACGTCTTTTTTGCCATTAAAAACAATAATTTTGAAAATGCTTTCTATTGTGCCCTATTAACAATGGCAAATCTTGTGTACTTTTCATAAAAATAAAGCATTTAATTAAAATCTCTAGCACTTTAGTTGTGATTATGGTCGCAATTAGGTCTATAAAGGCCCGCATGCGGTCCGCGGGTTGCCAGTTTGACGTCTGAATTAAGCGAATCGTGATAAGGTCGGCTTCCTTGAGAGGGGATTAGCAGACGCATACAATTTGGGAACCACTGGTATACGCAATCGACTGTTCCCGTCACTTCATGCAAACACCATCTACTGGCAAAAACGCAAATTATGTGATTTGTTCACAAATCGAGAGGGGTGCAACTCGGTGAAGTCCTAAGCAGACAGGTGGTCGCCTCTGGTTACGCAACCGATGCGGACCTTTTTCGCCTGGGCACCCGATGCGGACCTTTTTCGCCTGGGCACCCGATGCGGTAGCAAACGTTAAGAACGCAAGTGCTAGGAACCGTAAGAAATAATCCAGTCGCGTAACTTTTACTCTCCAAATCAAATAGAAATGAAAGAAAAATGGCATCACGAATGTTTTTTTAGATTTCAATACTTGTTTTACGCTCTCTGAATTGTGAGATTATATCTAGTCAAAATTTCCATTTGCTGTAACATAGAATTTTAGAAGTACAAGTGTCTCCAATTTTGACCTACCAACTTACATTACGTTTCCTGTGTCTGGAACGTAAACTAACCTAACAACAATACGGCGACGCGAGTCCCCTAGTCACAGCGTAAATAGGTACACCTATTTATTATCTTCGAGCATTACCAAACCAAATCCATTTAAATAAAAAAAAATCGACAAATCTCTCGAATTCTGAAAGCAGGCGGTGAGCAGAAAAAGGCACGTTGGAACTCGATTCCTCATATCGGCTCCTGTCTGCAAATGGAATGGTCTCACATTTTCGCTTATGAAGCGTCTCATCAAACTCACCCAGCCTAGGGTAACATTTCATTTTCACTTTTTATCATATCCAATGTATAGCAGTAAAAATTAGAGCATGCGTGACATCTAATGATTGAGAAGAGGTAATTACAACATCAGTCTCATATATTTCGAATTAGTTCCACCGCAGTTTTGAAAATTTAATTCTTATTTCTATTTGTTTCGAGCAACCTCGATGCATAAAATTTTCTTCTACCATTCTAAAATAATGATTTTCTGCAACGATACCAGTCCGTCATGAAATTTGATCCGATTCGACAGCTGCCTCTAGTACTGTACCGCTAACGAAATCCTAAACCAAGGACGCTTCGGGGAAAGGCTGCAATGGAACGCGCGAAGGCTGATAGAGGGGGTGAATTAGGTGAGCGATGATTGGCTTAGCCAACTAGAAAAAGAGTGTAAAAAACACGAGCGGAATAATTAGCGGACGGTGATTGGTGGAAAAAAACTGGTGTTCGATGGAAAGACAGTTGTCGTCAAGCGTCGAGGCTGTCCGGAAGTGGCCGTTCGCGTTCTTTCATACGAATAATCTGCGGTTAATAGTAAGTGAAATGTATTTATTTATTTATTCGTGTGAGGATACAAATTGACGCAGAATTTATAATCTTACGGAAGTTGGGTGAAGTTGAGGCCCAGCCAGAGAGAGTCAAAATTTCGTCCCATCTGCTAACCGCTGCCGAGATGAGCGACGGATTGACTTCCGCACGTATTTTCTTTCGCTTCTTGCAAGAAGACCACTTATACATATTAAGGTAGGAAATTATTCCTTTAGGACATGAAATTTTGCCCTTAAAGTGAAATTATTTAATGCTAAAAAGTGTTATAGACTTTAACGATAGATGTTTTTGGACTATAAATCACGATCAGGGATTTAGAAAATTTGTTTGAACCGATAGGAAGCATTCTTTCAATTTTGCAATTCTTCCAAGTGAAGGCTTTCGCCTTAAATTTTTTTATTAATATTTATTATGATGTCACAAAATGGCGGAGACTGCTACGAAAAACTAGAGAGGTATTTGGACGTTCATGTCTTGTCTGTCGATTCGTCGGGTTGAACATTTCAAAACTTTGCGTTGTAATTTTTAGCATTTTGGTTTAATTTAGGTTCTAATGTATGAAAATTGAGTAATCTTATATTTAAGCTGCATCACTGGATGTTTTTCTGCCGCGATTGGTGTAACCATCTTGATTAAGATAGATACAAGTTTTCATTCTTGACGTAAATATGATCAAGGTTGATAAAGGTCAAAATGGCGGCTCATAATGTGAATACATTTTTAATTCTGGAAATGGTATGATACGCTGCATGGTTATTCGGTGGTTTGTCATTGTGTTGAGTGAATTTTAAATTAATTACTACAACATTGCAAATAATATTTGCTTTAAAATATTATTTCTTTTGAAAGAGGAATAATGTTATTTTCAAATCAATCTCTTTTTATCGTATTTTGATGGCGACGGAGTTTTCGTCCTATCAATGTTTTTTCGTGTTATTTGCGCCTACGATGGTAATTATCGTTTTATGATGGGATGTTTCTATTTGATTATTTAACGCTCTGTATAAATTGCTTTGCTTTGGTAATCACCCTTAATTACTTTGAAATATAATTGGTGATTATATATTATAAGAAATGTTAGCATTAGTGTTAATAATTTTATTAATAATAATCCTTATATAATAATTCTCAAGTGTCCGTCTGTCTGTCCCTGTATTTTTGGACATTTCCCAATGGAATTAAGAGCTGAAACTTTCACAATCGTTAAACCCCCATGGGTTGGTCTCTAGAAAAGTCTAACATCCCGGAAAAAGTCCCGGATTCGACTCTGGGAGACGATTATATTTTCCCATAAGTTCCCATAAGTTACACGGGATTTTCGATTTTTTTAAGAGGCAAGGTTAATTTCCTTTATTTATTAAAATATGCAAATATGGACCAAATTTCTCCATTTTTGTTTTATCCGACGACTAAAAATATAAAATATCTTATTCTTGCAATGTTTAGATGTTACACGGAAGAATTTGACAGAAACACGCATTTATTTTCGAAATTTTATGGCTTTTTCGTACTCTTTTCGGGTGTTGCCAAAGCAAACCTCATTGTTGTCTTCGATAAATTAGCGTCTATTAAACCTTCAAATAGACAAAAGAATTGTGTTATTCACTTCGCGCAATGTCAAACTCAATAGATTGCAACGTTAATAATTGACGAATATTATTATTCAGTAAACATACGAAGAGGAAGAATAACGGAGCCAAAGAGTGGCAAATCAAGTGATATATTGATGCCAGAATGTAATAAATTTCAAGTGCTTCATTTTCTGGGAGAATTCAAATGATTTTGAGGAATTTATTAATTAATCAAACTTACATTTACTATATGGATGTCAACAAGGTGTTGGGATGAGGAAACCCAGTGAGCACTCACCAATCAGACGACTTCAGGTTGGCGAGGCCCCGGGGATGTCGAAGCGACACACGTAAAATAACACAAAAACACAGAAACATCACAAACGTAAAGCTTTCGGAACTACTCCTTCTTCAGCTACAGAGAGAGAACTAATGGCGGTGACACTGGGTGGAGGAATCATCACATTTACTATGTATATATATATATAAGATTTTACACACACCTCAGAAGTTATATTTTAATCACACTACAAAGTCCCGTTGATGTTCAACGGGTAATTTCGCTAGTAGTTATAAATAAAAATTTGCCCAAAAAAGTATTACTATAATATACATTAAAAATTGGTCTTAATATAATTCTAAATTTTATAGGCTTAAATATCGCTTTAATCTTTGAAATACTGAGAAATATTGACAAATTATTTTAATTGGCTATTTTTATAATGCATAGCAAAAGCCTAAATCGCCTTTAGCAAAGCTATAATAATCCAAGAGGTTGATTGGCTAAAAATACACACACACGCTCATGGCAAAGCTTCGGCAGTCAACCTTAGCACTCAAGTAATGTAGTATTATCCTACCATGGTGCATAAAATAGGTGGTAAAATCCAGATAGAAGAACGGCTATAGAAATGGAAGTAATTATCGTTATCTTTTGTCGTAGATACCTAGGTATAAGACTGAATTATAAGTTATTTGAACTGTTTACTACTCTCTTTGACACTCTTCTTAATTCCCGCTTTTCACTCCAGAATGTATTCCGTTAAATTTTTATTCGATTTATTCAACTTTCAGTGATAGCTGCATGATTCGAAAAATCGCCTTGACTCGAACTCAAGGAAAAATAATCTCGTCTTTCTTTCGCTCTTCCTGTATATCCCGCTTTCCACATTTATGCGCCGCTATCATGTCAGATTCAAGAAATTTCGGCAGAACTTGACAGCATTTTCCCATTAGATTGTTTTTATGATATTCTGGTGTTGCCTGTGATGCAACTGCAATAGGTATCATTTGAAAATTAAGTATCTCTCTCTCTAAATTTTGTTCTTGTGTTTGTTGTATATCTTTCGCGATTATGTCTATTATATCGCGTGGGCTCAAAGTTTCATTTTACAATCTCATTTAATTGCGTTGCGTTTACAGAGATTTCGGCACAATTTTGCTTTAGCAGCATGTATCAAGTAAGGATCGATGACAACCAAAATAAACTTGTAATACCATTTGATCCAGCATCATAAAATTGTTCAATACATTTGCCTAAAAACTAACGACGGAGGAAAGATTACGTTTTAAAACATTCCAAATGTTCCGAACGGACTATCCTTCAAAATATGAGCCAGGCTTTGTTCGCATTACCCCCAATTATTCGTTAGCAGTGTTGACCAATCATTGTTAATTAAGGAACATCAAAAATAATATATCAAGTGCGTCAGCATCAATTAAATTTAATCCGGATATGTATAGAAAATCGTATTCACTTCGCCCGTCTGTCTCCGGTTTAATGTGTCGCATATTGTTTTAAAACAGCTTGGAATAGAGGCATTATCTCTGTAAAATCTATAATGTTTTTAGAAATTTCCCACAGTGTCACTGTTCACTCTGAACCAGTACAGATTAAAATTTATAAATTGAGAGCTTTCAGTATCCAGCTCAAACTTTATAATCGAGTTAGGAATCGGAGACCTTGTCAAATTACCTAGGACCGCACACCCTAGCAATGTAATCAAAATATTGTTGCACCATTACGAAATTTCTGAAATTGATTGATATTGTTGCGGTTTAATAAAGGATTACAGCAAATTGAAAAAATTATTCAAGGTCCACTATGGCGCAATAACCGAATTCAGCATTTAATACGTCGAATATAAAACCAAAAATATATTTATTGTGCGGACATAACTGGTGAATTAATATCTATTAAGTTAAGAAAACTAGCTTTATATTCGTAATGTAAAATGTTATTGTATTTTTATATGTAATATATGTAACCTAGTAATCTTTAGTTGTTACCTGTTGATTAATTCAAACCACGAACGTTTTTATTTGGCATACAGGATGGGTTTTGCATAGCGTCTCCATTTTATTATTCAGTTGAATTAAAGAAACGGAAATATGACGGATCTCTGAAGTCTGAATTTCAGACGAAAATTTAATAATATTTAAAACCCTCTTGTTTGACAACTTATTCTCATGTGCGAATCGTCTTTATCCGTGGAAAAGTAAACAATGGCTATCAAATCGCAAATGTAAGTGTATAGTTTTAAATTTCAATAAAGAATCCAGAAGGCTAGAGAGTTTCTAAAATTCTATTACGCACGGGAAAAATACTTTGAATCTTAGGATCCTCAGTTTTCTGCCATTTTGTATGCGTAAGCGTTTTAATGGATCGAATATTATTATTTGTGAAAGGACGCATTTTATAGGAAATAGCGAGAAGATTATAGTGGCCGACCCTTGCTACGAGTATCTCTATTAGTTATTCGACAATCCCAGGAGTTAAAGTTGAGATGGTGACGGAAACCTTTTGATGTCCCGGAAAGGTTTGAAAGTTATCTTTGCCATTTCCTTCCTTGGAGTAAAAATCTTAACCTAACTTTCGCAGATCCCATTCCGATAATCTTCGCCATTCGTTTTCCCTTCGCCATTACGATCTCAAGTTAGTAAAGTTCGGTACCTTCAATCCTTTCACCAGTTTTTGTCCCTTTCTCCCTCATAACGCTCAATATATACAACACTTGTTCTGCCCAATATTTACAGTGTGAGCAGTCGGCCGACTTCTTGCCTTTCTCGACGAGAAACCGCAGTGTTTACCCTTGTGCGTCCTGACACGACAAACATCTTCGCAACCATATCCACAAACACGCCCTCGCACAACTTTCGCGTGCTTATTTCCAAACTTATCTTTTTGTATTCGCTTTTGACAGAACCTTCTAATCTCCTTTTCTCTCTTCTCGCTGTTTCCTTTATTTCTCCTTTCTCCCTCTGTTTTTGCCTGTTCAGTTTCTTAGTCCCTCTTCGTCATTCTTCCCTTTCAATCTCTCCTCCCTTCTTCTCTGATCCACTCTCATCTATCTTCCCCCTATCTCCTCTTTCTCTCTTACCCTCGCTCTCTCCTAGTAATAAATAAAGACGTTTATTTATCTATCCTCCATACTCTCTCCTTATCGCTGTCCTAATCCTCTCATATTTCTCTTACCTCACCTCTCTATATTTTCTCTTTCTTCTCATCTCTCTCACTCTTTTTCTCCCATGATTCTCCATTCTCCCTCTTTTCATCTCCCCTGACATCTCTATTATAATCTACCATTACTCCTCTCTTCTCATCTCACTTGTCTCTTCACTTTTCATCACTCCTGACTCCTCTCTTCTCACCTCTCCTGTCTCTTATCTCTCTTGTCTATCTTCTCATCTCTCCTGACTCCTCTTTTATCATCACTCCTGACTCCTGTCTTCTCATCTCTCCCGTTTCCTCTCTTCTCTATCATTTCCCCAAATCCTCCTACATGTCCTCAATTTCTCTCGCCCTCTCTCTCTTCTGCACTCGAAACTTCCTCTCCATTGTTCCGATATTCACTCTTCGGACAGCCAACTCCACTCCTTTGCCTTTTTTCTATGCTTACCCTCCCGTGTTTGCAGCATTATCGTCTTCTAAACACAGCCACACACAACCTTTTTTCTCTCTCTCCTCGACTATAAACGCCTGCTCTTTTATTTCCATCACCGCAAATTGGATTTAAAAAGAGGAAAAGGGAGAGAAGGAGAATCGGAGGCGATGGGATTTGGAGTGGTGGGAGTTGAGCAGAGAGAGCGAACGTGTGTGGGTATCCTTGAAAGGAGTAAGAGATTAAGCTAATGCCCGAACGTGGAAGAGTAAGCAAAAAGTGGTCCTGAGAAATCTTGCGTGGTATTTAGGGAAAACAAAATGGTACATAGTTCATCTTTCTAGATGATGTGCATGTGCGTTTCAGTGATAGGAATTTCGGTACAGTCTGTTTGTAATCGCAACGGCGTACACCTTTTGCTAAAGGTTTTCGTCAATTTTCAACAAACAAACTGGAATTGAAGGGATAACGTTGGAGCATAAGATAATGTAGCTTCATTGTTTTGACATTTGGCCCCATTGTTTCGAAGCCTATCTACCCATAATACTGCTCATGAGACACGCTGGGCCATTCTTTAAGAAGATGCTATCGCGAAAATTGGCGAACTGCTTCGAAGCAACGAATTTGACATCGATGCCACAAGATCATAGAATACTAATCGATTTAATCCATACCTCATTACCATTTGAGGGCAACAGGGGTTAATTCAGACTCATTCTTACAGATCCTTGTTGATTCTCCGTGGAGGGCCTTCTTGGATGTTCTCGGATGAAGGTGTCCATATCCTCCGTTTAAAAAGGTGTCTACAGCTTAATCTCTTAGATCCCCGAAGGGTTTGGTTTGGCTTATCCTTAAACCCCCACCCCTCACTCTTCGTAGTCTACGAAGGTATCCAATTGTTAACCCACCTCCTCTTGCGTGCTATTCTTTGGTATTCGTGGATTGTTTTTTCCTCTGTAATTTTCCTTGTCTCTGCCTCCATCACATTATTTTATATATAACGAAAACGAATAACTCTCAGGAAGAAGACCTTGATTTCTCACTGGGGATAACTACGGGGTGTATTCTCCTTCTTGAAGAAACCACTTCCTTACACTTCCCATTCCTTCCTCCATTGTATTCTTGCCATCATATCTCTCTCTTTATATTGCAATTGTTCTTGAGGAAAAGCAAAGCGCTTTTCTGTTTACTAAAGTTCGGTAAATTCAGTCTGCCTCCCGTAGATTTTATTCTAAATTAGCGACGACCTTAGTGTCATATTCGTGCTAAGTATGTTGCTTGTGTGCAGATTGTTTATTAACTTGGCTTTATATATCCGAAGATGGAGGTAAATACCTTCTGTTACGGAAGTGCACAGTTAAGGATTGAAAAGACATCGTTGAATCATAAACTGGCGTTTAGTCGTTTCGTTGTATTATTTTCCTAAAAGGATCGTCATTTTTACCGAACCAGCAGGGAATTTTGGGGTACCTTTTGTAAATGTTTCGCATAATATCCGAAATTGACTGATTCTGATGTTATCCAAGTGAACATAACTAATATTCTTTCATCTATTGAAAATATGAAAGGCATTTTCAAGACAGGACTTATAAACTGAATCTTACCAAACAATTACCCAACTCAGATCTACAAGTTTCTTTTATTCTTTTATCGCGCATTGCGAATCGTATTTTTGACGCATGCGTATTGTATTACATAGATCCAGCCTGATGATGTCGACATTAGCCAGTCTGGGAAATTAGTCATTGAATTTGAATTATCAAAGGGTTCACTTTTAAGGACTGATTCAAGCTATTTTATTTATACGGAAAAACAAACCCACTGTCATAGTCAACTGGCGTTACCTTTTTTCGCTCGAAAATACGAGTTCAATTGATGTGACTTGTTTGAAACCCGCAATGGTTTCT
This sequence comes from Tanypteryx hageni, assembly GCA_028673005.1. Classification (NCBI taxonomy): domain Eukaryota; kingdom Metazoa; phylum Arthropoda; class Insecta; order Odonata; family Petaluridae; genus Tanypteryx; species Tanypteryx hageni. The sequence continues at coordinate 75,281,774 of CM054114.1, forward strand.
TTTGTAGAATGAGTGAGATCATTTTCCTATTTCGATATAACAAATGCATGACTATAGTTTTCAATTGTTTTGTCAAACGAATATCTGGTGATGTCATATAGAGGGTAAAGACGAAAGAGAAGAGAAGTGGAGAAAATGGAAAGAGGGAGGCGTAAGAGGAAAGGGATATTGAAAGACAAATACTAGAATTATAGATGGTAAGAAAGGAAAGAGGGATTAATGGCGAAAGATGCAGTAGTGTCTTGGGATTACTTTGTTTAAAAAGACCGTGTTGGGTGAAACCGCGCAGCAAAAATTCAACACCATATGGAAAAAAAATCACGTGTTTTCATAGTCTACGAACTTTCTCACGTGGCATGCATAGGTAAAATCTGGCGCGCGCACAATTCAGGACCGCGTATAGTTAAATTTTACGCGTGTTGAGCAAATATACGTCGCATTCATTTCAACGCGTATAGTCAAATCCCCGTAGGGAAAACCCGCGTTAGACCAGGGTTTACTGTATTGGTAAAGGTGAAGAGAGGGGAGGAAGAGTGAGGCAGAGAGAAAGGAGAGGGTGAGACAAGGATGAATAGGAGAAAAGATGGGAGATATGGAGAGAGAGAGGATGAAAGGGAGGAAACGGGAAAGAAAGCAGGAAAGGGGCAAGAAACAAGTAGGGATGTACACGGGTTTCCCGTGGTTCAGTAGTGCTTTTCGTCAAATTCAACGTATTATTGTATACTAATGTATTTGCTTCGAAATCAGAAAATTATATTTACTTTATATGGTGGTAGCTCTGCTTTTTAGATCCGTTATAAACATGTTTATTTTGTTTTGTCATTCTATACTAGCCCTACATTCGAAATTTCTTTTTGAAACAGGTTTAACCATAACCTTCCTAATTCATAATTACAGTAAATACTAACCTTGATATTGTGGTAGGCCTGTTTAGTCAACCCGATTGATATGTTATATTTAGGTTATTTATTTATATAAGATTATATATACCATATTTGGTTAAAATCCATGAGGTCAGCTCTCTATAAATACGTGTGAAAGAAATATTATTTTACTTTTTACTGTGGCAGCCGTACTCTTTATTTCCGCTTGAAACATTGATTTCATTATGGTGTGCTGTACAAATCTTATGTATAAAATTTAGTTGAAATCCGTTCAGCCAATCCCTTCAAATCCATAATTACTGAAAGAGTTTAATTTATAATTGTTGCACCCCTGTTTGGTTGGTCCTGCCTAAATATGCTATTATGGTTTTGTATATATGTGTGTGCATTACACATTTTAAATTTGGTTAGAATTGATATAAACAGTTCTACACAAATACTTGTAAAAAGAATTTTTTCTATTCCTGGTATTGTGGCAGCCCTGCTTTCTATATATACATTAAAAATATTTATTTTATTTTTTAATGTTGTACACCTTCTTTATACTAAATTTTGTTGAAATCGGTTCTGCCAAATCCTTCCAAATTCATTATTACCTAAAAGTTTAATTTTGCAATTGTGGCACCCTTGCTTAGTCTATCCGGTCTAAGTATGCCATTTCGGTCATTAATTTCTGTGAGGATTTTTTGTACCAAATTTGGTTGAAATCGGTTCAGCCAATTCTTCCCTGATATATGCTTACGGACGGACATCACGAAGATAATAGTGCTTTTCAGCAATGACGAAAAGCACTAAAAAGGGAAATAGAAAAGAAACGGCCTAAGTAGGATTATGAGAATGCTTGGAAACAACGGGAGATTTTTAGTTAAATTTATTTTAATACAGGATCGTATTGGTTGCTCTTTTTGTCTCTCTGTTCAAGTGAAGGAAACTCAAGAGGGTTTCTCCTGTCTTGTCGTTGGGAGCGTTTGGAAAAAGAGGGTTGAATGAGAAAAGTTGCATCAAATCGCCTGCTGTACAATCGAAACGATCAATTTCCAGGCACCCTCATTTATTTTATCTCCCTTCCCCTCTAATCCTTCATAACTCTCTGTTTTAAATTTTATGCTCGCCTTTCTTTCTTTCTCGATATACCTTATTCTATCTTCTGTTTTCTTTGTTTCATGAACTTTTTCATTTTATATATTCCTCTTTTGCAATAAGTTCTTTCTGCTTTTCCTGTTACCCAAAATTTCCCTATTACCCAAAATTTTCCTATCTTCTTCGTATCTGTACCACTATTTCGTTTACCTCCTATCTTAGTTTCATTTATCTATTTAACCCTTTTTCTCTCTTCCTCTCTCTGCTCTCCTTGCTTCTCTCTACCTCTCTCGCTCCCTTTACTTTTTCTCCTGAATTCATTTCTCATGCTATCTCTTTTTACTTTCTCCATACCAAGTATAGGGGTAAGTATTCTTTTCGTGAAAATTGAATTTGAGATTTCAATGGAGATACACGTTTTAAGGTCCCCTGAGTACGTTTTCACTGTTTTCTCGATTACGTTTGTTTGCGTGATAGGAATTTTGTGAGCGCTCTAACTCAAAAACTTATAATCAGATCAAAACAAAACTTTATATTTTAGATTTTTGTTAGAAAATCGAGAACTAGTTACATTTTGGACAAATTTGTTGAAACGGAGGTGAAGGTTTATTCTTGTAATTTTTCCGTTTTTTTTTTCAAATATCTTCTTAAGATTTAATTTATGTAAATGTTTTTCATTGAAGATGGAGACAATATAATTTTCCTCAAGTTTTGTTTGAAATATTTTTCATAAAACGGATTGTTCCGAGATATTTTGTTTAGTTGTCTCAAGTAGGTAGCTAAGTGATACCTTTGCTTTTGCCTCTCTTCCTTCACAATCTTAATGAAAGGTCTGTAACTGCTATTCTTCTCTTTGTTGTTGACTCATCCCACTTAATAGTCTCTCCATCAAAGGAACAATTCACCTTGGAAACACACTCGGATGCTAAAGAGAGGTTTACCTGGTGCAGCTCCAATAGACTAATCCTTAACCATCCTAAGTCTTCATTTATGCAGTCCCACCCTTACCAATCTAAACATTCTCCACGTTTTACGATGATTAACCAACCTATTCATTCATCCTCTAGCAACAAATTTCTTGGACTGAATATCTCCCTAACATTGCATTGAACAGACCATATTCATTCCCTAGCTAGCAGTATAAATTCTCATATTTACCAAGTACAATGCCTGAGAGAATTAGTTTCACCAAACACACTACTATTGATATATTATGGATACATATTCTCCCTGCCGATGTATGGGGTCTTATTCTGGGGCAATTCTCCTCACTCCAGCGGAGTCTTTATCCTTCAGAAGAAAGCCCTTAGATGCATTTTTTATTTAAAACAATCCTCGTATTGTAAAAATTTATTTATTTTTAACATTATACTCGCACTCCCTAGCTTATATATTTATGAACTAGCCGATAACCCATCCTAGGATGGAATTGTTGCAGAAGTCCTGAAAAGCAGCGATGATTGTATATTTTTTCAAAATTTTGTCTTTGAGCAAACTTAAATCTAATTTTTATTCATTAATTTTGGAAGACTTCTTGCAAAACAACGTTCTTTGTAAACCATTCATCAGTGCCAAACAGTCGACCTTGTTCAGAATTTTCCTTAATTAAGACTTTGATGTTGCTTCAATTTTTTTATCTTGACAATGTAACGTACAGTCAGGGGCAGCCCGAAGTATTTTGGCACCACAGGCAAGATGGCACTCCAGTGCCCTCCTATGTTAATGTTTACTGAGATATTTACTAAGTACATGTTAATTTATTCATCGCTGTGAAAATTATTGATAATGAAGAATTAAAAGGAATGCCATCAGTATTCTAGCCTGTTCCTTGATATAAATTTGTATCCAATATTTATTCACTTGCCAGTAATTCATAAATAAATGATCGGGATAGCGCCCCTAAAGCTTTGGCGCCCCGGGCAGCCGTCCAGTTTGCCTGTAGCTCGGGCCGGCCCTGTGTACAGCTGTCCATGTGAGAAGATGGGCTCTGTCAAATAGATATCAACATGATTGTAAGTTTGACCTTGAGCTTTGTTGTTTGTAACGGCAAAAGCTGGAATGATGGGAAATTGTCGTCGCTTGAGAATGAATGGCAAATTGCTGTCGCTTGGAGTGATTTCGTTATTACAATGCTACGCATATTCATTTTTATCCCATTTATTGTGTCAGACAAATTTCACACAATATTTGCTGTTATAACAATCTACCTACCTTATCATAAATGTGCCAATAAATACAAATTGTGTCTATAAATCACTTATAATTAGTAAGTTGTATCTGCATACCTTCTTCATTGTCATTAAGTCTGACAACTTTTATGTTTCAATCATGTTACCAATAAAAGGATAAATGGATGAATGAACCCCTTGGTGGATTTAGGCTTCTTTAGTGCCACTATTGCCAATTTTTGTTTTGGCTGTTTGTTTATTATCCAGATTGAAAATAATTCTCCTCTCATTAAGTCCAATTCCAAGTCTGTTTAGTATGTTACACATTATCTTCTAATTAACTCAAATAAAGGCTTTCTCTACATCTACAAAAGCCAGAAATACTTTTCTATTTACCTCTAGTACTCTTTCTATTATGTTCCACAGATTCAGTATTGCCTCCCTCATTCCAATAGCCTGTCTAAACCCAAATTGGTCATTTCCTGTTTCCATCAACTTTATTTTCTATTCTGTTAATAATTTTAGTCAGAATTTTGGGTGCATGTGATAAAAGACTAATTCTGTGATTTTCAAATTTATTTGCATATTTATTTTTTAGTATAGTCACTATTGAACACGTTTGAAAATCTCGAGGCCAGATTACCAGTCTTATATATTTTGTTTATTGTGGAGTAAAGCATATCTTTAGATTTAGAGCCCATGGATTTATGCAGTTCACTAGGTATGTTATCTGTACCTGGAGCTTTTTAATTTTTTAGGTCTTCTAATGCTTTTTCAATTTTGATTTTATAGATTCATCTTTCATTTTCTGCTATAAGGTCTTGGTAGTCTAACCCTAATTCATGTTCTTCTAAAATTTCACAGGCATACAAATCTTCTAATTACTGTCTCCATCTATTGGTACTTTTATTGTCTATTATCAGTTTTCCTTCTTTATCTTCAATTAAACATATTAAATCAGATAGATATGTTTAATTAAGTTCTTATTATATTGTAGGTTTCTTCATTTATGCTGTTCTATCTTTTCATTAATATCTAGGCAGAAATTTTGTATCCATTGTTCCTCTGCCTTTTTGTTTGTCTATTGATTTGCTTCTTTAATTGCTTGCATTTTCTCCTTCCTTTTTCATTTCTAGAGTTTCTGTACTTTCTTCTTTCAACAATCAATTCAATAATTTCTTGGGTTATCCATGGTTTCGTAGGCACATATTTTAATTACCCGAGTTCTTTTTCTGCAGCTTTTAAAAATCCATTTTTAAATTCGTTCCATTTTGATTCTATGTTTTCATCTTCTTTTATATTTACTTCTCCATCTGTTATTATTTCAAAATTGGTTTTTATTTAATTTATTTAAATTCCATCTCATAAAAATAGGTTTACTTTTAATCTTTCTGTACTTCTGATTACTTTTCATTACTGGTTGCTTATGGTCGCTGTTGACATCTGCTCCTGGATATGTTTTGCAATGTATTAATTGACTGCTTCTCTAGCTATAATAAAATATTCTGATTGTTGATAGAATTGCCTATGCTGCCAAGGATAATTTTAACTGCAATCAAAATTACCCCAGTACCATCATAATTCCAGCTCTGCCAATGGTAATTTTAATCGCTCATCGATATTTTGTTAACATAGGAAAAAGTAACAATTTTGTTAACTCATTGTTTTTTCGATGTAAAAAGTGATTCCAAATATTTTCACTGTGGAATTTATTCAAAGCGTATAAAAATTATTCATGAGTGTAATTGCCGATAATTATTCTTGAGGAGCTGATCTTGAGAGCAATTCGTGTGTACTATTGCAATCATATTTATTACTCTGTGTGGAGAAAATCAGATGCTGGACACATCAGATTTTATCTCGTAGTTTTCTTCTCCTTTCGCAGTTAACATTTTTCGTCGCGTTTCCTACGTTTGCCCTTTTTTCTTTTCTACCCCCTGTTCTTTATATTTCCCACTCTATCCTAGCTTTACTTTCACTTATATTTCTCCGATTCCTTCCTCATACTTAATTTGGCTTTTCATATCTACATTCCGACTTTCACTTCCTCTCTCCTTTTCCTGTCCTTCCTTTCTTTCTCTCAGCCGTTCTCCGCTCCCTCTTTTAACTCTGCATACCGCACTTTCTTTTTAACGCATTTCCTCTTTTCCACTTTCTCTCTCTCTTAATCTCTCTCCCTCTCTGGTTCTACAGCCGTGGTTCTTGAGCACTTCCAAATTGGGATCAAGGAAAGAGTTTGCTTAAGCGCGAGAGAGATGGGGTTTGAGAGGGTTACGAGAGGGAAAGGGAAGAGGGTGGTAGTGCGTAATGAACGGCGCCATTCTCCCTCATCGGGCATTAAAGGCGCCGCCAAGCGGTGGGGAGGGGAACCTTATAAATGTTTTCAAGCGTATCCGTAGTTGGGGCCTCTTTTCCGCTGAAGGCTCTGGTGGCTTTGTTTTTTTCCTCTCTCTCTGCGGAGCTCCCCTATTGGAGGAAGTTTTGGGAGAGGATGGGGAAACGGCGTGGAATTTTTGGGCTTTTTTTATCGCTTTTTCTTTTATTATTACGAGAGTGTTAATTTAATGAATTTTAAAAATAATGGGAATGAAATTAAAACTATGCGTAATCAGGGGGAATGGATTAGAAAATAATTTAAAGTCGTAATTATTTGATAAAAAGACATTTGTTCGCCATATAATCGCATATTTATGGATGTACATTTTGGGAATCTTAAGTCACAATTAATCATTTCATATGATGTAATTCACAGTTTGTACTTTGTGGAATTTATGACATTACAAAACACGAAAAATCACAGCTATGTTGAATTCCACATTTTTTAGTAAAAACTAATTACCCAGATTTCACTTTACACAGGCAGCGAATTATCGAGATCGTCTTATGGCTAAAAATAAAAAAATAACTTTGAAGTAATAGTACTTATCTCAGGTATCTCCAATAGCCATAAAAAGGTTATGAAAAACATATGCGCATTTAGGCTGCCAAGCAGCCATAATCGGTGGCATTACCGATGTAAGGTTCTAGTTTTTCATGATTCAAATTACGTTGTTAGTAGCTTCTTTAATTTATTCTCTCTTTAAAAATGAATTTGTACTTGATCATAAACTCGTGTTTGTGATTATAGGTAAAGCCGAGTTCATTGCAGCATCCTATCCTTTTCAACCTCCATATCTTCATAATTCTATTTCCTCTCCAAGTTATATGATAGCTAAATTTCTTGCTTGTTTTGCCTACAAGTTTTACTTCGATCACATGTTTACTCTCTTCAGTTCACTATGCAAGTCGTCTCACTCTTTTGCGTCAATTGTATTATCAATATCTTATTATTTATATTCTCAATAGTTCCTCATTTTTGCTCTATCCGGCCATTTATATTCCTTATTATTCTCTGTTCATTAATTTAGATGTTTCCAATGAATTTCATATTATTTTCTACTAATCTCCGTTTTTCACGATTCATACTACTGTGTTCATAACATATCACCAACTTTTTTCCTTGGCCTTTCGTTACTTTGGATTGTAAACATTTCTTCTTATAACGGATTTCTCTTTCGATATTATTGCCCTGACGTTATTCAGGCACTTTTCTTGTATTAATGCAACCATCGTACAGTCGAATCTCTCTCGTCTTAAACTCGGACCACGGTAACGCGAGCCTCCATATCTCGAATTTTCGATCGGCCGAAGCAAATATTTTTCCCTTTCGTTTTTAACCCATATGGGTTAACATGTAATTCTATTACTGGAAGTTTCAATAACCCGAACTTTTTCTGCCTTCCCTTGTGGTTCGTGTTCATTAATTTTGACTGTATTTATATTGTTGCAGTCGTTCTAGTGGCATCCTTTTTTTGTTATATTCAAGCCTTCTTGTTTGATCCATCTTAACCATACTTATTTTTCTATATTTACTTTCTTCTCAAAGACACTTTCAACCTACGAAGCATCTTAAAGTTGGACGAGGTATTCATTTAAAAGAAATGTAAAATTGGCAATTTTGGCCCGCAACTTTTCGAAGGCTACTGTAACACGACCGAAACTAGTATGAATCCCGGTATCGATTCCTTGTTACCGGATCATTTGCCGATCCTCTTATGAATTAATGCACAGAAGGTTGGCGGTCCCTTTGAAGATTATGGAGTAAACTTTGTGGAGCGCGGCGGGAGAGATGAAAGAGAGTGGAAAGAGGAGAAGAGATAGCAAACCGAATAGAATTGGGTGAAAAAGGGCGTAAATTAGTTATGTTTTTGGAGACCGGTTTCTCTGCGGGTTGAAAGGTCTTGAAAGGGGAAGTTTTCGCTCGTCATTGCGGAGTAGAAAGGAGATTGGAGGAGAGAGGGAGAAAGAGATACAAATGAAGAGGGAGGCAGATAGAGAGATAGGGAAGAGATAGAGGGAAAGAGAGAGAACCGGGGAGTAAGATGGGGAGAGAGAGTGCGGCGAAGAGAGCTTAGAAAGCGGGAATTGAGAGAATTAGGGGAAGGGTGGATGCCGTTTGGCTTCGGCCGATTGGGCGCCGTATGGTTGGACGCCAGACGTTTGGAAGATGTTCTGGATCATTTTTTGGGGCCTATATTTTTAGGCAGTGTTTATAGGCGCTAATGTCGCAGTCAGCTAAATTTTTAACACCAGCCTTTCTGGTCGATTGTCTGCGAAGCTGAATTTTGTTTCCAGATTCTTTCTTATTTAACTTTTTAAACTTTCGTCAAACATGGAGGGATGATATGAATGCAGTTTCGGAAAAAAACTATATCATTGCATTTGATAGCCCAGTCGTCCTGCTCCCATGGAGAAGGTGGAAAATGGATTAGGAAGAAAGGCTGATTGTAGAGAAAATGGAGAGTCAAAAAGAGGAGGGTGGTAAAGGTCAACATGTAAGGAAAAAAGAGTAAAGGAGTAGGGAAGAGGGAGAGGAAAGGAAAAAGTGGGCTAGAATCTGATAAGGAGAGTGAGAGAACGACAGGAGGATGCAAAGGAAATAAAAGAGTTTGCGAAAGGTGGATAAGATGAGGAATCTTGAAAATTAAAGAAAAGAGGGAGAGGTGAGAAAATATCGAACGAAAGAGAAAGTGAGAGGAATCGTAAGGTCAAGGTATGGATGGGTAAAGGGAGAAGAGAGGAAGAGAGGGTGAGGGAAGGAGAGGTGTAGGGCTGTTGAAGAAGAGTGAGAGGGAGGGGAAAATGGAAGGAAGGAAACGGAGAGGAAAAAGTAGGAAGATTTAAAAGTAGTTAATTCTAGGAAGGGATTTAGGGATAGAACCTTCGGTCGAATTCCAGGAAAAAGTTTGGTTTTGATAGAGAGAGAGAGTGCGGTTGATTGAGCTCATTATAATGATTGATCGAACGTCAGGCTGACCTCAGATATGAAAATGTATTCGACAGATATTGTATCGCTGCGAAAAATCATTTAAAAATTAGCTTTCGAGATTTTTTTGGTTGTTGTCTAACGAAGCAGATTCAGGAATTTAATAATTTTAGTTTTGTAATTTGAATTTATTTATTTAATAATTGATCGCTTAAAATAATTTTCCGAAGGATTTGAGTAGCGACGATTTTAGTCGAGGGAATTTTTCACTCATTCCCGCTTAGTTTTCTTGTATGATTTGGATATAATATCGCACAACGGAAAATTTTCAGGTGGTTTTACTGATTCGATCCTTTTTTATTATCCTGTGTAGTAATCCAATGGAATTATAGTCAAAATTAATTTAATTTGCTCAATCACCGATGGTTTTGCTGGAATATATTCGGATTAGGTAATACGACTCATTATAAAACGAAGAAGGAGCTTTGAAATTATGCGAATATTTCAAGCCTACTCCGACTTCAAATTACGTTCTCCTCCTGTGGGAAGATGAACAGTTGGAAGATTTAGTGAAGATAATTTGTGAAAATAATGCCCAGAAGATCAAAGGATACGCCGATAAGAAGATTAAAGAGGTAATTTCCGTTGATGATCTCCAGAAGTAAAGATAATACCACCAACTGCTAATATAATTGGACTACAGGCCTCGTATAACACGCCTGAGGGATATATCAAAAGAGCTTTAATAAACAAGAATATCGGAGGGGAATTGTTTCAATTTGAAGCCTTTAAAATAATTGAGCGAGATAGAGAAAGAGGCGGGGGTTACATAGGCACAAGGAGGGATATTCGTTTTTATTGCTAATCTCAACATCGTCTTCGTGCGATTATGATTTTAAAACTAATTTAGCATTTCATAAATATTTGAAATATAAAATAAATTTTAATTTATTGCTTTACGCCAATAATAGAAGTAGCCTGCTTCTTTTTAAAAATAAATGGGATATTTCATGTTTTAGGATTACTATATGACCTCATCATACGTTTACGTCGTTGAAATCAGCTGTATTATAATATAGTTTATTAATTCCCATTAAAATCTTTAAACCAATGCTCCATTTTGGCGGCAGCGTTAGTCTCTTAATGCTACATAATGCCTCGTACTGTTTATGTAATTGATTTAAATCTACGATTTTTAATAAAGTCTATTAACTGCTAATAAAAGCCTTAAATAAATGCTATTATTATTAAAATACATATAAAAGCATTGGACTCGCCATGGCAGTTAACGTTTTTCATCGTTAAAAAATTCCACGTTTTTTGATTCAAAACAAATTTGTACTCAAATTCGACATGGATTTGGAATTTGTCTCCAAAAAACAAACTCATTCTTTCACTTAATTAGTAAAGAAAGTGCTTCTATATTTATGTTGGCATCGAATGAGTTGAAACTTGGGAAAGAGTTGTCAATATCTTTTGTTTCTCTATTCCATTGTGGCTTCAGGTAAAAGTAGGTAATTTTTTTTTCTGAATTAAAAATATAACGAATTTTATTTATATATTTCAGTCTATGACTAACTAGACTTAATTAAGGCGCTACTTTATCATTTTTATACATCTATTTTGGGAATTCACGAAACTGAGATGATTTTGATGGTTATGAATTTTCTCTTTGAAGCAAAATCCTAGCAATGCATATCAGTTTTCACGGTGATTTACATATCAATATAAAATATTAAGGAATGGAGAAAGAAGGCGAAACACAAACCGAGACTCTTTGGATAAAAAAATAGGAAAAACCGAAGCAAAAATAGGAGCGATATGAAAGGCTCAATAAATATTTTCCAATTCCTAACGTAAAAATTGCCTGGGTTTCATATAAAATGATGAAATTTAACATGTTCTTAATTTTCTTTTCTCATTTTCATCGCGATGATATTTTTTCGTAACGAAATCTCCCATAGCCTGAAGCCATAAATTTTATCTGCCGGCAATATTTATCCATATTTGTAAAAGACCGCCACGTTGAGATATTGAATTATTCCACTACGTAAAGGGTCGGAAACCTTTTAAAAAACTGCAATATTTTGTATTTTTTTGTCGCATTTCATAAAATAATACTTGGGAGCCGCAAAGATAAAACATGTATGACTTTTTTAAATCCAAGAAAACCATGTTTCATGACTTCGGGAGCTTAGCTAACTTCTAAAGAGCCACAAGTATGTACTTAAGGAGCCATATGCGGCTCCGAAGCCGCAGGTTGCCAACTCCTGCACTGTGCGTACGCGGTAGGAATTAAATTCCGTATATTATTACTTCGCATTACAAAGCTCAGGACCATATGCCCATAACTTTCTTTTATACATGCTAAGTGGATTGCTGGAATTAAAGTAAAATAAATAAGAAATTATAAAATTTATTTTATATTTAAACACCTGACACCTTTTTAATATAAGCTGTTTTGTTGTAAACTCGTTAGGTATACTAAGAGATTTTTCGCACCATACAAATAATCCTTTAGGAAATGGTCTCTCAGTGTGGTACGATAAAGCAGAAATGAAAAGATATTCATATTCGATGAGGGCCAGAGAAGACAATTACTGACGGGTTTTCTCTTTAAATTGTCGCTTCGGCGTCTCATATAAGCCAATAATAAATGCAGGATTTCCGAGATCTTATAATATTAGGAAGTAGTCTGTGAATTTATGAAAATAACGAGAAAATTGGTGAAAATGGCAACAATAATTCATGACTAACATTTCATAATATTTATCGAAAAGAAATAAACTTGCGTTTATTGCACCTTGTATGTATTCTATAGAACCGAAGATAGAAGCCGATTAACAAGAAGTAAAAATAATGCGTTGGCATTGAGATCCAAAGAGTGAGTTCTGAGAAACCAAATGCAAATAGGACTCATTTTTCATGCGTGATACATTAGTAACATAAGTATAGGTTAGCATGCAAATCGTTCGTCGTTCGAGGAACAACTAGCACGGAAACATTCAGATATCTTACGAAGGAACAATCTCCGAGGCACTAATGACGAAGTGGAGGCGGCGATATCATCGCCATGTATATCAGGACCATGTTCACCAAATCCAAAATCTGACATTATAGGTGTTGTTTTTCTTCTTTCCTCTGGGCGTGCGCGGAAAAAATAACGGTCCCTCTTCTTCCCTATCTCTCCGCGTTCTATTTCCGTCACCTCTTCATTTTTATGGCCGTCTCCGTTTTTTATTATTTTCGTTCCCGTCCTCGCGGTGATTGAATGCATCCGACCAAACAACACACTGCGGGTAGTCACCCTTGGGGTAACCTGCGGCGTATAACATACAGCTCGTAGCAGTTGCACCTCTGCGCCGCCTGGAGGTTGATCCGCTAACTGATTGCAACGCCAACAACCCTCTGCCGCTCTCTTCCACTTCTGATTCTACTTTTTCAGATTGTTGTACGTTTTTCGCGTAGATACGGCGTTCTTTTCCTAACTGCTGAAATGCAAACATTATTAAAATAGTCTTCCGCGATTGGATATTTTTAGTTCGTTTCTTTTGACACGCATACAATGCTATATTTACGACGATGAAGATCAGGAGCCGTTTTTTCGCCTTTTTAAAACTTCAACATGGAAGAGGAAAGTAAGTCTGAATCAGTAAGGCTCAAAATCTATTAGACCTTGGTGTAGCTACGAAATCGAGTTTATAAATCCGAAAACTTACCGAATAGGCTTTTAAAAATATGTATTCAAATATGTATAATATGTATATATTAATTATACATATATTAATAAGTAAATATAGACATATATTAAAACTTCTATTGAGGTATTAAAAATTTACTTAGCTACTAAGTTTCATAAGTTTCACAAATAATATTCATGGATTTTAAAGTATTTTTCTTGTTATGAATTGAAAATTCGACTCCGGCCATAAGCAAAGAAAGGAATTTAACGAGAAGAACAGAGCGCTAAATACGTATCTCGAGAGCCAGGGTCTCATCATCAGTAACTGCTGTTCAATTCGTATTTTTACTGGCCCTAGTCTCCTCTTCTATTTATCATTATTTTTCTTGTTACTTTCTCATATACGTAGTATATTGAGAAAGTATTCTAATCGTGAAAAAATTCGACCTCGAGATTTTGATGAAAATACACGTTTTAGGTGTCCCGGAGCCCATAAAAGTGGTTTTCGTCATGCCGTCTGCCTTTCTGTCTGTTCGCAGTTTTAGAGCCCAACGCGTGCATAAAATCGAATGATATCTCGCATTTCTGCACTATATCATCTTTTGGAGACCCCTGCATTCAGGTTTTGACCGAAAATATGAAATCACCTGTATGTATAGAATTAGAAAAGAACGGGAGGAAAGAGATAAAGAGGGAGACGGAGGAAAAGAGGGAGAGCTATGGATTGGGACTGGAGAGAATGAGAGAGGGGGGAGGCGGGAGAAAAGAGAGGCAGAGAGAGGGAGGGAGAGAGGTAGGGAATATTATTGTAATAATTATTACTTCATTTTTGACAAAGGGCTCATCATTGGAGAAAACAAGAATGAGAGAGAAATTCTCCTGAATTCACGATTCATTTTCATAATGGCAACGCGGGCCGCATAAAATGCTCTCGCGGGCCTAATGTGGCCCGCGGGCCGTAGTATATCCACCCGCCCGCCAGCACGTTTCATCTCCGACACTACTGGGCAGATTTTCATGAGATTTGGTATTTAGGGCTTTGGGACAGAGGCAATAAGAAAATGATATAGATGTTTCACGTAGCCTAATCAGGATTGCCGCTTTACTGGCGACAAAAATTAACTCCTTCATATCTCGTAAAATATTATTTATATAAAAAAAAGTCTTCATTCAAAAAGTGAACAACTACTAGTCCTTGAAAAAATTCTAGACACCCGAGTTTGAGACCGTATATCTCGAAAACAAACTCAACGATTTTAATGGGATGAAAAGTAGCGGGTAGAGAATTTATGTCTACGTTAATTGATGTACATCTTAAATTTTTAGTCTATGTTTAAATATTTTATGTTGGGCTGTATTTCAAGAAAAACACGGTTTTTAGACCTGGAAATCCGATAAGACTAATTTGAATGTTTACATCTCAGAAACCCTAAAATGTATCAACTTGCAATTTTAATACCACTTACCTAAAACTATTAGGAATAAGTATTAATACCTCATTTTGTTACATTTCTGAAATTCAGCTATCTTTGTTATTCCTGGGTAGTTTTCAAAGTTAGAGGTACCGTTGTCACCGGACAAATACCTATATTACTAATATGTAAAAATAACGGCAGAAAATTACTTCCCATAATAATACCGATTTTTATTTCATCTCATTCTGCCTCCGCCTCTGGCTTAGCAAAACTGGCGGGAGAGTAGACAAAATGTCTTCTCCAATACACTTTTTATGGAAGAAGTAGACGTTTTCAAGAGATTCAAACGAGAAAGTCGTAATTAACTTTCAACTATTTCAATTGATGTCAACGGGAACAATCTTCGTAGCAATAGAAGTAAACAAGATCTACTATAAATTCGTGCGCCTACGTCATATAGTAAATGGAAGGTTATCCACGACAAAGAAATTGACGTAAATACAGTGGAACTTCCATAAGTCGAACCTCAAGGGAAACAAAAATATATTCGAGCTGCAGAAAATTCGGCCTATGGAAATACGTTTTTCTCATAGGGATCTTGCCCGGTACAATTATTTCACTTCGTGTTATGGAAAATTCGAGTTACAGACGTTCGAGTTATGGAAGTTCTACGTACGTTTATTTTGTAAGCGAAAAGAGGAAGGAATGAACGTCAACGTAAAGATTACTATTGCTCATTTCAAGTGAGGTATGATTTAAATAATTTTTTGTTTTATTAATTACTACAGATTTTAAGATAAATCGGTACATCACAAAGTCAATATTTCCTTGACATCCCTTCTGATATAACGTTTTGCAGTGCTTAGACATTATACTAAGCAATTAACCCGGCAGTACTCCCGCGGGGTGCTGTGGACACCCCAGGCTACGGTTTATGGCAGAGTTCCTTCCGCCTTATCTTTTATGACTTCCTCCTTTTCAGTAGCTGGAATGGGACGTGTTTGGAACCTCTTATGCTAAAAAATTTCAGTTCTATGTGGTATTCCTTTGAGTTTGTACGTTATTACGGAAATCAACGCTTTTTCTTTGTGCGGACGTTCGTATTTTATTCTGAAATTATTATTACTATCTGCAGAACTTTTATTATTTCACTTAATTTGAGATTGTCTCTCAATAGTTCCTTCCCTGATCGTCATCGTATAATGTGTTATTTCCCGTATTTGGAGATCGCATCTCAACAATTTCTTCGCTGACTCTGATCCTACAAGGTTTGTAGATTTTTGATATTTCAGTGTTCGGTTTTTGTTTTTAAGCTCCTAGTAGACTGTTTCCGAGTGATATTTGACAAAACTATTATAAATATTATAGTGAATTGCACTAATATTCAAATTGAAAAAGTAAAGCAAATACAGTTTTCAAGGTCATGATGCGAAAAACATTGTTTCCTCTCGTGTACAATTATTATTTGTGTTCTATTGCGGGATTTCCGATTTCTTTAATTGAACTGACGGTATAATAAGTATATTTCTAAAAACTCTTAACTGACTCATAAGTTGACATCCGAAAATATTCATGAAAGTGTACATTAAGACTTTTTCTTTTCGGAATAGATATTATTATTAATAATAAATGAAAAAATCATTTGAAACTTCTCGAAATTCACTTATAAATGAAATAAATAGAACAAAATAAAGAACTAATTGAATAATAGTGATATTCTTTTTATAACAAACAAATCTGTGGGGTGTCAGGAACACCCCGTGCGAGTACTGACGTTACAAAAATTCGCGCGAGTACCGCTGGCATAATATTTATCCTTTTCAGCATGATAATATTAATCGTGAAGTATGTCTTTGGTAACTGTGTACTCCTACATGGAGTACACCTATCAATTGTTGTTATGATGATGTGTTTCCTTAACCATACATGAAGTTAAATGGGAGAATAATAAAACTGCTTATAACTCAAAAACTTTTCATTCTGTTTCGACCAACTTTCAGAAATTACTTGTCAACGCCGTTTCAAAATGTCAGCTACTTTTCGTCTGCGTTGAAGTCACGAGTTAGATTCCAAGAGCGGTTATTCTCTCTATTTGAATGACATAGGAAAAGCTAAAATGTAGCGTGCAGGCCTTTTTTGATTGCCATTTTAAAACTACTTATAATCATTGTACAAACTCGAGACTTAAACCAAAGAACGCTCAAAAGAATAAAATTTCATGTCCCTACCGTGGATTTTTCAGTGCAGGTCGAACCGTCTCTCAAATTCGTTCTCAACTCCAAAATATTACGATTTTTTAAGGAAAATCGTTCCCTGTCATGGCAACCTTCATCGTTAGATTTTAGCGAAATTGCGAAATAGATGTAGAGAAAGTGGGAGGGGGGGGATGTGGAGAGGGAGATAGGATGGTAGATGGAGAGGAAGGTAGGGTTAGAATTAGGAAAGAACGGGAGGAAAGAGTTAAAGAGCGAGATGTAGAAAAGAAGGGAGGGCAATGGATTGGGAGAGGGACGGAGAGAGGGGAAGGGGAGGATGGGATGGAAGAGAGGCAGGAAGAGGAAGGGAGAGAGAACGTTACACTACAAGACACAATTTAACAAAGTAACAGAAAAAAGGCTTTAATAATTTTTAGATAAAATATGAGCCTGGGACAAAAACCATTGTGAGATAAAACTTGTTCACCCATTTTTTATGATTAAAATCCCGTCATCATTTTGACGAAAAATTATGGCCCTTCTATTAAAAATAATAATGTTGAAAGTTTTCACGATATGGCGACGTCACATGCATTCACATTTAAAAAAAGATAAAAAAATCGATTTAAAAAAATATTTCAGCTTTAATTAGATTGTCTTCGCAGGGATTTTAGCCATTCGCCGTAAATCAAAGGCCCGAGTTCGATTCTTCCGGCTTCTCGGTTTTACATTTGATTATTGATTATTTTTTATGCCGTTGTACAGATCCCCTCTGGGAAGTTTTAATGTTTTTATGGAGAAATTTGAATACATTGTGGCTTAATTGTGACACCCCTGGTAAATCGATCCGGTTCAAATATATCATTTTGGTCATAAATTTATTTGATTATGCTATGTAACAAATATGGTTGAAATCGGTTTAGCCAATTCTTCCCTGATATATGCGTACGGACGGACAGACATCACGAAGATAATAGTGCTTTTCAGCAATGAAGAAAAGCACTAAAGACGGAGATATTAGGTCCATATTTTCATATTTTAATGAATGAAAGAAATAAACCTTGCACCTTGTAAAACCTTGTAAACCTTGTAAACATATGGGAAAATATAATCGTCTCCCAGAATCGAATCCGAGACACTTTTCTAAACGAAAATAGTTGGCAGAAACAAAATGGCGTTTACAGCATTTCTCTATGACAAACTATTCAAGAGATAAAAAGGGAGACGGACGAACAGGCATTGAGTAATTATATATAATGATGTACGTATTTGAGTTTCTCTGAATTTTTAACATTTCGAAAATGTTACTAGGGTTACTGGCGTTGGGTTTTCAGTACATTTGCACTAAATTTACAACCACATAGATCTATGTAGAATAAAAATCAATTGGAATTTTTTGTGAAAACTTTCGCCTAAATATAAAACAAATGAAGGAACGCGATAAGAAACTCCTTATCAAAGTCAGTAACGATTGCAGCAATTTTGATTAAATGTGTTGCCGATAAAATTAGCATTTATTGTGTCTTAAGCAATCATTAATAAATGATATATCAGTATAATTAAACATTAAATGTGCACAATCATTAAAGTGAAATATATTACCGATAAAATAAGTATTTATATTGTCTTCCGCAATATAGCGCGTAATGATTGTTTCTTTGTTTCATTATTAAAGATGTATTGTTGATAAAAATAAATTATAAATTAAAATACAAGCCGAGCATTGCGCTAAAAAGTTGATCGTTAAATTTTCAATCTCAGGGAGCAAAGATGCAGTGATAACTGTTGTGGTTAAAAAGATAAAAGCTAGGAGACGCGTAGCCCCGAAGTTTCTGGAGCGAGCGAAGCGATTGGAGTGGAGGGTTACCTCATACCGCGTAGGGGCAGGATCCCTATTAAATATTAATTGTTGTATAATAATAACGTTGCATTTCTTAGAAAATAATAAATGGGGCAAAAATTGCCTCTAACATTGAAATAAAATAGATGGGATAAAAAAACAAACATATCCTTCTAAGATGCTTATGTAAGTATATTTATTTGTTGACCATGGGTACTAATATTTAATGTGAATAAAAATATTGTATGGTGGGATAGTTGACTAGATGCGAGAAATAATATAGACGCGTCAAAATAGACAATATTTCCAGTTAATATTAAGTATTCAAAATTATTTATTATTTTTTAGAGTTGATAATAGTAATGATTAACCTTTTGTGCGAAATATAGTGAGCTAAAATCATCCCGTGGGAGGCTTTTTTGAGTTGAATGTTCTATCATTTATTATTGTCGTATGCAATTATGAGTTTTAATTTAGATTATTGATATCGGCACTTTCATTTGAATGTGTCCATAAATCGCACGAAACATGCACTATTTCATTGCGGATAGTTTTGAAATCTAGGCGAATTTTTTTCTGGGTCTCATCTTTATAGCTACTAGAAATAGAGCACCGTGCTCACTCGTGCCTCACAATGTAGTCTGAAGACTACGTGACGGGATAAAAAGCACGGAAAGAATGGCCGCAATGAGAACTCCATAGAGACAAAAAAGATCCTACGATCCAACTCGATTCTTTTCCGGATCTAATCCAGAGAATGTGTTTCCTCTTTTCCTCGTTGGATTCGTGCCATTAAATTTCCTCCCTATCTCTCTTAAAATCCCTCTTCTATGTACTACGCCCTCCCTACCAACACGCTCCCAAAAAAATCCCATCTAGATTTTTTCGCTTGAAGCATTTTTGAAGGCGTTTGATACCCAAACCACCCCGGAGAGCCGAATCGGAATCTCTCCGCTTTAAAAAAAGAATCTTTTTTGGATTTATTGCTTAACGCGCCGACTCCCGGCCGGGGTGCGTTAATCACTGCCAGCTCCGCTAGGTGGCATCTCGATAGTCGATAGAGAGAGGTCGTTCCGCGCGGTTTGTCTGCATGCATGGGAGAGAGAGAGAGAGGGAGGGAGAGGGAGGGAGGGAGGGGAGGGAGGGAGGGAGAGAGAGGGAGAGAGAGGGAGAGAGAGGGAAAGAGAGGGATAGAGGGAGAGAGAGGGGAGTGAGGGGAAAGAGAGGTAGAGAGGGGGGAGATAGAGGGAAGGAGAGAGAGGTGGGAGAGAGGTAGAGAGAGGGAGAGAGGAGAGAGAAGGGGGGATGAGGGTTGCCCCTCTCTTTTTAGTCCTCTTATTTTATGTCTTTATCCATCCCCTATCACTCCACGAGCCTTTACATTTCTTTCCCTCATTTTATCCATCATTTTCTCTCATTCCTACCTCTGCCTCCCTTTTTCTTCATCTCTCTACGTTCCTCTTCCTATCCTCCCATCTCTCTTCAACTATTTCCCTTTCCTCAGCTTTTCCCCTATCTATCACCTCTGTCTCGCCCCTTCTCACTCTCACGTCTACTGCCTCTCTCCGAACCTTCATCTCACTTTCTACATAACCCCATCCACTTCTTCCTCCCCTATTATATTCTTCTTTCCATTTATTTTCCCTATATCTTTGCATCCCTCGTTTGCCCTCTTCCACTTTCTCATACACGAAGCATAAAGATCAAGTATTCTGATCATGAAAAAATTCGATTTCGAGATTTTGTTGGGTATACGTGTTTTAGACAGTCCCGAGTCTGAGAAAGTCATTTTTGCAATTCACTCTGTCTGTAGTCTCGTCTGTGCATAGCTCTAGAAGCTAAGCGATATATCAGATTGTGATGGAATTTCGCATTTATGAATGGTATCAGGCAGTACCAAAGGCTGGTTAAATAACTCACACCGCGTAACAATGGAGGATAGCTTATTCGTGTCGGTGTTCACAAAACGACAATTCACTCAAAAATGACTGCATAGACTTTTATACAGAATAATTACGTATAAGTATAGGCGTAGATCATATTGGGTTTCAGAAAGAAGGTGATTAGGACTTTGATAGAGAGAATACAACCAGTATGTGTTCTTCTGCTTTGTAAATTTCTAGAAGATCTTTGATAGAGTGTTGCGGCCTAATGTGTTGAGGAAAATAGGGGTAGATGGAGAGAGAGACGTTTAATCAGAAGTCTCTATACGAACCAGACTGCGCGGATATAGGTAGCAGAGGGAGAAGCGCACTGAGCATCTTAAGGAATAGGCGTGAGTGGGGGTTGATTACTCTCACCAACATTGTTTAACACAGAGGTTTCCAAACATTACATAGCCGTGCCCCCCACCTAAGAAAACTATCTTCACGCCCCCCTCTATACCATGTCCAATTACAGTTCATAAACAATACCTACTGGACATACAATTACCATTATTAAACCATCTTAAGGGAAAAAATTGACAGATAGGTAAAGGTGGAGACTACGGCGAAATTGACGTTAAATGAGAAATCAAACTCCTTAACCGTAAAGTGCAAAATTAGAGAAACAGGAAAAAGGGGGGAAAAGAAAGGAGGCGAAAAGTAAAAGAAAGTGAAAATGCCAACTTACAGGTTTAGGGAGTGTTACTCCACGCCAGCGACCTGAAGTCACTTACACTTTCATTCACTCAATCGCACAAGCAATAATCCTAAAGATGGAAATAGGATAAAAAAGGAGCCGGGTTTGCGAGAGATTAATCTGCGCCAGGGACCCGAAAATCACACCGTTGCTACGTTCGTGAGTCCGTACGACCGCGACAGGGACCTACTAGGCAACCACAAACACGCGCACACGTACACACCAAGAGATAAGGGGAAATACAAGGAAAAAGGGGTGGGAAATAATACTACGTTTACAAGAAATTAAACCGCGCCAGGGACCTAGTAACGAACACGGTTGCCTGTAGGTTTATGCGCCATTCGGCAGCGACAGGGACCTATCAGACGAAGAAATCACGCACACAAGCATTCGAATACACGCACACAAGATTTCTAATATTGAGGTAAACGTACTAAATACGTATTTCGTTAGCAATGCTCTCGTCATTAGTAGCTGACATGTAATGAGGGGGGAGAATTTTTTTTGCCGTTATTCATATCGGAATTTTTGTTTCTGCTTATGTGTATTTAAACACAACAGATTAATCCCTAAACGCCGTCAGACGTACTATTATGTCTTGCGAAAACTGCCCAATCGGCCGTCAGACGTACTATTACGACCTGCGTCAGCCCTAAATTCTTTTATATTTTGACATTAAAGACTTCTTTAAATCTAAATAACCTTTACATATTTTTAAAGAAGAAGCTTTGTACTTCCTATCTATGCTTGTCCCGTATTTTTTTCCTGTTTAAAAAATATATAATCAACGTTGAATTTTGCGATGGAATTTTAAATTTTGCTACGATATGACGGTGTTTTTTCGTATAAAAATCGCTTTTCTAATGCTGCAAGGAACCTTTTCTTGGTGTTTGAAATGCAATGTAGCAATTGTGTATCTTTTTAAAGGAGAGCATGATTTTTCTACTCTTTTTTTCCTGGTGGAGCCATTTGGCTTATGTCATGCGACAAAGATCTTCGTCGGCATGTAAAAAAAGAAGGGAAAACGTCTTATTAGATATGTTTACGATGCATTTCATGAAGAATGGAATTGGGTTGAGTAAAATCATTTCGGTAAACATTCGATTTCATGACCGCGCGATCCTTCGTTTCTCGCTGCATAGGAGAGCGTCAACGCCGACCAATGTCTGTTATTTCGTCCTCTTCGAGGTGGTTCGGATTACTAAGGTTTTTTGCATCCCCAAAGCAAGTTAGTTGAGAAGGAGCCTTTGTTCTTTTCGGAGAGGAATTGCGAGAAATTGTGTATATCTATTTGTATGTATTTGTTTACATATAATATACGTTTAGTTTTGTGATAGAATTTTAGTTTTTACTACTGACCTACGGACTTTCGGTTTCTAAAGTTGACACGTAAATACTTGAGGAAAGGGAACCCACAAAATTGGGTTCCTTTTCTTTGTCATCTGAAAGAAGATGTAGGGTTTGTTTTCCTATTCAGATAAGGGCTTTCTCTGTTGTGCTATCTAGTGGAACCAAAGCGGCGATGAAGCGAGTGAGCAAGAAGAGGACACGTCATCAAAAATCACGAACAGCGAAGCTCTTCCATATATTTACACATTCTTTTACTAGAAGTGTTTACTAAACTATAAGGCGTTTCTTGCTGAATCCAATTACGCATTTGTAAATTTTCTAAAAATATTTGGAAAGGACTCATAAGCTAGTTTAACTTTTGAAAGTGTTCCGTGTTTTGCATCTAAATTCATTTCTGATGTATACATCGTCATATCTCCCTTTCCAATTAACGAAATGTAATAATTTCTTCTATGAGACTTTTGTAATGACCAAGAATAATGACTATATAACCAAAACGTTTATATTATAAATAAATCGTCTTCTAATAAATCAGTAATACTACATTTACTTAAAAATTTCCAGTCAAGATATGAAAAAGTTGAGATCCGTAAAACTTTTCACCTAAATGGTTTAGATGGGTAAATTCGTAGAATAAAATAGTTACTAATTTAAGTTATTCTTTTATTAAAATTGTACATCAATATCTTTTATAGATTTCCCGGTGCTGAATGTTATATATAAAGCGCGAACGCGCGCCGGAAAATTAGCGATTAGTGTACATTCTCTTCTACTGCAACGTTTGTTTGTAAAATATGATACGAAAAATGGATATTTACAAATTTCATATTGTTCGTAAATCCACAAAAATCCGAAAAATCGAGAGAAAACTTATAAAGTTATGAGTCATCCGGCCGTACGAGTGGGATTTAATAAATTTCCTTCGGGCTTGAGGGGTTAAACAACTCTAGCGTAGCAACACATATCCAGGAACACCACAATTCAATCACGATCCAAAACCTAACACTCGTAAAATCAATAACCAACCAAAACAAACTAGACGCTTACGAATGCATACACATAAACAGAAACAAAAATTCCCGTTATGAATAACGACCGCGGCCCAATCCCCCTTTCACCACTGTACGTTGTAACGGCTGAACCTCCTTCCCCTTTCACTTCAGCACATAACCATATAAATATGGCCCTCCCCCTCATTACGCAGCCACTGATGATGCAAGTATTGCTCTCGAAATACATATTTAGTACGTTTACCTCAATATTAGAAATCTTGTGTGTGTATTCGAATGCTTGTGTGCGTGATTTCTTCGTCTGATAGGTAGGTCCCTGTCGCTGCCGAATGGCGCATAAACCTACAGGCAACCGTGTTCGTTACTAGGTCACTGGCGCGGTTTAATTCCTTGTAAACGTAGTATTATTTCCCACCCATTTTTTCCATTTTCCTTGTATTTCCCCTTATCTCTTGGTGTGTACGTGTGCGCGTGTTTGTGGTTGCCTAGTAGGTCCCTGTCGCGGTCGTACGGACTCACAAACGTAGCAACGATGTGATTTTCGGGTCCCTGGCGCAGATTAATCTCTCGCAAACCCGGCTCCTTTTTTATCCTTTTTCCATCTTTAGGATTATTGCTTGTGCGATTGAGTGAGTGAATGTGTGAGTGACTTCAGGTCGCTGGCGTGGAGTAACACTCCCTAAACCTGTAAGTTGGCATTTTCACTTTCTTTTACTTTTCGCCTCCTTTCTTTTCCCCCCTTTTTCCTGTTTCTCTGATTTTGAACTTTACGGTTAAGGAGTTTGATTTCTCATTTTATCGGATAAAATTGACGCAAAAGATACATCCTAGCCAATAGAATTTGGCTGCTGCTGTTTGGAAACCACTGGTTTAACATTTATGCAGAAGTAATGACAGGGGAGAAATTGTAGATGCAGTGGTAAAAGTTGGAGTCAGCTTAGTCAAATCGGTAAGATTAATAAATGACAAAGCATTATCGAATAATTCGGAACATGGCTTGACGATGCCAATTAGGAAAAGGAAAATGCATTCGGAATGAAACTTAACGAGAGAAAAATTAAGGTGATGAAATTTAACAAGAGCGGGGAGTAACAGGTCGGTATTACATTGGATGGGGAACTGGTGGAATCTTTTACTTCCTTAGGTTGTATTATGTCACGGAATGGAAGAAGCGCGAAAGAGATAAGAACAAGGATAGCAAGCGCAAAGGAAACATTTGCGAGACGAGGAGAGTTGTTATCCCTTCTTGCACCAACGTTCTTTCTCCTGTCACTCCATTTATTTCCCTCTCCCTCATATGTCCTTTCGATCTCTCCTTTCTTCATACCACTTCACAATGCCCTTTTCCCTCTATTTTTCCTCCCTATTTCTCTTCCTCTCCCTATTTCTCTTCCTCTCCCTATTTCTCTTCCACTCCGTATTTCTCTTCCTCTCCCTATTTCTCTTCCACTCCCTATTTCTCTTCCTCTCCCCATTGCTATTTCTCTGCAGCTCTTCATTAAAATCTCCAGCTTTCTCATTCTATTTGATTTCGTATCGCCCTCCGCATATCACTCGTCTTTCGTCATCCATATAATTCTCATTCCTTTTATTTTCCTATTTCTCATTCTTTCTCCCTCTTTCCTACTTGCTCTTTCCGTTTATCTTACTTTTCCTTCCTATCTTCTTCATGTATTTATAACGAAACATTCCTCTCTCCCGTTCTTACTTTTTTCGACGGTTCCTCTCTTTCACTACTTTCATCCTTTCCATCTTTTTAGCTAATGTTTTTCCTCCATCGATCTCTTCTCCGTTTTCCCTCAGAGGGAAGCACAATCGATGTCAGAATGACGCGCTTTATCTCTTGTCAGTCAAGCACTATATCTCAAAAATAAAGTTGGAAAAACGAAGGAACCTGTTCTTTTTGCCTTCAATTTCCATACATTCTTTCTCAGCTCCATTTTCAGTTTTCCCACTCGGTTTTTACGGTATTTACCTCAATCTCTCTCCGCTTTTTCGTTCTCTTTTCCACTCTCATCTGTTTCTATCACAACTCCCATTCCATTCGATTTTTACTTTCTCATATACGAAGTGTCTGAGGAAAGTAGTGCGATCGTGCGACTTCAATGAATATGCACGTCTTAGGAACACCAGAGTCCAAAAAAGTGGTACATATTACACTTCTGTATGTAGTCAGTCGCATGTGCGCCACTCTTGGAGATAAATGGTTCGACAGAATCTGATTATATCTCGTATTTATGTACAGTATCATCCTGAATTGAAGCGTTGATGGTATGAACCAGATCGAGGAACAATGGAGGATACTTCAGTCATGTCTATTTTTACAAAATTTCCATTTCCTCAAAAATTACTGCTAGGATTTTGATAAAACTTAGTCCAGTCATATAGCCTGAGGCAAACAAGTACACGAGTTTCCCGTAATACAGAACCGCTTTTCGTATACCTAATCGTATACTAATGTATTTGCTAGGAAATCAAAATCATTTTTTTATATTGTGGTAGCTCTGCTTTGTTGATCCATTCCAAACATGTTCATCATCCGTTCAGCCAATACCTTCCAAATACATACAGAAAAATTCTAACCTTGATATAGTGGTAGCCCTGTTTAGTCGACGCGATTAAAATATAATATTTAGGTTATTTATTTATATGAAGAATATATATACAATTTTTGCTTAAAATCCATTAGGTCAGTTCTTTATAAATACGTGTAAAATAAATGTCATTTTACTTTTTACTGTGGTAACTCTGCTCTTTAGCTCCACTTTAAGCATCTTGATTTTATTATGGTATGTTGTACAAATCTTATATGCAAAATTTAATTGAAATCCGTTCTGCCAATTCCTTCCAAATCATAAAAAACTGAAAGAGTTTAATTTTTAATTGTGACACCCCTGTTTGTTTGATATGGTCCAAATATGCTATTATAGTTTTTGTATATATGTGTGTATTATAAGTATTCAATTTGGTTAAAATTGATATGGATAGTTCAATACAAACACGTGGAAAAAGAAATTTTTTATTCCCCGTATTGTGGCAGCCCTGCTGTCTATATCCATATGAAAAATATTTATATTGTTATTTTATGTTGCACGCTATCATACAAAATTTCGTTGAAATTGTTTTTTTCCAATTTCTTCCAAATTCATAATTACCGAAAAGTTTAAATTTGCAATTGTGGCACCCCTGATAAGTCGATTCGGTCGAAATATATAATTTTGGTCATGAATTTATATGAAGATTCTATGTACAAAATTTGGTTAAAATCGGTTAAGCCAATTCTTCCCTGATATATGCGTACGGACGGACAGACATCACGAAGATAGTGCTTTTCAACATTGACGAAAAGCACTAAAAACAATACTATGTGAGCCTTATATATGATAATATAGCGATAATATAGCGTTCAGTGGCATTATAAATTGCCGAGTTTATCGCTAAGCTACCGCCAAGCGCTCCTTGCTATAACCTTGTTGACAGTGTTGTCAGCTGCTAAAAAATAAATCCTCCTAATGGTTGTGTAAGATCTCCAAGACTAAGGTGAAAATAAGCTAGGGATTTGGATTTTATCCACGTCACTTTCCTATCTTCCCTACAAATGAAGCGCGCATAATTTCACAGTTTTTTGGAAACACTATTATTAGATACATAAAATATGAACTTTTTTTAGAAGATTGATATTATTAAAGAAGCTTTAAACTTTTTAAAATTTAACGGACGAGGTTGAGACTTCGTGGAATTCCATAATGAAATAAAAATGGCAATACAAATCCGGTTCATTCGATTCCCATTTCGCGAAACATTTATTCACCTGCAATCATTCTCTTTCTTTTACTCCCAAATCTTACATTTAGCCGAAAAAGGTCCCAAATTAAATGTCCATGAGAAAATGGAAATTATACATAGCAAAATTAATCCCGAGATAGGTACTTTAAGTTGAAGATCCCCAGTTCCCCTCTTATTCACCGCTACTCGTGTCAGCGTTTCCTCCCCCACCTACTGCAGCCTTTTCCCGAAACAATGTTTAACCTCCCCCACCTATCTTCTGTTCATCACTTCCCCTTCCTCACATCTCCCCACCCACTATTCACCGTTGGCTCCCATTTTCTTCCATCCCTCCTCTCTCTCCCCTTTAACCTATCGCCTTCTTTCCCCTATTCTCATTTCCCCACCTCTCTCTTGTATAATATATTGCCTATTTTTTTAATGCTTGTTACCTGATGATGGTGATTATTCACCGAAACCGGTCGTGTCTCGCATTTATTTGTAGAAATTAGCAAAACGTTTTCATTAAAAATACTTTCTCGTATTTATATTTGCATTTATTTTCTTTAAATTTGTAAATACGTGAGCAAAAACCTCAAAATTCGTTTATAAAATAACCCTAAAGATCCGCTTAGCGGATTTTAAAGATTTTTGTGCCCCAGGTGATCAACAAAATAAGGTAGATCTAGCGGAAAATACCTTGCTAGTTGCTACGAATGAAACTGCGTAAATACTTGTCAAAATAACCAATGACATTATTGTATGGCCCAGGTGCGTAAGGATATGAGAAAGCATGCCCAATGTGTGTTGCGCCTACTTTTTCAAACGAACCTCCTTCCTTCTTTCTTTTTTCCAACCCTTACCTTTCACGCAATTTCTTTCAATTTTCCCCTCAATTTTATATACCTTCTTTTGGTATTCAGATCCAGTCGCTTCTATGCAGTAGGTGGTGACCCTTAAGGATTGTGGTAGTGGCATGGTGAAATCGAGGCACCCTTACACCTCCTTTAAGTTTGGGGTCTTGAGGAGAAGGTCTCCTAGGTGATAAGTCGGCGGTGGCATTGAAGGAAAGGAATGGAGTTTCTGCGTGCGTGGGTGGGGTTGAGGAGGTTGTCGGAAAGGAAGACGCTGTGGGAGAAAAGAAGGAGGAAACGGGACTCGATAGAATTCAGCTGGACAAGGATAACAAGGCGTGCTACCTGTGCGACAGCGTAAACAACCTGTTCTTTAAAGGAGAGGTTTTGAAGGAGAAGATGAATTTGTTCTGGAGATTTATTCGTACAGGCTCATGCCAATTTCTCCTAAAGCTTTTTCATAACATTTGCGCACCAAGTAGATAATCCTCATCGTCGCGCTCATATTAAAAGTAATGTCGACAATATTCTTATAAAATATTATTGACATTCTGAAAAGGCTTTTTACGGACGACTTTATCTTTGGTTACAATAGTTTGCGAGTCCGTAGAAGAATAAATAGTTAATTTAAATTTTACAAAGAAGATATATGATCAATTTGACGATTTCTGTGAAAATAAAAGGTAAGCTGCATAGGCATTGGATTGCTATTTTCAATTTTCAGATTAAGTTTCCATTATCAAGAAATGGGGACAACAATTTTATCGGATACATTTAACAAAAGGAGACCTAACAAAATTAACAAATATGAAATCGTGTCTAAGGCTTCTCCTCGTAATAAAAAACAATCTTTAAAATAAATAAATACATATGTTAATTTATTTATTATATCTATTCCCCAAAAGTTCGTTTATAATGTTAAAATTTGTTATAAAATACTTTCACAAATTGTGCTACATAAATCCTTTTATTCAAGCCACCTGAATCGAGACAAGTATTGTATCGGCATTCGTTCCCGTGGCAAACATTTCGATTCCTATGGCCGAATTTTTGAGTAAAACTAGCTGTTACTTGATGGAAATCCACAGAAAAACTATTGGAAATAAAAATTATAGCTTTTTGTCACTACCCTCAGTGGATTCTGAAAGCGAAAAGCAATTGTTTCATCTTCGATAAGTTTTCAGAATTGTCGTGATACTTCATTCGTAACAGTAACGTTATGTAAACGAATAAACAATCGAACAAAAAACAAACTTTCTTTTAAATAAATTTCTTTCATTTAAGTCATTCTCTAATGTGTGATTTTTAGCTGTTTATAAAAAATCTGCTTACGCTCTCGGTTTTGTCCGTCTGACTCGCTAACTCCTAAACGAAAGCAGATAGAGACTTCGTTTTCTCCCATTCGATTCGGTATTGTCCCGCTGTGAACTTTTTTGGTTTGTCAGTCTAAACCTCTTTATAATATCATTTCAGACTAAGCATACTAGGAGGGCCGACCCTAGGGTACGGCGAATCGGGGCGGTGGCCCCGAGCCCCGCGTATAAAGGAGCCCCGCGCTAAGCAGCAAGATGAAGGTTTCTCATGGCGTTCGTCTGAAAAAGCATTTGAAACTTGTTACTTCATTGACATTGTAGATCAGGCTTTCAGGTCGCTGACAACGCGTTTCGAACAAATGGAAGAGTACGCAGGTAATTTTGGCTTCTTATGTGATTTTAAAATCTTGGAGAGTTAACAGAAGACGAAATAATAAAACAGTGTATAAATTTGGACAACATATTGAGTGATAAAGATTCACACGACATCGACAGCACAGACCTTTTCTTAGAACTGCGTGTACTTCGACAGTGGATCCCCCAAGGAACAAAAAGTGCATTTGAAATCCTTAAGTTTCTCAAGCCATTAGATGGTTCTTTCCCAAATACAGAGATAGCGTATAGGATTTTGTTAACAATTCCGGTCACAGCGAAATATTTTCGAAACTTAAAATAATAAACACTATCTTAGGACAGCAGTATCCCAAGAGAGATTGAGTGGAATGGCTATGCAGTCTATTGAGAGAGAAATAGCCTCAATTTTGGATTACAATGATCTGATGGCCGAGTTTTCTGCAAGAAAATCGAGGAAGTTGAGTTTCTGAAAGTAGGCAGAGCAATAAACACTGACTTTTTATTCTACTTTAGTATTAAGTTGACTTAACATATTGTATGTTGCCATTCATTTGAGATTTATTTATGTCTATATTCATATCCAAATTACAGCTATACATACAGGCCCGGCAGTTAACAGAGTCGGGACCTTTTTTGGTAATTTAGCAAAAAACAAACTTTATTTTTATTTTTTATTTATTTAACGTACTTTGACTTTAGAAAATAGAGAAGCAGACTTAGAAATGAAATAGACAAGTACCAACTATACTTTTTTACACAATATAATTTTTACATTTACATATAATTACAAGATTACATTGCCACGCGACGAACTTTCAGAATACATGGTAGTATCTACAATATTCTAGAACGTTCCCTAATCGAACATTCTAGAACATTCTTGAATGTTCCATAGTCTTCCACAGAGTTCTAGAACATTCGACACTTTTCCAGAGTTTTCCAGGACTTTCGAGAACTTTCTATACGCATACAATATCGAAATATCTAGAACCTTCGAGAATGTTCCTGTGCTACCATTCACTAATCATTTCCGGAATATTCTATCTTACGGGATTATTCTATAAAATCTTAAGACGCTATACACTAGAAAATTCTATCACATTCTTTAGCTTCCGTCGCCAACACTACTCGTATCGTAACCTTAACTAACCTCAGCAAATTCGCGTGGAAGATAAAACCTTCGAGCCGCAAAATTGAAATTGATACAACTTTCTAACACACACTTTCAACGCGAACTGACAAGTAGTGACAAGTTATAGAATGAAGTCAGGTGCGATGCAAAACAAACAAAGAACACAAACACTGTTGCCACTTGACTTGTCATAAAATTAACTATGGTCAATTATTTTCTATTTCGTTCGGAAAAATTGACATTATTTTCCGTGTCCTGTGTCCTCAATGTGTATCATTTCGGCCCCTGATCGGGGCCCCCGCCAAAGTTGGGGCCCTAGGCAGCTGCCTAGTTTGCCTAGGCAGAAGTTCGCCGCTGTATACATACAGTTTTCCAGAGCCGTTTGCGACAGAATAATGGGCATAGATCATTATAAATCAGGCCTAAATGTTAAACTTATTGCTGGTTTTCCTAATAAAGGACTTGTTTTTGTTCTTGAACTCCAGAAGCGATTCCTTATTTTAAAAACACTATAAGAAATCTATGTGCCTATATTTAAATTATACATTAAAATATACCTATTTAAAAATATACAATATTTTTTACAATTATTTTTTAGTGTGCGAATTATATCTTGATGATTTTAGATTGTTAATCTGATCGCCCCGGGCCCCACAACTCCCCTAGGGATGGCCCTGAAAAAAAGTATACATAATTTTAATAATCATTCTCTATTAATTTTTTCGACGATTCTAAATATCAAAATGCAATTGAAAACATTGTTGCACTACCTCACGCTAACGTTGCTCCCATAAAATATCATATATTTGGAGGCTTCATATGCACGCAGCTAAACACAAATGTATAATAGGAATAAGAAATTATATTTCTCTAATATTCTATTTCGTTTGGAATTTATCGATTAATATCAATGGAATATAGTAGGAATTCAGTTTGACTTCTGTATCGGGAATGATGCAATTTTGAATCGTAAATATCCATTTGGAAATCTAGCTCCCGCCAGCGCAATAAATTGTGTTGGAAATATATTTTTCGTATGTTACAATATTCCGTAATAAAAATAGTTTTCTCGGAAAATGAATGAGGTAAGTTCGTTTAATATGGATAAAAAGTAATTATGCTGGTCAACCAAAGTGTTCCGCCAGATTTTGTTTGAGCTTGCTCTTTCTATAGACTTCATTCTGCGGAATTCATTGACTATCTGGCATTTTGACGAAGCGCTGGAGCAGATGCATGATCTTCTCGAAAGCGAGAGATTGTGTCAAAATTCGATGAATTAAGGACATTTATCTAATGTACTTTCATTTTAGACGTGATGTATCTTTGGACACTTTAGTGAGCCTAGAAAGGCTCAACCCCAACTAAGGAGCCATGTCAGTTAGATGCGTCGGATAGCTTTGGCACCAATAATGTGAACCCAGATTACTAAAATCTTCATCAATCAGCCTAACATGGGACAGAACTAATTTTAGGATGTAAAGAATCAATCCATCGAGATAAAATTGTGGTTTTTGGTGGCGTTTCATATCCACCCGTGTCAGTCAGTGTTTTATTTGGTAAATAATTCTGTGCCATACTTTTTACATCGCTGTGCTTTGCGTTTGCCTCGAATTTTTATTTACTATAAGCAGAAGAAATAATGGCTTACAATAAAATCATTACAATGATCTTTAACTTATACGAGTGCCAGTCATAGTGATATTTTCTTTTTTCCTAACTTTTCATCAAAATTCTCTCTCTCATAACTATTTCTTCTTTTCGAGATCTCGTCTATTCGTTTCTTATGATTCTTTCCTCAGCATCCGTCCTTGAGCTCATTACGTTCAAAAATATCAACAAAATCTTTTCTCGCCCCATATTATGCTTATATTTAAATACATGTAAATAACATTTTCAATTTGACTAAATTTTGCGTTTCTTGATTTGGTTTCATGTTGATCCAACGCATTGTTTAATTATATGTCTCTCTCACATATCTGAAGTTTCCAGTCATACACTCTTTCGTAAAGACCATTTACATCTGTGCACATCTTGTTTTTTAACTGTTATTCGAATATTTGATGGCTTGGAAAAGACATTTCTTCCCTTTTCACTGGATCTATAAGTTAACGTTTTGCTTTATTGATATAATTTTCAGCAAATGCAGTTTTAGTTTAGTTTGTGCTGGTGAAATTGGACTTTGTACCGCACCCCTACTGTTCAACTCTTTATGTGTTGAAATTTCAGTCATTCGTAGATGGTATGACGGAGAACGATTAGTCACTGGTAAGTAGATTCTAATAATAATAATCATCATTATTTATTATAAAAAACATCTTTTGTAAGTAAAAAAATCGGTTCAACGTATATTACACAGGCTCTCCCAAGCCCGTAAGGTTCCGGTATACACAATAATGTTTTTGGTTACATTAATAGGTACCCTAAATTGTCATGTATCTACCGAATTTGTATGGATGTTTGTATTTACGCGCGGTTTGACTCATAGTAACAATGATTCTGCTAGGAGATCTCGGCTGTAGCTGGGAGTGAAACTTGATATGTTTCTATGTAACTGAACGCTATCTACTTATATTTTGAGAAGTATTGCGTATGTATTGCGGTTTGTGACATTAATTTCTGGTATTGGACGCATTTTAATCAGAACCCATACAGCCATTTTTGAGTAAACTGACGTTTTGTGTTAATCAACTAGAACGAATTACTTTCCATTGTTGTGCGATATGATACTTAACAAAAAGGCTTCTATTCGGAGTGATTACCTGTTCAAATGCGAAATTCTATCAAATTCTGCTCAGCCGTTTAGTTCCTAGAGCTGCGCACAGACGACTGACGATAGACTGATGATAACAGGCGGGCTGAATATAAAAAAACCACTTCCTCGAAGCAAATTTACCTCTAAGACGTGCTTTATGATCTAAATAGTGAATTCTAAAATTTTCAAAATCACAACACTTCTCTACACGTGAAAGTTAAATGTATTGCGGAAGTGATCTGGATTTAGTATCGTATATTATTTTCACATGCAAAATAGTCGCGGCGCGCTGAGTTCCTCCGCTTTACAAAAGAGCTGGAAGTCTCTCTTTCCCTCGCTCACTCGCTTCGACCTTTCCGACATCCTGGCAACAACCTATCTTATTTTTTTATCCTCTCCTTCCTTTTCGCTAAGCGTAAAAGGAACTCGACGTGGCGCAGACAAAAAATTACCCTTTACCCTGTTTCTAGAACACATAGGGGGAGGGGGATGTATAGGTTGCGGATTGGACTCCACACGGGTCAACCTACGTTCGGAATAGAGGGAGGGATAGAGCGGAGAACGCGGACGAATTTAAATGCAGATCAGGAAGATCAGAGAGTGCGAAGGGTTTTTGGAAGCGGAGGAGAGAGAGAAGGAAAATTCTAAGGAAAATTCCGCGCCCCGGTTCACGCAACAATAGTTCGTTTACCGACAATTTTCAGCCTTGCGTCTCTCCCCCCTCTTCCCTTTTCCCCAAGAAGGGTAGAGAGGGGAATGTGGGGAAGGGTGGAAGGATTTGCGGTGAGGGGAGGGGATAGAGAGAGGTAAAAAGGTGTTGGAGGTACAGAATTGCGAAGCCGATACTTACCGCGTTTTATTGCAAATGGAAGAACGATGCACCGAGATTTATGTCTGCAGTTACTTTTAAATTTTAATATCTTAGTGAATGAATTGCTCCGCCAGAGAAAGTTTTTATTTGATCTACGTTGATAAACTCATACCAATAAGCTTATCGATATACAAGGTTATTACAAATGATCTTCCCGATTTTTAAAATTTATTATGAAAAAATCTGATATGGCCAACACATGACTTTCTTTTTTATTAGTTGGTAATTTACGAGTTGGCGGCGCTGGAATCGCTGTCAATATTGAACTGAAATATCTCCTTAACAATTGGCTCTACAAAAAATTATTAAATACAAAAGATGTAGAGAATAAAATTATCTATAACTTAGGTTATTAAATACGATTACATTAATGAAGAATTACAGGAGATATTTGAAACAAACGGAAAAATGACAAGAATAAAAATGTACTTTCGGTCGACCGATTTTAGCTAAAATCTAATGAGTTCTTGACTTTCTAATGCAAATGCTAAATATGAGCTATTATGCTGATCGGATTATTAGTTTTTGAGTAAGAACACCCACAAAATTCCGGTCACAGACACACCCACAGTCACACCCAGTCACACCCAGACACATACACAGACATACAGACGTCATCGAGAAAATAGTGAAAACGTGTTCAGGGGACCATAAAACATGTATTTTCGTTGAAATCTCGAATTCAATTTTTTTTCATGGAAACAATTCTTTCTCTATACAGTCGAGTCTCAAAGTACGCGAGGGTTAGGTTCCTGGTACCCCCGCGTAAGTGCAAATTCGTGTAAGTTGGGGTTCCCCTTTAGAAAACAAATGTACATATATTAAGGTAAAACTACGAACTCCCATAAACCATGTACGCCGATGCACTTTCTTCCACTGCTTTTCGTATTTCCCTTTCACGAATTTTAACAGAACGCACGGAAGATTCGTTCATGTTGAACCGCCGCGCAGCCTCCGAGTTTGAGACAACACTTCTTAATAAATCCAAAATCTTGACGTTTTCTTCAAAACTTCTCACAGTATGAGCTTTCTTCTTCTTCTCACTTTCGACACCGCTATAGTTGGGCGCACGAACGAAGGCGGGTGGCAACTGGATGCGCAGAAAACAAGGATGTCACGTGGTTTCTCCCACTCCTTCACTTGGCCTATCAGTGTCAGTCAGTGCGGTTCCTACATCTTCCGCGTGATTCTCTTGTGTATTTGAGTGTTTTACGATTGAGATTTTAATAGTACCGCCTTGTGGTGTTCTAAAATGGAGGGCGAAAAGAAAGGAAAGGAAACAAAGTATCGTTTTTATGTCGGCATAGCCACAAACGGAGTACATAGTAAACTTGTATAGCTTTAATATAAAACTTGAAATTTTCTTTATTGATATATTTTTTTTTACTGTACCATTGTTAATTTATCAATAATATTTTTTTAATCGAGAAGATTATTTGTATGTTGGAATTCATGAAGAAATTGTATTTCCATTTCAGCGGATCCTGTATTTTCAGCATTGCTTACATCAATTAGCACACTAAACCGAGCATTGAGAGCTGAATACACAATATTTTGGCGGTCAAGCTCTGTAGCCAGATGGTCAAGGATGTCGTAAAACATACTGGTACGAAACTGACTTTGTGCTAATGTTAATTGAGATAAAGTTGAAGTCATTCTATTTTTTTAGCCTACTTTCCAGAATGGAAATTGGCTTATAGTTTTATCGTTGTGTCTGTCTGTCCGTCGGCCTGACTGTCCGTCCCCCTTATTAACTTTTGAACCAATAGACCGAATTTCATGACACTTGGTGGAAATTTCTTGCTACATGGGCCAAACTCCCGAGGATAGTTTATGTTGCGAAGGTTGAAGTTCCGGTTTCAATTCCAGGAACTATCCTTCCCATTTGATTTACATGGGAAATCTTAAATCCATCGTGCAGGGTAATTTTTTCTTGCACATTAAAATATCTTAGAATTGAAATATCGGAGCGAATTTTATACTATTCTCTGGGGAAAGAGATGAAGATTAGAATTTTTATCGTAGAATGTTGTTTATCGATTATATTTCTTAGAATTTCGCATAAATACTGGCGATTTTGCGGTTTTTATCACTCATTACGAGAGTGTTGCCATTGCAACAACTACAGTTGGACTCAGATTCGGTATATTCTAATACGTACGCACGTTATTTTTGCCGCACAAATACGCGTGATCAATTTAATATTCCGTTCTTATGTATTTGCAGTGTTTTATAATGGTAAATTATAAAATTTGGGAACACAAAGCTGCATATCCGCGGTGGTTTTAAAGCCAATATATGTAAGCATTAAATAAATAATTAAATGGAAAGTATGCATCATAAGTTCCGTTTGGACCATCTTGTTTATGTATAAAACCTTGATTATGTTCTTTCACCACTTCCTTATATATGAATTTTAGAAAATATAAATTACACAGGAGTCAATTTTAACTCTTTCATTGTCCACGAATCACATTTGATTCATAAGACTTGTTACATAGAAAGTTCTTGACTCAAATGTTATTCATTCCCATATCTTGAAGACTATCTAATTGGAAGATAAAGTTAATATGTCTTGGCATACCAGAAAGATTATGAGCATAATATAATCGTGACATTAAAACCTCAAAATTGTTATAAACAACCGCAACGCAAAAGGTCATCAATGCATCTAGAGTCTGCATAGGTTTGGAAGAAGAATTTTAAATTAAATTTAGGACAGTGAACGTGATAATTTCACATGAGTCTTTTGTAGAAATTTGCAAACTAAAATACACAGTGAAAACCGATAAAATAATGATTTGACTGATAATTAATTACTTAATTACTTCTGCTTGCAAACACCTATATGATTCACGTTATCACCACCCTTTGAGGCCAATAAATTCGTTTAAATGAGCAGGTTATCGTTTTGGTTATCGCGTTCAGTCGTTCAATCAAGATCTATAAACAATTATTTTTTATTCCAACGACACCTGGCTTTGCGGCTATATCGTCAACTTTCCACGCATTTCGATTACGTCACACCCCGCATTGCCACCTCTTTAAAGTTTTTTTTCGTTCTTCCTTTCTCTATTTTCTCTTTTTATGCTTTCTGCGGTCTTGAATCTAATCATTCTAATTTTTTCTTCTTCTTTTTGAATTTATCGATGAGAGAAAAGACACCGGACGGGTTAAGACTCCTTCTTCGCCGATCGTCATGGTTGTAATCCCTCTCTTCAAAGATTCCATTTCCCGAATCGTTAGTTTCGTTTCCGCCCTTCCTCCTTTATAATTTGTCGATTTTTATTCTTTGTGCTGTCGTTTTCTAAGAAAATATGTTTGCGGCACAGAATCCGGGTGCGTTTTTAACCCATCGGCTGACAGATGGCTTTGGTGTACTGGTCCTTTACTGATCATACTGTATTTATTATAAATGTACAAACATGCTAGAATATAAATTAGTACGAAGGCTTCCACGGCGTGCTGTTGATATGGTGGTGATTTCCGGGAATCTGCCGTGTTGATCCATTTCCTGGACAATATTTCGCCGACGTTCCAGTCGGCTTCTTCAGGTCCGAAGTGCATAAGTGCATTTACTTGAACAAGATATTTTCTGTAAACTCGACATGATTGCTTGCATGAGTGCGCAAATGTTTAAATATTCCATAATTAACTATCAGCGGATAGGTTAGTTAGGTTGCCGTGGTAGCAAATGTATGAACTTAAAGCTACTTACAACTACCCATTTGGAATTTTTAGAAATATTAGTGGTATGGAGAAATGGGGTGGCCACATCAGATTTTTTTCACATTAAACCTGAAAAAATTAGGTTTCGTAAGAAATACGACGTAAAACCCAATCTTTTTCTTTTGCGGTTGTCCAGTATCAATACTCCCGGTCAAGGGCGGATCCAGTCTTCATCCATGGAGAGGGGGAGGAGGATAATTACTAATTAAAAAAGAAATTATTTGAAATTATCGTAATTAACGTATATTTTAATACAGAAAAAGGAAATATATAACTTTTATTCAACAAAATAAATATAGTAAAACGATAAAGTATAATATAATACCATTTAATACATAAAAGGAAATAGATAACTTTTTGTGCAACAAAATGAATACCGGAGAACAGTAATTTAAAATGATAATTTAAAGAATAAATTCAACTCTTTTATCTGTTGTCAATAACATTATTAACATTAATATAAATGTCATTATATATGTGCAAAAGTGCTAGGCCAGGCAATCTCTCGAGACATCTTAGATCACCGTATATCGTAGAAACTTGCTTACTGTTTTACGTTAAACCAAAGCTCACATGCGCGCAGTTTTTATTGCGGGGATTTGGCAAGTGTATAAAAGTTTCATACGGTAATATGCTAATATTATTCGCGTACTCTCATGGGTGCACCTTTTCCAGGTTTATATCATTGAATGGACGCTATATTGACAAGACAATATAATTTGATATTTGCAATTCAAATAGTGGCTATGCAATCAATCTTTGTTCCCAAAGACGATGAATTTCAAAACAGTGACAAACTAAAAAATTAGACACCTATATTTCTCAGATTGTGTGATGATTTCTTCTTGTATGACCGGTACAGCTTAAGAAAGATGGATGTTAAAGATCGCTGGTCATGGAAAAAAACGTCAGTGGTAGTAAATAACTGCTACGACCAACGACTGTTACAAATAGGTAATTAGCGCATTGGTTAATGCACAAAACAAGAGAAACACACAAGAAGATATTCAAGTCAACCAAAGTACAATAAGCCCTTTCACGCATATCAATTCATTACATGGAACGACCACTCGAACCAAGTTCTTGCAAAGGTATGGAAGAGTCATGGTCAAGCCAGTGCTAGGAGTCAACCACCAGATAACCATGTGCTGAGCCGTAGATGATATTTATTACGTCTCTTTATGCGACTATTCAAACAGGTGACTCTTTCCTGATTTGCCCCAGTATGCTGTAACTACTTTGTTTCGCACTCTTCACCCAATGTCACCCCTTTTTCGTGTTTACTTCTATAATCAAATTTAAGGACATCTCCGACAAGGGAGCTTGCATCTTAAATCACCCTTGGACAGCCCTTTTTCTTCCCTGTTGAGGAACTCTCCCTTTTCAGGAAAAGAAGACGCATTTCCCGTCTGTAATGCTTTATTCCCAGAATCAATGACATTTCTAAGCTCTAGGAGTAAGATGACCCAACGCTGCCCATTCCGTCGACAGAAAAAGCCGGAAGGCCACCAGCAGTTTTAGCCTGGACCTTGGGCAGTCGGGCTTTGTTTTAGGCCCGCACACGCATGGCACTCTCGGCACTCTACATAATGTATGAACCTACTGGAAAACTGAGAGGTGGGGAAGAGATTGAAAGAATATGTGAACTGCTCAGCACGTAGGACGAGATTTAGGGGTTAATTTTTTCTAGTGGTCAGAAATCATGGGGGGGGGATTATTACCTCCTTTAACCCCTTTACCACCTGAATCCGCCCTTGCTCTCGGTTACGTTGTCGGTAATGATGCTTATTTTTAGAAAAAATACGTTTATGAGGCAGTTATTCTTATTATGAAAAACAAGTGAACGATTATTTTCATTTTTGTTGAACTTAGGGCTAAATAAATGTTAATTCTTATTTTTATATGTATTTACACGATTGTGGGTATTCACATTTACGCGCACGCACACCCACTCAGAGTTAACGTAATTGATAATTACCTAATTACATGAATGCATAATCCGCGTTGACATACGATTTTTACATCATAACGTTAAAATAGGATATATCATATAAATCCTAAGGTACTTCTAGAAAAGCTACATAGCTGAAATTTGGAAGGAAGATGGGTCATTTGGTACAACCTCTGGAAAAAAATCCGATATTTCAGAAAATGGTATATTAACCCTCGATTACTAACCATTCGTCTGGAAGACGACGACCAAAACAAATATACTCCGCCTACTCCATATTTTTGAGTTCTAGGTTTGGCTTTTTTGTAGCCTCATTTTAGCTTGTGTTTTTCTAGTGTGAATGTTTACACAAGGGATTATTTGCATTGATTTTGTGATTTTGTGCTACGTAACTGAGGTCGCCTCACAGACGAATGGTTAGCCTTAGCGTTACTTGGTGATCCTAAAATTGTGTCGTACTCTTAAGTCGATGATCACTAATGTTCTGCAAATAGAGATGCCTCAGGAGAGCCAGAATAAGGGTGAACTGAGTAAACGTTAGATATGTGCATTTTGTCCTTCTAAGAAGAGGAGAATTACAAGATTTCACTGAAGTCCATGTTCACGTGCTATTTATGGAGAACTTAGTGGAAACGTGTTTGAAATGCAATGATAAAATTTAATACAGTATTGTATGTTTTACTGTACCGGAGAGTGTTGAAGTATGGTTAAGTATTTAAAAAAATTTAAGTCTTTTTTCTTTTATTAAAAATATTATGATGAGGTAGTCTGTTAGACGAATGGTTAGTTATCCCATTTGTCAAACGAAGGTGAGTAATCTAGGGTTTAAGGGGTGTTTTTGACCCAAAAGTTCAATTTTAAACACCCATAAGAAAAGCATTGATAATGGTGCAGGGCTTCATAAAAATGCTTTTTTAAATTATTTAATATTAAGATACAAAGCCAAAAGATGCACTGTACTGTGGAAGAAAGAATGCCGTTTATTCTTCTTGAAGACAAAATTGAAATTCATGCTGAATTTGCGTAACAATTTAATTTTAATCATAAACTTATGAAACGTTATGAAACTACCATGGAAACGTCTCCAAAACCTTTCAATGAGAATTGATTTTCTATACTTCAAGAGCATTGATTTAATGCTTTTAATGGGGATCAATGCACTATGTTGTATATTATCGTTAATGTCAATTAACTAAGTAAACATATGGTGACGTCTTAATCCTTAACACAAAATATTGCTTTTATTTCTATATTATTACGAGTTTAGATCTTGGTGTATGGGACTTTTTTAAGCTCTTGCAATATGCACGCAGCGACAATTCGTACTATAAACGACTACCGATTTTCCTTAACATTCTTTTACGCGCAAAGTAAAACAAAATACAATGTTAGTTCTCTCGTGAATGAAATTTATTCGAGTATGAGAACCATTATTTAGTTTGCTATGTTTAACAGGCCTTCGGAGTTATTTTTTATTCCCATGCCTCGTGATAAGAGGCCTTCCGTTCCTCATCATCATACATTTAAGAAGGCATAGGAGCCCATAACCTATCCAGCCTCTCTTCTCCTGCGAGGTGCACATAACTGAGGAGGTGAGGATACTTAGGTCATCCCTTATGCGCGTATTCATAACCACGTTCTTCCTTTTCAAGTGCTAGGAAAGTGGCTCGGCTACGCTAGATAAGAGAAAGAGACCACTCTCCATGTCCTCCCCCACCCCCTATTTCCTCTAAACCTCCGACGCCGAGCGGGGA
The DNA here is from genome assembly GCA_028673005.1 of Tanypteryx hageni. NCBI lineage: Eukaryota > Metazoa > Arthropoda > Insecta > Odonata > Petaluridae > Tanypteryx > Tanypteryx hageni. The sequence goes on from CM054114.1 coordinate 75,323,800, forward strand.
AGCGGAGGCATGGCATTTAGTTTGCACGGAAGAGTAAGGAAGAGGTGGTTGCTAGGGGAGGTCATAGGCACTCCTTCCAACATTCTCTCCATTTACAGTAAGGAAAATAGGACGGAGGAAGAGAGATGTGATAGAGAAGAGGAAGGTGAAAGGAGGGAGGGAAGAGGGAGAGGAAGAAAAAAAGAGGAAGGGGGGAGGGAGGATGAGGGAGGGAGGATGAGGGAGGGAGGATGAGGGAGGGAGAATGAGGGAGAGAGAATGAGGGAGGGAGGAAGAGGGAGAGAGGAAGAGGGAGAATGAGGGAGGGAGGATGAGGAAGGGAGGAGGAGGGAGGAAGAGGTAGAGAGGAGGGAGAGGGAGGTAGACAGAGGGAGGTAGAGGGAGGGAGAGGAGAGATATGAGAGGAGGGAGAGAAGAGGAGGGAGAGAAAAGGAAAGAAGAGAGAGATGGGAAAAGAAAGTACACGGAAAGAAGAGGGAGAAGAGAGAAAGTAGGAGAGAGAGAAATGAAGAAAGGAGAAAAACGGTGGGAGAGAGAAGGTAGATATGGAGAGGAGGTAGAGGTAGGGAGGAGAGGGAAAGAGAGAGATGGGAGGAAGTAGGGACAGGAGGGAGGGAGTGAGCGAGGGAATGAGGAAAGGGATAGAGGGAAATAAAGAGGAAGTAAGAAATGGAGGGACAGAATGAGTGGGGTGGAGGGATCAATACCCTCGCAACAGTCCAACCGGGAAACATTTTCCCTGCGGCCAATACCCCTCACTTCTCTCCTTCATTTTGCCCCTCCCTCTCTAGCTACACTTCCTCCCATCCACTTCTCGCTCACACCCCATCTCCTAAACATCCCCTTCACTCCATCTTGTTCGCGGTTCATTGTTGCTCCACCTCTGCTCTCGCCCTCCGTGTGGTCCAATTCCTTCCCTCCTTCCCACTCGTCACTTTCGTCCTCACTCCTCCCTTTCCTTCTTCCCACTCCTCTGTTTCCTCTTTCACACTCCTCTCTTTCCTCCTCCCACTCCTCCCTTTCCTAGTTACCATTCCTTCCCACTCCTCCTTCCCACTCCTCCTTCCCACTCCTCCTTCCCACTCCTCCTTCCCACTCCTTCCCACTCCTTCCCACTCCTTCTTCCCACTCCTCCTTCCCACTCCTTCTTCCCACTCCTCCTTCCCACTCCTCCTTCCCACTCCTCCTTCCCACTCCTCCTTCCCACTCCTCCTTCCCACTCCTCCTTCCCACTCCTCCTTCCCACTCCTCCTTCCCACTCCTCCTTCCCACTCCTCCTTCCCACTCCTCCTTCCCACTCCTCCTTCCCACTCCTCTCTCCTTTAGACTCTTATTTTCCTTCTCATTTATTTTATCTCAATCGGATTCGAATTTATTTTCTCTTCCTCATTTACCCTTTCCTTCTCATCCGTCATGATTTTTCCTTCAGGTTAGTTTTCTTAATATTCCTCCATTCTCTCATATTCTTCATTCATTGATCATTGTTTGCCCGTAATAATTACTTTCTCCTTCTTTATTGGCGTATTCAAATTAAGTTTAGGAAGCATTTTGATCGTGAAAAAATTAACTTCGATATTTCGGTGCATATGCACTTTTAATTGCTCCCGACTATGAACAATTTTTTTTCGATTCCGTCTGTCCGTGTTCTGTCTTCCGTACGTTTCCAGGAGCCAAGCGGTTTGACAGAATCTGATGAAATCTTGTATTCACATAGGGTATCAACCGGGACGGTATAATTGTTAAAACGAATCTTATCGCGCAGCAATGGAGGGTAGTTTATTCTTGTCAAAAATAGCTGAGTGTTTTTTGATTAAAATACGTGCAGTTATAAACAATAATATATAAGGTTTATTGCTCAAATAATAAGTACATAGCGTCCAGCGACATTATGACGAACCGAGTTTTTCACCAAGTCATCGCAAAAGCTATTCCTATTCTAATTGCACCTGCATTGTTGTTAGGAGTCAAACCGCACGTATTAATGTAAGCAGTAACTTTAATGTTAGAAAGAGAGTGCGGACATGATTAAATTCGTCCAGAGTATGTTACACCGATTTTTCACTCTATTTCTCTTTTTTATCGTATTCCCTCTCTTCTTCTCCATTATGTTCCACTCACACTTCTCCCTGCCTTTCTCCCCTTTTTTGCTTGATCCTCTCCCAATCGTCTCTATTCCACCTTTGCACTGTAGAATGAATTTCTGATTTTATAAGGCAAGCTTTTCCTTCTCTCATTCATCTCTTCCTCCTCTCTCATTCTCTTTTTCCTGACTCTCCACCTTATCCTCTTCTCCTTCCCACCTTCCTTTCCCTCTCTCACTCTTCTTTACCTTTCCTCTCCTTATTTACTCGCCTCATTTTCTTTTATACCTTACGTCGCCCTGTTATTCTGAATGGACGTCTTCCGTTCTTTTCCCGCTTTTTTCCATTCCCGATTCTTATCTGTTTTCAATTTATTCCATGTCTACCTCTCTTTCTCTCCCTCACGCCCTCTTCTTTATCCATCTGTTCTTTTTCGCAGCTTTCCCATGCCCAATCTACGCACTGAGTATCTTTCTCTCTCTACTATTCTTCGTACTCCATTTCTATGTTATTAGTAATTTTAATTCATCCATCTATGCATGTTTTCATTGACATTTATATAGTTTTCTTCTCCTTAGGTATACGCTTCTGTTGTATCTTAGGTTTTTCCTCACCTGGCCTTTCATTTTTCTTTCTTTTACCTTCTTTTGTGTGTTTCTCCCTGCAGCACGTGGTTCATCATCCTCGTAATGGTTTTTCTAAGGCTCACCACACTCAGTCTACCCCCTTTAACAACCGACGAACATTATTTATTGCTTCCTCTGTCGCGCTATCCGCTTCGTTTGGTGAGAGATAATTGAATCCATGTATTCAAATTTTGTCACTAACTTTTAATTCATTTTTTCATTAATGGCAAATCGATGGAAGCTTATTCCAATAAAAATTCAGGAGTTAACATCTATCACTCCCTCACGAAAGCTCAGCCAAATCTTAAATTGACTTTAGGATCTCCTCTTCATGTTCTCATAACGAACCCCTTCCTTAATAAGGCAATATTACTTTTCTCTTCCTGTCTCTTTGTTAATTTTGTTTGGTTTTCCAATCAATAGAACCAGTAGTGTATATGATATTTCTCTCAACTATTCATATAAACTGCTAGTGAAGTGAAAAAATAAATTCTCCAAATTGCCGTAATTTTTGGAGATTTATGTATTTTCACTTCACTCTGCCGTAGAAGCTCATCTTCATCAATAAAATTGGTCTTTAAATCCAGATATTAGTAATATCCATGAAAATCAGGATGTTTGGAGCCTAAACAATTTTCAACATTTGCTATGACCTCGAATTTTTAAAGAAGTTTCGTCGCATCGAGGTCTAAAATAGGTTATGTACTCTTACTGTCTTAAATCGGATTATCTACAAAAACAGTAAAGAGTTGACCGGAATAAAATCAGAGTTGGCCAACACTTTCAAGCTCGGTGATTCCTCTGTTTAAGGAAATTCTCACGGCGCCATTTACAAATAGCTGCGTGAGCTATATTGTGAACCTGCAGTCTATACGGGAGAGAGAAATACTTTTTCTCAACACAATAATGGCGCCTTTCAGTTTAATATTTCCCGTCTTGTTGCTTTTTTCCTGATAGCGTGGCCAACCTTCCTTATCGACATCGATTTTTCAACTCTTTATCTTCGCCTCGGTTTTATCTTCCTTATCCCATTTTACCTTTTCCCGTTATCTTCTTTTCCTTTTTCCTCCCTACCTTCTTTATCTGCTTGTCAATCTCGAAACATTTCTATAAGCTTCCGTATAAGAGAGCTTATCTTTTTATATTAATCTAAATCTTCCTATCGCCTCCCTTCTCATTATCCTAAGCCATATTCGTCGCCTTTCTCTTTCCCTTCTTATGGATCAGTTCATTTTAGTTTAAGCAGGTTTAAACTCATTCGCCGCCCTCGTAGTTTCTCTCTTTCTCTTCTGTTTCCGTCTCCAATCTCCACATCATATATCGCATTTATTTGCATTTGGGACAAGTTTTTTCTTATCAGTTATTATCATTTTGAAAACCAAGAGTCGAGCTTTATTCGAATGTTATGAAATAACTCCGAATTGTCTTATGGTTTTTACACTTAGGCTATACGAATAACTTAAGTGCGATATTCACTCGGGGTATTTATTGAGGTCAAGGAGAAGAAGTTTTGGCACTAGCGCGAATATTTTTTCTTAAAAAATGAGGGGTGGTCTTAATACACAAAAACATTCACACGGACATACATTTTTGAAAGATAATTGTCTGAAGCGCTCGCTTTCATCTCAAGCTCTGTTCTTTTAGCCCATCGTTTTGCATTAAGAGGTATATCTATTTATCCATAGTATCACTCTTTATCTCAACCGTCCACCTTCAAAATATTACTTTTAAAATTACTTGCGCGCAGACACCCACGGATTTAGGTAAACACATTACTAGGCAAATACCTATCTATAACAGTGGTTCTCAAGTGCGGCCACCAGAATATTTTATTGCAGTTGCTGGTAAAATTATATTTTAAACAGAGGAATAATTAACATGCAGACTGCAATGGATACTGTAATGTCACATTTTTTATAATTAATATTTGTTATTGCTATTTCACCCAACAAAAATTCTTAGGTGTCTTACGTAGGGTACCAAAAATCGCATAGATACTAAATTTAACAATTCGGCCACCACAACATGAATTCTTCTCTGAAAACCTCTGATCTATAATAAATATTTGCTTTTTCCACATATAGGACTATTAATTAAAAACCTAAGGCTCTTAATAACTAAAATTATTTTATAAGGGTGAAAATGACGGGAAATTTACGGCATTCTAAAAAATATTATTTTCAGCGAGTGTTTAGCATCCAATTTTCCTGCCTCGATTTCTTGCATTGCGGAGTTACTATTTGAACTTACAATTGAGACACGGGCATCTTTTCTTGTCACTTCTTTCTCTCTTATACTCTCCCTCCCTTTACCCTTCCTCCCCATTCATCCCTCTCCCTCTTCTCCTCCCCCTCTCTCTCTTCTCCTCCTCTCTCTCTTCTCCTCCCCCTCTTTCTCTTCTCCTCCCCTTCCCTATGCCCCTTCCTACCCATTCGTCCCTCTCTCTCTTCTCCCTATACCCCTTCCTACCCATTCATCCCTCTCTCTTCTCCTCCTCCTCCCTAATTCCCTTCCTACCCATTCGTCCCTCTCTCTCTTCTCCCCACCCCTCTCTCTTCTTCCCCTCCCTATAGCTCTTCCTCCCAATTCATCCCACCCCTCTCTCATCTCCTTCCTCTCTTTCATCCATATCTCTCCTCGTTTCCTCCTTCCCTCATTTTCTCCCAGCACCTCTTAGCTGGCCATCACTGATGCCCATTCACTCCCTTTCGCTTTCCACTATTCATATCATGACATCGCTCCCATCTTTCCTACTTCCACTTCCTCTCTCAGCCTTCTCCGCCTTTCCTCTATAACATTCTTTTTTCTTTCCCTTTTCTATTGCCGTTTCCTCTCTACTTCATTTCTTGCCCCATTCTCAACCACCCTTCCTCCCACTTTCTCCTCATTTTTATATTTTCCCCCTTTCTCTCCTTCACACGTTCACTAATTCCTTTCTCGCAATCTTTCTTTTAATTCCTGATTGGAAGCGCTGGGTGCAAGTCATTTGGTCAACGCAAGTGTCCATTTTTACTTTAAAATTATCAATATATAGAAAGACAACAATTTAAAAATTGAGAAGCATTGATTATAATTAATTTTGCGTAACATACCTTCTATTTAATTAAATACTTTGCTGAGGATAATGAAATGTAAATTATTAGCATTGCTCCGAATGTGCAAGATTCGTATAGAGGAATGCTAATTTTCAAAATCACTGCTGTATTTACAACAAGAAATTAACTGTATGGCAAAACACATCAACGAAATAAAAAATACGTCTGCGATGAATTCATTAACTCCATCAACATTTGTAAAGCGGTAAAACGCAGAAGTCCCGAGCACTGTATTTGCAGTAGAAATCGCACTCACTGACTGGAACTACCCTTCCTCTTTCAGCTAGTCCTCTTTATATTTATGAACCAAGCCATGATGTTTCAATCAATGCTACAGATGTTTCCCGTTGTCTTCCTCCACAGTGAAATTAACATGACACCATCACTTAATTAGGCCGACCCACTGGGTACAGAAGCCTTTTGATGCCGCCTCACTGATGTGTAGACACTGCGTGGTCTATTCTTAGACTGGTCCTTTTCTATTGACCTTTCCAGCATGGGTGACCCTACCAGGAGCAGATGCTCCAGCCTGCGTAGCTTTCAAGGACTATGGAACACTCAAGCCCTTCTACCGCGTCAAGATAGTAGTCCAAAGAAGGCCCTCTTTATATAGGGTCGGAGAGTCTACTAGAACTAGAATGTCCTCCCACCTTCCTAATTATACGGGAGTAAGTTCAAGGCGAGGTGTCAAATTACATGTTATAAGACACGTTTCCCCGGCATGTAAATTGACTTCCGTCACGGTATTTTTCACAGAATAATAAGTGAATAAACATTCTTTCTAACAATTTAATGAGGGTTCGGTTAGTAGAATTATACGGACACACAAGAATGCAGCGTCTCTTTCTGACTATCCTTCTCCATTATTTATATCCCTCCCTCTCCCCCTCCTCTCTCCCTCCTCTCTCCCTCTATCCCTCCTCTCTCCCTCCCTCCTCCCTCCCTCCTCCTCTCTCCCTCCTCCTCTCTCCCTCCTCTCTCCCTCCTCTCTCCTTCCGTCCCTCCTTCCGTCTCTCACTCCTCTCTTCTCCTTCACACCCTTCATTTCTCGATTCACATCTGATTCCTCTCCCTTCTATCTCTCCCATTCCTTACACCCACGCACGAATCAGAATCGGGCTCATTTGAGTTCTCTTTTCTCCTCATTTTCCCACCATGCCGCAATTTATTTCCGTGCATCCCGTTTTTTGCGCTTGTTTGTATTTTAAGCTTCTTTTTTCCTTCCATTCATCAATCTCTTCCCTCGATTCACTTCATATCATTCATCCTCTCTTTTTCTTTTTCCTTTTCTTTTTCTTTCTTTGCCACTATCTTTTCTCTGTGGCATTCTCTATTTAATGTCTTTCATTCATGTTTTGCTCCCATCTCTCAAACTCTACCTCGTCAATTCTCTCTCATAGACTCCGTCGTTTTCCTCTCTTCCTTCCGTTCTTATCCCTGTCTCTGATTTAGCTCTCTCATCCTTATCTTTTTCTCCCATCTCCTTTTTTCCTAGCACCCACCTTTCTTCCACTCGATGTTTTCCTTCTATTCTTTCTCATCGCCCTTGTTTTCCTAATGTCTCTCCTTCCGCTCTCTTTCCTCTTCCATCTCTATTCCTCAAATTATTATATATCAGCCATTTTTCTCCTTTCCACGTTTTCCACACGTTTATATCAAAACTCTACCCCATTTATCTCTTTCCTTTCCCTCTCATTCATTCTCCGAATTTCTTTCTTTCCCATTCGGTATACCTTCCTCACTCCTGCATTCATTTCTCTCCACTCACTCCACTTGCCTACGAAATATATGCCTAATCCTTTGCCGCGCTATCATCATAACCTATATAAATCCTCAACTTCCTATTGTCTGCCTTTCCTATTGTCTCTGTATTAACCTTACTCTCCTCGTCCTAACCATCGCATGCATTTTGCCGGATAGTCATCTCTTTGTGCCGTCTAATGCCATCGTGGTTATCTGCAAATTATTTACAAGAAGTGTTATCCGTTTTCATATTCTAGTCAAACAGGATGTTAAAAACAACTTGACTGATTTTTATTCCGAAAATTTTTAACATTAAAATATTATGGAACGCCGCTTTCTGTATTTCAAAACAACACACGAGGGAATAGAAAAATTAATCTTTGTATACTTTCACCGCTCTTTGCTTTTACAAATATCCAACTCCAGGAATCTAGGTAAAAAATAAATAATTATTACGAGTTGAAAGCATAAATCCATAAAAACTGTGATAATCGTACCTATGTGTATTTCTTTTACAAAAAAGCTGCTCTCAATCGCTATTTCTTGATAATGAATAGAACCTTCCTTTTAGATATTTTTCTGTTATTATTCTCGATTTTTTCTAACGCATGCATTCCCACTGTCGTAAAAGTTAAATGCTCTCTAAAAGGTTTGCCGCTCGCATTTTGCACACGTTGTAAAAAATAGAATAGCATCGGAATTTAAAAGAAATATATGTTTAAGTATTGCGCTCAATAATTTATCAAAATTATACAATGATGTGTTAAGAGTAAGAAAGCCAGCTGTAAGTATAATTAAATAAAAATTGAGCATACTTTCTCAGTAAGTTGTCACTAATTGTTTTCCAGAAATGAGTTCCTCAATCCTTGGATTAGTTGTATTGGCTCAAGTATGAAGTCGTTATCTAGTCGCTGATAGTTAAAAGCTCGTGTAATGTTTTTTTGCATAGAGTCGACTTAGGAACAGTATTTATTTTATATAGCCTAATGAAAAATAGTCATTGCTGAATTCAGTCCACATCTGTTTTAAAAGTTATTTGAAAATACATAAAGTACATTATAACAAGCAACGTAATCACCCACGGCGTACCACCAGTTGAGAAGCTATGCTTTATACCAGGAAGGGATCGCCGGACACATATGACCATAAGTGAATTTCCACAGAAGGCTGTTAATCGTTTCGAAATTTCGAATGCCACAGCAGTTGCATTGATCACCACGAATATCGGTTGTCAATTCAACAAAATAATTTCTCAGGATTAAATTTAATCTCGAAAAACTTTTCTTAGACCTTAATTCTTTACGAACTTTCGACAAGGTGAAATGCATTTTATTTGTAAACCATTTGGGTATCAATCGCAAAACTAAACATCCTATACGCTCAGTCCCATTTTTAGAGGTTATTTACAAGAAGTAAAAAAAGAACGCCCTCTGGTCGGCTCGTGTCCGCCCGTCAGCATGTTTCATCTTAAAAACTACTGGGCGGATGTTGATCAAATTTGGCAAAGGGAAAAGGAAATAAGAAAATTACATAAATGGTTCACGTAGCATAATCGGGAGTGTCACTTTACTGGTGACAAAATATGAATTTTTCTTTATATCTCGTAAAATATCACTTATAACAGAAAATCTTTAAAATAAATTTGTAGAACTAATCAAATAGCATATGTTTTGTTAGGTGCATTTTTATCGAAGGAGTAGCCGATTTCAAGTAAACCAAATGAGAAAGTCGTCATTTACTTTGAACTTATTGTTAGAAAAATTTCTCGTGTTTTTTAAGCGTTTTCAACGAAGACAATCTTCGTGGTAACTGTAGAAAACAATATCTGTTGTAAATACTTAATTAGGTTATTTTTCTTTTGTGCACGCAACATTTGGAAAATGAAGGGAAATGGGTTATCTTCGACGAAGAAATGAACGTAAATACATCTATTTTATTTACGTATATACAGCGTTTGTAAGTGGAAATAAATGGGTAATTAATGATGAAGGAATGAACGTGAACATAAAGATTATATTACTACTATTCGAGTGAGGTAGGTTTGAAGTAGTTGTCGATTGTTTTATTAATTTCAATTGATTAGGAAATTAGTCGGTGAATAAAAAATTCGGAATTTCCTTGGCATCCCTACTCGTATTTTAGTTTGTAGATATTATACTAAGCCATTAATATTTATAATTTTTAGCATGATTGCATACATCGTAAAAAACGCCTCTGCCATGCGTGTACTCACGCATGATATGTGCATCTTTCCACTCTTGTTAAGCAATAGAATGAATAAACGCACTATCATTTTTGCTGTTTTGCACTAGTGAAGTCCTATCCCATGCATTGTTTCGAAAAACGAAATCCCCCATTATCTTTTCGGAATTTCGCCACGGCATTTAACTCCTTTCTATTGTCGTTTTTTGTTTGAGACCATAAACGTACTTCTTTTACCCCTGCGCTCTGTCCCTTCTACCAACCACTCTCTCTTCCTCTACCCATTCCTTTTTCCTACCTTTCTCCTCTCTCCAATAAATCCTCGCCTTTCATACTTCTCGCCCTTTGTCTCGCTTTCTTCTCGCGATTCCCTTGTTTCTCCTTTTGTTTGGCTTGTATTCTATTTCTGGAACTGCACACGACAAACCTCCCTCTCTCCATTTATCTCGTTTTCGTATTTATCTTTCTGTCTGTCTCCCCTCCCCCGCTTTCCATTTCTTCCTTCTAGTCTGTTTATCCGTCTCTTTCTTCATCTTAACAATTCTTTTCCCATTTTTACTCCGTCTCTTTTCCTCTCCTGCTCTATCTCTCTCTCTCTCTCCCTCCGTCTATCTCCCTCCCTCATTCCTCCCTCTTTCTCCCCTCTTTTCCCGCTCTTTTCTGGGCCTAGGACGTTTCGCCGCAGCCGTTTCACCGCCAATGACGTTTCGCCGCAAGGTGTGATTTCGAAAGTTGTGCAAGGAAGAATAAAATTGCAATTTTCAATTATTTGGATAAAGGATAAGTACTTCAAAATCCTGTGAATGATTGGTGGGCTTAAAGAAATATTTTATATCGGAAACGTGAATTATAGGGGTAGAATTAATAAACAAGCGTAATATGAAGAAATAGATCTTGCGTTGCAATTTAATGTCACCGATGTTATATAAGGTATACCCTATAGATAGATAGAATATGCTAGATCGACTGTAGTACCGAGATTCCTTATTCATTCCTTCCTACCATAATGTGTTGCAGTTAAAATAGCTGAAAGATAACGTCACGATGAGGCGGTAAAAAATTTAATTACGTGTTATTCATTAGAATAAGAAGTCAGATATATTTAACTTTTAAAATTACAATAAGAATTCAATCGCATTTATCATACTCATCGTTTGTCTTTACTTTCTCTCCTCCAGTTTGAGTGCTTTTCGTCATTGCTGTGAAAAGCATTATTATCTTCGTTATGCCCATCCGTACGCGTATATTAGAGAAGAACTGGCTTAACAGATTTAGACCAAATGTGGTACATAGAATTTTCACATAAATACATGATCAAAATAACATATTTGGATCGGATAGACTGAACAAGTGTGCCACTATTGCAAAATAAAATTTTTCGGTAATTAGGCTTTTGGAAAGAATTGACCAAACTGATTTCAACCAAATTTGGTACATTAAATACATAAATTAATGACAAAAATGGCAGGTTTGGACCAAATTGACTAATCATGAGTGCCATAATTGCAAAGTTAACATTTCGGTCATTATGAATTTGGAAGGAATTGGCCGACCCGATTTCAACGAAATTTAGTATGAAGAAGGCGTGCAACATAAAAAAAATCAAGAATTTTTGTATATGCCACAATACAAGGAATAAAAAATTCTTTTTTTACGTACGTACTTGCGTTGAGCTGATCGCATCAGTTTCAAGAAAATTTAATATTTATAGTATACACATATATACAACACTACATTAGCATATTTAAACCGAATCAGCCAAACAGCGATGCTACAATTACAAATTAAACTCTTTATGTAATTAAGGATTTGGAAGGAATTGGCTGAATGGATTTCAATAAAATTATATATATATATATATGATTATTACAACTTACCATAATAAAATCAAGAGGTTTAAAGCAGGGCTTAAGAGCAGGGCTACTAAAATAAAAGGTAAAATAATATTTCCTTTGCACCTATTTCTAGAGAACTGTCCGCATGGATTTTAACACCTTATGGTATATATAACCTTCATATAATTAAATAACCAAAATAGCATATTTCAACCGGGTTGATGAAACAGGGCTACCACAATATCAAAGTTAGAATTGTTCTGTAACTATGAATTTGGTATTGGCTTAACCGATATAAAATAAATTTCACCCTACAAATGAAATTTCTTTGAGATCCGTTCAGCCAATACATTCCAAATTCATAGTTACAGAAAATTTCTAACCTTGATATTGTGGTATTCCTGTGTAGTCAACCCGGTTGAAATATAATATTTTGGTTATTTATTTATATGAAGATTAAATTTACTATATTCGGTTAAAATCCCTTGGGGCAGTTCTCTAGAAATGCGTGTAAAAATATTATTTAACTTTTTATTGTGATAGCCCTGCTCTTTAGCTCTACTTTAAACATCTTGATTTAATTATCGTATATTGTAAAAATCTTATACACAAAATTTAATTGAAATCCGTTATGCCAATTCCTTCCAAATCCTTAATTGCTAAATGAGTTTAATTTGTAAATTTGGCTGATCGGTTTAAATATGCTAATATGGGTTTGTATATGTGTATTTTATAAGTATTAGATTTGGTTAAAATTGCTATGGACAGTTCAAAACAAATACGTGTAAAAAGAATTTTTTATTCCTTCTATTGTGGCAGCTCTGATTTCTATATCTATACTAAACATCTAGATTTTGTTGTTTTATGTTGCACGCCTACTTCCTACAAAATTTGGTGAAATTGGTTGGGCCAATTCTTTCCAAATTCATAATTACCGAAAAGTTTAACTTTGCAATTGTGGCACTCATGCTTAATCGATTCGGTCCAACTATGACATTTTGGTCATTACTTTATGCAACAAAATTGGTTGAAATCGCTTCTGCCAATTCTTTCCTGATATATGCCTACGGACGGACGGACATCACGAAGATAATAGTGCTTTTCAGCAATGAAGAAAAGCACTAATAAAATTAATTGCTTTGGACGAGAATGCGTAGAATCCTAATCCGTTCAATACCGTCATTACTTAAAGAGTTTAATTTGTAATTATGGCGCACCCGTCTGTCTGTTCCGTTATGGTTTTGAATATATGTATAAACTATAAATATTAAATATCGTTGAAAGTTATGCGAAAGGTTCAACACAAATATGTGTTAAGAATTTTATTATGTATGTGCAGTCATGAATTTTATATCTATAAAACACGTCTTGATTTCGTTTTACTGTGTTACACGCCTACTTCATACAAAATTTCTTTGGCATCGGTTTTACCAGTCCCTAAATAAATTCATGAAAACAGAAAAAAATAATTTTCAGTAGTGGCATCCCTGATGTCTCGATGAGGTCCTAATATAACATTAATTCACGTATTTGTTATAAGATTATATTTAAGAAATTTAGTTGAAACTGGTTTGGTTAATCTATTCCGGAATCGTGAAAAAATTGTTTCAAGTTGCAATATACGCTTCTGCTGGATAGTTCAGGCACAAAATCCGAAAAACTTAATATATTTATGTGAAGATTCAATATACCAAATTTCCTTGAAATCGATTCAGCCTATTCTTTCCCTTACACTAAAAATGCATTAAGGACGGCAGCGAAACGGCCGCGGCAAAACGGCGTCAGCGAATCGTACCTCGCGGCGAAACGGCTGCGGCGAACCGGCGGCGGCGAAACGTCTCATTCCGCTCTTTCCTCCTTCCCTCCCACTTCCTTCCCCCTCTCTTCTCCCTTCCCATCTCCTTCCCTCCCCCTCTCAACCCTCTTTCTCTCCTCTCCTCCCTCTCTCCTCCCTCTCTCCTCCCTCTCTCCTCCCTCTCCCCTCCCTCTCTCCTCCCTCTCTCCTCCCTCTCTCCTCCCTCTCTACTCCCTCTCTACTCCCTCTCTCCTTCCTCTCTCCTCCCTCTCTACTCCCTCTCTCCTCCCTCTCTCCTCCCTCTCTACTCCCTCTCTCCTCCCTCTCTCCTCCCTCTCTCCTCCCTCTTTCTTTCCTCTCTCCTCTTCCTCCCTCTCTCATTTTTTTTGTCTCTCCATCTCTCCTTCCTTCCTCTCTCTCCCTTTCAACCACACTCTCCATTCCAATATCTCCCTCTGTCTATTTCACCTTCCATCTCGCTTCTTCCTTATCATTCTATCTTTACCCTCTCTCTTTCTTCCTCTCTTTCCCTCTCTATCTCGCCCTCTTTTTTCTTCTCCTATTTTTCTCTTTCACTCCCTTCTTTTATCCTTCCCTCTCTATCTCCTTTGCTCGCCTCTTCCCTCCGGCTGCATTTCCCTTCCCTTTTTCACCTCTGATTTTCCTCCAATTCTCATTTCTCCCTCTCAATTTTCCCTCTTTCCCACTATCCTTCACATCCATCCCAATTCCTCTTATTGTTAGTCTCCTTTCTCTTTTTCTCTATTTCTCTTTTCATTTTCGACTGCATTTTCTTTCTCGATTACATAGAATTTCGGTCATTTCTGTGAGTACAGTGGGTAGGAGCGGGGATATTTCTTTTTCTTCCATTCACCCTGTCTCGTCCTTCCAGACTCATTATTTCCTGTACCGGGAAAATATATTGTGCATTCAAAATTTTCCTTCACGCAGTCTCTGGTTTTTTATCCTCTTCTCTTTTTCTGCTTTTATTTGTCGAGATAATGGCCCCAAAGGGACGAGACTTTCGACCGGGATTAATTAAGGGGAGCTGGAGTTTTTCATATCTTATACGTTTAGAGATTGTTTTTTTCTCGCGTGCGTTTTAATGGCAGAAAAATACATCGGCTGCTTGAGAAGTTGGCATAAGCGTAAGCCTGAAAATATTTTTGATGAACACAGGGGGCGTATCTTTCAAAACTCGCTGATATGTATCCACATCTCTAAATAACAGACGGTCTATTTCTGGAACGATTTGCTAGGATGGCTTTATTTATGCATGTAAAGATGTATGACATGATTTGGAAAACTTTTGTCAATCTTACAAAGTTGTTAGATTTGAGCAACGTATTTATCTTCTTGTTTTCGTACTATTCCTTACCACTAATTTTTCTACGAAGACTTTTATTGCTGGCGACGCCTACCGAACGACGAATTTGTCTATCTCGCGAGAGATGGCAACAGATTATTATTCTAGATCAGAGGTCGGCAACCTTTCACTGATGTCGTGCTATATTCACTTCGTTGTGGTGTGTGGTCTCTCGTAATAAATTTCAAAATGTCTAAACATAAGACCCCACCATCTTTTATTTTACAAAAATAAGTGTATACAATATAAATCGAGTTTTAAAATATATTTAAGAAGCTTAAATTTGAAATAAAAGGCAGACATTCCTATTTAGCCTGATCCTTGGTACTTACATTTTCTTGCTGAGTTGTACCAAGGCTTCCATATAGGCGTGTACCGTCTGCATTGTGCTATCTGATTTGGCGCTTCATTTATCTTTGACCGCCCTCGAAACAATATTTTAAAAATCTTATTTGGGTGTTTGCCGTATTTCTCGGCATATAAGACGCACCCAGATTTTTTAGGAAAAAAGTATTCTGTTCACCAAGGCATTTAGGAAGGGCCACGTCGTGTATCATTTCCAGCCGTGATTAAGTCCGTATCTGGCAACATTTACAGAAAATACTAAGGCATTATAACAGTTAAATATATAACGTTTTAGGTAAACTTGATTCGTGAAAGTAAACGAGGATGGTCTAAAACATAAATAATTGCTTCGAAACTTGAATAAATGTGCCCTGCGTAAACTCGGGAGTCGTATTAATTAAGCTGTTGGAGTGCACCGCACACGTTGCACGTATAGATATCCTTTATCGATAGTATTTACTTAAACTTAAGTGGAAGATGATATTTTAATTTAATGGGATAAATAATAAATGGAATGCATGTGTAATAGCGATACGTACGCTCAACTAGTCTTTTATCTTCTGCAACCTAGCTTCCTCTGTTCTACTATCCTTCACTTCCCCCTTTAGATGTGGCCATTTATGACCAGCCTAACGAAGACTATGCTCCTCTTATCCCATCAGCTTCAGTTTTCATCGTTTTCTGCATTCACGGATAATTTATTTCTGTGGGAGGTGGTCCGAAATGACGTTCTGGTACTCGGTTTCCGCGCGCTCTTGCGTATCGAATAGCATGAAGCTTATGACTAATAGCATAGGCATATCTTTTCACTTTTGTAGCGATCTCAATACGCGTAATTTATCCTAGACATCCATAAAATATTTATGACATCTACAGAAATTCTACTGTTCCGTGTCATTAATCGCGCTATTCAACGGGCTCATTAGGAGATAAAACATCGCAAACGCGCCGAAATTGTAATCACTGATAGCGGACATGTATTAATGCGTACTAATGAAAATGAGTCCTCGGAATTCGTGTTGCATAAGGTATTACTGTATTTTAGTGTTTTTCAACCGGTGTTCGGCGGAACACTGGTGTTCCGCTGGCATTACCTAAGTGTTCCGCGGAATATTCCACCGAAAATAAGTTTTCTATAAATTTATATTTCTTAATGAATTTAAAAATATAAAGTATTTTAATTTTTTTCTCACACGACCAAGTCCTTCTATCGGGGAAGCAGAAAGTAGCAGGTTACAACTTCTAACCTGCTGCACTACGCATGCGCGTTCCCAGAGCGATTGTAAATATATATGTGTATGCACGAGTATGTAGGTATTCCGCCAATATATGCGTACGTATATAGGTGTTCTGCCAATTTTTGCTCCATCCAAAGTGTTCCGCCACTCAAAAAGGTTGAAAAATATTGCTGTATATACTAACAAAATTTTCACTATTAATTATAAATGATGTATATTTTATTTTTTTTTGCAACGAATGACTGCCAATTATTCCATTGTGTGGATGAGTGTGCTCGTTAGTGTCAGTATCGAGAACAATGTTAATTTTAAAACTTAAAGATATGTTTGTAGACCGAATCCGCTCCATTTTCAAATCAACCGCATTCACAGTCATATGACACAAAAATATTCCAATGCGTCTCTCTTGCCTAGTCTCGATAAGATCTCATTACGTGATGAGAGGTCGTCTCAGCTCACTGGGTTGACTTGCGCGAAAAATTTCGGAGCTTGACTTCCAGCACTCCGAGCGCTTCGCAAATCCGGCGGCAGGTGGCAGCACGGACCCCTTTTCCACCTCCATGCGTCGTCCACCCTCAACGTGAAGCGACTGATTTAGCGGCCTCTCGACTTCCGACCGCTGTAACTTAGTAGGCCTAGCGTGTAAAAGGGCCCTCGCCCGGATGGAAGGGCGGAAGCGTTTGATATATTGAGAATAATGAGGCGAGAAAATTCCAGCCGAGTGTGTGTGTGCGTTTGCCTGTGTTTGTGGGATTTTGCGAGGAATGAAAGCAGAAATCCGGGAAATGTGGCAGGAGGGAGGAGAGGCATTCCGTTTGACAGAACAGTTCAAAATGGGTCCCGAGATAGGCGAAGGCCTTCCGGAGGTGTTTAAGGCCGCGACCGATGGCTAGGTAATAAATGGATTTGTTTTGTCCAAAAAAGGGGTCGATGATAAACGCCAAAGTAAAAAAATATTTAAAAAATTAATCTTATAAAAAACGAATAAGTAGAAAGCATATTTGTGACGTTAACGTTGAAAAATTGCTCTCGAATGGGTCGACAATAAAAAACCAATTACGCGAAACTCCATTTCACCCGCAGGGATAGAAAATAATTAAATGTGAAAGGCGGTTTATATTCGAGGACGAAGTCATTTTTCATATCTGTCTATTGTGCTTCTTCAAGATGATCTATAATGCGGAATTCAGTTGTTTTATTTATAAATTCGAGCGTTGTTTTTCATGATTGCTTCTAATATCCCTTGGATGGAAATTTTATTATTCATCCCCTTCTGCCTAAGTTAAATGGATTATTATTATGGAGATCATAGCTCATAATCAGCACTCAAGGGTAATTTAAAGACCATTTAACTATGTTAGTGTTAAGAAAGAAACACCCATGTTCACCTAAAAAACTCAGAGTTTTAAGTATTATTAGATGTTTATAACGCATCCTTCTAGCGAATCCGAATAAGCACTTAAGTATAAAAAATTGAAAAAATAGTACTTTTCTTAGATATCTCCTGACTTGGGTTGCCTAATGCTTCAGTCTCCTTTCAACGGCAGTATGATTCTCTTCATGTTGCCTAATATGTTTTACTCTTTACGCATTTGATTTAAATCTGCCGTACTATAGGCTATTAATTCCAAATAAAAGCTTTAAATCAATAACAGCCAGGGTAGTTAATATTTTTCACTGTTAAAACAAGAAAAAAAATCCCCCTTTTGTAATTATAAACAAATTTGTACGCTAATTCGGCAGGGATATGAATTTTGTCTAAAACCTTTAAACTTCATTCTTTCAGCTATAGAATTGTTTGTGTCCCGAGTTCATATCTCAATTTAAGTTTAAAAAATTACATTTTTTTAAACTACTGATTTCCATTCTTTTCTTTGGGAGGAATAGTAATAAAACAATGAGTTTGTCAAAACTTGCATGAAAATGAAAATTTTCGGAATTTCCCCGTCGGTTGTAATCAACCATCACGCCGAATTTCGGACCTGTTGCCTTGAGAGAAATCTGTATATGCCACTGATTAGGGTGAGAATTATCAATAAACTGAAATATAAAACAAGCCGGCCTAGGCAAAGGGATGGCTAGTGTATCAAGCTATGCGGATTTGAATCCTGCCGAGGGAACGGTCGTATGTGCTCGTATTTGTAATCGCTGTTGAGCTCATTGTAAAAGGGCGTAAAGTGCTGTTTACGAGCTAGTTAAAAGTTAATAAAATAAAAAATATAATAAATCCAAATTAAATCCCTACACCTTTTCAAATCCATCAGATTGAGTGGGAAAGATATATTGATGCAAAAAATCTTTTAAATTATATTCAGCAATGGTATGCAATAATTTTTAATGAGCCAATGTTGTCAATTGTAATAAGATTTGAATGAAATTTTAGAGATGTACGAAAGGTCTAGATATTTCATTGATAACTTTGCCAATTGTAACATTATCGAGGAAGTCTCCTTGAGTCGAATAAAAATTAAAAAGATGGGATTCAAAAATAGATCCATTCGCGATTGAGATGGATTGGAGATTCTATTACAAATAGAGATCTGGAAGAAGTTATGGACGAAAATATTTCGCAGTGTATTATAGGATCATCCGGTTTTTCACGTACGAATAATATTCACATATCTCGCGATTCACCATATTTGAACAGCAACTGCCCCGAAACATGGATTCATTTAAGCTTCTTCGACCTTCATCTTTTTCCAGTTGGACATAGGAAAAATATAATCTGAATCTGCCCTCTCGTGCGCTTACATTCAAAACAAGAACTGGGAAATAACATATGAGGGATTGTGGAAATCAGGAGGTGTTTGGGAGAGAGAGAGAGGGGGGGAGGAGAAAATTACAGAGAGCGGGGAGTGAAAGGGAATGAGAAAGCGAAAAAGAGAGGGAACGGATGGGGAAACATCTGACCCGAATCCTTTCAAAAGGCATCAACAGGGGATTACCAAAACGAGGTAATTGTTAAGGATATGGAGAGAAATGGGAGAAGGCAGGCAGAGGTAATTGAGAAAGGGGTCGAAATACAGGTAGAACTGGGCGCTTCCTTTTCCTCTCTTCATATCTTCCTTTCTCTTTGACCCATCTCGCTGTTCCCTTTGCTTCTTCTCCCTCTCATCCCCTCTCTCCCATATCACTCCCTCCCTTGCTTTCAACCATTCTCGGATCTTATCCCCTTTCACATTCCCTCTCCTCCGTTTCCCATGCTGTCATTCTCTTCCCCTCTCGCGTCATTTTACTTGATCTGTCCTTTCGGATTCGTCAAGCTCTTCATTCTTCTCATTCTGCCTTGTTAACTCTTTACACACTTTCTTTTCCTCCCTCTCTCTCATCCCTTACCTTCCTCAGTTCTGCGCCACTCCATTTTCCTAAATCTCTTCGTCTCACTCGTCTCTCTACATCTATCCGTTTCTTTGTTTAGTCTTCATTCCCTTCATGACCATTTCTGTCTTTTTCCCTATTTGTCTTCCTACCTCACTTTATTTCTCGGTCACCCTTTTAATCATACACCTCTCTCCCTATATTTTCTCTCTTCCCTCCTCGCCTCCCCCCCACCAATTTTCTCTCACCATACTCTCTCCCTCTTTCCCTTTCGTTGTTCTTTCCACACTTTTCTCCTCTCTTCCTCTTTCCAATCTCTCTTCCTCTTTCTTCTCTCTTTCATCTTTCCTCTATATTTTTCCCTTGTCTCATTTACCCTCTTCTCTCTTTCACTCTTTACCCTCTCTCGTCCTTCTTATCTCCTCTCGTCCTCCTTATCTCCTCTCGTCCTCTTTATCTCCTCTCGTCCTCTTTATCTCCTCTAGTCCTCTTTATCTTCTCTAGTCCTCTTTATCTCCTCTTGTCCTCTTTATCTCCTCTAGTCCTCTTTATCTCCTCTTGTCCTCTTTATCTCTTCTCGTCCTCTTTATCTCCTCTCGTCCTCTTTATCTCCTCTCGTCCTCTTTATTTCCTCTTTATCTTTATCCATCCTCTTCCCCTCTCTCCCTCTCAATTCACCTCCCTCTCATTTTCACCATCTCTTATCTATTCCCTTCTATATCTTTTCTACTTTATTTACCTCTCACTCCCTTTTGCTTCCACCCCTCCGTCTCACATTTTCCCTTCCTCCCTCGCTTCACCTCTTTCTCAATCACTTTCTTTATCGTTTCCTCTGTTTACCTCCTCCCCTTCTTCTTTCTACCCCTTGCTTTCATCTAGTTCTCCATAAGTCTCCTTTAGATTTTTCATCTCACTTATTACTCTTTCTCGTCCACTATCTTCCTCTCCCCCTGTTTGCCTGAATGTCTCTCTCTTTCACCTTCATACTCATTTAACCCCTCCTCTATTTCTATCTCCCTCTATCCTCTCTCTTCTATATTTCCCCCACCTTCCTTCCCCTTAACGACTGCTATTACAGCTTCGCTCTATCTCTAATTACTCGCCTGTGCACGCGGGAACAAACACGGCAACTCCGGGGAAGCACGGTTACATGGACCTTTCTTCACTCCCCTCCCCATTCCTCCCTCCTTCCTCTCCCATTCCCTCCCTCGATTCCTTCCCCTTCCCTCCCTCCCTCCATCCCATCCCATCCCCTTCCCTCCCTCCATCCCATCCCCTTTTTTCCCATCCCCTTCCCTCCCTCCCTCCATCCCATCCCATCTCCTTCCCTTCCTCTATCCCATCCCATTCCCTTCCCTCCCTCCATCCCTTCCCCTTCCCTACATCCCCTCCCATTACCTCCCTCCATCACCTCCATCCCTTCCTCTTCCCTCCCTCCATCCCTTCCCTCCATCCTTTCCCTCCATCCCCTCCCATTCCCTCCCTCCCTCACCTCCATCCCTTACCCTCAATCTCTCTCTCTATCTCCTTTCTCAGTTCCTCCTTCATTTTTTCCCAGAAAAAATACCCTTTCATTCCCAAGCAGAACCTTCCTCTTTCCCTACCTCCGTGTCCCTCTCTCTCCGTCCTTTTCCATCCCCTTCCCTCCATCCTCTCTCTCCTCCCTTTCTCCCTCCGCCAGCATTCTCTCCCTCTCTCTAACTCTCTTCTCACACTCTAACTTCATTATTAGTTTCCGTGGAGACGATGTATGGCACGGTTACGCAGTAGGGGATGAAAGTATGGTTCCACGAAGGGTAGAAAGGAATAATCCACCAACTATTTGCGTATGTGGTTGTGTGTTGATGAATGTATATATTCACAAAGACTCACGATATATACGTGCGTGCGCGCGCTTGTGCGTGTGTTGGCCTTATGTATTAAATTTTCAGACATATTTTAATGCTTCCTCATTTTTCATCCAATTGGAACAATTTTGACATTATAAATACCATGAAGTTAATCTGAGAAGAGATGCTGAAATTAAAAGTAACAGTAAGTAAGATATATAGCAAGGTGTATCCATGCATGAATGTGTGCATGTGTTTCCTCTGCGCATGCGTATGTGCGCGCTGGGAGGAAGAGAATGGCGACTTGTTTTACGAAAGGAGTAGAGGAAAGAGCAGTTGAGAGAGACCCCTGCGATGAAGGAAAATTCTCTTAGGGAGCTAAAAGAGAAGCGGCAGAAGAGAGAGAGAGAGAGAGAGAGAGAGAGAGAGAGAGAGAGAGAGAGAGAGAGAGAGAGAGAGAGAGAGAGAGGGAGGGAGGGAATGAAAGGGGGTGGGTTTAAGTTTTCACTTCGCCGCATGAACGTAATGATAACAAATGAACCCAGGAACTCTGGAGTTTTGTTCGAGAATCTATTGGTTTATTGCACCTCGCATATAATTACCCATAGGGTACCGGATAAACTCGTTAATAACAATTAAATGATGTAAACGTTTTGTTTTGGAAGCATTTTATGTGATTTATACATCAGTTAAAGATCAAGAAGCACTTAAATGTGAACGGTATAAAAATGTTTTGCTAGAAACTTTTCTCGATATTTTAAACATACACACGTGCCCACACGCATGCCGAATAAATAAACAAACGAAAATGTAAGAGTTCAATAAATTATTTACGAAAACCAATGATAAATGTGGAATTTAACATGTGTACGTATAATTCTCATTATCCGAACATAAATAACATAATCCGTAAAGATTTTGAAATGGCAATTTGCTCTTTTAAAACGCCAACCAATCATCGCCATTGGTTATTCGCTCTTGACTACGAATAACCGTCTACACCATCTTTTTCACACTAGTACTTTGGTTACAAATTTAGCGTTTGAAGATTCATTTATTATGTAACTAGGCAGGAACTTTGATTAAGGACAGCATTAATCTGCAAGATATTGCCGCCAAACGTGTCACAATTGAAAGTGCATTCAAAACTAAGAAATTTTCTCCCATGAGTAAACCTTGTTTCACAGTAAAGACCATAATTACCCTCTTATTTCCTCGTGAAATGGATATTGAAATAACATCATTCGTTAGTAAGTTATCTGTTAAAACATGCTTAGACTTATTTTGTCAACTTTTCTGCTGAATCGGTTTTGAAAGGTATTGTCTTTTTCACATTATATTGGTAGAAACCGTCGAATTTAACGTTACATATTAAAATAAGTTAAATAAAAACACTAGACTATAATTTAAACATGAAGATCGCAGGAAGTTTTCATCATCTTTCCGAAAGTATTTGAATCCGTTCAAAATGAGCTCGAAAATCTATTTAGAACTCAGTATCTTGATGGAAAGTTAATTTTATCACCATAATCATTTCAAAGATTATTCCACACATATGAGTCGTGCTCGCGAATACTTGTTTTAGAAAAAAATTATTTTTATTAACTCAAGTTAAATTTTATTTGAGGTTTCACGTAATTTTTCCCTTTAATGTTTACAATATAAGTTGCAAAATCAGTAGCCAACATTCATTAATATAAAATGTGATGTAAATTTATTAAATCTCTTAGATTCTATATGAGCGCATAGATAGGTAATGATGAAGTAAATCTATATAAAAAATTAAAGGTGAAATGTTTCTTTAATTAGACTAAGTACGAAAAAGCTGTATTTAGGAGTCCAAATGCTGCTTTTTCGTACTTATGCTCACCTAAAGAACTTATTTCACTTTTAAATTTATGGATCGATTTATATCTAAAACTCATTCTACCGAGATAATTGTTGAATTTGAGTTGGTTACGGACATGTCTTAGAAAACAAGATGGAAACAACATAAGGGTGGTTTCCGGGTTGCTGCCGTGTAGATCCATTTCGCTGGACAATATTTCGCCGGTGTTCCAGTCGGCTTCTTCAGGTCCGAAGAAGCCGACTAGAACGCCGGCGAAATCTACACGGTAGCAACCCGGAAACCACCCATATGTCAACATCACGCCGTGGAAGCCTTCGAACCAAGATGGAAACAATTTGAGAAGGAAGAATCATGCTGGCTTGATTTGATGTCGATTCACGGTCAAGTACAGAATTTTTTCCTTCTCAAATGTCAAATTTCATGTCTTAGAAGCGCTATCACCGATCGTTTAGACGTATAGAGGTTTTAAGAATTCTTCATCGTCCCTTCAATATTTTATTATTCTATATGATAACCCCTCATTCAGCCTAGTTGGGATATGATGTTCTCTTTACCTTTCGTCATATTATCATTATTATTGTAAAAAGTATGTTGAAATTCGACCAGAAGGCCAAGTGGCAACAAAGTAACATTTACAATTTGCGTGCATACAGATTAGATATTACACTCGTTAATGAAATATATTTTCTCGTTTATTTTCAAAATTACCACTACAAACTAAGCTAGCGTTAAAGACAGAATTAAAAATTAATTTATAATCATTGTATTGTTCTTAAAGAAAGGCAAGGATTTCATTTTCCAACATGCTGTCTCTTACTTCTCCAATATAGGATTAGGGGAGAGTCACCGAAATTGGACCGGTTAGGTTAACCCTGCTTGTACCGTCAATTGCTGCATTCTGTCGTTGAATTTGTGAAGCACAACAAGGAATAAGCTACCCCTCACCGTTCAGTTCAGTTCCTTGCAAGCGAAGCTGAGTTGTAGTCGATCCCAACCACCTAAGTATATCAGTTTTCCTATCCTCTCTCTAATGTCCTTCCGCGCTCGTTTGTTTACATGGGCTTTGTATATCCCAGTAAACCTGGGTAGTGTTCTCCGAGATTTTAGTGTCTCCTAAACCAATTTATACAACATTTTTGTTTCACTCGTATCCCTCTTTAAGTGGCCTAGTACGAGTCGACCCGCTGTTCTTTGCGCCATCTCAAGTTTTGCAATCTGTTCTAACCGATGGAGGTATTATAACGAGAAATTGCTTCTACTATACCAGTCATTAAGAGATCATGCATGAAATACATTTGGAAGGCCAGGGAAGTTCTCTTATATAGGTATAAGCTCGGTCCAATTACCTATAGCATGACTAAAAGGGTCGCATAGCTTTAACATCTGAAGGCTAAAGCTCTCTGTGTGGAATTGTTTTCCTCCACCACAAAACAATTGTAGGCGGATGAAATGTCAACTAGGAACAAAATAATCGCCATGGCAATTCTGAGGCGAGAGCCATCCAAAAGAGGGCAATTTAACCAAAACTTTCAACGTGCTCTAATAAGTAGTTTATTAGATAATCAGGTCTGATTTATCCATTTGATCTTAACCATTAGACATGCTAGATAATTCTTCAAAATGGCTAGTTTATGTATTCTTTAAAATAGGTAGTTTATGTATTCTTTAAAATGGCTCGGTTATGTTTGGTTGTCGAGCACTCTCGATTAAGGCGTGGCAACTATGTAGCGATCTATTGAGGAACTTTGGTTTAATTATTTTAAGGTTTTCAGAGAAAATTCATCTTTCGAAGGGGAAGATTCGTCATAAAATGATGGCTTCAGTAATTTGGTTGAATTTGAATCGGATATTCGGTAGTTCCTTTATTTGAGAAGAGGTTTGGGAGAAAGAATAATAAAGAGAAAATAACCGTATTATGGTGAGTTCATTTAACACTAAGCATTCCAATCTAAAAAATCTGATGTGGACACCACATGACTTTCTCCATACCTGTCATTTTTCTAAAAATTTCAAATGGGTTACATTATAATAAATATTTTAAGGAACTGCGAGAAAAATTGAAAGACTACGAAGCACAGAAATACACAAACCTTATGATATTGGATATAGACCCGAAACTCCAACAATTAAGAAAATAAAGAGGAGCGTTACTAAGACGTAACTAAGCGTAAATTGTTTACAATAGTCGTCGGTAGATGGTGTGGTGATGACAGCTAAAAAATTAATTTTTAAAATATCTCTTAAACACTGCATTATATGGGAAAATTTTTCGAAAAAACACCGCAAAAAATTAAATTTCCTACAACTTTTCTTCCAGTACACTTTTAAATTTATCAAATATTAAAGCAATGATTTCAAAAAAACGGATAAGTGACAAGACTAGACACCCACTTTCGGTTGACTGATGTTTACCAAAAACTAATCAGTTCTTTTTACTTTAACACTAATGCCAAATATAAAATTTCGTGTTGATATGATTAATAGTTTTTTGAGTTAAAGCACCCAAAAAATCCCAGTCACAGACACACCCACAGAAATAATCGAGAAAATAGTCAAAACGTGTTCAGGGGACCTTAAAACATGTATTTCCGTTGAAATCTCGAATTCGATTTTTTTCATGAAAACTATTTCTAAATCGTATATGGAGAAAGTAAAAATGAATTTATCGCAATTTTTTATTCGGATAACTTCTTTCGATTCCCGTGAGATTTTATTATTCGAATCCTTTCAATCCGCAGATTTGGGGAAAGTTCCTTTTTATATTCCTTTTATAACGCTTCTCCACGGTTCCTATACGGATGTGACTTATCGAAAAGGTTTATTTAGCAGTTAATTGTACGCTTAAAAATATGACTTACGTCGCATGGTTAATTGTTGCGATGGAAAATTTTGGGCAGGACCAAAATAAACAGTTTGGAATGCTGGATTGGATTCTAAAAGTCTCACTCGAAAATATATTCTTATCTACCGGTCTTATCGCAATTCGATCATGTAATTTTAGTCACGACTAAATTCTTAATATCTCGCTTTCTATTATCATGATGTTCAAACGTGCTCTTTCTAGAGTTATCGACCGGTTAGTTTGCCGCTGAGGACGGCGGAATACGCATATAGTGTTACTAACAGATTTCTTTGTCATCACTCGCATCAGTACAGCCATAAGGTGAGTTCGAAGTTATTTACTTCATTTAATAGTTATCAGTTGTATTGCAGCTATAAGTGGTGCCTCAAGATGTATTTTAAATGTCAATTAGAAGTTAGGTATCTCGTTATTTAAGTGATATTTGTTGCCTACTGGCCCTATGGCCAAACTGTAACATTGTGCTTTAATAATAATAATTTCAATTTTTGTAGTTGATAATAATACTTAGAGATAGGATGGAAGCGTAAATGTTATTTTTTTGCAATTAAAACCAACATTATTGCAATATTTCCAGTTTGGAATTTTTCACGGCAGTTGTTTTTTCTATGTATTTTTTATTTAAATAACCAGGGATACCAATTTGAGATGCGATGTTTCCTGAATAGTGGCGTCACGCACTTTGAATCAACTGTGGTGTCCCCCTATTAACTGCCCCATGTCATTTCTAAATTACGTATGTCACTTCGTCGATCCGGATGAATGGATTTGTATGATGTACGATATTTGTCATCGTAATCAAAACTTTTCGTTCGAATTTATTTATTGCCCGAATAGGAATTTATGGTCTGCCGCTTTGCTAGGGTTTGCGAACTTTTACTTTTGCAATCTTACATTTATTTAATAATCTCTGGCTATGAAATATTCTATTGCTATGCTGCTACCTCATGTGGGATTACTGATTTATGCACTTCAGTACTATGTATTTACGGTGCGTGGATTTATGCGACCGAGTGCATTTTAAACGCCAAGTATAATGTAACATATGAAATTCCTTTAAGCTATTCATTTGAGAAAACTAGTCTAAAGAATATATCACGTCAAAATGTGTGCATATAAAATACATATACATAAATTGAAATAGAAATAAAAAATATTGAATCAATTCATGACATTTTTGACGTTAAAATTCATAGGAATGCTCGAGTTGGATGCTTATATGCTCACAATAGCGTTAATTACAATTCTTGAAAGATAAATATATATAACAATATATACTACGTATATGAGAAATTAAAAAATATATAAACAATGAGTGCTAAAACCATCTAGATGCGGCTATCATTGATTTAATCCGACCATGGAATAAGAGCCACTTTTAGTCTAATTAATAAAGATGTCACAAAGATATTTCGCCCTATAAAACATGTGTGAACAAAGGAATCCTTCAATTAAATTTAAATGACGGCAAGCGCCTCGTTTTTATTAGATATTTTTCGCACCGTGCTGTCTTCTTTTAAATGTAGTTTCCTTTGTGAAAACTCTTTGGCATAACATTTGTCTAGACTCGAGAGTGTTGGATTTTCTGGCGGCTGTCGAGGCCAATTTGATAAACATCATGAATTTACATATGTCGTGCAAATGTCAAGCAACCGCTTGGATAAGATAAACACGCCTGACCCTTTCGAACCACAAATAGAGTAGAGTAGAATTTTTATGCGGCTTATTAGTTTCCTCTTTAAATGTCGTTTAGTAATGGAGTTATTCTTGGAAGCTCGCACAAATAATAACATTTATGTTATATTTACTAAATATGGAGCGCGCTATATAATACTACACAAAGTAATTACCGTGATCACTTACGCGAGTCCTACGGCATAACATGCAATCCTCGTGATTACGTTCGGGTACGGATATAGGCACGCACACACACTATTACATACATACATACATGCATACTCGCGGTCACACACGCACACGAATAGTTACCAGATTTACCGCCTAATGGGAATGGAAATAAGATTCTAGTTGTTTCAGATGAGAGCGCAAACGCCGTATATCAGGGGTGGGCATCCTTTTCTGTATGGCGGGCCGCATTGTGGCATTGAACCTTTCGGTGGAAATTGCTGGATTATGGTTATATATGAAGTAGGTACCTATAGATTCATAGGCAACATATGAGTGAAAATAAAGTGAAAATTAGGTTTCAGGTTAAAATTTCAATGTTAAAAATCACGGCGGAATTCTCTCTTAGGAATCTGTCTTGAGAAAACAAAAATTACATTAAAAACTTAATGAAATTGAGAAATATTTCATAAGGTGTCCCAATTCAAAGGAAGATATTTTAATAGATTTTACTAGACAAAAAAATAATATTTGGTAGATAAATAAAAAGAAAAACGAAAAAGTTTTGAAAACTATGAAGCGCTGGCGGCGCGCCGCATGAAATTGCACAGTGGGCCGCATGTGGCTCACAGACAGCAGGTCGGGCACCCCTGCCCTAGATTATAGCGTATCGTTATTGTATCGCTGTCAGTGTAGCGTTCGTTAGGTTTCCTCACACATTTATATTTTTTCTTCATTGTTGTTGTTTAATCGTTTAAAGTCATTTGTAGTTATTATTGCCCTACGCTTTTTGAATACACATATTATCAGCGGTTAATACGAATAATTATAATAAAACTATTTTTGTGTCATCCGCAGTGCCATGTTAAGTATAATATTTACAAAGTTCCTAGCGGAATTCCTGCCGTAAAAAATACTGACGAAATAGGCTACATCATATCAGAGTCTATATATGAAGAATATAGTTTCACAAAGAGTAGAGCGAAACATTAATGTGTAAAGTTGAGAATGAATATCGAAATAAAACCTGCAGGAGTATAAAATTGAAACAGTAAATCTGACAGGGAATAAGAATTGTTTACTATCATTCCTTCCTTCTCGTGTACGATGCAGGAAAAATGTGTAGGTTAGCTCAAATTTAATGCAAAACAAATAAGAAATAACGAACTAGTCACAGTCGTAAATATTGTTTTAAAAAAGAGAAAAATAAAGCGTCAGATAGAGAATGAAAAAGAGGGGTAGGATATACTGGGAATTAGAGAAATCAATCAAGTCAAGAAAAACCGAAAGAGGGAAAAGAAATGGATAATCAGAGAGTAATAAAATACGAATAGGAAGCGAAAAAAGCCAGGGAGAGAAGAGATAAATAAAGTAAGAAGTTCGAAGCAAGACGATAGAGAATACAAAAGAGCAAGGATAATCGAAAATTAAAAGCAAATAAACAGAATAATGACAGCAGTTATCGTTTCCTCCTTGCATGAAATGTGACTGCGATTGCGAAAGAGGAGAAAAGTGATAGTAGATGAATTAAATACTGGGTTTTGATGCTGTTGCTCGAGGGAGCGAGTAAAAAGAGGGAGAAAGGGGAGAAGGGAAGAAAGGGAGAGAAAGTAAGAGAGAGGACGTGGCTGTTTGTGAAGGAAGCATCTATTGAGGTCGTTTTATCAAAAGGATAGCATGAAATGGAAAAAGGAGGGAAGAATAGAGAATGAAAGGAGAAAGTGTTGTAAGGATCTAGAGGGAAAAGGGAGTGGGAAGAGGGAGGGAGGAAGAGGAGGTAGCGTCATGTGAGAAAGAACTTCCCCGATGAAACTGTAATAGGAAATCGCGGAAATAAATCCGTTTGAGTAAGTCGTTGAAAAGTTTTGCAAGAATTGGAAAAGGATTACAGGGCTTGGAAGGCGGAGAGAGGAATAAAGAGAGAGAAAGCGAAAGGGGGTTGGAAGCAATCAGGGGGCGGTAGGAATGATGGAAAAAGGGAGGAGTTCGTAACGGGGAACTCGAGGGCAAAACACTTGTGGGTTATTGACTAATTTTCGAGGGAAAGAAGGGTTGAGAGATGTCTGTAAAGTGCTCGAAATATCCCATGCGTAGGTGCTTCCATCCCTTCAATTTTAGGAAATGGAGTTTATTTCCTCTGTACGGAAATTAAAAGGGTCTTTTCGGATTCCAACAATTGCGCTCTCTATTGCTTCGTTTCGTGGTAATGATGACGTTGTTTATGGTGCCGAATTGGGTGGGATTACGTCGTCATATTCAAGAAAATAAGTGAATAATATTTTTCTATTTGACTTGTTTTCATCCGAGCACGTATTTTCATATAACTAAATTCTATAAATTTGGTTTTCCTGTGGACTTGGGATTTAGTAGTATACAAGCAGTTAAAGACATTTTACTCCTATGGGATCCGCAGGATCTTTGGCCTCGCTCAGACCATTTACGGCTGGTTGGGGGGGGGGGGGGGGGAATTACATGTTCAACATTATTATCGTCTTCATAGTTCTTCTGCACTCCATACAGTGGGGATGTAAAATTTGAATTGAATTGAAAGTGCTGCCCTCGGCTGTAAAATATGTATGAAAGAAATGTAAATGTAAGAAACGCACCAAATAAGGAACTAATGACACATGAACTTGAGATTGGTTTCCTCGTTGAGACAGCAGTTATAGTAGAACAGACAAACAAATAAACAGGCAAAGTGCATAGGGACTCAACAAGAGAGACCACGAGAACGCAAATTGCGTCGGTTGATGTTTTTCGTATTTATGCTAAATTTCGTTTTGATTGGATAAGATTTGGAAATTAGCGCAATGCGCTAACGCAAATTGCGCAGGAACTATAAGAATGGCGTTCTAGAAAAACCACAGGCAGTCGACGCTAAGTTATTTGTACATACACACATACACTCGAAGTTGGGTGAAAAACAGACAACCGAGACAGCAGTTATCGTAGAACAAACACACAAACAGACAAAATGCACAGGGACTCAACAGGAGACACATCTCCTCGCTCGGCCAATTAACTTGTGCTTTGTAATGACTTCTATAGCAGATTTTTTTCGATTAATTGTTCGTTGTTGTTGTTCTTGTAAGAATGGCTTGTCAGCTATTAGTGTAACTTTCGAAAGGATTTTACTAAACGAGTGATTATTTTTATAGCAAACATAATCAGTGTACATAATTAGTTGAAGAAGATTTAATATTTGGTATGGCTTGACAATTTGAGGTTTTATAGATAAACTTACTTCAACGTAGTGAAAGAGTAGTCAACTATGAGTGAAAAAGTCCTATGTATTCCCGAAGAAAAAATTGCATATAGGCTAAAAAAAATCCAGCAAAGGGCTTGCGATGAAAATGAATTTGCGAATTGAAATAATAAAAAGATTTCAATCATTTTCTTTAAAATTACTTTTTACAATTGTAGTATTCGATGGCCACTCCGTCAAATTGTGTTCGCAATACTTTATTATGTGAAGCTCAGTCTTGAGTGCATTTGATGGTATATTGAGTTTGTAAATATCTGTTTTTATATTAAAAATATTAATCGCTTTCACATATTCCAGTGTTATGTAAAAGAACATTGGGCTTAATATATATTTCCTTATTGATAAATGATTATATTTCTATTAATAATATAATGAAACATTCTGTGGACTGAAAATTAAAAAGTATATAATTCACGTTATAGTATGTTCCAGAGAGTAGAATTATATTCTTGGTCTCATATTAATGCTTAATAAATGCACCATTTTAGTGCTTTAATACGGAAAAAAATTAATTGATAGTAAAATTCACACCTAAAGAACTCATGCAAATAGTTTTCAAAATAGTTTATTACCATATAATTTATTATAATTACCGAGAAATAGTAATTGCCTGGCATGAGATATTAAACATATGTCGTGTACGTTATATTGGAAAGGACCAGTGTCCTGTTTGGCCAATTAAAAGTTGGATATTTTTATTTTTGAACATTTTTATTGGCGATTATATTTTAAAGGACCAAAGAACCGTTTGGACCATTCCAATTGTTGTAGCAAAATTTTATTTCTTGGATCTTTCATGTTAAACCAAATACCATTATCTTTATTTTGCCTTAACGGTATTTTGCTTATATAAACCCCACGCAACGGTAACCCTAATCCTAATTCAAATTTTATTTCGATTCTGAAGAGCTTCAATGGAAAATAATACCAACTCTCTTCGAGTTCGCGGTGAATTCTCACAGCTAAATTCATCAAGTGTTTCGGAATGATGTTATTCCACCTTGATTCATTCAACGACATATAGCGCTGTAGAAGACAAACGTAAAAATATTTAAAAATGTTTCTGAACGACACAATAGGATACAAGATACGCTCAGAACTTAGGCTTCACGCCACCAGAGGGGCGGGGACGTCGGTTGTTTACCAAAATTCCGCGAGGGTGTTAGAAGAGATCGATTGGCGGACGGATCATGCATTGGCTTCAATATGTCCCCTTTAATTCTAACCCGTATCCCTTCGCTCCCACCCTAACAAAACTCGTGATCTGCTGAGCTTATGATGCCAAACGGTGCTGCTGGTTTTTTGTTACAGAAGAGTACAAGCCGGATCTGCTATGCGGATAGGGTTAATAAAACGGATTCGTGTGAAAAAGAGCTAGGTAGACTTGGTTAGGGATTTGGTAATTTTGGCGACTAGGTACAGTATCTCTCCCCTAGGATGGATTTAGGGTCAGAGTGGATGGACTCGAATTTGCTGTCCACCTCCATTCCAACTTAGTTCTTCCTCCACCCTGCATTTCTTCTCCGCTACTGCTCCGTTCACTACCGTTGCAACTCGCTTCCTTCCATTCTTTACATTTCTCTTCTTTCCCATCCATTTCATTTTAGTTCCTTCAGCGTTCCTTCTCCGGCTCCTATCCGTTACATCATTGTTCCTTCTTCGGTTCTTATCCGTTCCTTCTCCGTTCTTTCGTTACTTCACTACTCCTGTGCTTTACTTCTTAGCTCCTTTCCGTTCCTTCTCAGTTCCTTTTATTCTTCGTCACCTTCCATTTACTAAGACGTTCCTTTCAATTCGTTCCTCGTTCCTACTACGTCGATTCTCAGTTCCTTTTCCGTTGCGTAGTCGTAATTTTCGTTACCTGTCCTACGTTCCTTCACCGTTTCTTCACCGTTTCTTCACAGATTCTTCACCATTTCTTCGCCGTTCCTCCTGCGTCCCCCTTCTGTTTCTATGCGTTCCTCTCCGTCTCTATTTCTGCTCTCCCCCTCGTTCCACTCCTCTCCTCTCCGAGACCGCATCCCCCTTCACCGCGCTCAGCTTCCTCACCCCGAACAACCATTCTCCCGTTCCCGCCATCCGACTATGTATGTGCGTGTGGTCGGGCGAGTGCTTGCGCGTGCATGTGTGCGCCTACCTGCGTGGGTGGATGCGAGCATGATCCGATCAGTCTAACGATGATGGATATGCCTCCCGGGCGTCCTTGTTGATCACCAGAAGACCGCAGGCGCTGTATAGTTCGGGAGGAGCGGAGCGAAGGGAGGGAGGGAGAGTAGGGTGTGGAGGTAGGGATAAAGGGTCACGTGGATGACGCTAGAGGTGGAGTGAGGAAGCTTCAGAAGGGTTGAGGGAAATTGTGCGCGTGGTGCCGAGGGTGTCTTTTTACATAGGCAATATATGGTTTAAGGTTACTATTGGGACGCTTAAAATGGAATAAGATTAATCGGTTGGTGACCACGTGTCGGTGTTTGAGTTTCACCGTATGCTCCATCCGCAATAATACACAGGTATTCCGTTTTGTAAATTCGTATTGGTCGAGGGAAAAATTGTGCACTTTTGCGCCTACGTGTGAGAATCTGTTGGCCTAATATACACGGGAAAGTTATTTTTGGGGAAGTGACTAAATCTGGTTACATGAAATAATCGAATAGGCTCAATCTTAAGTGCTCAAAAGACGTGGGATGAGTTACTAGAAACAGATTAAATGAGAATATAACTATAACTATACTCATAGAAGTGGCAGGCTTGGTAGAGGGGGGCTAGTGTTCGAATCCTGCCGAGGGCATGATCGTATGCGTAAATATCTATTATCGTTGTTGCGCTGATTTTAAAAGGCCGCAATATGCTGTTTATGAGCTAATTAAAGTAAAAAATAAATAAAAATAAAGCCTAAAATTGGACGTCGTAAATGTTGGAATATTCCATTCTATCGTAATGTATTCAATGAATGAATTTGGTATAATGACTGAACACGAATTTAAGAAAAAGCAGTTACCTTCAAGTGTTTCGCAGAAAATTACGTCGCAAGCAAAGTTTCAGTAATCTGCTCAATCTGAGGTTCTATTCAGTCAAAACAATTATTGGTTCCTCACTTCAGTATTCAGCTTAAATACTTTTTAATATTAAAATTTGTTGCACTTTTATTTGTACATATTTCTAGAGATCTGTTAAACATTACCTATACGTTTATGTAATTCGTATAACAAAACAAGTTCTACTTAAAATCACACCAACGTTATTAACGTGCAACGGAAGAAGAACTTATATGGCAAATTAAAAATAAAACGGTGATTCAAACGGAACTTATGGTGCCTACTTTCCATTTAATAATTTATTTTAATACTTAATATATAAGTACTAACATACTAACAAGGAGAGGACACGGTAGTGGAACCACGGATTTTTATGAAACTTGCTATGTGTATAGTTCTGGATTCCAGGATTACTGCAAACCTCCCTTTTGGGCGTATACGGCCGAGAGTTTTTCCGAAAATCGCGATTACATATCGAAAATTCTCATCAACTGGTATAAATATCTTAATGCACGCCAATTTGATTAAGTAATTGTTGGCGGTGAGCGTATAGTGTGTGCGTCGGAAACGTGAGTTCGTTTCCCTCTTGGATAGCTTTTTTTATTCCTCTTTCTACAAATCCTTTTTCGCATTTCCTATTAAAAGTTAACTGGGCAGACACGTTCATGTTTTTATTGTTTTCTATGTTGTTAGGCGGTGGAACGGATTTTTTCACAAGTCATTCAACGCACGATTTTCTCAACAAAGTTTAATTTATTAAATCGCTTATTCTTCATTGATCTCGGCACACGCTACATCCTATATTGATGCTTATGACATGGAAAGGATCCCTGAAATTATTTTTGCGAAGACTTCCTCCAAATACTTAAAATAGACGCATTAGACGGAGGTATATCAGACAAAGGATCGTTGTAAGTATGAAAGAAAAAGAACTGGTGAGAAGTCCGTTGAAAGTACAGTATTATAAATAAATAAAAATACTTCTATTATAAATCCCTCATAAATTCGGTTAACTGATTAAAAACATTAATAACCAACAACCACCAATCATCATCGGAAGCAATGAAGGGGAGAGTTAGACGGGAAACATTAATTTGTTTATACATCAACAGGTAACGGAACTTTTGTTTAAGATTTCATTCCCATAATACGATCAAACGACCGATGGCGATAGTACGATATGTTCTTCAATTTTAACAATGTAACGATATAAAATGTTACAAATATATTCGAGCGAAAAACTAAATTCATCACGCGTATTTGTGTGGGAAAAATAACGCGTGTATGTACATACTAGACTATACCAAATCCGAGTCCAACAACAGTTGTTGCTATGGCAACACTCTCGTAATGAGTGATAAAAACTGCAAAAACGCCAGTATTTACGCGAAATTCTAAGAAATACAGTCGTTGAGCAAATTTCTACGGTAAAAATTAGAATCTTCATTCCTTTCCTCAGAGAATAGTACAAAACTCGCTCCGATGTTACAATTCTAAGATAGTTTAATGTGCGAGAGAAAATTACCCTGCAGGATAGATTTCAGATTTCCCGTTTAAATCAAATGGAAAGGATAGTTCCTGGAATCAAAACCGGGACTTCAATCATCGCAACAAAAACTATCCTCGGGTGTTTGGCCCTTGTAGTAAGAGATTTCCACCAAGCGTCATGAAAATCGGTGTATTGGTTCAAAAGTTAATAAGGGACGGACAGACAGACACAATGACGAAACTATAAACCTGGAAAGTAGGTTAGCAATGCGATATCGTGTCCCGTTGTTTACGTAAACCGATCAAAAAATCTCCGCAGGAAACTGACCAACGTGATACCATGTCCCTTGCGGTTAGATTAGGTGTAAGTTAAGCGTAACGTGTCTTGGCTTTCCCGTCAATCACGTAATGTAAAAAACAAGCTTTAATTGCTTATTTACTCTCGTAAAATCCCTCATCATCGTCCTGTCCCCGAAAAAGGAAATTTAATAACTTTAAGGCCAGCACGGAATGATGAATAGTCTTAAGATTGGAACTACATCGCAAGGAGAGAGATTCGGGACAATGCATCATTTGAAGAGGTTCCTCCTTTTGTCAAGATGCCGGAAGTTGTGGAGACAGCTCTAGAACTCCAAAAGACATGAAGAGGAGAGAGAAAGAGAGGTTTGCATGGGGGAGAGAGTGGAGGGAGAGAGGTGGGTGTAAGGGAGGTAGAGAGATGAGGGAGGAGAGATGGGTTAAGGGGTTGCGGAACAAAGAGACGGAGTGAGGTAGATAAGTAATAAAAAGAGTATTAGAAGAGAAAGAAAGAAGAGAATGGAAATAGGAGAGAAAGTGAGATAAGGTAGGAGAGATGGCGAGAGAGGGTTTGAGTCAATGATCGAGAAGGTGCGTAAAATGGAGGAGAGAAATGGTGCTGGAAGGAAAGAAGAAGGGATGGGAAATATCGGAAATGATTCTCAAACAAGGAATGAGGGGATCAAATGGAGTAAACGGAGATAGAATGCACAGGATAAGAAGAGGACGGGAGGCCAGAAGCATAACGCGGTTGACAAAGGAGAAATATGCGCGAAGTTGGAGGAACAAGATGGCGGTCGCTCGTTAAGGACGCAATTCCCCTCGAATTAGCGCGCGAATGCCTCCGTTATTCTGGGAGTTGGATTAAGTGGAGAGTCCGCGGATTTTAATGCAGTTTTCGCTCATATCATTTCTTGGATCAGAGGAAAATAGAGTTCGGGATAAAATTAGCTTCGTGGATCGGCTCTTCCACTTCACATTAAAAAAAAAGAAGTTTGGGTATTGAGAGAGTGGGTGGATGACAGAATGGGGGAGTGAGGGGGGAGAGGGATAGAGATAGAGGAGAGACAGATAGGATAAGTGGGGAGAGTAGAAATGGAGAGCGAGAGAAAGGAAGAGGGAGGGGGAGATGAGGGTAGGAGGTGAGGGAAGGAAGTGAGGGAGGCAGTGAGAAGGGGGGGAGAGTTGGGGAAAGGAAGAGGAGAGTGAGAGGAAGAAAGGGAAGGAGACAGGGAAAGACAGAGGGAGAGAAAGGGACGAAGGACAGAGGCATGGAGCGGGGAAATGAGAAATGCAGGGAGAGAGAAGGTAGGGAGATGTGACTGTGAATGAGCGATAGGAAGGTACCTAATAGAAAAAGTGAGAACGGGATTGGGAGGGCGAAAGAGGAAAAGCTGGGAAGGGAGAAGAGAAAGGAATGAGGTAAGGGAGATAGAGAGGTAAGGTAAGAGGAAGAGAGAAAGAAAGAACCAATGAGGGAGAAAAGGATGGGAGATGGAATAAAAAGACTTAGGAGGGGATGGGGGGAAATATGTTTGCTTCTAGGACTATCCCTTTTATTTTTTTCGGGAAGGCGAAATTTCGCGATCAAGGGCCCAAACACGATTGATTAAATTGGCGTTACTTTTCTAAGTCTTTTTCGTCCGAGTGGAAAGCGGTGGTGTTGGAGAGGAAAAGAGGAAGGGGATTCAAAGGCGCGAGTTCGGTTTGCTCTCGGAGTAGTTTTTGGGGAACGAGAGGTGAATTGAAGCAAGGAGTGAGGGAAGATTAGGGGAGGGGAGAGAATGAAGGTAAGGAGAGGAAGGGAATGACTGGGCGTTGGGGCGGAACTTCTTAAAGGTTCATCTCCTTTCCTTTTTTTCCCGCCCCGTCCTCTTGTTTTTTATATCTCCGCAGCCGAAGTCGAACTTGGATCTTTCGGGAGCCGTAAGGAATTCTCTCTACCCTACAGTCTCAATGGAAGAAAAGGAGAAATTTCGTTGGGAGCATTTCGCGCGGAAAGAATCAGAATTCGATTTGTTTGCGGAGAAGAAATATTCCGAGGAACCAATTAATCTCGTTATTTAAAACTTTTCCTTTTTCTACTCGGAACCACAAACAAGTGCATCATTGGAATGCATTTGAAATCAATTTGAAGAGATCAAATAATCTAAATTTAATTTTCTATGCCTTAATATAGTTAGTCGTTTTGGATAATGTTTCCAAGAATGTCCGTTTTATAAAAAACTAGCTGAAAGTACCCGGCGTTGCTGGGGTTTTTAATCCAGACAAAAATATTGAGGAAGATTTGAGAATAAAACCAAGAAATTAAACAAAGTTAATTTTTATTGTAATGCTTGGTCTTATCTTCACATCTTTTGCACAAATAAAAAAAAATTGTTCCGCATCCTTTATCGACATATTTGGTGACTGTATTTTTTATCAAATAATCATAATAAACAATCGACGGAGTAACTTTTAAAATATAGTTATTTCACTCGAATTGATTTCCAGTGGTAAAAACCCCGTCATATTATGTGGCCATAAATCTCAAAAACATTAAAACCTTGGGCATGAATTGCAGGCTCTAGGGATGCAACCGGTAGAAACACGTTTGAAGATTAGTCAAATATAACATAACTATGCGTTACCCCATGCAAAGGCTGATTTTATGGGTCTAATTTGTCACGTGAATATTTTAAAGTCAAACCTACGAAACAAAATTAGTTCCCGAACTTGGAAATCGATTTTGGCGATAAAAAGTGTGTTAGTATGACATGGAAAGTGTGGTTATAATCTAATAAGTATAATTAATAATAATTATGTCATTATCCGGTGATCATACATTGATATAGGATATCGGCTTAATTGATGCATACAAATGTTCAGTTGAAGAGAAAGCAAAATGTACATGTAGGTATTTAAGGGAGGAAGAAGTTAACGATTATATTTTGGTCGAAATTAAGGAAATGTTATAGAAGTTTTGTTGTTGTATCTTCTGTGATATCTTTCGCTTTATTAATTTCCAATGTTAATGAAACAACAATTTTCACTGTAAATTATAGGGAACGAATACATACATTCCTATCAAATAAAAATATTGCAGGCGATGGAAATGGCCGATTTCATGAGACAATTGGATATTAGCAGAGATCGTACTTAATTGATATGATATAAATGCACAATATAGTATATATATCATCAGCCCTTTTCAATCCATTGACGGATGAATGCCTCCCTTAGACTTCCAGTTTTCTCTATCAACTGCCTCCGTCCTCCAAGAACTTCACAAACTCTCTGTCCTATCTGTCTTTCGGTCTTCTTTTCAGTCTCTTGGGATCCATTCTATGACAGTAGACGTCAAAGAATCCCGTCTTCTCTTGTTATTGGATAATCACGTAAAACAAACTTGATATTTGCAGGGTTATTGACTCTGGAGGCAGCTATAGCTTGCGCGCTCTAAGGTGGCAGTCGGAGGTGCGTGAGGGGGGAAGGGAAGGAATGGGAAAGAGAACCTTGAAGTGGAAGCCGACGTCAGAGCCTATATGCAATAACACGATTTTGGTTCGCACGAGTCCAAGTTCGCACAACAAATGCCCACACCTAAACACCACCTCCCCTATAGGCAGTCCCGCCTTGAGGATGGACTCGTCCTACCGTAAATGTGCCTACTGCGCACCGCCAAGTTAAACGTTTTAGCTATACTCGTACATAAAGTTGCCCATGTGTAAAAACGGAATGCGACAGTTCGGCGCGACCGTTTCGGCGACGGGACGATTCGGCGACGGGATAATTCGGGACCGGGACGAGTCGGCGCCGGGACGATTAGGCGCCTGGAGGAAAAAGCAACAACTTTTATTTGGGTTGAGGGGTGGGGGTTGGAGTAGTTCTATTTCCTGCTTCCGGGTTAGATTGAGTGTTTGGGGGTTGGATTGGTTCTATTCCCTCCCCACGGGTTGGGTTGAGTGTTTGGGGGTTGGATTAGTTCTATTTACTCTCCCTGGGTTGGGTTGAGTGGTTGGAGGTTGGATTAGTTCTATTTACTCTCCCTGGGTTGGGTTGAGTGGTTGGAGGTTGGATTCGCCCTGTTTCCTCTCCCGGGTTTGGTTAAGTAGTCGAGGGTTGAATTCTTTCTATTTTCTCTCCCCTGGGTGGTGAGAGGTTGGTGGTTGAATATCTTTTTATTACCTCCCCCGGGTTGGGTTGAGTGGTTGGGGATTGGATTCATTCTATTTCCTCTCCCCGGGTTGGGTTGAGAAGTTGGTGGTTGGATTCGTCTTGCTGGCGCCGAATTGTCCCGTCGCCGAGTCGGTCGCGCCGAACTGTCCTATACCCGTGGAAACACAGGTTCCTTTAGGTGCATTATTTTTGGAGTGACCCTCGTATATTCTTCTACCTCTCTTTCACGTTGTTAATTAATGAAGTCGTTTCATTCTTCCATGATATGCGGTGATAAGTTTGAGAACGAATTTTCTTACTCATATTGGTTCAAATTGTATTTGTGATTTCTTGTAACAGTTATTATTTTAGAATAAAAATTCATATTATATAAGAGTTGAAGAAAGCTATACATATTTAGCGACTTTTGAAGTAAATTATATTTACATATATTTAAAAGTTTGATAGAGTGAGATTTGCATATGGGCTTGCGTCAAATGATACACTTGTATCGCGTTATACCGTTACATTGTTTTACCTAGATATTTCATCGCTGCATCTTAAACTGTCCTTTATGGGCTGTGCAGAAATTGATGCAACGAGGGTAAGAGGATTAAGACCAAGTTTCATGATTTGTTACGCGGGAAGATTAGCCACATGAATGTTTAATAAAAGTAAATAAATAAAGCTACTGAAATTGTTTATTGCTGCTTTGACTCGACGAATGATGTATTCATATCCACGCTCTGGGTCTTAGCGGCAAAGTTTTTTTCAAATGCATAACCATAGTTAAGTAGCAAAATAAGGAAATTATTTATAGTGGCGGTTTATCTTTTGCCGCTCGGTTTGGGTGGCGGTCGAAGATCTTTTAAGGTAGTGCTAATGAAAG
Source organism: Tanypteryx hageni (assembly GCA_028673005.1). NCBI lineage: Eukaryota > Metazoa > Arthropoda > Insecta > Odonata > Petaluridae > Tanypteryx > Tanypteryx hageni. Next base: position 75,364,935 of record CM054114.1, read on the forward strand.
AGGTCGAAAAACTTGAAATATTGCGTTGTGTAATTTGTGAACGGCTCCTTTTTGTGATATAGGGATAGAATTTCGAGAAAGAACTAGCGGAGGTGCCCGATCTTCGTAGATGTTGCGGGCGACAATTAAAATTGTAGTAGATGTACTGCGAATAATCTTTATTGGAGAAATGCTTCGTGAACGTTGTTGGCGAGAATTCCTGTTGGTGTCAGCACGAACACCCTTCTTCAAAGGCCGTGTATTTCAAATAACGGCCTTGCCTTCTTCGACTACTTGCTGTTGAGCATGCCTCATGTAACTGACCGCGTGGAAAGCATTGGAATAGAATAAAATAGAATTTTTATTGACAAATTACATTTACATGGTTTCAGTACAGGTCTGCCAGTAAATAGGTGTCTCGTCAAATACATACATACATTAACTGTTACACGTTACACATACATTACAATATAACTGTTACACATCACACATACATTACAATATAAATGTTACATGGAATTGTAAATCATAATATACTTAACATTACATCAATCACTCAATGCCACACCATTGTCTTCCATATATTCCCTTACTGAATAAAAACACTTTTTTAACAAAAACTCTTTCACTTTCTCCTGGAAATATTTTACTTTATTACATTTTTCTCTAAATTTTATGGACAATTTATTATAAACTTTGATACTATTATAATATGGACTATTTTTCATTAGTTTTAATTTGTGCTGTGGTGGATTATTATTATTATTCACTAGAATGCTAAAGACATTTTAAAATCGTCTTTGCGATTCGTTGATCGTTATAGCGACGCATAGTTTAAATGGAGTTACACCTTTTTGAATTCGAAACGATAATCCTTTTGTATTACCCGTATTCTTGGATTGAAAACCATTTATCCTTCAGCATTAAAATACCGGCATCAATAATAATCTCATTTAAACAAACCACTCAGTATTATTGCAGTTATTTCGGGGAATCTGAATTTATTAATTACATAATATACACTCCAAAATTAATTGCATTCTTGACGTTTCGAGATAATAAAGTAACTCTATCTGATAGAAAAAGGCTACGCACTGTTCCGCCTTATTGTGCATAGATTTTTAAATCAAATCGGCAAAGTTTATTTTCTGTTGCAGCCAAAATTTTTCTTGGAATGTTTTTTCGTTCTTCAAATCTAAGGTAGCTCGAACGCACATCTACGCGGAGGGCCTCGAATCTTTGTCTTTCGATAATAATGTAGGCTCTGTTTAGTAAGGAAACAGCGACAATTTCCACGTTACCAATTTCTTCAGCTAAATTCAGTTGGTCATTTTCGTGTGCTGGAAACTGCAGCAAACAAAACATAATGAAGATAATAATCGCGGTAAAATTTATATGTATGTTTTCCCTTTCGTTTATATCCCTTCTATCAGCAATTGACTCGAATAAAATTAGTTTTCCTTCCCTTTGGTTTGTTGTGGCAATGATCCCAAAATTTCTCTTTGTTAAAGAATTGTAGTTTTCTATTTTTTCATAATGCAAACAAATTGATCGATTCAAATTTTTTTGCAAAGAAAAATTATCAATCTTTTCATCACGCGGTCGTTTTAGTCTCTAACTCTTAACCCAATTCAATATAATTAAAATACAGGGTGCGGCAGAGGGACCTGACCATTTTAAAAATGAAATAACGCATTGAAATTTGTATAATTTAAAATGCCTTGGGCTGATTTCCGTGTTACTATAAAAAGGAGATAAGTTTATTCGACTTGTAGTTGCAAGAATTTTGGGCTCGCCTACGTGCAAATTATATAAGATACAAATTGGGTCATATTGAATGAACCCTGAGGTTTTGGTCATGATCGGGACGGCGGTTATGGGAACGTACAAACATGCACACATGCATTGTATTAAGGTAACCAGTACCTAAAGTAATGCGCATGCCAATATTCATTACTCATAACTAGGCCTGATAGTTTTCGACTTTTATGTTAATATATTTTATTCGGCTTGGTAGAAAGAACACATTTATGCAGCATATTAAAATAACAGTATAGCTATAAAACAGCGTAATATTACAATAGATAATTGAAGTTGTTTCCACACCACCCAAACAGGAAAATTACATGGCGCGATTGATTTTTTGTGTGTTCTTTGCACGAAGTGAACGCATATAGGAGAGGTCTTTTCCGTCCGTCCGTCCACATGTTAAAACTCGGGGAACGCTGAACGTATTTTGATGAAATTTCGTATTGGGGAGTTTTGATAAAATTAATCGATTGATTCCAATTTTGGTTAGAATCGTACTACAATTACGACCTCTTTACATGAGGACCGACATGTTATTTACAATGTTCCTTTGTTTCAACCGCTAGACGTATTTGATGAAATTTGGTATTGTGGAGTTTTGCTAAAATTGGTCGACCGTTTCCAATTTTACGTAAAATCGGACAATAATTACGGCTACTTTACATGAAGACCTACATGTATTTTACAACATACCTCGCTAGCTTCTCGTTAAATGCTCATCTGTGCGAAAAATATTGAGAACATTGTGAAATCTCAAAGAACGCATTTGGAAACTCTGTGTACTCCGACATGGAGTACACCTTTCCAATCTTGTTTTACATGGAACCATTCACATGGGGCCTATAACCACTAAAAAAAATTAAATCGGATGCTGAAAAAATGGGAATTGTTTGCTAAATATTTATATAAATAAATGAAATATTTAGAAAACTTCATTAAATGTGACACTATTTGTTCGACTGCCAAATTCCACGGGGATGGCAAAACGAATGTTCTTTGGATGACAGACAGACACGGAAAGCAGCATCGTACAGTTGGCCACGAACTAAAACTTTGCAATTAAAATCAGAAAAACAATTTATAATGTTTTAAATTACCTTTTTTAACTAAAATCTTTTGAAATAAATCTTAAAGGAATAAATATATAAATGTTTTAAGGGAAGTATTAATTAATTGCTATTAAATACATTAAAGAGAAACTCGTCTTAACTTAGTCCATAATTTCTCTTCAACAAACGTAAAATTTTATTGTTTGAAGTATATTTTAAAACGAAATTTTAAAAATTCCGAGATAGTAATAGTTAGATATCCATCTTTATTTGGGCGAGATTGAGACTAAGAAGCCTCTTCTTTCATCTAACCCATAGTATAAACAATTACAAGGCACCAACTTGTAAATTAAACATTGGTGCGATCGAAAATTTTAAAAATTTCCGCTGTTTCCTACAAATAAAACAGACTGAAGGGAAATATAGAAAAAATTCCATTCTTAGATTACAAAATTGCTGGAGAATTAGATAAAATATATCGCGCGCGAATTTTTTGTCGGTAATATTTTTTTTGTGAGGAAATGACGTCGGAACTCCAAAGCTCTAAATTTTCGAAATTTTTACACGCGAAAAAATAACGTTTAATTCCCGCGTTCCGCGGTATTTGCAACGCGCAATCCCCGTTCACGTTGCCGCGTTTGATCCGACGCGGATAGAGGCGAGTGCCGGTTGGCAATTTTTTATATTTTTTTAGCGCGGAATGTACCCGGGATAGGTGTCTGTGTATAACCTTCGTTAGTCGCTAAAAAACATAAAAGAAACTAATCCGCTCCGCGTGCCCCTGCGGATGATAGCGGTCAGGATGGCATTATCTCTATTTCCCTCCTTTTTGTAAGGTGCGGGAGTGTAGTGGGCAGGTGGCGGAGGTCAAAGCATTCCTATAAATGAAGTGATTTTGCAGGAAAGTGAGTGAAGTGGAGGGAATTCTGGGATGCGTTGCAACGTGCGGTTTTTGTTTTCGTTCCACTTATTCCGTGAGTGGCTTCGTTGTTTGCGCGATTGCGGGATAAAAGGAAGAGTTCGACCAAAGGCCGATAGGTGGTACGCGCGGCGCCAATTTCCCGCCCAATTGCACAGGCAAGAGCTTTCGTAAACTTGTTTGTTTTTTGTGCAGCGGTGTTAATTGTTGACTTTTTAATCCCAAATTTAGTTAGAGTTAAGGAAAACGGTTCGATCGTTTTGGAGATGTTGCTGCGGAAGATTAATGAGCTCACATCGTAAAATTTAATTTTTATTCATGTATTTTATGACCCTGTTTTTTGACATTTTATAAAATAGTTTGACTATTCTGGCAGTTGATTCTTTTGTATATGGGCGTAAATTAGGTTAGGGCACAATGTGATTAATGGAGAGTTTTCTTGAACACTGCCGCTATATTATATGAAGGAAACTCATAGGTACCAATTAGTCGATTATCAAGTAAAAAAATGACTATTTTTGGAATAACAGCTAATTATTTCAAGAGTTTTCCAACTGTATATCACTATAACGTTATATAATCGTTATAGTAATTTCTAAGACAAAGATTTTGTTACAAATATCAGAATCCGTTTCTACCATATTGTATTGAGAACGGCTGCGTTATGTTTGGTGAAAACTTCAACTTTGGAGGGAAACTGCATATTTCATGTTTATAATATTATTTTTTAAAGTTTTTCCCATATTAAGTGAGATTTAACGATGGGATAAGTTTTACTTAGTAATAGTAGTCGGTAGAAAATGTTAATACGCTGCTTTAACTGCCCTAATTTTGATATTTGTATATATTTAGCATCAAGAAATATACCGTGTTGAGAACCGTACGTACAGAGAAGGTCAAACTGCCAGAAATCTGTATGCTTAAGTGTATTTGAGGGCATCATTTTTATAACCCGTTTTATTTTTGCTGTTACTCGATAATCTTAATTATTGCTGATTATTAGCTAAAGTAAAGTTAACGGAGCTTAGAATTTAAGCGGAATAAAGTTTTCAATTTAACCGGGCGGAATATTCAGTCTGCTTTTGCTTCCCTGGTAGTATAAATTAAATTCCGGATCAAATGATAAATCGATAAAAGGGGAGATAGTCTGCGCTATTACTTTGTAAACATTATTCGAAATAAAAGAACGAAATTTAAAATTCAAATTTCCAAAAATTCTAATTTTAGTATACGCTCAAGCGTGTAATTTGTAATTAATTCCGGGAAACTGCGTTGGCTGGATTCATATATTAGGTGTGATTATAAACCTATTATTATGGGTCCGCGTTGCGCGTGAGTATGCGCTAATGAAAACCGCGCACTTTTGAGCGTGGCCGTGCATAGAGAACGTCCTCTTTTTTAAAAATCCGCTCTGTTTTTCGGAGAGACTCGACTCGAGCGAAATAATTCCGCGAATGTAGCCCGCGTGTTTGTTTTCCCGTGATAACGCGGGAGTCATCGTCGCTCACGTTTATAATTTCTTCCCGCTCTCTAGCGGAATTTAATTAAAAATTTTCGAGTGTCGCCGAAACTAAATATAAAAAAATACACCAATCTCGAATTATAATTCTGCGAAACTAGCTAAAGAAAAAAGGCGCTTCGTTTCGCCTTTGTTTTTAGCCTAGCTTTACGTCATAATATCGGTCTACCCTCGGTCGTGCTAAGAGCGTCGCCGGGATATTATCAATCGGGTAGACGTCATTCCATCCTGTGGCTTTGCGCGGCATCATTGTGACGTCATGCCTTCAAACCGCAGAAATTTAAAGTTAAGTCTCCACAGTAATTGCTGCGTCATGCTACGTCACGTTACGTGACTAGTCTCGCGAACGCCGTCCCTTACAAAAAAACTTCTCCATCTTCCCGTACCAATCCGTCAGGAGAGCGCGCGCCGTGCGTGAATCGTAATTGGAAAATGAAAATTTCACACGTTTCATCACGCGAAACGACCGTTAGGTATGCGTGATGAGCCCTTAAGTAGGCAGACGCTGGCGATGCACGCGGCTTTTATAAAGAAACGGAGGCGGCAGGTTTATGCGGCAAGGTCCTGCAACATCACGGGCGAAAACCATTTCATGTTTTAGTTATTTGTGTCTCTTGAGAAGTTTTTATTATGCTTGTAGGGGCGTGATGCGATTAATTACTTTTCTTATATTTAAAAAGTCCGGGAATAATTTGATCCGGCCCATAAACAAGTATGAGAGCGGTCGCAAAAACTATAAAAAATCATTAAACATAAATAATCTGTTTAAAAAAAGCGCTTAAAAGTTAAAATTGAAAAAGTAAGTACCTCTCTCAGGTGTCTCCAATACCAATAAAAAGGCTATAAAAACCGATTTCTTTTAGAATCTACTATCGGTGTAGCACCACTGAAGAAGGCTACTTTGTTGCAGATATGCGCACCTGGGTTTTCATATCCTTTTTATGGCTCTTGGAGATTCCTGAGATGAGTAATTATTTTTCAATTTTTATTTTTAAGTGCTTATATTTTTATAAATTGTTTTTGATCTCGATAATTCTCTATTAAGTGAAAAGGTTTCATTGATATAGACAAATTTAAATAAAACTCGTAAAAATTTAGATAAGTCAACGACGCCGTCAGCTGTATGATTTTGCCTCAGTGAGGGCTTTCCACTGCTGTGCGGTTAAGCTTTCAGTGGTTGGGCTGGTTTGGCTTTCTTATGCCTGTGGTTCCGAATTCGCGGTTTTGATGGTGGGCGTTCCGTCGCCCGTTAGGTCCTCATCCTTTTAGGCATGGGGAGGTCCTCTTCCCGTCCGGTCCCAGCCCTTGGACGCTTGTGAACGTCCCATGGTTTGACCGTGGCGGAGATATCCTTTATAACGACGTACCATATTCGGCGAATTGCTATGAATTTACTCTGCATGGTTTTGCGCGTACATTTTCTTACTTTGTGGCTTTTTCTTTCACATTAGCATGAGTTTATTATGATTTTTCTCAAAAACTGACGCTTAGAATATTACTCGATTTTGCCTAAGCTTTCTTTGCCTTTATAGTGTGCCAAAAAGGTGTTCTATGTCTACTGTAACAGTGTCCCAAGAGAGCGATATTGTTCCATTAGAATTCGGAGGTGAATGCAGATAGCCACAAAAATATAGTTACTTTACATTGAAATTTAAATGAACGAATCTAAATTATTACCTAAGAATTGGACATGAAAGTGCTAGAACCGTTGGATCTCTTTGAATACCAAATGAATATGTACAATCAAAACCTTTAACGAGGATTTTAAGAAAAGAAAATTAAAGAGAATCAAAGATAATTAGGGCATTGGAACTTCCTTTCGCTCTGCGATACATCTGACAACAAAATTAGTTTTCTTTAAATAAGAGTTATGCATATAGTTGAGTTGCTATAGTTATTAAGGCTATCAAGAAAACTCTGTTGAAGTATCCGTAACAACAAAAAAGAAAACGGCTACATATCAAGCAGCATAATTTTTTGCTTTAAATATGACAAATATTTTATTTTGACATTGGCAGTGAAAAAAAATCAAGACGTGTTTTGTAAGCGAACGTTATAATTCACGCATATGGATTGATTGAATCAAAAGATATATGTCAAACAAAAAATGTGGTTCTTCACAAACCGGATGCCCGGTGACAGCAGCTTCGAATGATTACAATTTAGGTGTGATTTATTTTGATCCGGATTGTTCACAGGCCGAATTATTGGAAGAGAAAAAAATATTAAAAAGTTGACGGAAATTTGTATGAGAATAATTGCATACACATCTCTGGGCGTGTGGTGTTCCGATTTTAAATTAAAGTTTTTAACTTTCGAGGAAAAAGAAATTTAGGAATAAGATTCCAAATTGCCATTGATATTTATAGGTAATGATCAAAGAAAGATTGGAATTGGTACGCAATATACAGGTATTCCCCGCTTTACGTACGGTCGCTCAACGTACTTTCGCCATAACATTGATACCTAAATCTCCGCACAACGTACGTATAGGACGCCAACTTCGCTAAGGCGTACACCGACGCCGAGTCAAATCTCAGCCAATCAGAAGCTGCGTACGGTGCGCTCTCGGAGGTGTGCAACCTACTGCCCGCTGGCCACATACGGCCCACGAGAGCATTTTATACGGCCCGCGACACTTTGATTAGGATGGGTTTCGTGATATTTATCCTAGAGAGTTTCGCAATCTTTAATAAAAACTGCAGCCATAAAAATCTTGACTAGTGAAGATTTAACGCTAAAAAATTGTTTAGACTTTATTTTCATTTTAAAAATCACATATAATCTCTTGAGTAAGTTCCCATATAAACTCATCTGGCTCTCCGAGGCGCTCGCGACTTATAATACGGCCAAAGCACTCACATCTACGAATGCGGCCCGCCACGCAAAAAGATTGCACACTACTGCTCTAGAAGATTCTATTTAACGCATTGTCTCTTAGTTTTCAGTTTGGTGCAGGTCGAGTTATGATTTCTGAATATATTTTACATATTTAAGCCATCAAATAATTAAAAATGTCATCTAATACAAAGAAAAGTGTTGGTGATGCCTCTAATTATAAGAAGAAAGTACGGAAATGCCAGGGGTCTCAAACTCGCGGCTCCCGTGGTACATTTCTACGGTCCGCGAAGTAAGATATACATCGAAGACTACTAGCCCTACGGAAAGACCGGAAACTTAATGATATTAATCGATGCCCAGATTTTCACGTAAGGTGAACCGGAAAACTTGGAACTACGTGTTCACGATGGCTCTCGCTCTCGACGTCACCACGGGATATCCGTCACCCCCTTCCCCTCTCGTTTTAATACGATAACCGCAATAAAAGAATTGGACTTAAATGAAAGAATGTTGAATTGCATTTAATAAATCAAATTTATTAGCGTATATCACATTGCGAGAATACAAAGTCATTATCAAACCACAAAACAGTGAGGTATTCGTACATAAATACAACACATACAAAAATGAATAATTCTAACCAACTTTTATAACGTTCATACCTACCTTAAATGGATAGAAACGTATTCAGGGAAACTCACGCGAATGACGAGAAACGTCGAATTTTCACGTTAAGAACGAATTTGTGGATCAACCGAAAATACGTGGTAAAGTGATTTTTCATTCTTTTTGACTTTTTCGGTGAAAATTTCGTGTTTGTACGGAAATATTAAGTAATTTTAATATGCAAAACATGAGAATGCTGCACCCTTTCTTGTGCCATTCAAAGGGAAGGTATGGTTTTATAAAAGTTGGCGAAAAAGCTAAAGCAGAACAAGACGAAATAAACAGCTAAGAATAATACTGGGGAATAACAGATCCATTACACGTATTACTCTTTGCATTACAGTTGCACACAAGCAACTAATAATAATAATATATTTATTATTCCGTTGATGTCACAAATAATGACATGTAAGTCATCAGTCAAAATGCTAATTACATATTCCAGATAATGAATTGACACTTCATACACAGAAACATTTTCACAGAAATACTAAAATGAAACACATCACATTGCACTATAAAATATCCACTCTTTTTATTTATAATTTATTCTAAGCACAGTTGTATTTGCTAACGATCAGGTGTCCTTAGTCACAATTAGGCCATTTAAGATCTAGATGTATTAATCAAATAAAAAGAAAAACTTTTGATATGGAAATTTTAATTTCTAGATCGAATAACATACTTATATTTACTTCTAAATACGTTTTGAAACAGATGTAGAAGAATTTTATTAAAATCAGGCATACGCATAATGGGATTCAAGAAATAAACAAGTGAACAATCTCTGTAAACAAATCCAAAAATTTAAAACATTTTTACATATAATTACTCAATGCCTGTCCGTCTGTCCCCTCTTTTTCTCTTGAACAGTTTGTCATAGAGAAATGCTGTAAACGCTATTTTGTTTCTGCCAACTAGGAGACTCTGGAAAAACTATTTTCGTTTACGGAAGTGTCCCGGATTCGACTCCGGGAGACGATTATATTTTTCTATATGTTTACACAGGAGTTTTGATTTTTCAAGGTGCAAGGTATATTTCTTTTATTCATTAAAAACGAAAATATGGACCGAAATTTTCCATTTTTGCTTTATTCGACGGCTAAAACTATAAAATATCTTATTCTATTCTTACACAGAATAACTTCTCAGAAACACGCATTTATTTTTGGAATTTGATGGCTTTTTCGTACTCTTTCCGGGTGTTGCCAAGGCGACCCACATTGTTGTCTCCGATTGAATTAGCTTCTATTAAGCCTTCAAATAGCCAAAATAATTGCGTTATCTACTTCGCGCTGTTTATGAAGCATCGAAATTATAGTTGTAATATTGTCAAACCTAATAGATTGCAAAGTAAATAATTAAAGATTATTATTATTCAGTAAACTGCGCGTGGACTGTGGGCATTTTTAACGATTGACCAAAGGAAAAAATCCTCATTCTTTATTTCAATACTGGAATGTGACCTTTTTTATATGAGAGAGACAATTAAATTGCACATATAAATTATAAAAAGAAACGACATTCAAAATATTGTCTAATTTTATGAGCAGAAATTGGCTATTATTACTTTTAAACATGCAGATTTCTGACTGACTTCACAAAAGTTTATGCGGGTACCACTAGTAAAACATAATAAACGAGAATCAAAATGAGACATCGCTATGGTATACTTATTTCATTCTATTACAAGTACAATTCTACTGTCTGACGTCTACGTTGCCGTTTCACTTCCAAATAACTCACTATAATCTACGAATAACCACGAGAAGTTTTAAATAGGAATTTTAATTACTCAATCTAAAATTATGGCTAATTTTGTGAAAAACCGACACGTGCCATATTCAAACCCAGTGCTATGGATGGAACAGCTAGCTGAAGCAAGCGAGTCTTTACACCTAAAAAAATAGAAACACTTTCTCTCAAAATGCTTCTCGCACACATAAAAACGAGAGGAATTTCTCTCCTTCCTTCCTAGGAGATCTATCTAGTGCAGGTATCAGTTAAAAAAATATGAAAGTATTCTCACAAAACGCATTCACATAACACTTCATAGAACTATCTTGTCAGAAAAATTTTCAAATATATATGCTGTTTTTAAGACTTACCTGGATCTGTTGATTGGAAAGCAGAACAATTTCACTCCGTCATGTCTTCTTAAACTACAGCCAGCCACTGCACATTTGTCTCGTCTTAAAGACATTGCTATATGCAGGGCCGGCCAAGTACTTTCGGGGGTCCGGATGCAAGCTAGTCTTTGGGGCCCCCCTATGTCAAAAAAACCTACCATTTTGTACACATCAATGTTATAGCTTAAAGAGAACATGTACTTATAATTATAAAGTAACTATAATGATAATTAATTTAATAAAAAATCAAAAATTTGTTTAAGATTTAACTATATTATTTATACTCAACATTTGGGGGCCACTAAAAATCGGGGGCTCGGGTGCCTTTCGTCCGCTGCACCCCCCACTTGGCTGGCCCTGGCTATATGTACACGCCAAAATCCCTGAATCGTACTCAAGCAGCAATCAAGCAGTGGAGGATATCTATGATTCGAAATGGTGGAAATCGACTGCGCGCCCCGCTCAAGGTTCACCGCCGTCCCGCCGTGAATCTAGATCGCTGTGGCTGCGACCGCAGCGCTTCCCAGGAGAACAGACGCCCGTGCGAATTATGTGTAAAATATGGGTCTCTATTCTCCCATATGAGTTTATACATTAACCAGCCAAAAACTTAATGTATTTCTTATAAACTATTTCACGTAAATCTAAGAAATTTAAGATGTAGTATGATAAATCAGCAATTTAAAAATAGACGTGGTTTATTTCTCATTCCGATTTATAAAAATTCTGCTCATATGGGATACTAAGTGTTCTTCTCGCTGCAGACGTGTTTGTTGTATGTTCGAAGAACCGAACCCTCTATTCTATTATGTACTATTTTTGGAATGAATGAGTTTAAGACCGCATCAAATCGCTGGGACTATTTCTTTCTTGTGGGAGGGGAACGTGAAAGAATATGAAACAGAGTGAAGACTGGGAAAGTATGCGGCCCTCGGACTTGATACGGTGCCTTAATGCGGCCCGCGGAACCGATGAAAGTCCTTCATACGGCCCGCGTACTGACGTGAGTTTGGGACCTCTGTACTATACACTTTCCTAACTTGTTTCCTGAAGAATGAGTTTCATTTTCTATCTCTCCTATCTCCATAACCTACTTCACAGAATCAAGAGCATTTGTGGAAAGACATTGCCCTTTTTTTCTGCCAACAGAAATACGTTCAACTATCACTAAACTATAGGATTGTAGTTCTGTTTACTCCTCGAATCGAATCCGGAAAGAACAACGAAAAATATTACATCTTTGGCTGATATAGACGGTTTCGTAATATCTTATTAATAAGAGTTATTCCATCAAGGAGTGGCTGAAACGTGGACTGCTAGCCTTTAAAATCGTAATTCATTACCTATTTTCAAAATATAATTATAGCCGCTCTTCTCTCCAATACTGTAAAACTGTACTGCAAATAATTAATCCATAAATGCTCAATGAAGCAGATCTGTTACATGCCAGAGATCCTACAATATAATAACTGTCGCAGTATTTTTGTCTTTTTCTCACACTGTAACAGATTACATTCACCCTCCCCTTATAATCAGCGCCCAATGCCACCAATAGGCGTCCAATTTCGTGAGATATGTAAACAAAACCATACATTGCTCTGCAGTCTGAGGACGTTGTGTTTCTGCTGTGGTTACTTTGATGATTTCTGGAGTTGTTTTAAGTTATTTTGACTGAAATTTTCGGCTACATATCGAAAATGTACAGTAAGATCAATGTCTGGTATTTTAAAATTATTTTTTCTCATAGCCTACACACTTAAGAACTTAAAAATGTTAAATATGAAATTTGGCGATGATCCGGTAATTAGTTCTTGAGTTGGAACGCCTACAAAAACGTATGGAGAAAGTAAATATTGGTCCGATATAAAAGGGCGTTATAACGAATCAGCGTTAAACGGGGTATTACTGTACAGGTATAGTGTAATGGCATTCACTGCCATTCGCTTTTGACTTGTGTGGTAACTATGTAAATTTATATGTATTACTTATGAAGACACTATGATGAATGACTTTAAAACTATGCGTTATTAAAAAGTAGAAAGTAAGTAAGTAAATTAAAATTTTCCGAACGTGTCTTGATTAACCCAACCCTTTCATTTTTTCGAATCAGCCAACGAGGAGAATAAAAAAAATGAGACGAACGTTAATAAGCCGGATCGATCACGTGATTCGCCTCACTCTGCCGAACCCCAATGGGCGCGTTAAATGGACACTCGTGAAAAAAAAGAGGCGAAATAATTGCCTGTCCCCGATGTGTTCTCGAAAACTTTGCTCGGTTCATCGAGAGGGAAAAGAAGATTGCGGCGGGAGAAGGGGGAGAGGATAGGAGAGGAGAGAGGAGAGGAGAAGGGAGAGAGGAGAAGGGGGGAAAGAGAGGGGGATGGGGGAGATGAGAGAGGAGGGTTGAGAGGGGGAATGGGGAGAGGAGAGGAGGGGAAGGGTTAACTCCGCATTGCTGTCGCTCGCATGATCGACTCCCCTCGTGAATGCGTTTGTATGCGTCCGGGCACTTGTGTTGTGTTTTGTGCGTTGGAGAGCGAGTTAATGTCGCGTTGGAGATGATGCTGATGCGCACACGGTCTCCTGGGAGTTATTAAGCTCGTTGGTGAGTGGGAAAAAGGGAATTGCGACAGATATATGCATAGGCCTCTGTGTATCTCTCTCTCTCTCTCTCTATATATATATATATATATATATATATATATATATATATATATATATATATATATATATATATATATATAAGACACAAAGGCAGAAGAATTCAGCGTGATTAATGTGCTATAACTGTCATAGACTTCAATTCATTGCGTGATATTGCGTTCTATCTATTGATTTATTGAATATTAACGCATACTTTTGTGAATATTTGGGCTTAAAATTTTCTGAGATTGAATTTTCTCAGTAGGTAAAAAATTTGTTTTCTTTAAATGCTGAGCAAGTGACGCAGTTTTAAATTGAAAAAGTACAAATGCAGAAATAAAAGGAAAATTAGGGGAAAAGAGGGAGTTTGTATTTCTGAACTAAGTTTTTTGTGAGAAATAAATGTATTTCAAAATTGCTACCCAGTGAAATATTAGAATGAAATTTTAACCTGAATTGATTTTACCAGACTCAGGATTATTTGGTAGGTATAAATCAGCACATCGAACCGGAACCGAACGGAAAGCCGAAAAAACATTATTTTTGCTGGAGTGAAACCAAGGCATCGAACCGAAATTTTTTTCGCTCCGGTTTTCGTTCCGGGTTATACAAAACAAAAAGTCACGGTTCGATTCCGGTTTCGCTCCAGTAACCACCATTGAACCGGTTCGAACCGGTTTTTTAGCTCCGACTTTGAATTTTTGCGGAAAATTTTAAGAGAGTTCCAAAATAATCTTTATTAACTAATGTTATTTTTATTTAAACCAAATACGACTTCACTATCATAAGTCAAGAAGAAAAAATAGATATCCGCATGTAACATTGCGCAAGCGCCCCCTCTCACCATGTGACGAACAGTAAAACATTGTATGAATTCCTTTCTTACATTTTTCGTTATTCAATTTGTAAACGGCTCCTTTTATGCAACCCCATATAATACTGCTCTATAGAAATTTAAAATTTATTTCTTACCTTTTTAGCGCGTATTATAGTATTTTAAAAATGTTATTTTTTAGTCATTAATTTGATGTAAAGCCGTTGCTAATATTTCAAAAGTCAACATTTATTTGATTTTACAATTCCTATATAAGATTATGTTCTCTTTATCGTATTCAATTTACTCCAATAGTACTCATGCACGTACTTGAACATGTACAATAATATTAATTCACATTTGAATGTAGAATGTAATTCATAGAGAGTCGTTCAAAGAATGTCAAGGCTCATTTATGTAATGTTTATGTTATTATTACATCCTAAATAAATCAAATTTCCAAAATATGTTTTCTTTTAAAATAAATAGGAACCTAACACCCAATTATATGAAGTGCTAATTTCGATTTACACGGTTTTGATTTGAGAACATATACTCCGTTTAAAACGAGAGATGAGTGTATGGAAAATGCCGTCATTGGACCGACAGACATTGCCACAAAAATGCATCTCTCCAAAGGCTTAGGAGTATGTATTCTCAAGAAAACCATTAGCCTTAGCCTTATTCGGCGTTGAAAAGTGAGGCTTTCACAAAAGACTCATATTAAAGCAAAATAAAACCCCTTCTTTCGCTCCCATTGTTTATGCGAACCGAAAAAATGTAACCAAATAAATAATGGTTTTCGGTTTCGGTTCGGGTTCAGAAAAATATTTTTTTTCGGTTCGGATTCGGTTTCACTCCAGTTAAAATAACACTTTTTTCGGTTTTCGGTTCGGTTCCGGTTCGATGTCTTGAGTGAAGCCGAACCCAGATCTAAAAAAAATATATTTTCTGAACCCGAACCGTAACCGAAAATCGTTATTTATTTCCTTCTATTTTTTTCTGTTCGGATAAACAGTGCGAGTGAAAGAAGGATTAAGCCTTTGTAGAGATGCATCTTTGTGATAATATCTGTCGTTTCCATGGTGAGATTTTCCATGGGCATCTCAACTCATAGAGAGAGGGTCAAGGATACGTCCTGCTGAGGTTTCTCGGAACCCTGTTAAACGAGGATAATGGAAATAAAATTAGTGGTAGTTTGAAGACAGCCGCTAATCATCTTTGTGCCTTCCCCCTGAGCCTCCCCCGTGGAGTGTTCCGGGTAAAAATGTTTCACGATTCTTAACTTGGGTTTTGCTTAAAATTGGAGGTTATTGTCTCCATAAACTTTCATCACTTCTCCATATGCATTGAACCCTTATATTCTGGTTGTCTTTCTCTAAAACTTATCCAGGAAGGATCGCTCTGCAGTCGTGTTTTTGAAGTATTCTTACTTATGTTATCGTTTGTTACAGGTTAGTAAATTTCTATTTTTATAGTGCATATTCAATGTGCACACATATTAGCATTCGTTGTTTAAAACTGTAAAGGTATTAAGGATTAATGGGTATTTGTTATTTTTAGTGAAGTATTTTGCCGACTTCAAAGACGCACATTTAGACTCCGCTTGATGAAAGTTCATGACGCGCTAAATAATGAAGTCTAATTTTCTTTCTGTGTGTTTGATATGAAGAGGATATTTAGTACAGCGTTGTAAATTCGGTTTCGTCTCCATTTCCCATGGA
Organism: Tanypteryx hageni; assembly: GCA_028673005.1. Classification (NCBI taxonomy): domain Eukaryota; kingdom Metazoa; phylum Arthropoda; class Insecta; order Odonata; family Petaluridae; genus Tanypteryx; species Tanypteryx hageni. The sequence goes on from CM054114.1 coordinate 75,381,027, forward strand.
AAAACGTAAAAGGCGATGTCCTGACATGTGGACTTTTTTGGTTATTTTAATATATCTAAGATATTGGCGCGATATTTGCATGACCATTAAGATATAAGATTGTAGATTAATTTTCTTATAATGGAATTTTATTTTTCAATCGCGTTTCTTCAAAGATTCACGTTTTTATTAATTTTAAATTTTAGGTCCTTGATAACTGGTACAGTTGGATTCTATTGTTGTCATCATTCCCCTGCTTAATATGCATACATTTAAAGTAACATCCATTTTTTCCTAATCGTCCTAATCGTCTTCGATGAATCTCCCCGAGTTGTGAAGGAGGACGAAATAAATGGAGAAAGGGAGTACAAGTGAGAATGGGGATAAAGCAGAATGAGAAAGAGAATATAATGTTCTACTCAACTCTAGGCTCGTACATAATAAATGCAGTTGTTGCATTTCCACAATTGTTTTGGGTGTACCAGCAACACAAGTCAGTGTAGAGAGGGCGTTTTTGGAGCTAAAATTTATCTTGAGAGATAATAGAAAGTCTCAGTGATCATTTATTGGAGGACATTTTATTAATTAGATTGAATTTTGTTTGCTTGGAGTAAATGTTACTGTTTTTACATATTTGTCATCTTAAGAAAATCCATTTAATAATATATTGTATGGTATATGTAATATTAACATCTAAGTTATTGTATTTAAAAATAGCTAAGTAGTTCTTCTTGGAGCAATTCTCTATAAATGACATTCATTGTGAATTAATATTATTGTACTTCTTCAAGTACGTGCATGAATACTATCGGAGTAAATTGTTTATAATAATGAGAGTATCTGCTTATATTGGAATCTGGAATATAGGAATTGTAAAATGAACTAAATGTTGACTTTTGAATGAATAACGACGGTTTTATATCAAATTAAATAAAATTTTTATTAGCTTTTATACGCGCTTAGAAGGAAAAAAAAATTTTAATTCCTACAGAACAGTATTAGACGGAGTCGTATAAAAGGAGCCGTTTACAAATTGAATAACGAAAAATGTAAGAAGTGAATTCATGCAATGTTTTTCTGTTCGTTGCATGGTGGGAGGGGGCGCTTGCGCGATTTTACATGCGGATATCTATTTTTGTCTACTTGACTTTCGACATTGAAGACGTATTTGGTTTAAATAAAAAGTAACATTAATTAACAAAGATTATATTGGAATTCTCTTGAAAATTAAAAAAAATATTCAGTCGGAGTGAAAAAAGCCGATTCGAACCGGTCTAATAGTGGTTGCTGGAGCGAAACCAGAACCGAACCGACATTTTTTGTTTTGTGGGGACCGGAACAAAAACCAAAGCGAAAAAAAATTCGGTTCGATACCCTTGTATATGTAAATATGTGGATTTCACTGTCAAGATATGGAGTAAACTAATGATCAAAACATAGAGAAAAAGGAATTTAATATGATAAAATATATTTCCGAAGTACTTAAATATTTTGGATCACTGTTTTTCGGTCATCTTCAAATGACGGTTAATAATCCACATTGCGCCTTTGTAATCAATCGTGAGATTGCTGGTTTTACTTGGGAGATCTTGTCATTCGTTCTGAATATCGTCAGGGTGCTGCGTTATCTCGAATTAAAGTTATATTCTTCATATTTTTTCTTCTAAATCGTATACGAAAGTTAAAAGGTGGTTTGTTTTCTCTTTTTGTTTCATAATTTTTTGCTTAAGAATTGTCGATCTCGGCTTATGAATGAAATCCGGTCGACGTAAAATAGAGCAGATACTCGTTTTGGCTATAAAGAAGCCGTAATCATTGATGATTCACACAGTATATTTTAAACTTTTTTATGTATATTAAAGGAACATGGTTTAACAATGGCTTGCAAATATTCATGATTGATTTGTTGCATTACAGAGTTAGCAATTATTTAAAAGTTTTGCAACTAATATGCACTCGTAAACATAAGAAATTGTTTGCATAGCATCTCCACATAGATCAAAATAAATTAAGGGCAGACATTTTGCAACGTAGTCATTTTTCTCAAAGACATTCAAGGAAATATTTATTGCTTCGCGACTTGTTTATAGTGGCAGCAAAAAGGGAGAGTAAATGTTTGAGAGTGAGAGAGATATGATACGGATGGCAAAGTGAGGAAGTACACTTCCAATTCGACACAAGAATGCCACGGTTCTGGCTTAGAGGCGCTACGGAAGGCTGAGACGGTAGTCTTTACGGAGAACAGGAGAGGGAAACTACCTTATTGTCGAGAGTTGAAATAAATTGAATGAAATTCCAGACAGCGAGGTAGATCGGCTGTGGGGAATGGGAGAGGAGAAAGGGGAAAATGGAGGTATTAGTATATATGGGGATGCTGGGATGAGGTTAGAGGTTAAATGAAAATCGAGGGAGAAGAAAGGGTGGGGGAGAGTAGGGGGGAAGGGTTCGAAGGTGCTACGAGGAATTAGCGCTCGGGGTCCCTCCCCCTGAAAAGGGGAGAATTGAGCACTTCCCATTAGAAACGCGCCCGCATTGGCATTGTGGCCGCTTTCAATACTCTCTCTCTCTCTCTCACTCCTTCCCCTCACCCCTTTTGCTTCGCGTATCAACCTATTGACTCCCCCTCTCCTCACCGAGCTTGCCGTTCCTCAGGGCGGTTCCTGTAATCTCTCGGTCCCTCCCCCTCAGTTATCCCTCACCATGCCACTTATTCACCTCTCTCTGTGCCTTTCACTTCTTTTCTTCATCCCAGACTCTTTCCGCTTTTGCTTCCTCCATTATTTATCTATTTCTATGCTGCTTTTTAGATTTCTCTTATCCCTTTATTCTCATAATTTCAATATCTCCCTATTTATCTACCATCTCATCCCTCTCTCTTCGCTGGCGTTTTCCTGCAGTGGGATATTCTCTGTCATAACAAACAGTAATTTTAAACCACAAACTTCAAACTGGTGGCATTATTTGTGTTTTGCCCATGGAATTTTATTTGTCTACTTTTTATGTCTACATATTTAAATATTAAATCTAAAAGTTGATGTAACGCAGGGAAAAATGCGAGAAGGGAAAACAGATTCTGAATAATGCCCAAATAAAGACGATTGCGTATCTTGTCTGTCAGTTCCTACATCTCACCTCCTGTGTCATTTTTCCTCTACATATTTTCTCTTCTCACCGTGTACATCCTTCCCTCTCTGATATCTACCTGTTCTTACCTCTGTATACTTCCCTCAACTTCTCACTTTTTCTTCCATCTCTTGCTCACTGTCTCTTCCCCTCTCCTCTCCCTCTATTTCTTTCTTCCATCTTTCACTTTCCGTTCCTTTCTCTCACCCTCTTTCTCTTCCTTTCTCTCACCCATTTTCTCTTCCTTTCTCTCACCCTCTTTCTCTTCCATTCTCTCGCCAAATTTCTCTTCCTTTCTCTCACCCACTTTCTCTTCCTTTCTCTCCCCCACTTTCTCTCGCCCACTTTCTCTTTTCTCCTTTCTCTCACTCACTTTCTCTTCCCTCCTTTCTCTCTTTAGCCTTCTTCCACTTTCAGTCTTCCATTTCAACTTCTTTTCCTCCTTCCTTTTCTCTGCCTTATCCATTCCACAATCGACTTCCTTTTATCCCCAATATTCCTATTTTCTCTCCGTTTTCTTCCTTTCACTTGTTTCTACGCTTGCTCCTTCCCTCCGCCTTGTTAAAACCGATTCTCACCTCCATCTACTCCCCTCCTCGATTTCCACTACCAGTGGAGTGAGATAATCTGATCAAGGAACGATTTTCCGGAGGTTTTTGGTGCGTGGAAGTAGACGGATGTGGGGAAGGAAGGAGGAGGTGGAGGAGAGAGAGATAGGGGAAGGGAGGGATGGAGGGGGAGAGAGAGTGGGTGCAGCTAAGGAGAATGGCCTGGGGGAGGAGGATAGAATGGGTAACCGCGATTTTTTCCACACTTCTCTTTTTTCACCCTCTTTCTTTTCCTCTCCCTTTTTCTTCCTTCCTCCTCTCTCGACCTTTTTTCTCTTCCCCTCATTTTCCCACTCTATCGCTTCGTTTCGTTGGTTAAATTTGTTGGGGTCGGATTTCAGTGGGAGAAGAAAAATAAGGAGAAAAAAATGATCGTTCCGAAGCCGGGACTTTTCATTGGCGACTGAAAATGAGGTTTTGTGCGTGTGCACACATTGTTCTTATTTTGACACGCTGCGTGTCTTTGCCTACAGATATTACGCAATCCGTCCCTTTCACCTTCTATTCCACCTCCATTTCTCTGTCATTTACGGATATAATGAGAGGTGTTAATTAAAATAAATTATTTACTCCAGTAGTTGTTCCCCTTCTATTGAAACATTAATCCATTCCCCCTTTTCTCCCTTTCTCTCCCTCTCCCATTCTCTTTTCCCCACTTTCTCCCTTTCTCTAAAATACCATTTCTTTATCTCCTCACTCTCGCATATTCTCCTTCAGTCTATTTTTCCACCAGATATCCTTACATTTTCATCTCTTTCATTCTTCGTATCTTTTTGTCTCATAACATTCGCTATATATTCCCCTTGTTCACGTTTCAGGTTTTTAATACTAATTTTTTTCTTTCACGTCCACTAATTTATTTTCTCCTATTTAATTTCCGTAACTTTTAATCGTTCTTCTGTCTACCAGATATTTTTGTCTTATTTATAGTTCCATTTTAATCCTCTCTTCTTTCATTACTCATTTACCTTTTAATCTCACTATTACCATTTTATCTTTGGCTACTGGTACTTTTCTCTCTATATATCCCCTGGTTTGTCGTTTGTTACCCTAGGGTTACTATTTTTGCATACCCATTTCGCTCATTCCATCTACTTTAATATTTTCACTTGCATGCGCTGTTCTCCTCTTCCTTTCTTACATCTATGGAATTTATTTCCTTCTAACTTGACTCTCCCAATACTTTTCTTCAATATTTTCTTCGTTTTTCACCACCTTTTAGCTCATCTATGTTTTTAAGAGTTTTTATCATAAGAAAATAGGCGTATTGTTTTTTATTTATGCGTATGAACGCATGCGATAATAGCCCAAGAGGCTGATTTGCCAAAAACACACAGTAGGATATTAGTAGCATATTTATGGTGATATAAATTACGAAAGATTTATTCGAGGAAACGATTTTTTGCAGAAGTTGTAAAGCATTACAGAAGAATTATTTATTATTGCATTCATTTTTTGATAGGTTGTCTGGTTTTTATAAAATCTCAATAAAATTGTTTTTTAAATTTAAAATTTTAATTGAAGAACGTGGAAGAAATGCCATATCTAGGTCACGTCACTCAATCCGAACTGCCAAGTTTCGCTTTTATTAGAATAGTACAGTAAAAAATAGCATATTTGGGTCATATTGCTCAACTAGGACAGCCATATTTCTGGAAATAAAATTCGAAATTCCTACTGTGTAATTTGATAATAGAACTTCATTAAGTTTGGTGTACAGCATTTTTTTTAGAATATATGAAGAATGTAGGACCGTGTTTAGATCACGCCACTTTGTCAGGACAGCAACTTCAGTGGAATTAAAAACCTAAATTTGAATTTCTGAACATCCTGAGGGCAGCGCGTTTAATTTAAGCTGCACATCACTCCCACTTGTAATATTGGTTCATTTGTATTTAATTTGCTTCACTTTTAGCTATTAAATTCAAGGCATTGCTTTAAAAAGCACTTATAATTCAAAATTACGAAGAGTTAATGAGGGTGATTTAAATTCGATAATATTAGATTAATTCTACGTATAATGCTTGAAATAAAATTAAATAAAAAAATATGCCGAATTCCTTTTCATTAAAATTCTACTTCAAATGCGATATTACATTACATTATAAAATCGCAGGTTTTCGTTTACTACCATTCTTACACTAAATCTTTACGGCATATTGTACCTGTTTATTTTCGCCGGCAGTTGTGGTTTTGCCTTCAGTTTACCCGTTTGATTTCGTTTCACTGTCGTCATGCCGTTTCTTTTTGTCGTAATTGTCACGCCAGGTGCTTCTCTACTATTTAGCTGCTACATTAATCATTTTTTCTTTTTCTGGTTTCCCTCGTCTATCGGATTTTCAACTTTTCCTTTTGTATTTCTCCTCCTCTCACCGATACTTCTAGCCTTTTTAATCCGAGCGCCAACTTTACCCAACCTTCTCCGCTAACGATGTATTTTTCCTCTAATTGTACGTCTCCGTCACTCTTGCCCTTCCCAATCTACACTTCATTAATCCTACCCACGTAACGTAGCTCCAACTTCTTTTTTCATCTCGTTCCCTTTCTATTCGCACAACCCACTGTCTCTTAATTGCAGTGTATTTTTCATAACTTGGTTTCTCGCTTTCGTCCGATATTTTCACCCTTTTCCTTTTCTCTGTCTATTCTGTTCACTGGGCCAGACTAGCTTTCACTACTCTCTCAACTTTCATTTTTTGATACTTTTCCTCCTTGCTTCTAATTTCGGCCTCTAATTAATATTCTTCCTTGATTGATATTTTGTCCTTTAATCTATTCTGACCTACCGTCATGACGTGATGCAGGCCTTTGACCACCTCTGTCTCTCTCCTTCTGTTCTCGCTTCAATTCTTCGCGCAGCCTTCCTCCAATCTATCTTCTCTGTTTATCTCTGTATCTGTAGATCTGACTCACAATTCATTATGTACTTCATTAACACTTGTTTGTGTTCGTCTATATTCGTATCTATCAAACCAAACCTACAATTGTCTCTCTCTTACTGTATTCATCCCAATTTTTTCTCGTCTTTTTCTCCAGGTCTCTTTACCATTTTATCTTTCTCTTCTTTCTTTTTCTCCTCTACCTTTCTATTCTTCTATTTGTAATTTCCTTCATTTCCACCTCTATTCTCTCAGTACTTGACCCACTCCCACCCTATTTTCGCCTCTTTTCTCACCGTATCTCTTTTTGCTTTTCATTCCTTATCTCATATCTCTGTCTCTCCACCCCCTTCTTCTAGTCATTCCGACATCCTCCTCTTATTTTTCCTTAAGTATAATTGTCCTGATCTATATTTTTCAAGGTACTATCCTTTGCCACATTACTGCAGTATTTTCTGAAATATAAACACTTTAAATGCGTTTCAAAGGAATTTGTTATCGTCTAGTTTCAAAACACTATCCGTCTCTCAGTCTATATAAAAGCGCCGTTCTTGTCGTATGAATTGTGAGGAATTTATGAATGTCGGTTTTACGTAATACATTATTGGAATTATGAATTTTACACGTATAACCAAAGTACGTTTTCTGCTAATCAAAATTACTTTTCCGGACTATATCTTGCCTCTACTGATGAAGATAGGCATCCGTAGTGATATGGACGGATTATTTTTCAATAGAAGCATGACATCAAAATTTTTGTCCCTATCTTACAAGCGCATGTTTTTCGTTTATGTTCCTTAGATTAGCACGTTCTTGCACGCGGCGTTTTCTTCTCATATTTTTCTCATAGTAGTTTTCTTTTAATCTCCAATCGTTTTCCAAGTTGAGTTTTCCTACTCGTATCGTTTGGAACTAACATCCTATAGGATCGCGAAGGTTTCCTGTCCTTCACGTCATGATTCAGCAGGAGATCAATTGGAGTGACTTCTCGCCACGTTCACTCTAGAAACGATTTTTCATTCATTCAATGGCCGCCATATCTCAACACTTTCGCTCTGCCTTCCTTCCTTTCTTTCCCTTTCTCTCATTTAAACCTACTAATATTCTTATTTTTACACCATAGTATGTCGTTGCATTTATCTTTAGGTTTTTAGTTTGTTGCAGCTGTCTGTTCTTCTATTCTCTCGCATTCCTCACATTTAATTCTCTCTCTCTCCCCCTCTCCTCGTCTATTGTCTCCTTCATTTGCCAGCAATCTGCCACGCTACAACCCTTTCCATTTTGCTTCCCCATCGATCCGCCCACGTTGCTTCCTCCCCGTGCCTTCTCTTTGTCTTATCTACACCTCATCTCTCCTTTTCCCTCCTCTCCCTTCTCTCTCACTCTCTCTCTCTCTCACAAGACCCCATATTGTCTCTTTATCTCTGTTATACCTTTTCATCTACCTCTGCCGTAAATCTCTGCCTCTCTTCGTCATTTCTTTGTATACGTATTTCATCTCCTTCCGTGTATCCCTTTCTCCGATCTTTTCTCTCTTAGCGTATTCGTCTTCTTCCTCTACGTCATCCATAAAAAAAACTATATCACTACTTTTCCTGTCTCTCCCTCTTCTTTCTTTTTTCTTTCCTTCTCCTTCCTCTAGATATTTACCATTCTTTCTCGTTTTAATTCTTCACCTCTTTTCTTCCTTCTACTACCCATTTCTTCTCCCTATGCCTCCTGGCAAGCCACTCCTATTATATCCTTGAGCTCGTCAAATCAATTAATTATTAAGCAACATATTTCATTATTTACGCCATTTAATTTAAAAATAATAGTATGTTCTTATTTAGATACGGTGATATATGCAGATTTATGTATGTGTGCGTGCGTTTGCGTGCATGTTTGTGTGTGCGTGCGTATACGTACGTGTTTGTTTGTGCGTCTGTGTTTGTGCGTGCATGCGTGTTATGGTTACATCAATGTTTGTTATGTATTTTCGCATTAGTCTTAAAGATTTAATTATCAGCTATTATTAGGTTTAGCACTTTTCGCGCGGGTGCATTCATGTATTGGGGTTTTTCTAAAGCCATTTAGCCTGTTTTTACTTAGTGTTTTCTCGCAATTAGCCTTCCCTTTTCATCTCCAACTCCACTGCTGAATGTATTTGGTGATTTATTCTTTGACAGAGGGTTAGATGGAAGAAGTGACCTAATAGTCTGAATAGCATATATCTGACATTCTTTACCATGCAACCTCTTCTTCATCTCATTCTCCTAATCTCGAATCCAGCCCCTATCTTCCGCCTCATTTTCCTTTCCTCTTACTCTTCTCTCCCTCACTCCGATCACCCCTCTCCTTTCTTCCTTTCTCTCTCTATCCCTTTCTCTTACTCTCTCTACTCTCTCCTCCTGTCTCCCGGCAACCTTCCGTGCCAATTCGAGCTGCGGTCTCCTGCCCTCTTCTGAGCGAGTTTCAGGATATATTCCTTCGGGCACCTACCTATTTGCCATATGAATATATTCATCGCCAAACTTCACGAGTTTAGCCTACCGCTCACATCTGCCCGATTATTATTAAGTGGAAGCGTTCAATAGAATTTATCCCGTGTCCTTTAATGTGGCGTTGTTCCATCTCGTGCGTCTCCTCTGGCGGGGTTTCTCTCCACCCGAACAATAATTTCCGTTTTCCCTCCTACTCCCTCCCACCTGAATTTGCGGAAACGTTGAGGGAAAACCGTCGCGAATTGCTTGAGTTCCTAAATTTCTACATTCGGATAACGTTTTTATTTTTTGTATGGATTTTGAAATCCGATTTTGAATGGCCTCTCCATTCCTCGCGTCACCTGGAAACTAATTCAGTTTTCTATTCATCGTCTTCGTTAAGATAGGATGGGGGCAATTGTTCTCTTGCTTGATTGGGGAATTAATAAATGGTGATCGTAGTTGCCTCTTGGTTTCGAATATTATATCTGCTTGAAATGGGCGAGAAAGATTAATTGGATTTGTAAAAACGTGAAAGCCTATTTTAATGTAGTACCTGAGTCTCACTTTAGTGTACGCATGCTTCTATCTGCTTGAATTATTACGATATATAGTATTTTAAATAACAATTAATTTATAATAATAGTCTATGATGTCTATTAATAAGTATTAATGTGTTATTTATCAGTGCTTATATCACACAATGTAATTCAATAGAAACAATAAAAAAATTGTTTCGTGCTAAGTATCGACCAAGGTTAAATGCAAAAAAATTCGCATAATTTGGAGTTGGAATGGTAAAAATATTTTTTTTGACAGTCATCCCTCGGGTTCTTACGCAGGATAGAATATTATATCGGAGCTGAGACGCTTTTTTACAATGCGATTCACGGAGTTAATCACAGATAGTATGAACCCTATCTTCTGTGGATAAGATACGGTTTAAATCTATAAGTTCTTTCATCGAAGGACTTCCCTTCCATCTTTTGTGAAGCATCTATTCCCCTCAATATGTTCATAATCCCAATAATCTTTGTGTATTTTCGCGTCTTTCCGTCGTATCCTTCCTCAGATATCATCAAACGCGTCAATCGTGTCTTCATAATTATTCATTTTACTTTGAATCTTTATGGTCATACAAATTAAATGGCGGACGGCTATGGAAAATGTAACTGCGACGTTTCGTCATTAGGCGTTGATATTTGATTTTATTTTTGTTGATATTTTTTGCTGGTAGGTATACTATTATAAGCTTTAGGGGAGGACCGGGCAACTCAAACCAAGTGAAGAGCCACTTGTAAAAAAATTTTAAGGAGCCACAGGAAACAATACTAAAAAAGAAATACATAGATTTGCTTATGAGAAATTTGGTTTTCCATATTTCTGCTGAGATAATCCGGGTTGGCATCAATTTTTGATGTCGCAATTATTAATCGATTTTCCAAATTTGGAGGAGTTATTGAAGCTCTGGTTTTATATTTTGCCAATTTTAATTTTGAAAAAAAAAAATCTTCACACCGTTATTTGCTACCAAAAAGACTAACAATTTTTAAAACTTGATATTTTTCAGCTGTTATTAATTTGTTGGAAAACTCAATTTTATCTTCCATTGTGAAAATATAATTTGGAGCCTACGGTGTAATGAGTGTAATTTTTTCAAGTCAATAACAAGTTCTATCAGGATAACCACGGTACTACCATGGGAAACTCCCTTTCACCGTTCTTAGCCAACCTATTCATGCTGAGAAAGGAGAAAGCGAGCTACACTGGCTGTTGTAAAATTGTATGCAAAGGAAAATCTCCAATGCCGGTCAATTTAAATAAAAATCCGGATAAAAAGCCGGATAAAAAGCCGGATAAAAACGGAGTAAAAAGCCGGATAAAAACCGGACAAAAGCCGATACGTATTTCGGTTACCAAGTAACCATCATCAAGGCTAAAGGACTTGAGAGTGGGCAACCGGTGGAAACTTTCCACCGGTCCGGTTTTTTATCCGACTTTTTACTCCGTTTATATTCGGCTTTTTATCCGGGTTTTTATTTAAATTGGCTGGCTTTGGAGATTTTCCTTCGCTTACAACCTATTCATGGTTAACTTTGAAAAACGTTGCAGAAACACCTTCACCTACTTCCCACGTTTATGGCTAAGACACGTAGACGACATATTTGCGATATTTGATCTCCAATAACAACAATAGAATTTATTCAGCAACTTAACGATTAATATGCCTCCATTAAATTCATGCATGAAGTAGAAAAAACAAAACATTACCCTTTCTTGACTTTCTGATAAAAAGAGAAAACAACAAAATTAATTTCGGGATTTACCGTAAACCCACACACACAGACACGTACATTTCTTCTGATTCTAATGATCATATTTAACACAAAGTTGATTTTATTACAGAATAAAAACACATTTAAAAATGCGCTAAAATCAACGGTTACGACCCTGAGATAATAGAAAATATTCTACACAAACAAGCGCAGCCTTTTCATAAAAACACACATTGCCCTCACAAACACGCTCTCAAAAAAACAAAATACGTAAAAATCTCCTTCGTCCCTGGAATCACAAACGGTTTATCGAATGTCTTCGCAAAACAAAACCTAAAAGCAGTACTAGTGAATGAAAATAAACTTCCAAATTTACTACATAATCCAAAGGACAAGATACCGACATCACAAAAATCCGGTATATATAAAATCACTTGCACCGATTGCGATAAAGTCTATATAGAACAAACTAGACGGAAGCTGGATACTAGGTTTAAGGAACATCTAGCGCATTATAAACATAATAGGTTCAACAGGTCTAGCGTTGCAATATATATAAAGGAATATAATCACACGAATAAAATCGAAAACATGACCCTTTTAAAATCCACACAAGCGGACTGGAAACTAGACGCTTACGAAAGTTTTTCATAAATAAATTCGGAGACAAGGTTATGAATAACGACCGCGGACCTATCCCTCACTCGCCCCTTTACACACTGACCGTTAAGAATCCCCCAACCCATTTTCCTCCCTCCACTCCTACCAAGAAAGTTAAAATACCCCAGTTAACACGAAAAACAATCATACTATCTTAGCTACCGAAGATGAGAGCGTAGCTCTCTAAATGCGTATTTAGCGTCTTCCGAGTTCCCGAGTGATTGTGCAGGCGTGTTTGTGTATGTGAGTCTGTTCATTTTCCTCTCCTTTAACCGGTTTTAGACAAACAGGTCCCTGCAGACGTTCATCCTTCAAACCCCTAAGTAATTTTAATTTTTAAATTTTTATTAATTTTAACAAAATTTGAAATTTCCTTCTTATTGGCGATTGATTGTTTCTCGGGATAATTTTACGGGTCAGGAGTTTATTTTTTAATTCCTAATCTTTCATTGCTGAAAAAAATGTTCTGCAAGTCACTCCATTGTAAATGTATTAGTTCTACATAATTGATATTCTTCAGGAACGGAACTCGCCTCAATGTAAAAAGGGCTTGTGAAAATTTCTAAAAGTTTACCGTAATAGGGAAATTTCTCCAAATCGTTGGAAAGCGGGTAAACGAAGTGGAGGGGATTATGTTAGTGTTTAAGGAGAGGAGGAAGCATTGGAAGATGAGTTACCGTAATACAATGTATTTAATCGTTCTGCCGTTCTCACACCGTTAGTCTCTTCTTTTCGTTTATTCTTTGTCATTGCTATTATTGTTGTTCATTTTTAATTTTGGTTGATTTTTAAATATATAACGTTGGATTTTGTTTGTTTTTTAATGTAAATCAAAATAGCTACATTATATGAGCAAATAGAAAGAACACGAAAGCTACAAAAATTATCAAATGAGCTACATGTGGCTCGCGAACCAACGGATGCCCAGGTCTGCTTTAGAGGTAGATTATATACTGTAACATAAGGTTTAGACAATTTCAAAGCGGTTAGAAATGCAAAAAAGACAAGACCGTCAGTTAAAGTCATTTGACATCACGAACCCTTGATAAACTTAATCGACAATGAATTCTAATATATGTGATATGATAGAGGTTTGATAACTTTCGAGAAATCGAAAATTAATTCACCAGTTAATTTAAAAAATATACTTTCAATGAAGACGACTGCATTTTAGCCGACATGCGCAGCTGGTTTTTCATGACCTTGTTATGGCTATTTGAGATACCTAAGCACTTATTTTTTCAATTTTTCATGCATAAGCGCTTATTCCTGAAATCCTTAAAAAGTTGCTGAGTTGTTGAAGTTACTAAGCGTCATCAATTACATACTTTATCTGAATAAAATAGCTAGAAGACTCTATTTACCCCAAGGTTTTGTTTTAACATGTAATAGAACCGTCAGACTAACGCAGCAAATTTTGATTCTAACAAGTATGTAAAATGATTGATATCAGATTGTCAAGGATCTAGTTTAAATAATGACGAATGTGGCCAGCATTCAATCACATTTTGCTTCGCAGAACGGTTTTTATTGAATTTTGTAAATAATTACTGCGGAACAATTAATAACTTATTTACAAAGTTAGCGTTAGAGTTGAAGTAACGGCAGTAGTTAGATTCAATGAGGTAAAGTGATGGCATTACCATGTTATGCTATTCAAATTTCTCCTGTGATATTTTTCCATACTTACGTATATTACGGTTCAAAGTTTTATCATGTAAACTACGTCGTTGCCTTTTAACCGTTATTATTGAATCAAAAAGTAATAAGAAAGTAAAGCTATATTTGACAATGTTTGTAAAATCTTAGGTTAATGTTTAGGATAGGGTTAGGTTACTGGGCATTAAAGCAAATGCCTTAGTACCTTAAGAATGCTATGAAAAATGTTTTATGCCTACTCGCTTGAATGTTCTTCACTTAAAGGATTTTTGAAGACAAATATTCCGGTAAATTTTAAATTATGTTCATTTAAAACTTTGTATAGATTCATGACCTTCCGAGATATAACATTTTATGGGCTTTTTATTTTCATTACCAATGGTCAGATGCCGGTTCATATAACACGTTTCTTTGTTTCCACGGCGGTTTTATAATTTGATGGAATGATTATAATCATTAAAGGAAAAATCGAGAAATATACTCTATCTCACGTGTGGGCCGTTGTGATTACTATGGTTAATAGGTAATTTGGGCAAAAGGAATGAGACAGGAGCGTAAAGTTTATTAGGATCGTCTGGAAGAGTGAAGTAAACAATAAATGAAGCGCGATGATGAGCCTGAATCGATATCTCTCAATTTCCTATTCCTCGGTGTGACGATGACATCCCGAACAAAGCTGCTTCAGACATGTCTGGAGGGAAAGAAGAGCTGCATGAAAGTAGAGGGTTACGAAAACTTGCCCCGCGGAACATCCAGCGCTCTCCGTCGGCCAACAAACAGAGGAAGAGATAGGCACTCCGTCTTTTTCGCCGAGAGGCAGAGAAAAAACGGGATGGCGAGGAAAGATGGCGTGCCGATAAACACATGCATTCTTCAAACATTAGCGCAAGCAGCGCGCCGAATAGAGACGTAGAGAGGAACTAAAGAGAGACAGAGAACAGTACCCCACAGGTTCTTTCTAGGCCAAACTCTCTCTTTTATCCTTTCTCTCGTGTTCTCTTCCTTTACGTTTTCATTTTTCATATCATCACCTCATTTCTCTTCCTATATCTCAACCTCGCGAATTTTCGAGTCATCTGTCCTCTACCCAAATGCCAACACCCTACCTTTCTACTCGCTCTTTCTCCCTCTCCCTTTCTCACGAAATCCGACAGGATTCGTGGTTTGCGATACTTTCGTCTGATTACGGATGAAAGGGGTTTGGAGGATAGAAATGAAAGGGGAAGTGCGGTAGGGGGGATAGGTACAGGATATAGCATAGGTATATGATAGAAACAGGATGAAAGGTAGAAGAGACGTAGTGAGATGGAAGTCGGAGCAGAACGGGATGAAGAGAAAGGGAAAAGATGGAAGAACTGTAACTAGGTAACTCCTTTTTTAGGAAGTTGCCGAGGCAAATTAAAATAGAATGGGAAAATAAAATATTAATTCGCCATAGTAACTGGCTGAGATCGAAAGAGAAGGTAATGTATGGAGGAAATTAAGGCTTATTACATAACTATGTCTTAGAGAAAAAATCAAAAGCAGGGAAACTCTCAGAATATTAAGGCAGATGCGAGAAAAACATGCAAAACCAGCATACTTGTGCAGAAGACTTTTGCTATCCGCGATTTTTTGGCTATACGTAATACAACTTTGTAATATATGTGCAATTGGCACAGTACCTAAGTTTGCTGGATCCTTATTTATGGAGAAGGTCTTCACTTTTCGATATACGTTATTGAAATTATCCAGTTATTTCATTGTAGAAAAAGACCTAATTAAAACCATACAGCTATTTTCTGTAATTCAGGAATATTCTGCTTGACTCTAAATTGCAAACAAATTCCGATTATGCCACGTCATTCCTTTTTGGGAAAAGCCAAAATTTCTTTCTCATGCTGTCTGATCACAAGACACACATGGTAGTATTCAGTTAATAATGTAATGCCGGTAATTTAGTTCAACTGAAAGCTCGAAGAGGAACTGCTTTAGTGAAACGAAAAATTTGCACGGTTGCCTCATCCCGTTTTTGGCTTCTGGGATATAGGAATAGTCCCGTTTTTGTGTCGTTGGAAACTGGTCACCATAAGCGGCTAGACCCTTATGGTACGCAGTATTTCCTTAATTTAAAAAAAGGATTATTTGGTTTTATTAATTATCCAGGGAGTGCAGTTGTTGTTGTTATTAATAATATTTTAAAGATCAATATGTTTTATTGACTAATACTGCGTTCTTTTATTATAACTATAGATATTTTTTCAGTTGACAGTGTATAGTTTTTGAACAAGTAACCGAGCCTCCCCGTATGTGCGCTAGGTTTTGGGATCCGCGGTTTTAGCAACCGCGGTGTTTTACGGGAAGGTAAACACCCGGATGCCTAGGGCTTACTTTATATCTTATAAAGAAGACTGGAAGAGGAGGATGAAGACGACGCAGACTGTTAAGAGAAGAGGAGGAATCAGAGGGAGGAGTGCATGGTGGGAGTGGGAGGAGGTGGAGAGAGAGGTATAAAAAGAGGATAGATGGAGCCACGTAACTGGTAAAGAACCCACGATCGCGGTGTTTTATATCGAGTCGGTGGAAATTTCGACGCAACTGAACGGATCGCGTGCCCTTTTTTGTTCGTTTCGCGACGTTGTTTTCCATTCCCCGGAGGGATGTTTTTTCGATTTCGTTTCTCTCAGGAGAGAGAGAGAGAGAAGTGAAATAAAAAAAATCGAATTTTTTCTCCCGCTTTGTCGTCGATATCAATTCGGAACGATCGTTGTCATTTTTTGTGCTCACGGGAAGGATTGGCGAGAAAACAAAAGGTATCGGAAATAATTTCCGCTAGATGGTGTGGAGAAGGAAGGGGGAAGGGCACGCTTTTCGCTTATTTTTGTTCCTCCCTCCCTCGTATTCACGTTTTGAAACGGGCGATTTTGATTTAGCGTCAAGTTTATTTACTGGCGCGAAAATCGAACCGTGCGCTTCGGATTATTTCGCTGTTTTTTGTTTCGTGATTTACCGTGTCCGACAAATGACGGCGGAATGAATGAAAAACAAATCTATTTCTTTGTTCTTTTCAGTGGCTACGGTTTGCGTATGGGAGATTGCCGCGGCTAACTGGCTTTTGTAATTTTGCTTTTCGTCCTTCGCTTTCCATCCTTCTCCAAAGTCTAACGTAGGTTCACGAGATAAAAGTAAAATAATATCTTTTATATAATTCGTAACCTTTGAGCACCTTTTTTATTGAATAGAAAACACTTTAAATTTGGACGTTTTAGTTCAGCCTTTAACGCAATTATTTGCTTAATAATCGAAAGAAGCCTACGCATCTGTTTTGTCTGATTCCTTATTCGTCTTTATTATGTGTTATACTATATACCTTTAATGTAAATTTTTTAAAATGTGGTCTAGATAAGGAATAAAGAGACTCACATTTGTATTATTCACTTTCGAGTTTAAAATGTATAAAGTTCGTTTTGCTTAATTATTTATTTATTCAACTTGAATGGATATGTTAATCATACAAGCTATGTGAAGTTTAATTTAATTTGATCAATGGCGAAGAAACAGCAACGTTCGAAATATCAATTTTCACTTGAATGCCATGCTGTGCAATAGGGTCAAGTCATATATGGTCACCAAAATTTTAAAAGGGCTATTTATGCAAAATAGACTGGAGTACGGAGACGGATCCAGGTGTAAACTACAAAGCATCACTTAAAAAAACGAAGCGAAAAGAAACAATTTAAAAGAAAGTTATTGTATGTATTGTAACTTTTACATTTTAAAATTTTTGCAAAAATGGCCCTTTTAGAAGATTCTCCATTAATACGGCCGCAATTGACAATAATCAATTTACGGATCATTTTCCCAATCAATACACAAAATATTGTCCACGCCTGCTGCCCCTGCACGTTCTTCGTAGCATCAGCTCTTACTGCGTGCACCACAGACCCGCACTTCACCGCCGTGATCATCACTGCATAGCCCATTGCAGTATGCGCACTTCGAGTTCTCCTTTCTGTCCTGAGCATTTTTTCTTGAACCTGCGTTCTTGTTTCCTTTCTTCTGCCCGGAGCATATTGGAAGATCGTTCTTCTCGGATTTCTCTCGTTTCTTGTTCTTTCTTTCCCCTGCGTGCTCTGGAGACGTTAAGATGGCAGCTCTTTGGCATCTGGCGGACTCTCTTTTTCTGGGCACCCTAGGAACCGGACACAATTGATGCGGCATGGGTCTGCCGTCCCCGCTGTCACCCGAGGAATACCTCGGGTGACAGCGGGGACTTATGCTTAAGCCTGCTCTCGGTACGGCGTTGGGCTTGAGTTTTGAGTCGCGCCCTCTGTCGGCTGTGACGGTGTTCCATTTTCCTTATCTGCAAAACACACTGAAGGGAAGTACGCTGATTGAGGAATTGCTCCAGAGTTGCAGTGCACAAGTCCACAAGCACGGAACCCATTTGCCCCATTTTCAACAGAGCAAACTTTTCCCCATATCTGAGCAAGCAGCATTCCAAACTGAAGTTTCGTGATGCTTTTAGCGGGATTTTGCTTATTTAGGAGTTTCACGCGCTGTAGTAGTATGCCTTAAGTGCTCTGAAGAAAGACATGTCCAGTGGTTGGATGTAGTGGGTGGTGTGGAGTTGGGTGCTGATCATAATGATGTTGTTACCGGCAGCGTATTGGAGAACATCTGGATCACTCACATGTATAGAATGGCCGTCCAACAGTAAGAGATTTTTGTGCTCATGTCTGATCTCTTAAAAACATTGCCTCGTCTTTTAAAACAGCCGGTTAGTCTTGTCTGGCCGTTTTACAAGACGGAACACTGCCAAGGAGTTCTTCATGTGGTTAATAGATGACAGAGGTTAACTGCATGCAACTACAGCATTACGAACACCTGAAACCATGCTTTCAATGCCGACAACAGTTCTTTTGTAATACACCGCTCTTATTTTGAAGACATTGTATTTCAAAGGAACATTAAAACAATATGGCTGATTTTGAATTACCTCCAAGCACAGGGGCTCATATATTTCTCTTCAGCAATCAAAAAAGGCGAGAGACGATTAACACAGTGCTACAGAAAAAACGCCATGACTATAGCGACGAATCGAGAGCACTGAAACCACGCAGGCGATAGAATTCAAAATATGATTTCCGGCTGTTTTACAAGACAATTACAGGACTTGACCCTAGATATGCAAGTCGAGTCTTAAGAATTAAGTAAACATTTTTCATTGTATTTAGTATTAAGTATTTTCCAATTTCATCTTCGATAATCCTAAATATACATGCATCATCGAATGTATAGCGTTTGAAAATGTCTTATTATCACAATTAAGCAATACATTATATATGTACAGTAACTTGACGAAACTTTATATGACATTTCTCCATCGAACTAATTTTTGCATAAACTACTTTTAACGTAAATTTCGGCCTGATTATAGTTGGCAAATTCCTGCAACGTCGCAAATGACACGGATATCCTATTTACTTTGCTGGCGAACAAATTTCTACCACGCATAGAGACATACTCTTCCGAACCGCAAAAACCTTCATTTATTTCTTAAATGGCTCCTCGCTGGAACCTGCACCTTTAATGAAAAACAAAGACGTAATTTTTTTGAGTTTTTTCTTCTCCTGAGAAGGAAACGAGGGAAGGGTGAGGCACCTAATTAAAAGAACTCTCAACAATAGCGGGAACGCGAGACAGAGGTGAAGACAACAAACGAGGAGACGAAGGAGAGAGCGAAAAGCATGGAATAGAGTACATATCTTCATACTCATCGTTACAGAAAATGACAAAGGATAGAATCGGGGAGCAGACGTCGACGGTATGGCAATTTTATCTCTGGAAGGTCTCTAACGTGTTCGAATCGGCGAAGGAACGATGATTTAAAAAAAGTACTCTCTGGATTCTTAGCATACGGGGAATAGCAAAAAAACGACATAGAGAAGTTATCGGTTTCTGAGGGAATTAAAAAGACATGACAATGGAACCTCGGCGAGACCATAGAATACGCGAGACCCGAAAAACCTCGGGGCGATATTCGCTCTTCTTTTGTTTCGCGTTTTTCACGTGGAGGAGGGAGAAAGAGAGAGAGAGAAAGAAAGAAGTTGGGGCGTGCACGAATGAGGTTGGGACGTGGCGAAAAAGAGCGGGTCTTTTTCTTCGCCAAAGGGTTTTTTTACGTCCGATATATCAAGCCACACCAGCTTGGCAAAGGAGGTGTATTAAATATAGAGAGAGCGGAGAGGAGGAGAAAAGTCATGGCGTGTGTGCTAACTCTTCATTCTTGAGCGCGGAGGGAAACGTCCTGGCGTCACCATGGTTTCTTTCTCTCGCGACCGAAACACGCCAATGCACTCCCGTCTCCGGAGACATCTACCGGCCGTCGCACGCAGTTCCCTCTCCCATCCGTTGCAGCTCCCTTTCCTCGGATTCTCATTAAGAAAACCTCCGGTTGAGAACAAGGAAGCGTGCGCTCACGGACAAAAGGGACCTTACTCTCCGGTTTTTCTAGGCTGTGATTTCCGGAGGGGGAAGGGGTAAATACACACTTCGTTCTTCTCCCTCTTGCCTTATTTCCCTCCCTGACTCCTCTTCGCCCCCCCCCCCCGCAACACATCTTTCCCATTCCCAACATGTTCCGTCCTACGGGCATGGGCGACATCCCTCGAGCGAAACTGAAACTAGTTTTCATCGTTCCCTGTAATTGAAAAGTACGCCACTTCAGTTTCGGCTGGGGTTATTCCTTTATTTTTCCAAAAGAGTGGTTTTATCCCAGCCAGTCTCTGAAATTAAGACGGATGGTATATCACCCCGGATATCTGGTGTAAAGCATGAAAACTGTCTGTTGGGAATAATGGCGAAAAATATTTTGACGGAAAAATATCCGGATTCAAATAGTTTTTTACCACATCGGTTGTTTTTCTTTCCTTGACAATATTCCAAATGTCTTTAAGATGCGTATAAAAAATTTGGATTCTTCGATTGGTTCCAGCCCACGTTGTAAAAAAGCGCTTTTCGTTATGATTTACTGCGTTTCCCGGAATGAACCGATTTAACAAACCTAAGTTTTCTGAGTATTTAGAGGTACAAAAGTTAAATTGCGAGCTTTTCCGTATAGATATAATTCTTCAACTTATTGATATTCACTGCCAGCTATTAGAAATCTAACAATAAAAGTACAGCAGGGTAATTCAAATTTACTTGGTTATCAGGAAAAGAGCAGAGGCCATGGATGATTTATATTCTGATTCAAGAATATTTTATTTTTATGTTAATTTGAAATGACGACTTTTCCACCAGTAAAAACGTTATACTTATCCTATGTATGGTATTCTCGAAGATGAGTTTTACGATTAAATGAACTGGCATCTATCTATCTATCTATCTATGAACTGTGATCTATCCTGAAAGACTCCGTTCTCGCAACTAAGTACCAAGAGTCAATATTGGCGATTGACTGTAACCGTATCATTATCTCGAGATGTGTTCCTGTCATATAAATGTAGTTGTCCGGAAAAAGGTTTCAGGGGTCTTTCGCGAAAATGAATCATTTTGCGAAAGTTTGAAACCTATTGAGGCTTTTCGGGAACATTTATCGTGTTTGAGGTCACATCCATTAATAACTGGGGCCCAGGACTAATTACGAGCGGGAGATACTTACGAATACATCATTGAATGTTAACTAGGCTCCAAGTGGAGAATGTTTCTACGCTTGTGAAAGCAAAATACCAAGAATGTGTAAGCCAATAGACCTTGATCGGCAGAAATTTTCGGTTTGTTATCTGATAAAATCGAGTTGCTTGGTTTTCAATTTGCTAAATATCTTAAGGTATTATACATAGAAATTATAGGATGTGGATTGTGATAAGTAATGAGTGGAGGAAAAAGACAGACATCTAAAAATTCATCTAAATTCAGAACTCTACATGCAATTTATTTAGCCCAGATTTCGAAGATTCACTTATGCGAATGACATTCAGCTAAAATCTAAACGTAGCATATCGAAAATCAGTAGGGCTTATGGCGTTTAATAACATGGCATCTTTATTACAGTATAACGTTAATTGCTCAAAAGTATTATGTTTTTCTTAAAAAATGTAGGATTTTGATGAAAATCACATTCGCTAAGTTCCTAAGATTTTTGAAAGATTTTACTTGGAATGAATTTTCAGTATTTCTCTCCCAAATATCCTTTTGGTGACTCATTACAACTCGTGAACTACAATTAAAGCCTAAATATATACCAAATCAAGATATCGTGAGGGATATAATTGGGCTTGAATTAATTTTCTTCTTTTCTCGAATCTTTAAAACAATCCACAACGAATTTTAATATCTCTCTGCTTAAAGAAGAAACCCTTTTACAAATATGGTTTAATGTGAGATAATCACCCAAATTACCTCCATCCTTAAGAAATATCTTTTTCTTCAAAATACTGGAGGGAAAAATTGTTGTAAACTAAAATGTTATTCATCACGAAGTCATTCTGTGTTGCATTATTCAAGAGACGTAATATAATGCGACGATGTTTGGTATATTTGAGGGTCGTTAATCATCATTGAAATCTGCCAAACACGGAAGTATACAACTTTGACTGTAGAAATGAGAGCTAATGAGAAAACAGATAATAGATCTTAATTATATTTAAAAACATGAAAATGTATGTAACCTCTTGAAGCAATTTTGGATGAATACGTTTCAACGATAATATTGTTGATCAGGGCAAAATGTGAGAATGGGAAATGACAGTAAAAAGTCATTTTGATTGAAAATAGAACTTATGATATTCCCAGAGTCGCGAGGTACTGTAGAGTTACTAATTGGAGGCCTCTCTAATACACCAAAACTTCTAATAAACAGCTCAACAAAACAAAAAAATCCAGCTATTTTGCGCGAAACCCGTCTGCCGGGGAGAAAAAAGATTGATGACGTGAAAAATGAATGGAGAGAGAATTGACTTAAATGAGAAAAAGTATGAGAATTAACGCGGGCGTCGGAGGAGGAAAGAGAGAAAGGGGTAGCGCGCTATATAGTCTGCTGGCAATGTGAAAGAAAGAGAGGGAGTGGGAGAGATAGAGAGAGAAAGGGGGTACGAGAAAAAATATTACACACGCACAAAACCCACACACACACATTGAGTGCCTGGTTATGAAAGGTCTGTTTTGCGGAGATTAATGAAGGAGAGAAAATGGGAGAAGATGGAAGAGGGAGGAAAGGGGGATACAAAAGGGTGGGTGTATGTACAGTGGGAGGAGTTTGATGGAGAGGTTGGATGGAGAAAGGGGATAGGAGTAATGGAGAAAGTGGAATAGGAAACGAAGGAGGGGAGGAAAGAAAAAGGAAAATTCTAAGGCTTTAAGTAGAGAGAAATAGGGGGAGAAAGTGATATAAAGAGGGAGAGATAGATAAAGAGATGGAAGGAGAGAAAGGAGGGAAATAGGGTGGAGAGAGGAAAATGGAGAGAGTAAGATGGAGGGAAAGAGAAAGAGGAAGAGAGGAAGAGAAAGTAAGAGGGAGAAATAGTGTGTGAGAGAGCGGGTGAGAAAAAAAGCAAGAAGTGAAGGATGATAGGAAATACTAAGCAGTGTGTCTGAAATAGCAGCTTCTCTGGTTGGCTGAGGCCCCAAAGTCAACAGCAGCACCACACCCTCCCTTCTCGCCCCACCTCCAAAGTGGCGGCGGACGCTGCAATTACCCCCGCGCTCTGGGTTCCGGTAGTGTTCGAATAGAACCGGACGCTGCCAGCTCCGGGACGGTTTAAGGCCTCGTGGTGCTTCCCCCTCCATCTCCTAACACCACCCTCCCCTCTTCTCCCTTACGCGCGGGCGTTAAATTGTTTGGCGCATCCATCATCTCCTGTTCTGCGCCCTATTTATAGGCGTCGTTAATGCGATTACACGGCCATTCTTCCGAAACACTCCCTCTTCTTAGTTCTGATTTGGGCTCAGAACTCTTTCGATAAATGGTGACTGAGGCTATATCCAACCGATAAACATTTTCGGATGTTTTCAGTTTTGTTTTTTTTTTGCTGGGAGAAAACGGTTCATTATTTGAACTAACATCCCTCGTCAAAATGTTTTGGACTAATTCGTTTTGCTATAGTAGTATAGGAAACGAGACGTTTCTGTAATCCTTCGTGTGTTTACTCTAAATTATAACTGTATAGATAGAATTTAAAATCCAAAAACAAAAGCTTGATTTCATTGAAAAAGATGAAGAACGTGCGAAAAAATTCACATGGCCTCTTGTACGGCATTGAAACTGATTTACACCATGTTTTAAGTATGTCATATGCGCTTGCATATTTCAATTACTTGAATCTATGAGTTTAAAAATTAGTTAGATAATACTCAATCTATTTATTTAATGCCGGCGTGCTCTATACTCGATAGTGTCGATCGAAAGTTGGATATTGCTTTTGAGCTGGCGTGATATAAAATTCATTTTAATTCTTTAGCCGATGAAATTTCTCTTGAACTCAGTGTTAACTATTCATTACCGTGGTGGACCATTTTCAAATAAAGACCATTATTTTTCTGTAGAAATTTGTTTTTTCATTCCTTTCGGCTGCTATTCATTGTCAAAAATGACAGTGTTGATTTAAATTCTATACTGGCAGCATATGCTGGGGATAAAGACATTCTGAAAAAGCGAATGGTGTTATAAAAATTGGATTCTGATGATATACATAAGGTTCACAATCTATTTCTTTGATTTCTGAAAACTTGACTTTTACATCATTTTAAAGGCTGATTAGGTTTATATTTCTCCCTAAGGACTGCATAACCTAACAGATGTGGGAGGGTTTGTGTACTCTTATGAACTAAAGCGGCGGGAGATAATTCTCCTGGTAGGACCATCCAAGCCGGAAAGGGGGAAGGGGAAGAGTCAGACTAAGAAGCAGTCTTGGGGGTTTTACACCCCCCTGTGCAAGGGCAGCCGCTTGCACAGTACCTCTGTAGGTGGTGATCATGCGGATCTGAACAGCTACAGATGGGTAATCACTCTTGTGAAACTGCGATGAGGAAAGCAAGGGGAAACTACTTCATTATATTTCCCATGATAGGCTGAAAAGCCGCAAATACCTCTATGGATCTCTTTGGGATAAAATATTCCGGAGGTAAAAATAGTCCCCCAATCGGATCTCCGGTGGGGCCTACCCTAGGGGATGCTCAGAGGAAATGTAACATTAATAAGAAGAAAGCTAGTAGTGAGAAATTAAGAATAGGCACATGGAATGTTAGGACTATTAATTCAGGGGGGTAAACTAGAGATCTTATAAAGGGAAATGAGAAGGAATAATGTAGGTAGAGTAGGTCTTAGTGAAGTTCGGTGGGAAGGAGAAGGCGAGATAAATTCAGACGAATTTAAGATTATTTACTCGGGAGGAGAGAAAAAGAAAGGGAAGTGGGGATTATAATGAAAAAAGAGATAGCTGAAAGAATTAGCAAGGTAGTGACGGTTAATGATAGATTAATAGCCATAAAACTTCAGATGGAGCCTGTGGAAATGCTTATAATTCAAGTGTATATGCCAACAACTAATGCTGGTGACGAAGAAGAAGATGAAATCTATGAACAGATTATGGAGATATTGGAGGAGGAGGGAAAAGGAAAGATCACCACCATAGTAATGGGAGACTGGAACAGTGTAGTCGGAGAGGGACAGGAAGATAACATAGTGGGAAAATATGGACTAGGGAAGAGAAATGAAAGAGGAGAAAGTTGTGGAATTTTGTCATATAAATAGATTTATTGTAACTAATACATGGTTTAAGCATCACCAGCAGAGACTTTACACATGGAGAAGCCCAGGAGACCAGAGACGATACCAGATAGATTACATACTAGTCAATGGAAGCTTTAGAAAGAGCATTAAAAACGTGAAAACACTACCAGGGGCAGATATCGATTCCGACCACAACCTTTTGGTGGCAAATACGCAATGTAGACTGAAGAGCGTTAAGAGAAACAAGAGTTAACAAGAAATGGAACTTAGAGGAATTCCTTAAGAACAAGGAGGCTATCATAACTGGGCTGGAGGAAAGGTTGGGGGAGAGAGCTGAAGAAAATAGGTACAATGTAGATGAGGAGTGGAGATACATCCATAGCAACATTAAAGATGTAATGGAAAAGAAGGTAGGAAAGGTAACGGGTGAAAGAATAAAAAAACCCTGGATCACAGCAGCCATGCTGCAAAAAATGGAAGAGCGGAGAAAGTGGAAGAACATAAACACTGAAGAAGGCCAAAGAAAATACAAGGAGTTAAATGATGCTTTAAGAAGAGTAACTGGTAAAGCCAGAGAACAGTGGATAAATGAGAAATACGAGGAGATTGTCAAGTGTGAAAGAATTTGTAGAACAGACCTCATGTATAGAAAAGCAAGGGAACTATTAAAAAAAGGCAAGAAAGATAGGAATATTTATGCAGAAACAATAACAGAAGAAGCGTTGATGGAAGAGAAAGGATTTAAGATAGGAGGTGAAAGTATTACCACCATTTAAATATGCAGATGATCAGGGATTAATAGCAGTAGACGAGAAAGATCTTCAGAGGATGACAGAGAGACTAGTGGAGGTTGGCTAACAATATGGAATGAAGATCAATGCCGAAAAAACGAAAGTCATGTTGGTTTCAAAGGAATATAAAGAAGTAATATAATGGTAAATGGCCAAAAATTGGAACAAGCAGGTAGTTTCAAATAACTTGGCAGTATTTTAGCGTAGGATGGAAGTAGCACACAGGACATTAGAAGTAGGATTGCAATGGAAAAAGCAGCATTTAACGAGAAGAAGGAGCTTCTCACAAGCAAGAAAATAAATTTAGAAACGGGAGAAATTAGCAAAATGCTACATATGGAGCATAGATCTTTATGGTGCAGAGGCGTGGACGGTAAGGAGAAAGGAAGAAAAATATTTATAAATTTTTGAGATGTGGGTATGGAGGAGGATGATGAAAGTGAAATGGACAGAGAGGAAGAGAAACGAAGAAGTATTAGAAAAGGTGGGAGAAGAAAGTATGGTAATAAAAACAATCAGGAAAAGAAAAGCAAATTGGATAGGGTACATATTGAGAAGACAGTGTTTACAAAGAACGATCTTAGAAGGCAAAATTAGCGGAAGAAGAGGAAGAGGGAGAAAAAGAATTGGAATATTAGAGTATATAAAGCAGGAATATAGTACTTATAGAGATATAAAAGAGGCTTCTAGGGAGAGAGAGAGATGGAGACAGCGATTCAGCTAAAACCTGTCTTCGGACAGCAGCACGATGATCATAGGTTTATATCTCAGTACGCCAGTCTTTGTTACACTAATGCATGTTTTTGTTTCTATGTGCAATCGATTTTGTAAACAAATATTTAACAACATGCTGCGTGTTAGTTCAAAAGAGATTTGTCTAGCTCGCCTAATCCAACTGATAAATTTGTAGAACTTATTATCGGCCAATCACCAATGATACTTTGTAACTGAAATGCACACTTGGTATTCCCAGCCATTTTTATGGCTATTGAATCTAAGTAATTTAGTAATGCACAGTGGCCATGACTTCTCGTTAATTATTTCTGCCAGGGAAGTTTTATTTTTAAATTCCAAAATATTTTTTTATTTAATCGTGTGCATATGATAATTGTTTAATATATAGGGTATGGTTGCTATGCAGAGTATTCTTCATATGATTAATTTCGTTGTCAAAAATACATAAATACCACAACGATTACAAGAACACTTTTTCGGTTGCATATAGAATAACCGTGCTCCACAAGGAATATAGAGATCTATTTTTTATCCGAATGAAGTTTTTCAACGCAAAGCCATCATATAAGAGAAAATTTTAGCTTACATAGTCATGGTTTTCTTAATTAGTTCAGGAATATATTTAGCTGCCATAATCATTAGAATTAATTTTTATTTTGGATTGATTTAGGAGGTCAACATAATCTTTTCCGCCAGAATTTTACGGGTTTATGAATAATACAACAAAAATATTACGTTTATTTTCAATGGCGTCATGCCGATTCCGGAAGTTTATGCTCTCGTAAACGATCGGTGAAACAACAATTAGAACGGCCTCGTTGTTGGTGAAATGTGCAAATAGTTTATTCCACCGTTTCATGGCTGCAACGATAATTCATTTCACATTGTATACGTGCCATAAATTGAGATCGATATTCTTTAAAAATCATAGTGATCTATCAGTTTAAAAAGCTCGACACCGCTCACCAAATACAAAACATTTAGGTAATTACCTAAAAATATATGCTATACACACATACGCGCACAACTATTTGATTAAATAAAAAAATTCACGTTGTGTTGACGCGATTATTTTGCTGGATGTCGACCATCCAAAACGTAGTGGTTGTTTTATGTTAGATAAAGCGGTTACTTTCAATAGCGCGCTTACAACATATTATATTATACTTTACAGATTTTACAGAAATTGCTTGATATCAATTATTGCATGTTCAATTGAAATTTATGTATGTACAGTCATTTGGTCATTTTAATAGTTGTTCTTGCCACTGCATGAAGAGAAATATTGCATATTGTTCTAAAAATGCGGAAAGTGACGTTGACTTGGGTACCATGACAAACGGGTGGTGTTGAGATTGATCGGATTATATTTCAGAATGAATGTAAATAAAAACCTTTTCCGAAGTACTTTACATTTTTGTGCTTGTTCATTTTCAAACAAAGGTTATCTCGAAAAAATCTGCTATTAAATTGGAGTTAATTGGGGATCGCGTTATAGTCAGATTAAATAATAATTTAATGATTCGTTTACGCCTGTTGCATTATCGTATGTCCCTAGCTGATTCAGCTCTTCCTACACGCAAAGGGTGTCTAAGAGGTTGTGCAATGAATAGCCGGATAGCAAGAGATAAGACAAACCTGGTGCCGGATTTTTAGTCTGCTCTTAACGAAGAGCACCAAGGGGGCCAACGACTTAACGTCCCTTCCGAAGGACGGAACGCTGACTTAGTGCGGTCTCCTCAAACCACACAATCCTACTTTCACTGGACTCGTGTTCGCTGCCCTTTCGAGCAGCTAGCGTCCTAACCACTACACCACCGGCACCCCAAAGCCAATTGCATTCCCATGAAATGACGGGGTTGGAAAGGATTTTCCAATGAATGATTCTAGCATTTTCTCTTTTACTTTTTATTTCTACCGATTCTCCCATTCTTCAAAACATTTTTATCTCATTCGCCGTCCTACGATTCCCTCTTCGGATCCTATTACCAATTTCCAGAAGGCTAACCTTTCCCCTTCTTCCGCCATCCGCCCCTTCCCTTCTCAGTCGCTGGCTCACATCACATCCTCTTTCCCTTTCCCGTGTAACTGAGGAACGGCGCAAAATTCTTGGAGTGGGTTTGCTTGGGGTGGATTATTTTTACGAGTATTAAGAATGATGGGTTGGAAAACTCATCATCGACTTCGTTATTTCGACGTTTTATATCTCCCGTAACGCGAAGAAACAGCTGTCTTCTAGTTTTTCCGCCATAGTAATTCGACTCGTCCAAATGACTGCATGCATTGTTTTTTAAAATCTTCTCATGCTTCGACTTCGACTTCTCTCTCCATGTTTGCATCATTGCACAAGGTTTTTGGATGCGTTCGGCTAGAAATCAGACGCCGCGGTGCAGGTTTCATTGCGTAGGGTAATGAATTGGACGTAAAGAGTATTAGAAGTAAAGAGTATTAGAAATATCTAAATACCGGTGAAATGGAATCGAAATGAAGTAGGAATTAGTTAGGATATAAGCTTTCCTAGCCGATGCAGTGCTTTCCTGTTCACGATTTTTCAACTTTAAAATCCATCTTTTACAAATAGTTCGCCATTCGTCATGTCATGTTTGCAGTCAGACATTTTTAGGAAGGGCTTCTTAAAAGAAAAGGCCTTCAACAGTTAACATCTCGGAGATCAGTTATTTAACTATGCCATTTATTGAATTATGCATGTGGTTTATTTCATTTATGAATATCAAATATTCTTTTCGGTGGAAGTTTTTTCTTATAACTTTGCATTTACATTTGAAATTGCATAAGCTGTTTGTTTAGAAAACGCCTTCAATGCAAAAAAAATTGTCAATTCTATTGGTAGAAAATCTCTTAATTTCCTTCGTAAACATGAAAGATTATTTTCTGGATAAATATTTATTGCCACATTTAATATTTTACTGTTATTAATTGAAATTATTTAATGGATGTATCGCGTGTCAGGTTGATTGATGACGGCTCGGTATTACTGTTGCTACTGTTGTTACTTTAAATGGGCGCTGTCAATTTTCAATCTTGAGGCGAATATTGTGGCGTAATTTTCTTAAAATCTTGAAGCATTGAAGTTGTTTTAGACACCTTAGCTGACTAACGGCCAAAAGAATCAATTTTACTTCTCATTTGAGAGAGTTTATATTTGCTCAATTTGAGAACAGGCGAATCTAGAAATTCTGTTGCTAATACTTTTGTATTCATTATACATACCAGAAAGTGCAGTTTTCGCAGTTTAGTATCGTTTGTGAGGAGTCTCAATCATTCTGACACGTATATTAATAAGGTAATTTCGATGTTTGATTTCTGAGTAGTTGAAATTGTGATTGCAATATCGGAATCCCTGGCTAGTTGCAAACAAAATAGTGAATATTATATCTCATTCGGAAGATTATTTACATTCGTACCATGTGAGACTAAAATTTCATTTGAGTTCGGAATGAATGGTCGATTTACGCGTATTTTAAAATACAGAATATATATATATATATATATATATATATATATATATATATATATATATATATATATATATATATATATATATATATAAACGCGCGACACGATGACACAATATATAAAATTCAAAAGATAAATTATTGAGCGAACAGTATGGCTTGTTTTCATTTAATGATTTTACCACCCATTTAAAAAAATTCCAAAGACTCCCCTGAAAACGCATATGAACGTGTTAATATCTACATGTTATCCTGCAATTCATCACTCTGGTGGGTGGCAGAGGGTGCACTGCATAGAGGCCTACCTAACAGTTATTACTCACGCATTTTTCTTTCCTGTTATGGCCTTGTATCGTTCTCCGTAAGAATGACCCTTTGTAACGTTCCGTCCTACAATCGATCTCACGTATCTACCACCGAAAAAATATCATTTACATAAAATTAGTAAAAGGAGAGGGCCTACACACTTCCCTGAGGAACACCTGACGCGACTAGAACGGGGGACAAGTTCATTCCATCAATGACCACTATCTATTCTCTATTCCTGAGGAAGTCTCTCACCCATTTCACAATATTCGGGTTGGTACCGTATTTTACGAACTTGGCTATTAATTTTCGATGAGGGACCTTATCAAACGCCTTCTTGATACAAATGAAAATAGCATCGACTAGAATATTTTTCTCTCTGCATCGAAATAAATCATTCACGAAAAGACCGAGTTGTGTTTCACATGATCTGCCTTTTTGGAATCCGTGCTGTTACCAGATAAGGGATGAACGACCATCTAAGTAACACATAACAGAGCTAAATATAATATGCTTGAGTATTTTGCACGATAATGATGTTAATGAAACCGGCCTGTATTGAACAGAATTCTCTACCGTGGATTTCTCTACGACCAAAAATATATTTCTTACATCTATATTGTGAGATTAATAAAATATGAAAAGCACAGGGAATTAAACTGTAGAATGAAACCCATTGAAGAGGTACTTGTTACAATCATGTAGTAGATTTGATGATGCAGAAAAAACAGTACCAATCGAAATAAAATTGTACTTTTTAAAAATGAACACTGATTACCGCAACTGATTACAGTGATAGCTGAAAAAGAAAAGATCAAAATTAAAAATTTATTTCTGAGTTCGCCTTATGGATTCAGATGCAAATTTCTGCTACCTCTTAGCTCTCTTCATTGGTCTAGTTCGCCAATCACTAATCTAATTAGAGACATTTGCATCTATGACAGTTATACTTCGTGCGCTCTAAGGGGGGCAGGTGGATACGCGTTAGAGGGGGATGGAATGAATGGGAAGGAGAAGCTTTAAAGGGGCAGCTGACGTCAGAGCACCTCCGCAGTGGACGAATTTTGGTTCGGACGAGTCCATCAGCCTTAGTGTACCTCCTTCCCTTTCCTTATTCCCCTCCAGATTTTAAGTTCGCGCGGTCAATGCTCACACCTAAATACCACCACTCCTAAAATCGGTCCCGCCTCGAGGATGGACTCGTCCTATCGTAAAGGTGCCTACAGCGCACTGCCAAGATATAGCGTTTTAGGTATACTTTATATTATCCATTGCGTGGCACGGTGATGGCCCTTTGATGGCCACCGGCTAAGCGCGTAGTCGCTGGAATTTACGGTAATTGCTTTGAAAAAATAAGAAGCGTTGCTTATATTGTGTCATAAACTAAGCCAGTAAAATACACTTTTAATGCCACAAACCTAATATTTTTCAAGCTGGAAGATCAGTATAAGGTTAAATTGGATTGCTGTGGTTGGACTGTTTTCAGTTGGTTGGAAAAGGATTTGTTTGTTGGGTTGTAGTGATCGGTGTATATTTTGTTATCTGGGGTGACATTGTTTGATATATACTATGATTCATTCTTAATGAAGTCGCCCAGACTTTTATCAGGGTTTAACATGTAGTTTAGTTTAGAATCAAAAATAGCCATTCTCAAACCCGTGTATTTCAAAATTTCAGGGTAAATAACCTTTGTTCCGATCCGCTTCCTCAAATCATGTATCCTTGGAATCGTTCACTTTCTCACCTACCCAGATATGAGTATTGTTTGGACCAAGGCCACTGATACCAACACTCCATATCGTACATTGCGTTAATTTTGAGCTGATGATAAGGTATTGTTCTTGGCCAGAGATTCCCGACCTTTTCATGGCGCGACACGTGTAGCTGGAATATCAGATTTTCGCGACACATGGATGTAAATTACATGAAGACTAATATTCCTGAGCAGGGGGGAGCAAAAAACTTCTGCCAATTTTGCCTTCAGATTGATTGGCGTAGCAAAATTGATTTGGGGCTAGCTCACAGAATTTATTAATGAAAGTAATTAACTAAAATTCTCAATTTGCATTTTAACTTTGAAAATATTTACGAAGAATAAAAAAAAAATCTCGCGACATACGCGTTGGGAAACGCTATTCAAGGCCGTGGTTTTCCAAAACCTTTCCGTTTTGAGCTGATTTCATATTTTCACTCCGTTCTATGTTTAATAGATTGCCGATTAATCGCAGTTTCTCCGAAAAGACTTTTTCGTAGGGTTTGGAGGAGGAGTCAATAAGGGTTAAAACGCGAACCCATCTCGCATTATGGCATTCCTCACTCGCGAGATACTTGACGGCGTTGCACGCGAGGAACGCGGCTCTGATAAACGCCTCCAGCACGTTCTCATCTCGGAGGAGGAGCCCAGCGACCCGCCGCCAATTCATTCTTCCGCCGTGTCGCCTGTTTTATTCAAGTCGTGAGAGAGAAAGATGGAGGGATGGGGGAAGAGAGAGAGAGAGAGAGAGAGAGAGGCTAGCAGTTCACCTTAATTAACACTCGGCGAGAGTTGAATCACGAACCGAATCCTTTTTACTCCTCTCCATCTCCTACTCATTTACCTTCCTCCCCGTACTTTTTTCTCCCAACGACGAGAAAATGTCGTCAAATTTAATTTTCCGCCCGTTTTCCTCTCAGACTCTTTCCTTCTCACGCTTTCCGCTGATTGCCTTGCCTTCAATAAGTCTCGTGAGCCTCCGTGCATTGCGTAGTGGCCTTCGTTGGTAGGGAGAGAGAGGTTGGAATGAATTGTAGAGGGAAAAAGGAGAGGATGAGAGAGAGAAAAAGAAAGAGAGGTGGAGGGAGAGGGAGTTGGAGTGAAAGGGAGGCGTTGGATAGGTGTGACGAAAGGAGTTTGGAGGAAGAGATAAGAAAGAAAAGATAAAGCAAGGAGACACAGAGATAGATAAAAAATAAACTGATGTGGGCAACACATGACTTTCACCATATTTATATGCCAAATTACATGTTGTTATCTCTGGGAGGGTTGCCAATATTTACTTCCGGTTGACAATTAAGAAAAGAAAAAGGAGCGTTACTAACGTAAGACGTAACTAAGGGTCAATTGTTAATTCATGAAATGAATACTTTCTCTATACTTCGTATATGGAGAAAGTAATAATAGAGGATCGT
Organism: Tanypteryx hageni; assembly: GCA_028673005.1. NCBI lineage: Eukaryota > Metazoa > Arthropoda > Insecta > Odonata > Petaluridae > Tanypteryx > Tanypteryx hageni. The sequence goes on from CM054114.1 coordinate 75,414,862, forward strand.
CTACTGATTAATGAAATATTTTTATTAATAATCTTCATTAAAAACCCATGCAATCCAAATTTTCCAAAAACAGTTTAAATTTATATCATATCTAGTTCTATTAAAAGGTATACTCTAAAAATATCTTTAATTTTTAATTTTTGTTTTTTTTTTTGCCATCAGTACTAATAACTGTAAAATTTTAAGTAATTAGTCAATTAAACATAAATGCCTATCATATTTAATTATAGTCATTATAGAACTTTTCATGTTTTTTTATAGCTGGAAGATATCACTAGCCATTATATCCTAAGAAGTTAAGAATTCCGTATAAAATTGTTAATCCCATTGAAAGGATATTTAAAAATCACTCAATGCATATTATGCATATTATAATGCTGGATAATTTTGAAAGTATCAAAACTAACAAAATCCTCGAAGAAGACTATAACCCGCCTCTCCCTCCCCGCTTCAAATTTGGTATATCACTACTTAAAATATATAACATGATATGTTAAAAGTAAAATAAAAAGATTAGAGAGGCACAGGGAAATAAAGAGCAGCGGAGGAAAGACAGTGTGGCGGGAGAGGAAGACAAAAATGAAGGAAGAAAATATCTCGATATTCCTTAAGGTTAATAATTAAATGCCCCTTATTCTAATTGACTCCAATAAACGAATAAGTTCAAAATATCGCCATACAAAAAGTCACAGAATGTATACAAAATATATCCAGAGGCAGGGAAAGATAGAGAGACGGGTAGAAGGAGAACGGGGGATGGAGGGAGAAGAATGATTGAGGTGAAGTTATTGATGTAAATAAGAGAAATATCCATATATTCACGGTTTAATCGATGGACAAACATTCGTAATAAATCTCAAGGTTATTAGATGGAAAACATGGATAAAATGTAGCGAATAAAGCATAAGCTTATCGAAGCTCGGCGACGCACATAAAATGCAAAAAGAGAGCAAAAATTATATGAATATGCGAAAGTAAAGCATGTAAGAAGCAGACTTGAAAATCCTTTAAAGCGAGGACTCGGCAGTTTCTGTGTAGTTAAAGGGTCGCATAAAGTTGTAGAAAAAATAAATTTAATCTTGAAACGTATAGAACGATATGAATGTATGGCAAGGGAGAAAATTATTTACGGTGAAGGGATGGAAAAAATATAAAGTTAGACAAATAGAGAGCGAAAGGTAAGAAACTAGCAACATCTACGGTGTACGTAACTATAGATCAGGGGTGGCCTAACCTATTTGCCCTCGGAGCCGCATACGATGAGTTTCAGAAGTTTGAGAGTAGCATGACATATTCTGCACTCATAAATTTAAGAAAAGTAAAACAACCTGTATCCAATATAATTGGGAATGAGCTTCACGGCACTCATACAACGATAACAGTTAAAAAATCTCCAAATGCCGTAATAAAATAATAAAGTTGAGATACTCCACTAAGATAAGGGAAGGGGGAAAACATTTTTTATTTAAAATATTAAAAATTGAATACATAAAACTCTCACCCATACAACCAGACACTCCACCTGCTGTTTAGGGGCTTTTTAAGGCCAGCGCCAGGGACAGCAGGTCAGCCAACCAAGGTTTACGGGAGACTCCTCCGCGCCAGAGACCTACAAACACACTCGACATTCACACAGATCGGGTGTGCGAAAAAATTGCAGTGACCCTTGTCATAGATAAAAAAACAAAACAAACCGGGGTCAGAAAAATAAAAAATAAAACCTCGGTGAAGCCGATTAAGAAGAATAATTAAAAGTGATGGAAACCTGTATCCAAAGCAATTCGGATATAATGCATTTCCATTAGGCATCCTAAACACGTCTCGAGTCACACTACGTCATTGTGTTCTGTAGAGAAAAACATTCACACGCCTCTGCAAGGAAATTTAAAAGAACAGCATACTAGGATAAAAGAGCCGCGGTTTGGCCACGTCTGCTATAGATGTTTCCCGCGATACACACACACACGCACGCGCACACGCACGCGCGCACACACGCGCGCACACACGCGCGCACACGCGCGCACACGCGCACACGCACACACGCACACACACAGGAATAGGCTTGTGAAGAGAGAAATAGAGAAGTGTCAGAGTGAGTTGGAAGATGTTGAGAGAAAGAGAGGGACAGATGGCAAAAGGGAGAGCACGCTATACCAGCCCCTCTTCCCTCCAAGTCCTCCTTCGTCTTCCTCTGACGTCATTAGGCGCACATAACGAAGCTCTGGGCGAAGCCGTCCCTGCCAACCGTCATCAGCTCGTCTCCTTCTCCCTCGGCCCATCCTGCGTTTTTATTTCGCCTCTCCGCATTTAACACCTATTTTTGGGGTCGCGTCCGCAATCCCACCTGCGGCTATCTCCTAGCAACCCGCGTCTGCCTACCTGCCCCTTCTACTTCTGCACTCTATCCCACCAACCACCATCCCTTGCCTTCCCATTACTTATACCACCTCCCTCTTTTAACAATTTCCTCCACGATATCCCTTTCTAAAAATTCCCTTACCAATTTCTCACCTTATCCAGCAATCTCCGCCAGTCTTTTCCTCTCTTATCTCCTCCGTTTTTTTGCGTTTCTCGCTGTTCTTCTTAAAGGTGCGCCCACACTTGGCGGACAAACACGAACGAGCATACTATCACGAACAAACATAGACGCACGCGAACGAACATAAACGAACGCGAACGAACATAGGCGCACGCGAACGAACAATGAAACACATCTACATCCGCAACAAAATATACGGTGACATCGTCCGACAACTCCATCTCTGTAGACACTGAACCCTTGGACAAATACACGTCCAAACGAACACGAACGAACATTTCCCTTTGATGTAACGACAGACGGCGGATCGTTGTTCGTTCGTGTTCGTTCGCGTTCGAAGACACGTCCATACTGTATTCTTCAGTGTGCGTTTGTATGCTCGTTCGTGTTCGTTCGCCAAGTTTGGACGCGGCTTTACGTATCACAATTATAACGGCCCGCGATCATTTTCTCGCGTCCTTTCCACTTGATCCAGTTCCTTTTTTTCTCTGTCGCGGTCTGCCTTTTTAAATGTATTGCGGGTCCTATTTCAGCGTTCGTCACTGTCCTCACTCGATTGTTTCCGCTTCGCGGAATTGAATCGATTTTGGTGGGTAAAGCGGCAGAAATTTTGGCTGTTTATTCGGCGTTTTTTATTTATTTCATTTCGTTCCTTCGGACGGAATTGAAAGAGTTCCTGAGGCGACGTTGTTAAACTCGATTCCGGGAGTATTTTTCTCCGCGGAAAAGGGTGATGACATTATTTTCTGTATTGTATGTCTTTCCTGATTCGGTCGTGGTTGTTTAATTACTGAAAAACGCGGAATTGTGTCGTATTTGGGTCTAAATTATTCATTCTCTTTCGTTTGCAACATTTTTTTATGGGTCTGGTGCTAATTTTTTATCTCCTGCTTGAATGAAAATGTTTGTAAAATAAACTTTTTCTGAGGATTTGGATGTTGAGAAAAATCAGTTTCTTTCTTCTTGCTTTAAAGAGGAAGTTGATAGTCGTAAATAGTTTAAAATGAAAGTAAAAAATGAAGAGTGAGGAAAAATGTTTCTGCTGTCAGGTTTAGGAATTTTAGAATTGTTTTGCTGTTGCGTGTTTTTGAAAGAGTTGAATTTTCTGCAAAGTTCATTTATTTTGGATTTATTTTTGGATTTACAATTTGTGCTTTACAAAAGACTGTTCCAAATAGTTTTTTCGAAGCCTGGTTGGTTTTTAGTAATTTTCAGCTGTAGATCACAGGCTTGCAACCCTGAAAACGCTAGATTTCAATATAGCTTCTTAATTTCAAGACTAATCTATTTTCATCCGCTACCCTGTCTACAGTTTGACGGGAAAACCCTCTCCTTTCGTTTTTACATCCCTACCGGACATTACAAATACTCATAACAATACGGCATTCCTTCATTCAACATCATTTACTGATGATGACGGCCTTGCTGTTGAAACACGTGTTTATATTCCAAAACCCAGTGATATCTAGAGATCGACAAACCTGATAAACGCTGTGTGGGATGCCGCGTTTCTGGCGCGGAATAATTTACCTTAGACCTTAATGTTGATTTTTCTTCCTTCTATTCTTTTTCACTTTCTTTTTGCCCCTTTTCAATCATAAATCTCCTCTCTAGATATCGCAAATTACTGCTAAGGAGATATTCTTTCTATCAAGGTCTTAGGTTATATTTGTTTGAAGACATGTTGCTGATATAGTCAGGGTCGGCCCGAGGGATATTGGCGTCCCGGGCGAGATAGCACTCCAGCGCCCCCCTCCGTTAATGTTTGTTGAGATATTTACAAAGTACACGTTAATTTATTCATCGCTCTGTAAACATTATCGATAATGATAAATTAAAAGGAATGCCATCAAGATTCTAGCCTGTTCAATATAAATTGGCATCAAATATTTATTCATTTGCAAGTAATGCATAGATAAATGATCGGGATAGCGCCCCCAAAACTTTGGCGCCCCGGGCAACCGCCCGGCTCGCCCGTAGCTCGGGCCGGCCCTGGATATAGCATTGAAGTAATTATTTTATCGATTTTCTAGATACTCTATCTAACATGGTTGGGCAAAATTTTTAGGCCGCAACCCCATTTTCATTCATTCAATTAGTTTCATCCCCTCCTCAATTTAATCCCTTACTGACTATAAGTTAAGAAAAACAGTTTCTAATACGATTACCAGGAAAACGGAGTACAGAGTTTTATTTAATTACATGAAATTAATACACTCATTAATAACAGTACTTACAGCAACAATTTGAGGGATAATTCAGGGAAAACGATTTGATAAGACAGGCTTTTTCTCCAATTTTCAACCTCCTGCAGCGATATTCGCGACCCCCATGGAGGTCATAGGACATCCACAGGTTAATTAAACTTTTTAATTAACTGTAAAAGATATAAATTTCATGCGGATGTAATATATCTTTTACAATATCGTAATTATTTTAAAAGGATAATGGGTGTAATATCTCGTTTAAGATTAATACTTGTGTATTTTGTTTCAATACAGCCAGAATTATGTGAAAAGATATTTCGTTTGTTATGAACAAGATGGTCGTTAAGCAACGTTATTAAAAGGGCGAACGATCGAACTTCTTTAGTGCTTTGTCTTCAGATTCTCTTTCCATTCTGCTTTTATTTCTGCTCAATAGCCACTCTATTTCCTTTTATTCTCTGTCCTCAATTCACTTTAGAAATGAGGCGTAAACATCTTACACGACGAGCGTCATCTGTGACAGAAGCGATTCACCATTACTTCGCTTTGGTTCACCTTAAGGCTAAGGGGACTCGGAACTTGTTAAGTGAAGCGAAATCAAAATATCTAAGTTGATTAGTTTGTTTCCGCGTTCTATTCCTGATGTTGACGCTGAAATGTATTATTAATCTTTTCATTTACATTTTTGTAATTATATGGACAAATAACAAATGATACATGTTTAAGTTTGTAGCTGAGCTGTTGTGACGAGAGTTCCTGCGACTTGAAGACAAGACGTACATTGTGTATAGGAAATAGTATCAAAAAAGGTTATATTTTTGTATTAAGTACATTCAATTTTTATTATGTAATTTGGGTATTATGTATTGAGTGGTACCTAAGCTGTTGTGACGAGAGTTCCTGTGACTTGAAGTTAAGAAGTAGTATATAGTGTATAGGAAATAGTATCAAAAAGGTTATATTTTTGTATTAAGTAAACCCAACTTTTATTATGTAATTTGGGTATTATGCATTGAGTTGTAATGGGGACCTGCTCCCAATTATAGTGTTTACGTGAGTAATAATAATAATCTTCGAGTCAATAGTCACATTTATCTTTATTTGCGTTTTTTCTTAGCTCTATTTAAAATATTACCATCTTTGATTTGAGAAACTATACATAAATGTATTGTACGTGTTACCTAAATTCGTACTTAAATTAGTTAATCTACTTTGATCTTGGGAATAATTTTGAAACGAGAAAAAAGTCAGCTATGACCGGGAATCAAACCCGGGTCTTCCACTTGCCGGGCGGATATTCTACCACTGAACTATCGTAGCAGATCAATTTTCTCGTTTCTGAACGCGGATGTTTTCTTGGTTGTGACGGAATTAGCCAAGCTAGTGTCAAACTGCCCCAACGGATGTCCTCGAAGAGATACATCGAAGAAAACTCCTCCCTCTCAAATAGTGGGATTGCCAAGTAAGAAATTTATGGAATAAAGTGATCCAAAGATCCTATGCAGACAGGCATAAGCTGTAATTTTGGGAATAATTTTGAAACGAGAAGACCCGGGTTCGATTCCCGGTCATAGCAGTTTTTTTTTCTCGTTTCAAAATTATTCCCAACTTTACAGCTTATGCCTGTCTGCATAGGATCTTCGGATCACTTTATTCCATCAATACTTTGATCTTGGTAAAATAAAGCCTGATTGCAAATTTCAATTAATAATAATTGGAATCGAAGTTTTAATCAAATTTATTTATAACTCTTGATGAGTGAAAGATAAAAAAACAAATTTAATGTAATTTCTGTGTATCACTTAAACCGGGGTGGATCGCATTGGAAATTGTCAATGCTTCGGTTGACTGGATTAAAGTTAAATCGGAAGTTATTCAGAGATTTTTACGCACCATATGAGTTAAAATCAAGTTAAAATTAGATTTTTAGGGTTATCAGTACAAAATTAAGAATCATGGTGGTATTCAATATTAGAAATACCTTTGAGAAAATACCAAAAACAAAATTAAAAAGAATTTATATGAATCAAGAAATATCTATTAAGAGATCTCAATGTAATGTTAGACATTTCAACAGTTTTTGCTAGATATATAATAACATTTGGTGAGTAAATAAAAAAAATGGAAAAACTGGTGGCGGGCCGCATGAAATGGCTAAGAGGGCCGCACGTTGGGCACCGCTGCCTTAAACTTACCATAAATTTCAAAGTTTCATATGCTAGAGTAGCGTATGGAATCTCATAGATTCATAGACTCCAATACCCTGAATAACCTAGCACAACACTTCGTATGAAACCTCTTTCTCACCTCCAATCCGTCCATTCCAACATATCATGGCTATCTGCCTTTCGTTACAATACTTACATTCTTGCTCGCATGTATCTCACTTTAAGAGGGTTGTTATCCCTTCCACCCTGGCCAATTTCATGGCCTACCCCCTCTGTTTCTCCTGCCCTGAACACCATCCCCGAAAACCTCTCCTTTCCGCCCCAGTTCCCACTGGCCTGCCTCCCTCACTCGCCCTCCCTCACTCTTCTCTCCCTCCTCCCTTTCACTCCCTCGCCTCCAACTGGTAACTCATATTTTCCCCTTGTGACTCAATTTCCTTCAAGGGTGAAATAAGATCTTTCTGAGAGCATTTTTCCATTTCGTAGTCAAGAGATTTGTGTCCGGGCGAGGTTGTGTTTAGCTCACTATATCATTTTCCATTCCATTCCCATCTTTCCGCTAACTTTCCTCTCTTTCCCTTTTGTCCTCCTTCGCAATCACTCCGGGTTGTTTCATTTGCCAGTATGTCTTTCGTTATGTTACTCCTCTTCTCCTTGTCTTTCGATCTCTGAATTCGTACCTTAAAGGCCTCCATTGGTTGTGAAGATAAGCGTGAAGGTGCGTTGCGAGGAGCTAAAGGTCTATTGTTTCCCTGGCCGTATCATCGAAGCTTGCCGTTTAATTAACAGAAGTAAAATAGCCGATTTCTAAAATTGTAGGTCGTGTTTTACCCAGTTTAGTGTCCGAAAAGAAGCCTTGTATTTTGTAAGCATTCTTCGTCAGTAAATTACACGTTTTTCTAAGTAAAATATGAGCTCACCCTATTGGTTATATCCATTCAATGATGAATATGCCTAATTTAGCTATATGATACGGCCAGGCGATTCATAAAGAGATTTCAGTTGGCATTATTTAACGTTTTAATGTCCTGTCGTGCTAACGTATAGGCATAAGTCAAGATATTATATTCTCGATTTTTCAATATTATCAAAATCTAACTGTCGTAAGAGAATTGAAATTCATGAAAATCCTTACTTAAGTTATATCCTCTTAGGACTCGGAAATAGATCGATGGGGTAATGTTACGTGCCTTTTATACAGCAAAACAAAATTAGTGGTAGTAGCTGTAATTTGTTGCCGTGCTGTCCGTCTTTTCTTTATTCCTCACTAGTGATTCCAAATTACTCGAGTTTTTAGTGCCCGAGTAACTTGAATATTTAATGAAAAAAATCCAAATAAATATTCATTTAACGAATATATATATTTTTTATTGATATATAAGTTACTCAATGATTCAAGAAAGAGTATTTAAAAAATAGAGCGTTTAAAGTACAGGTTTTCATGCGGTTTCGCAATTTCTTGGTGAAAGTATTAGCTAGAGAAAAAACACGCTCGGAAGCAGTGGAAGTCGGCTTAATAGTCAACAACGCTTGATACAATTTCTCCAATCTGTCGATACGTTTTCTACTATTTGCTTAAAATAGTTTTAACTCTTTATCTATACTTAACTGTTGAGATTCTTTTACCTTTGGCGTGGTGAATGATGCAATGCATTTCTGAAATTTCAAGTACTCATTCTGTACTTCTTCTTCATGGTCATCGACGTCGTCAGAACTTTCTGAATCCTGAATATCGCTTGAATAAAGCCGATTAATTAGACCTGTGGCGGTGGTCTTGATTCCAGGTTTTGTGGAGTAGGTGAAAAACTCTTTTGCTTTTGGATACGCTCCACAATGCAAAAACAACAATAATGATATCAAGTCCGTGTTTCTTCGTTGATCAATTCTTGTTTTCAATGACTTTTGGAATTCCAGAGCCAGAGGAATTTTCATTGATTTTAACTCTTGAAATACGTAGATCAAAGTAGCTTCCACTGTCAGAAAATTCGAGCTTTGTTTACTCAATTCCAATACCGCAAGTCTGACTGGTTCTAGCACCATTAAGATTTTCTTTAAGAAGGCAATGTGATCTTCACTATAAATTAAACATCCCATCTCTTTCAAAGCAAGATTTTTCGAGTCAATAAGTTTCAAACATCTAACTATTGCTGTCACTAGACTACTCCAACGAGTTTTGACATCTGACAGCAATCGAAGTGGTTTTTCTTCCTTCTCTCTGACATACAAAAGCAATATTTCTGTACGAACGAATGATTCACAAAAAAACTTAATAATTCTATCTATCTAATGCATTCTTATAATCCGATCGAAATGCAGGTATTTCATCGTCAGGCTCATTTAAACTTTCATCATCAGTTTCGTTATCACTCAAATTTTGCTCGTCCTTATCCTCGTCATCAGAAAATTCAATTTTTTCCTCAAGATCAACTGCTGTTTTCTTTCTGTAAAAGCTGGCCAAACTTGATGATTCTGCAATCGAATGTAAAGCACACATCTGTCGAAGCCTTCTGTAACGCGAAAGTGAAAACCGTAGTGGCGTTATTTGCAGACATTTTTCCCTCTAACGCAGAGCTTTAAAGTCATTTATTTAAATTTTTTAAAAGAATTTAATTATTATAACTGTACCTGTAATATGTCGAAATGTTCGTAAATTTGTAATTTAATTTTTCCAATAATAATCGAGTACTCGAACAAAATTACCCGGCTACTCGAAAAATCGAAGAAAATACCGAGTACCCGGATAACCGGTACTCGGCGTGTAGTCACTATTCGTCACCGATGGCATTGTTCTGTTTTAATTATAGAACTTAATGCCAACTTTTAACCGGCGAAGAGAGGGTCAAGGCGCATTGATCACCGTTTTGGCCTTATTCATGCACCGTAGGCTGGTTATATCTAATTGTTATAAAAATAATATTTTAAAAACAAATTTACTGTATAAGCTCGTTTTTGCACGTGCACCAATCTTAAATTTAAAATTTTCGTTGATTATCCAGCTATTTTTATTTAATTAGGTCGGGCGTTTTACACTGCCTGCGAAGTTTCGATGAAAACGCGATCCATATTAATCCATAAAAGTGATTTCATATTTTAATTGCAATTTTTTTTCGCAAAACATTGCTCGGGGAAGTTTTTGCGCTAAAGAATCGCTTTTAATTGATTCTCACTTTTGTAATTTCCGTCCTAACCTTTTATGGTATCCACCATAGCCTTCGCAACCTCTAATGTTCACCAAAGCTCTCACAACAACGAATGCTTCCATCCACGTAAAGAAGTTTGCAGAACCCTTCTGTAATTCGCCAGAGAATTACCGAGCTCGTCTTATGACTGAAAACCAATTCCAGAATAAGAACTGAAATATTAAAAAAAATGAAAAATCTACAACTTTTCTAAGACATTTCCAACTATATTATGATATTATGGATATTGAAGTTACCTAAGACAAATACATACATACAGAATTTTTCAATTTTTTTATTTTGAAATTATATTCTGAAATTCATTCCGTAGTTTTCTTTCTACTGTAACCAGACGAGCAATTGGTATGTGTGGGTTGCAGCCTTTTGCAGGATGATACGTTTGTTTGGTTTGATGACTGTATTTTTTGCGTTACGTTGCAATATTAGTGCGTATTTATCACACGACAGTTTGTTAATGGTATTTGATGAATAATAATTACAAATAAAATTCTCCTAAATTCTTCATGGGATAAAAATCAAGATTTTTATGCAGGTTAATCGCATAAATGTCTACAGAATTTTGACTCTTATTTGTTTACTGACTTGAACTCGCAAATACGGTTGAATACCATAAAACTTACTTGATTAATCATGGAATTAGTAGTCTAAAATAGATTAAATTTCATGGAAAAATTTAATATTCAATTATATGTGCCAGTTTATCATGAACTACATGCCAGATCTAACTCGTATGCAAATGTAATTTATTCAAACTATGTACTTTGGATATTTTATTACAAAATTTCATAATGAGTTATGATGAAATGGAGATTTCATCCTTTGTAGGGATTTTTTCTGAATGGAGAATTTAAGCATTTCTTAATTAAATTACAATTTAACGCGATTAATTTATAAACTGCACACCTGCATATATCAATGCTAGAACGGTAACCAGTACCTTTAAGAGAAAAGTTTTTTATATGTCGCTTAAAAGCAATGAGAAATTTTTGGTCTCGAAGGCAATTAGAGATGCTTTGATAGATGTAGACCTTGGGGTAAGTGTGGTTTAAGTATCTTCGTCCAAGGCGACTTCTTCTTCTGTGAGTGAAAAAAGTTACAGGTAGGTCGCCAGGCCTTATGCATACAATAAGTTACCCCAGCGTTAACGAGTCAACAAACAATTATTGCGATTAAAAGGTAATAATCAGATGCAAAGGAGATAAATTATATTTACATAAAATCAACTAATCATGTCTGATAATTTGACACATTTTCTTGGTAGCAAAATTAAGCTAATTAGTTACTTATTTATGAATGGGATCAACACACATGCATACACATATTTGCGTACATATTCAGTATTCTTCTCTTTTCCGTTATAATACATATACGTTATGCAAGTATACGAGGGGTGATCGGAAAGTAACAGCAAAGGCGGATGGTGGATTTTCCGCGCCTGGGGTTAATTTTTTTATGGACCCTCAACATAAACATAATAAAAGAACAATAAATAGTAATAATAGATGATAACAATAATAATAAAATAAGAGTATTTTGCATATATTTATTTGTTTATTATCGCAAAACAATGAAATTTTCAATTACATCCACATTTTTCTAAATTAAAGAAAACAATTATAATTTATAAAATATAAAATAGAAACTATATAGAAATAATTGTAAAACAGCAAAATATTTCTATATTTATATAATTATCGATTTATTTATATTATATCATCCTTCTCGCCTTTAAATTACAATAGTTTTTTATAGTAAATTCGTATGTTAATGACTTAGTTATATCAGCCTCCCTTGGTAATAAACAAGTAATTTAATCTTTTGTTCGCCATTGTCTATCTGAATTTATTTTAATATTTGAAAATGACCTTTCCACCTCACAATTAGTTATAGGTAATATAGTTTCAAGGCAGTATAAAGATTAGGAAAAACATCCATCCATTTCTTATCAAATATTATTCTGTATTCCGTTTTCATTTAATTTTGTCTTTTATAAATGCCTTAAAATGTATACATTCATTTTTAAAATTTTTATCCAAATCACCAGAGTATCGATCTAACATTATATTTATACTTTCTTTATCTTTGATTTCATCTAAAATATAAAAAAAAATTTATATCTTATTCCTAAATTTTCGTATACGCTTACTCTTCTGATTAATTCAGTAATTAATGTGTCAAGAACGATATTAAAAGTTTAAACGCAAAATTTATCCCTTCCTGTTATTTTACTGCTATCAGTGACTCCATCTGAAAATCTTTTTGACATAAGTAGTTATTTTTTTTTGTTTCGCTCTATTGATCGTTTATTTCATGACATACACTTTAAGAAAAATTTTCATATTCTATTAATTCCTCTTCTGAATTTGATAGATTATTTTGAATCTTTATTTTTAATGAGGATAGTAATGTAAAAACCTTGATTTAAATGTAAGCCAGGTTTCTGCAAAGCTTTGCTAACACTGTCAAATCTCTTCAATATTTTCTCCAAAATACTATTAAAATCGCAGTTTTCAAATTATTCATTCTTGAATGCAAATTGTTTCGCTTCTCTTCTGCAGTCTGGTTTTTCTTAGAAATTTTCATTTATGGTTTTAAGAATATCTAATATCGATTTATAGCTGAATTTAAAGGCTTTTACAGCTTCATAATGGCTGGCCCATCCTGTTTGACTCTAGTTTTTTAATGACTGCAATATTTAACTTTTAAAATGTTCGGATACAATAGCCCTGGATGACACGAAAAAAACGTAAATTTGTTGAATTATACCAAAGAAATTGATAGCGTCTGCCAAAGCATTAGTAGCACGAACAGCCACCAAATATAATGAGTGAGGTGCACAAGGTATATAATCAGTTAATCTTTTATGTTCTTTTAAATGAGTCTATAGTCCATTATACCTCCCAAACATATTTGCGGCATTATCATAAGATTGACCACGGCAATTTTTGATAGGCAATTTATATTCTTCTAAAAATTTCTAAATGTAAACTGCTCAGTATACGATATATCTGACGTTGAATCGATTATTATTGAATGTACTTAGTATCTTCGGTTTTACTATAATTTACTATTTTTAACACGTTTACCCATTAATTCGATGATTTCGTCATAAAAAGTATTCGATAGGTAAGAAATTTTATTTGATTCTCGGCTTTCAGTATGTTGCTTAATGAATCAAATTTAGCTATTTACTCTAAACAAACAACTTTTGGGGGCCCTTAGACAACCGGGGCCTTGGGCTGCAGCCCAGTTAGCCCATATATAGATGCGACCCTGATTAACAGGACTAAGGAGTAAACTTAATTAAAACAGCTTCCTATTATAAAATGTATATATACTATGTACTGCCCTTTAAATTCTCCGCTTCTTCCGTAATGTATTTATCCCACCCTATTTTCTATTTATCATAGACATTTGAGGAACCATTGTTTGATATTTTATTGAATATGCCAGTAAGAGCATTGTTTAGATCAGTGGTGTCCAACCTGTTCTACATGGTGGACTTCATCAGTGGTTGCAAGCCCTTCAGCGGGCCTGATTAGAGTTTAAATCGGAAGTTAGATATATATTCTGAGGTGTCATATAAGTGGAAATCATGTCTAAATAAGTTTTCATGGTTAACGTTTCTACATTAAAAGTTTTATTATAAAAATTTCCATAAAAATGTTTAAATTTGTGTGGTAGGTTGATCTGCCCTGTTTTGTATTATTATCGGACTCAAAACAGTGTCTTCTGAATTATTTTTTCACTTCCCCGAAGAGAAAAAAATCGTAGTACTGGTTCTGGTTTGATATGGTGGATGAACCATTATCTGTAACTCAAATCATTTGATTGTTTTTTGGCACGCCTGATATCGATTTGCTGTTGCGATGTTGTGGTGCAAGATCCAACCGTGCTCAACAAGATAGGAACTTATTTTCTTGAGTTATGGTAATAGCGGGCTTCTCATCACATAGAAACCGTTCACTCTTTGATCTCATGCTTTGCAGTGGCCGTAAATGACCCTTATTTTGTCAAAGAAAACCAGTAGCATTACTTTTACCGTACTTTGACAAACTTTCATCTTCTGAAGTCGGGAACCCCGTGAGCATTTGCACTGGCTACTTTGAGATTTTTTCTCAGTATCATAGTGGGGAAACCACGTCTCGTCACAAGAAAAAAATTTGTCCAGTAACATTCCGTCTCGAAGAAACCTTGGCTACAAGAGCTACTTGAGATTCATATTTTGCAGGGGCAGATGTGAAGGTTGGGTGGTATAAGTTATAAGGACCGGTGGTGCATGCATGGTGGTATGATTCAGAGGAAACTAGTGTAGATTGGATGGCATAACATCGGGCGTGTTTGGTATAATTTTGGTGTTACTATAAGTTATAATTGCAGTCAATTGTAAGTAGGATGGTATAAACTCCGGGAGCACTTAATGTACGTTTAGGTTGATCCAGTGCTAGATGGGTGGCATAAATTTAGGGGAAATTGTATGTAACCTTGGTGTACGATTCAGAGGCAAGTCTATAGGTTGGTTGGTTACTGGGAAGATTTGGTGTTCGTTTGGTAATATATATTTTTGGTGAAAATTTGAGTGGGTTGATATGTATTTGTTGTATGAGCTCACATACGCATATATACGAGGAACCCCCAGCAGGGCAAAACTTGAACTGTGATAGGCGGCATAGGCATTTGCAAAAATTTAGAAGTTTATGAATGGTATTATGGTCGCATTAAAAATAGTCCAAGGTAGACCTTCTGACAAGCAACTTAGGGGATCACAGAGAGATGTATCCTAGGTGTCACCCGAAAGGACCGCAAAGGAAACGATTGGGTAAGAGAGATGACAGGTCTGCGACATAATTAGGAGAGTAAAGGTGCCAAAGTGGCAATGGGGTGGTTGGTCGTCATATTACAAGGAGAATGAGCAGCGTTGAATATCTAACATCACTGAATGGGTCCCAAGAAACGATAGACAAGCAGAGAAGATCTCTGAATAACATGGGACAGAAATACGTGTTTATACCAAAAGCTGCCGATATCCTTCTGCTGCTTGAAAGCGTTCACCGTTTTTCAGAGGATCAAACAAATAAAGTCAGCTGGATGTCAGAAGTATAAAGATGACCGATATACCGGGGCCAGGTTTTTGGGAGCGATAATTTGAGCAGCGGGATTATGGGTACTGATTTCTCAGTCTCTAGAGCGCTGCATTATCTAAGAGTTATGGCTTCACGGACTATCACGTTAGCAAATTATTTTCAGTAAGTTTGCTCCATCTCTCATTTTTCAGCAAAATCGTTCTAATGAAGTTTTTTGTTGTACTTTTTGCACTCTTCCCTTTATTCCGTCTTTGATGCAGTTGCTACTGTTGACATTATTTGCGCGGGAGATAAGAATTAATATCGCTTTCGCCGATCGATATCAGAAGGATTTATACCAGCGGAGCGTAATTAACGAGAATCATAAATTCCTTCTTTTTACTCTCTAAAAACCCTTCCGCGGGTTATTAATGCAGTTCCATTCAGTGCAGAGATCGGAAAGGTTTTTTTATTTCGCTCGAGTCATTTACTTTCCATCACCTGCTAGTGTCGTGAGAGCGATTCATTATTAACCCAAAGGCATTCGTTTTGCTGAATTTTCTAAAACATTGCCGAAAAATGCAATGTCTAAATATCCCTCAAAATAGAATCCGAAATTAGCGGAGATTAAACCGACGTGTTCCTTTGTAAATAATAGGTGAGATTAAGGACAATTAATTTCGTCTCATATGCTTCCGCTTTTCGCTGATTCATAGCTGTTTTGGACGACTATTGTATTAACATGTCTAAACCCGGCGTGTTCAGTTGGCCACTACGACCGCGGGCATGTTTTTATTCAACTTCTGCAGAGTTAGTTGTTTATTTGTCACCCATAACTTGAAATACCATTATATCATCACTCATTGCAGAGACGTTATTTTAAGGAATTATTTTATATGTGATTTATGTTACTTATATCAATGGAACCGCACGTGAACTTCATGAAAAGAAGTACAATATTTGATTGAGTTAAAAGGATTGTATTGCGTATTTAAAGATTTTTAAAATAAGTTAATAGTGTAATTAATAGTATCAACATCCTTAACTAAGGGTGATTTAGCTTGGAGACACGGTTAAAAACTGACCATTTATAATTTTATTTAACTGGTATGTAAGATATTTTATTAAATTTAATCAATATAATTTCCACGACGCTATAAAAAATCGAAAAAGATATTTTTCCAAAAATCTGCTTAGTTTTAAAATAATTATGAATATGGATGAAATACTTTTAATTGATGTTCATTTCACCATTCATATATACATTGTCTTCGACGGTTTTAAACTAGATCATTTCTCTATTCGCAAATGAGTCATATTATGAGATTTTAAATCTTTCCAAAAACTGTGAAAATTCCACTGAATTATGAAAAGGAAAGTCCTTTGTAAAATATGTGCAAATTTATACAAAATCCTGTTTTGCAGGATGGAACTGAATTCACGCAATTTAGTCCGGATTGTGTTTTGAAAAAAAAATCAATCTGGGAGGGAAGAACGGACGTAAAAGAGTTTAAATTTTGTTTTTTTTTAATGGGTAATTTACGGGAACTTCTACATTAGGATCGTTCGTAAGTGCGAAGAGAAGGGGCGAACAGAAAGAAGGGTTGCCATTTCTCTCTATTAGCTAGTCATATCAAAAGAACAACTCAAAGCGAGTATTTAATAAATAACCCCTTTCCCTCTCCTCCATTTGGCTGAATACATAAAAATAAGTGCCGCCTACGTAAACAGACGAGAAAAACTATATTCTTTTCCATATTAAAAAGTTAACTCCCAAGCAGAAAGCCTCGGAAGTGTTTTTTGATCCTCTTTCTTACAAATGTGTGGAAGATATCCGATTAATAAACACCAACGACTAATACAGTCAAGAATCAAAAGAAACAAACGAATAAAAGTAAAAAAACTTTATTTTTGTTTCGATTGCTTTATAGAGAAAAGCTTGTTGATTCTTTCCCCGGCGATGTTTACTTTCTGCTGCCATCTACTGGACCCGATCAGCGTTTTTTGCTCCATTTATTACACCCAGCCCTCCCCCACCACGTCCCCCGTGGCGTAGTGGCTAGAGCAGCGGTACTCAAAATTTTTTTCTCCGAGTGCCACACGTGGAACTTTTAAAAGTGTGAAGGGCCAGAATGAAAAATGGTTTGCCATGATACTGTTAATGTATTTATTACAGCATTAATTCATAACAAAATGATACAGGAATGATAAAAATCAATGTGACTGGTGGAACTGAGAATTATTCTGAATAATCTTCTGCAGGTCAGGCAGTCGTTCAGAAATAGATATCCGTAACATATTATCGGCGTGCATATAAGTAAGTCCAAACCGATACGGTGTACGACAATGAATTGAAAATAAAGGCTATCAATCTCTTTCTACAAATCTTACCGTCAAATTCTCGTTATCTCCACCCGAGTTCACTCAGAATTCTAGGCAGTTGGTTTACCTAACTTCCTAGCAAAGTGCTGCCCTGATCAGACCTAGTAATAGCACACCAAAACTCCAGCAGGCAGTAATCTAACTGGACTGAAGGGAGAAATCGCGTTTGTGAGGGTATGGTTACAAAGGGTACATCTTGGCTCCAGTCATGGATGGTCGCCATGTTGACTCCTTGCGCAGTGTCCAGCTTCAGCAGCATATTAGTATATTACTGTATCATGTGTGCGCCTAATTTTCCGCAACGTAGCAGATATGCTGCTGTTATCGCGGGCCAAGAGATACAGGCGAAAGGGCCACATTTGGACCGCAGGCCACGGTTTGAGTACCCATGGACTGTAGCGTTGGCCTTTCACGCAGCTGTCCAGGGTTAAAATCCGGCAGAGGTCGGATTCTTTAACCTGGGGTTCTTGTATAGCTTGAGGAGAACGCATAAGTCAGCGATCCGTCCTTTGAAAGGGACATTAAGCAGTTGACCACCTTGGTGATCTTACAAAAGAGTAGGCTAATTCCGTCACCTGGTTTCCCTCCTCCCTTGTTTAGAGCCATGTAAGCGATAATAGTTCAAGGGACTGATTCTCCAGAAAAAAACGCCCCCACACCCATGCGTCCCAAAGCGTTTAAATTAAAATCCCTTTGGATGTTTTCACGCTCTCGTTTGTTGTTGTAACGAAAAAGCAATTTAGTGCCTCGCTTGTTTCTTGCTTCATTAAGAAATCAATTTTGGATCTTTGGATGCTTAATTTAGGTTGCTTCTGATAAAAGATGTTCTCGGTAAAGATATAGTAATATAGAGTTGTGTTACGTAGCTCACGGAAGGAAGAGCGTTCTATTTTGTTTGTTTATTTAACACGGAGAATGATTTTCAACCTTACCTCCAACGTCACGATATAATTTTTGTTGAGCTTGAGTTTGTATTTTTTTTAAAGGAATTGTACGATTTTTGGGAAGGCTTATATTAAAAAAGTGATTGTTTTCCAAAACCATCTAACATTTTAAGGCTACAAACAAAGAAATTTTACTATATATATATATATATATATATATATATATATACATAAATAAGTAGTTGGTGCTTGCATTCTGCAAGCATTTCATCTCACCCTGATAAACATTATTAGAAATATTTTTTAAATTCAAAAGATTTCACCTCTGCACCCAATTTTAATCTTTCCTTATTGAGCAATATTTGATTAAAACAATGCCTTCAATTTGCAATTTTAAGAATATTATACTTTAGGCAATGTAATGTATTGAGAGCGCTTGAGAGCTGAACGTTTCAGTTTTTGTAAATATGATGGAGAAACCTACAGATAATATGAGGTTTCTTACCTAAGTTAGATGGGTTTGACTCCAGAAATTCCGAAAGTTGCGTTTTTTCCCAAAAGAAACGCATTGCGTCATATTTGTAAATTAATTTCGAGCACTTGCCTATAAGCTAGAAAAATGAAATTTTCAGTGTTGCTAGATGGCTACAATATTTATTAGGAATTATTGTTACTTTTGCTTACAGTGTCCTGGGTTCGACTCCAGATACCCCGGAATATCTCCCATAAGTTAGCATGGGAAAAAGTTATCCCAGTGTGTAGATGTGTGTAGGTGTGTAGATAAATGTTTAGGTACTTTGGGGCAAGCTAGGAAGCTGAAATTTTAAAGTTATGTAGAGCTTAGTGCATTGAAACTAACAAATATTTGAAAATCTCCAACAAAGTGTTATCGCGGCCATATTAAATTCTTTAAATTTAAAAAATTAAATAAATATTACTTCACTTCTAGATGTGCTACAACTTCAGATTTGACAAAATTGTGTGGAATTATATATATATATATATATATATATATATATATATATATATATATATATATATATATAATGATACACACACGCACACAAACACCTGACCTGCAAAAAAAACCAGAACACCTTAAAAACATTTAATTACTAGAAATTTTATGCTAAAAATAGTTACAATTTTTATGCTACTGCAGGAACCGAAAATAAACATTTTTTGTATACCTGACATGCACAAATTTGGCCAGTTTCGGTCGTTTTGCAATATTTGTTTAGGAAGAATTTAAAAAACGAACATTTTGTTCAATTTTTATTCAAATCAATGATTAACAACAACTGAAAAACGATTCGAGAAACTTAAGAATTGATCGATAAGTCTGAATGTCACGACAATAAATCCAAAATTGTGAATTTAACGCAGTTAATATTGTTTATTTTCTCTTCTGGCAGTAATTACTGCATCCATCCTCCAGCCCATGCTTTCAATTAGGGTCCTTATCTCTTCTTGTGGGATCTTATCCCACCCCTCCCGAAGTGCAACCTGAAGGTCGTTCAACGTCTCTGGAACGGCAGCACGACTACGGACGCGCCTTCCTATCAAGTCCCAGAGATGTTCGATGGGGTTCATGTCTGGGTTCCGCACCGGCCAGTCCATCCGAGCAAATCCCACCTCGTCCAGATATTGGGATAGGCAGCGAGCGGCATGCGGACGAGCATTGTCTTGTATCAGGATAAAACTCTCTCCAATAAACGGGGCAAAGGGGACCACTTGGTTAATCAGTACCTCTTCAATGTAGCGGTGAGCAGTGAGAGATCCGTTCTCAATGAAGACGAGCTCCGTACGAGAGTTAAAGGAAATACCAGCCCATACCATGACGGAACCTCCACAGAACGACATCCTTTGTGCGAATATACACTCTGGAAAACGCTCTCCTGGTCTTCTCCAGACTCTCTCTCTCTTCCGTCTGGTGATCTTAGAGAGAACTTTGGACTCGTCCGATAACAGAAATGTGCCCCATTGCTTCAATGTCCACTGCACATGTTTCCGCCCAAACTGAAGACGAGCTGTGCGATGTCGTGGGGTCAGTTCAGGGCCTGTAGCAGGTTTGCGAGAGCTCAGGTTCGCTTCCTGCAGTCTTCTTCTTACTGTTTGCTCACTCATATTCACCTGCCGCACTTGCTTCAGTCGGTTTCGAGCCTCTTCCGCTGAGGTGTGTCGATTTCGCAACACTTTCGACATAATAAACAGATCGTCTCGAGCCAAAGTCTTCCTTCGTTGACCTGATCCGGGCCTCCTTGCGTAACTTTGAGTGTCTCGGAAGCTAAGGACAGTTCGATGAACGGTGGTAAGAGAGGCACCAATAATTTTAGCAGCATAACGAAGAGAGCGGCCATCTTCAACCAAAGCGACAGCCATTGCGACATTTTCAGCGCTTAAAGGCATTTTAAAAGTGAACAAAATGGAGACACGAAAGCGCTACCGGTTGAAAAAGATGCAAGACAGCTTAATTGATTTTCTCTCCTCGCTCTTTGCAACAATCCACTTTCCCTTATGCAGGAACGGCACACAACAAACAGGCTTCTGCCGGGGAAACCACTTTGTACGGTAAAACCCGTTACATTACCGGCAGGGGTTAATCAACAATCACTCCATTATTGCTTATTGTAACACAATTGTAATTTTAAATGGCCTGCATAGCACGGTCGGGAAATCTATTTTGACATTATTAACTTAAAAATTTGTAGTATATAGATTTTTTTTTAAATGTTCTGTTTTTTTGTCGGTCAGTGTATATATATATATATATATATATATATGGATGTCAACAAGGTGTTGGGATGAGGAAACCCAGTGAGCACTCACTCACTCACTCTCACTGTAGCTGAAGAAGGAGTAGTTCCGAAAGCTTTACGTTTGTGATGTTTCTGTGTTTTTGTGTTATTTTACGTGTGTCGCTTCGACATCCACGGGGCCTCGCCAACCTGAAGTCGTCTGATTGGTGAGTGCTCACTGGGTTTCCTCATCCCAACACCTTGTTGACATCCATATATTCATTTTACCTTTCCTTTTCCGTAAGTTGTTATATATATATATATATATATATATATATATATATATATATATATATATATATATATATATATATAGTTGTCTCTCTTTGTATCCAGGAGAAACGGCTTCTCGGAGCGCTAAAATCGCTGATGAGATTCTTCAACATTATTTGCACGTACTTAAATTTTTGGAAAGCATTGGATATTGCCGAATGAAAATATTCGGTGGAATTTCTTTAAATTTTGGTACTCATTAAAAATTTCATAAGTTCTCTGAAGTAGGGAATAATTTTGAAACGAGAAAAAAAGTCTGCTATGACCGAGAATCTAACCCGGGTCTTCCACTTGCCGGGCGGATATTCTACCATTGAACTATCGTAGCAGATCAATTTTCTCGTTTCTGAACGCGGATGTTCTCTTGGTTGGGACGGAACTAGCCAAGCTAGTATCAAACTGCCCCAACGGATGTCCTCGAAGAGATACACTGAAGAAAACTCCTCCCTCTCAAATGGTGAGATTGCCAAGTAAGAAATTGGTGGAATAAAGTGATCCGAAGATCCTATGCAGACAGGCATAAGCTGTAAAGTTGGGAATAATTTTGACCTAATCATCTGAAAGTAGGTTGCGCTATAGAAATTCAATTATAAGTAATTTCATATTTAAATTAAACATTTAAAAAATATTTGTAGCTTAGTACATGCAGGCTCTAAATGCAGAACGCAAACCTCCCGTCACGCCAACTTTCACTTTCCCGTCAACGGTGGTCAACCATTCAAATCCCCGCACCCAGGCGGACCGTACACTACCTTACCGAGCTACTGAGGATGAAGGCCTGGCCTTCGAAATACGTATTTAGCGATAGTTCTTCTGGCTATTTCCTTATACGGTCGGAGTACAATTTCTACGAATAGAATAACGCCGTAGTCTCCACTTCAACTATCAGCAAACCTATAGGTTTGCTGCTCGTTCGTTCTCGGTTGGTATAAATATAGGGGTTAGTCATCAAGCGCTACAAAAGTGAAGTAAATACTGTAATTAATTGATTCAATATCCCTTTTTAATAGAAAGGAATCAAAATCAAAATATTTTAAACCTTTTTAAAAATGATAATTAAATTTTCCATTAACTGCATTTTTAGCTTATCAAGTTGCTGTTCCATGTTGCCCCCCGTATGGTTTTGGGCGAAAAGGTAGAGATATTGGGATTGAAACAAGATAATGGAAAAAAATGAATTAAAATAGAAATATATAGTTCTCATAACTCCAGACGAAGCACTTCGTGCACTGTATCCACTTCTCTCCCCTTTTTTCCCAGGGGGAAAATATTTTGACATAAAGCTCACTGAGGATCTCTATCATTTCCATCATAGATGGATTCGCGAGACTTGGTATTATTCACTTTCACTACTGGAATTGAAAGAAGACTCTTAACGCTGTAGTTTTCCTTTTTTCTCAGCCGCCGTTTTTCATTCTTCGTTGCTCGTTTAAGAGCCTTTTTTTCTTTTTCTGATTAACTTCTTCAACAGAGGTTTTGCGGCGACCCTGTTATCAGCAAAGCTGACAATCTTCGTGACGATGTGCTGCGCTCAATAACTATAATAGTCCGAGTCATAACTTTATAAAAGCACCAGATAAAGTTAATAATCATTATATTGGTTGCCTTGATTGATATAATTGATATATATAAATAACAACGGGGTTATACTTGGGCTCATGGGGGAGTCACAATAGGAGATTTCCCAAAATTTGATGTCTGCCACTACTTAACGCCACGTTGCCGCGACAACGCTTAGAATAAAAAAGAATATTGACCATATAGACAACTAACTGCGTAGTAGGTTTATAATTTAATCACAATACTCCAAATAACTATCTGATGTCAAATTAGGGTCGACTTTTTTTTAAATTCATGAAGAAGATTATTTACTTATTCTAAATTTTTGTAGTTGTATGGCCAAATAACAAATGAAACATGTTGTAGTTTGTAGCTAGGCTGTTGTGACGAGAGTTCCTGTGACTTGAAGTCAAGAAGTTGTATATAGTGTATAGGAATTACTATCAAAAAGGTTATATTTTTATATTAAGTACATTCAATTGTTATTATGTAATTTGGGCATTATGTATTGAGTGATACCTAAGCTGTTGTGACGGGAGTTCCTGTGACTTGAAGTTAAGAAGTAGTATATAGTGTATAGGAAATGGTATCAAAAAGGTTATATTTTTGTATTAAGTAAACCCAATTTTTATTATGTAATTTGGGTATTATGCATTGAGTTTGATGGGGACCCGCTGCCACCGGGACCTGCTCTCAATTGTAGCGTTTATGTGAATAATAATAATAATATAAACCTACATTATTCTTAAAACATTAATGAGATAAATTTCATGATGTTAAATTCTCGCCCTTTCCAGAAAATTTCTCTCATTGATTGCACAGATAGATAGATAGATATGCGTCTTCATTTGGACGAGATTTAGACTAAGCAGTCTCTTATTCCATCTAACCCATTGTCAATTACATACAGGAAGACAGCAACAAAGAAAAAATAGAACAAAAGATTACTATAAAATAAATTACTACATAAATAAAATGCCATGTTAGCATTTTTGGAAATAAAAATAGGTGGAGGTTTGTTGTTTGTGAGGAAAAAACAGGGAAAATTAAGATACTATTTCCTAGTAAAAACCCCACTGCAGAGGTTATCTGGCGGATGCAACCACAATCTTGACAAAGAACTGGTGGTTTTTTACTGCAGCATTTCCATACATTTTTGCGAGATGAATAAATGAGGGAACCATATTAAGAAACGGGGGCATATTTGGTGCCTTACCCTTATAAATGAACCACCCTTTTGTCTGAACACATGTTTTACCCCATTAATCACTTCTATTTTCTCACCTTTTTGTAATAAAAATGAAAAATATCCTACACTCGCCCACGTGATAGTAAAATTATGAAAAGGAAAAATTTTACGGAATGGAGCTTATACGCTTACCAGAGATGTTGACCGGAATAAAACCTGTGAGAAATTACGTTATCTATTCAAAAGATCGATTTAGTTCAAACGTAACTTTTTCGATTAATTAATTATATGAATATATATGTATGTACGTACGTATTTTTGCATTTGTGTGTGTTTATATATAGAAAAGAAAAACAGTAGGTGATTTCTAACGTCCTCCTTTACATTATTCATTTGTAAGGGAAGATTTCACTCTATTGCTCTCGCTTTCCATTTCGCAGCACGCAAATTACTTCCATCAACTTCCATTAGACTATGCCTCGCTTCAATTTTCTGCCGCCAAAAATACACCTTTTGTTCATTCTCAAGCTTGAGATTCCAAGCCTTTCTACCCCTTTTTTGTCTCTCATGTAGGCATTCTCTTCCCAATCTTTATTCCCAGGCGTTCCGCCCTTTCTTCTTTTTTCCCCGACGCAGGTCTAATCGTTTCTCTCGCCCTAAAAAAAAAAATTCCTTCTCCTCATCGCATCCCTTATGTAAATATTCTTATTTTCCAGAGGTTGACTTTCCCTTTCTTGACGCGATATTCTTATCGCATTTCGCGATCTCATCTCCCGCCTTGTTTTCTCGTCCTTTAGTCTTTCACCCAAGGCCTGGGCCACTTAACGTTGGACACTTTTCCGCAGTTCTCTCTCTCGTTCTTTCCTTTTCGCTTTATTCCTCTCTCTCTCGATTTGCGTCCTTGTCTCGATGTCGCACATTCTGTTACAGTTCACCCAGAAAATTTCTTTCTTGTGTTCGTTTACAGCTTTTGCTTCGACTTTTTTCAATTCGATTGACAAAGCACATTTTTAAAAGTTAATATACGCAACTTTAGAATCCGTTCACATACTTATGTACGCATGGATGCAATATAATTTTTGTACGCACATTCACGTGCTTTGACACTTCTCATAACGAGCAATTTTCTATGCACGTACTATACACACGCGCACATGTTGCATTCTTTCTTTCGCTGTCCGAAATCTTGCTTCTTATCTGTAGTTTGCCCCCAGAGTTTCTACTGTTTGACGGCAGCAATCTAATTCATCTTTTTCTTATCCCGCAAAACGGTTTTTACCTTTCCTCATCATTGAGTGCGTGAACACAAAGCGCGGGAGACCGGCTCCAACATTTTGTGTTATTCGAATTTTGTTTTAAAAGTTTTGTTATTAAAATTTATTTTTAATATAGGAATGCATTTACATATGTCTGTAAGCAAATAAACTTCCGATCACTGGTAAGGTATAATTTTTACTCCCGCTATATATATTTTATTTAAAAGATTCGTAACGTTTTCTTTGTTTTAAATATAAATTTGTTCAACAAATTGTTCCAACCGGTCAGACATTATAAGAACATTACTATTTTGGTTGGACTTATGTAAAACGGAGAACACTTTCAAGCTGCGCAAGTATGTTGGCAGCAATGGACATTGCTTTGTCATAACCAGCATCAGGTTTAATACCCAAAAATACATCTGGTCTAACAGAATCTGCTGCGCCACTGTCTGTTAACTTTCACATAGTAGCAATATGATTATCGACTACCAACTACTCAGCTACCGGGATATTCGAAGACAAACTTTAAATCGTGGACATACGACCGAAGACAGTTCCCAAATTTCATTCAGCAGGTCGATCCTCAAGCATAGCCAATGTTGTCTCGGTTTCAATTTCTTCAACGTGTCCATAGGACGTTTGCTGCAGCTCACATTCCGCGAGACGAGAACACATTTCCGTCGTCAACTGCTCTTCAACTAATTCTATTGAGTGACCATATTCTGAGGATGCAAAATAGAGAAATAACTGGTGATGTTTTGTCTTTTTGTCATGTATATGGTATATGAAATCATTTTTCTTAGCTAGGATATAAAAGTAACAAATGATTTTACAAATTCACAAAATGCGTGCACAGTATTATCTCCGAATGCGCAGGAAATAACAGAGAAAGAAACTTTTAGTCACATAAAATTCAGGGGGGTGTCGGTGGCGTTGACCTGCTACGCTAAGCGGCACCGAATCCTGCTAAAGTGGCATTTTTCCGAGGTTCCCCGTCTCCCTACTTGTGCGGTTTGAGGAGATTGCGCGAAAGTCAACGCTTCGGAAGAGATGTTAAACAGTTGGCCCCCTTGGTGCTCTTCGCAAAGAGTAGGCAAATGCCGGCACCAGGTTTCCTTCCTCCCTTCTTTTCGTGTGTCCGGTGTGGAAGGCAACGGGAAACCACCACACCATGTATGTATCTTCCCTAGTCAAAACCAATCAACGATTGGTAGGAACTGTCGTAAGACAACACTAGAATGAATGAATGAATAAAATTCAGGTTACCGAGGATTTATGCGATCTCACAGTTAGTGCCGATGGGTCCACGATTTTAAAGGTAACCATATTTTTATGTTAGTCTCTCGTTGACATCATTTTATGGCATTTTACGCGATATATTATTCTCTCTTGTAATTCTCTCTACAAAATTGGGCAGGAATAGGTGCGATATTTTGCCTAATGACAATTTGGAACATCTCTTGTCAAATATTGATGAGACAAAGAATGAGTAATCATTATGCTGTTATTAAATATATGCATGCAGTTCTTTAAAAATTGTCTTATACTTTATTTTGCGACTGGTATAAAAACATTTGACGACATTATTTTGCAACTTGCTATCATCAGTTGTATAGGAGGCATTCCATGTCAACCGGATCACTTTTCTCCCTCGATATCTTCAATAGCTACCATATTGGGTTATATTGTAGGGCTCGTGAAGTTGTACATTAGGTAGAAACAGTTCGCCCCTGTGCGGCGCGGTTGCCTACCAATCAGGCGTATTGTTTTTAATAATTGGAGCGGCGGTATACTGTTAAGAGCGATAAATCAGTTAATAAAATAAAGTATTCAGAAAAGACAATTAACGTATTTTATAGAGTTTTTAATGCGATTTCATGTCATTTAACGTACGTTTAACTACCTTCTAATTTTCAACAATAAATTCGACTCTGAAAAATAAATTTATATTTTATCAAAAGTATGACCATATTTATTTTCATCAAAAACCGCTTAATAGAAAGCCCAACATATCTTCATTGTTGCCAAATAAACACCAATATGGAGGTATTTTCCGTTGTATCGCTACAAGGTAATAAGTATTCCCGTGCAGAAGACGGAATGCGCTGCTTGCCGTTCCTAGGAATCATTGCGATAAACGAATTTGCGAAACAAAATATTTCCAAAATGTTTTTGGTCGTCAACGTATAAAATAAAAATTTAATGAAATACGGGATGTCATGCTAAGCAAAAGGACATCAAAGTAATATTTTATAGTGACTAACAAGTCTCTTCATTGCAAGATTTCGCGACGAAATTAAGCGAACAATTTGCGTTTCGAGAATGTGGCGACATTTTTTGCTGGCAGGTGACGCATAACATACAGTAGCGTTATTTCAAACAGTGCGACATTCATTATTTCTGTATTATTTATTCTACGCATTAACACTGTAATGATAATACCAGTTGTATTTTTATATCAGAGTGCTGATGACGTGAGTGAAGATATTCCAAGCCCTTTATCGAGTCACTAACCAACGGAAAAGGTTTCTTCTAGTGGAGAGGAATTTTCTGAAGATGATATTGACAAATTGAACATAACACTTCACTTAGTGGGAGAAACACCGATTAAGCGAAAGAAAATTAAATGTACGAAATATCGAAAGGACAAGGAGGAGAGAGTCACCAATTCCGTGAAGTCAGCGTTTTCGAGTTCATTTTCAAAATCAAAGGAAGATGATGCTCCGGTGGAGATACTGCTACTGATTAAAGAGAAATATCCAGAAAAATGAACAAAATGTTCCGAAAAGGTTCAGATCTTGGCTCTTGTACCTAAATCGTGGACTTTTAGAAAGACTGCTTTGGAATTTGGTGCCTCAAGAAGATTGGTAATAATGGCAAGAGATTTGGTTTTTAAGAATGGAATACAGTGGAAACCGCTTAACACGAAATGTGGGGGACCAGCGCAAACATTTCGTCTTAACCGAATTTCGTGCTAAACGAATTTCATGATAACCTTTTTTGAGACTGATTTGAGATATTGATATAAGCTCATAAATAAATCTTGACATAACAAATATGCGATGGAAACAGCACAGTAATTAGTTATAATAATGAAAACCTTATAATTTATTGATTACATATATACATAAATAAATTATTTTATTTCAATAATTTCATAAAAACAATGCACAAATATTAAGTATCAAGGTCGCTGAAGTAGTTCAATTGTCTACTTCTTAACAAAAAATTCCGTATTTTTTTTTCTGTCTAGCATTCATAATGATCTTTTTTCCACAAATTGTTCAAAATCATCAACCGTCTCATACAAACTGTCCCTATCTGTTTGGTTTCCAAAAACCGACGCACACTTTTTAGCATTCCACGGATATCCGCAGCACTTGGCACTGACAACATTCCGTCGTCAGAGTCATCTCCACTTTCACTACTATTTTCATTTTCTTTTGTTGCACTTGATTTAACAATGTCCACAATGTCACTGTCTGTTAAAAGTGGTTTAGTGACAATATGGTCATCCACGGCTATATAATCATTCAGCGTGATTTCAGTTGTCAATCTCATGACAGACGACACGCGACCAAAGATATCGCACAATTCACTTTCAGTAGATGTATTTACCCTAATTTCCGTAGTCGATTCAGTTTCATCCTGTCCAGAAAACCTATCTGCTGATGGCGAAGAGGAAAATCCAGCGTGGCGAAAACAATTTTCGATTGTTTTTGCTGCAACTGACCTCTAAGCGGCATACAACAAATGCAAGGAATCCAAAAGAGTCACAGGCTTAATTTCCTAATTTGATTCAATACTAGATAAGTATTTCTGGAGTAATTACTTCCGATAGTGGCATTTTAGATTTTTTATAATACCCTGGTCACATGGCTGCAATACGCTTGTTGTATTAGGTGGCAGAAAGATCAGTTAAATTGATTTCAGCTTTTCCACTTCTGGATGAGCAGGGCTGTTGTCGTTAATTTAAGCTATTTTGCGCTTCTGGCGTGAAAAGCGCTTGTCCAATGTCCTAACCCAGTCTGTAAAAATGTTTCCCGTCATCCAAGCTTTTTTATTTGCGGTGTATTCCACGGGAAGCTTCTTTACATTCTTGAAGCAGCGAGGATTCAGAAATTTACCCACAACAAACATCGGGATTTTTTCAGAACCGTTTGAATTGTAAGCCACCACCACCGTAATGCGCTCTTTATATTATTTTCCACCAGAGCACTGCTCATTTTTAAAAGCTCAAGTTTTTTCTGGGAGGCAGCGAAAAAAAATTCCGGTTTAATCAGCATTAAAAATGTCCTTAGGCGCAAAGTCTGTTAATAATTTAGGCAAGGTAGAAGTTACCCACTCTGATGTCATATCACGGGAGACGTCTCCCGACTCGCCGGAAACAGTCTTAAAAATTATCCCATTCCTCACCTTGAACCGCTTCAACCATCCAGGACTAGACTTGAATTCAATTCCCAATTCTGATCCTAAAGCGTCAGTCTTCGCCATCAAAACAGGACCAGAAATTGGAGCATTCTGGCCTCTTGCTTGCTTAAACCAGATGATCAGCGCCGCTTCCAGATCCTCGTGCTTTGCCGTGCGTAGACGCTTCCGTTCCGGTTCAAACATGCTTCTCTTAAACACATGTTATTTTATCACGATTTTTTATAATTGTTGACAAAGTTGAAAAGGGAATTTCGACCTCTTTGCAGATGTCCGTTTTGGTTCTATCACCGTTATCAACAGCTTGTAGGAGCTGCATTTTCACTTTCAGCGGTATTGCGTTTTGCTTACGCAATTTACCAGTCATTTTTATGTGGGTCTTTTATCTTTTATAAAAATATAAAATCACAACTGAAAACAATCCCGAAAAAGAAAGAAGAACTTCGCTCACAGATTCGTTTCACATTCGCTAACCGTTCCACACAGAAATTCAGAATCAACTGAGTAGAACTGTTCTGCGTAGGGGTCTAGAGACGAGAGCAAGGGAGGAGTTGAGTGTATTGAAAGACGGGGAAAGGGAAGGTACAGTACAGATAACAATCTGCACCTCCAAATCCTTCCTTTCATTCGAAGATGGTAGTTCTCAGAATTTAGTTTATTGCTGCCAAGGAAATCTCAGTAGCAACCCTCTCAACGGGGGCGCGTGAGTTTCTCTGAGGTCTACTAATGACCATGCCTATTGAAAGAGAGGGGGAAGGAGGAGGTACAGCTGTGGTTGTGAGATTATTCATACTTCTATGTTAAGAAACGAGTGGGTCGTTTCGTGTTATCCACATAATTTGAGGGGGTTTATTTTCAGGGGACCGAAAAATATTTTCGTGTTAACCGAAATTTCTTGTTAACCATTTCGCGTAAAGCGAACTAATATACGTTGAAATGTATAGGCACCGGTAGGGACCGAGCCTGCATTTCGTGTTAACCGATATTTCGCGTATCCGTTTTCGTGTTAAGCGGTTTCCACTGTATTGGCATCACCGAACCCTAAACCCGAAAAAACACTGCCCGAAGACACTGCTGCTCTGTGAAAATGAACGACGGCAAAAGAGTACACCTTCAAAAAAGTCTTGTTTTGTACAACCTTAAAGAGCAATATTGTCAATTCAAGCTACGTTACCCAAACCTTGTTGTTGGTTTTTCAAAGTTTTCCCAGTTACGACCGATAAACTGCGCTCTCGCCACAGCTAGCGACACGCACTCCGTCTGCGTGACCCATCGAACTTCTTATTAAGGACATTTATTTATATTACGATGCTTATTCAAAATTTCAATGCTTGTTATATTCTTTCTTTCTTTGATTCTTTCTATTCAGGAAAGTGGTTTTTATCCAGCCGACAACAAACCCCTCATGGCAAGCAGAACAATGAATATCTGTAACGATCCTTTTAATTCACCCTCGCCTCCAAATGTCACATTCCGATTCATGTGAGCGTAGTTTACGTAAAAACCTCATAAGAATTCCGAAAGACTCATCACCTTTTAGGAAAGGTTCGTAAATTTGCCAATTATTCATAACATGAAAAACAATCTCCCTCCTTGAGTAGAGTGAAGACAAAATACACGAACACGATTCCGGTAGCCTTTTATTTTTTAAACATAAAATTCGTTTGCGTAAACCGCACGAGCTATTAAACTGTTGTCACAGAACTGAAGGTCATCGTGGACGTTGTAGTGGTGGGAAGGCGCTGTAGAGGTTCATAAGCAATACGTATGCGAAGAACCGGGGTTTGAGCGTCTTAAACCAAATGATGTTTATTTGTACTATAGAGTAAGGGTTGTCTAACTTTCTGAAGCCACGAAATTCATATTTAAAATAATTTTTGACGTAAACGGTTATCAACAGAGCTGCACATACCAGATTCTTTTCCTTTAACTCTTTCGCAGAACCCCATAAAGCTTTTACGGAGCCCTAAGACGCCAAAGAAAACTGATTACGAAAGAGAAAAGGATGAAAATTCCCCTTTCTGAGAAATTATTTTCCTTCTTTCCATTAGACATTAACTAAGGATTGTATGATAGAAGGCAGAACGTCTCGACTTGTTGGATACTTAGTTATTAATGGTATTTTTTTATGTGGATAAGAATTTTCGTTCGTGTAATGCATTCAGCCAACTTAGCAAAGATGAAGCTTCACTTCTGTTTCCACGTTCTAATGTTTTCACCCTACTGAGAAGGTATTTCAAATGTATACCAAATGATTACTCGTATTTACTTAAGTTAATCTTTAAATCTTGTGCGATTCTTCCAATTCTTTTTGCTCAAATCTGGTAATAGAAGGTTGAAATCGAAAACTCCGTTTTCTATCTAGGTTTGTTCGCAGAATTCATCCTATGGTTTTTATCAAGTGAGTGATGTTTATAACCTAAAGCTGTTAAACAATTGAATAAACCACCTTCGTATTCCATATAAGTACTAGTAATTTTTACGGAGGTCGATAATAATGGGCATTAGAATTATTTGCGAATAACCACTCATAATGGATGCTATGCAATTGAAAGCCGCTTATGGTTTACTCGACAGAGCTCTGGCGATATGATTTACCTTTATCGTTACTTTTAGTACCCTGGTAAGGGCTACTGATACATTAAAGACAAAATAAAATACCTTTCCTGACCGCATGGGCCAGCTACCTCATATATTACTGTACATGTAATTTATTATAAATCTCAGCTCCCAAGTTTTATGGATTTATTTCAGCCCCCCGCGATTGCTAAAAGCAGCTTCTTGCATTATACTTTTCTTTTAGTTTTCTTTCAACTACACCGTAATTGCGCATCCAATTATTTTTATTCGAAAACATTTGCTCACTGAAAGAGAAGATATTCCAGACTTATGAAATGACGTTGATTCAAAAATTACTAACTACCAAAAAAAATAAGGCAATTCCGGCATTACATTGTAATTCACGGTCCGTACGCGTAACTATGTTTTAGAAAATGAATCCACATCTATAGTGCATAATGAGTTTTCTTTCGGAAAAAGCTTTACAGGTTCCGGCAAACTGATTTTTAATAATCGAGACGATATCCGAAACGCCAAATTCCGCGTATTACTCCCGACGTTAAACAACCTGTAAAATTACAGCTCATTCTCGCAAAGGTCGCACTCCCTCGAAAGTGTGCATATTTCATTAGCCGAAAATGGCTTTTAACGGCCGGCCTCGTTAAAAATTCATTACGCCCATAAGATATGGGTCAAGGGATCGTAGACTTGGAGGGAAAATTTCGCCTTCTTTACAAAGCGTACCGCGTGTGACTTTTTTATTCTCATCCACGCGCGCGTATTTTGCGTTTTTATTCCTCTAGGAAAATATTTGGACGTGAATTTTAAAGCAGTATAATGCGGTTCTTGCTTTCGCAGATTATAAATGGAAATTCAAATTGCTATATCCGAATTATATATTTACATTGTGAAAATATATCTCGACGATAAAACTTGTTAACGATCCTCGATGCAGAATTGTAAATTGCTATAAATCCCAATTAATGGTTCTTTAAAAAGGAAAAGTAATTTTACTATCAAATGATATTAACGCATATATGCGTGTGTGCACTGCACACAAAGACCTTTCAGCCAACTAGTAAAGAATGTAGAAATCTTATAACTATAAAAAATTATTAGGAAGTATTTATATCGATTTAAGGGAAATTAATATTGCATGTGAGTAATTTCTCATTTGCATTTCTCATACTGAGATCCCATTGCTATCGTTTCTTAATCGCTGTGTTACCTTTTGGGTGTCCTCATAAACATTACTGCGTGAATGTGTCAAGTGTTTTGTTTTACCGTGTTTTTTACACTCTCGTTCATAAATTATTTTATTGATTATTAATTTTTGTAGTGAAATTTTCTAACATTGTATTGGGCCTACGGATATCCATCCATAGTTCCATTATCATTTGAAGATTTGTGTATATTACTCTTGATGGAATAAATCGATTTGTGTTCAGAAACGAGAAATTAGATCTGCTGGGGTAGTTCAGTGGTAGAATATCAGCCCGGAAGGTGGAAGACCCAGATTCGATTCCCGGTCATAGCAGACCTTTTCTCGTTTCAAAAAATATTCCCTATATACTTCTTGATCATTGGTCGAAGCATGCTTAGTATGTGAAAACTGATATATTTAATCGAACATAAATACTATTCTTAGCAACCAAATGTTAATCAATTGAGAAACATATTGTGATTTAAATGATGTAATTTTCTTTTTTCACAAAATGACTACCTCTTATGATAAACCAAAATCTTCATGCGCCTTACATGTAGATGAATATTTAAAAGAAAAATTTGAAGAGTTTAGAAACGTTAGTTAGGCCGGGCATACACGGAAAATATAAGCTTTCTTTCCAAATAAATGCGAAAAAAGATTTTCATAGGAAATATATTGTTTATTATATCATTATTTGGGACACAATTAATAAATTACGCATGAAGTGAATGCAAAAGTGTCATAAATTGTGCAAGCATAGTGAAATTGTAAAGCCAGTGTGTTTGAGTCGTTCAACTTCCAAAAAAAGCTAACATTTGTGATGCGGTTTCTGAAACCGAAATTATTCATGATATTCCTTGAAACCCTTCCCAAAAGTTTTAAAACGTGACTTATGCTTTAGGCCACAATGAATTAGGCTAATCACATGACTTAGTGCCGAAGGGTACACTAGCATGCATTTCGATATTTGTAGTGACCGTTACATTACCCTAAAAGCGCCTTAATTAATTGGAGTGACTAGTTTTTTTTCTTAGTAATTTAATCCATTCGCATGAAATATTTTTCACACTGGAAGATGTCGATTTTACATGTACTTACGTTTTCTTTTGGGTTGCAATGAATTAATGAGGAATTTGTTCACACGGCACGATATCCATTAAATGGAATTAAAAATTCACAAATTAATTATCCAGCTCGCCTTTTGGCTTGGATGAAATCGACAAATAAAGTGTTCCAATATCCATAAAATTTTGGGGGAAATTAGATGAGTATTTTAGGTACACGGTCTCCTCCATAAATATCAATTTGCTAGCTATTTATCGGAATTTACGATGGGTGAATCACCACTGATAGCGGTTTCTTGGCACACAAAATGCGCATTTGGTTTTCCAACAAATATTATAACTGTTTGAGCAACATTTATTAATCAATTGCAATTAAAATAGTTTTATTGATCACTATTTCGATCCATCCATTTCTCCAGCGGTGTGAGAAATGGGATCTATCTTAGAGCCCAATATACAATCCATTAAGTTTTCAGAGGAGGTATTCTATTCTAACAGCATCCGAGATATAACGATGCCAATGTATGAAAACTTCCCGTTGTCTATTTGACGTTCTTTTTTCTTCCTCCGCCAATCCAGGGACGATACGACATCATGGTATCCTCGTTGGATATTTCATCCTAGGAAAAGTTGCCGGATCTATTTGGCTCCATGTTCAACTAATATTCCGGCGATTCCCAGAAGAGTTCCTACGGTATGAGTTGCGACACTGACGTCTCTCCGCCACGCCAAGGAAACAAATGAAGCCGTCGCCTCTTCATTTACGGCGTCCTCTGATATTTGCTCGTCGCATGAAATGCACACCGCGTGACAACTTCCAAAAGTTGGGCGGAAGGAGAAGCGTGCCACAGCGTCATGAGTGAGTGAACATTTTATTTTGCCGTTTACGATTGTTTCTGCTCCTTTGGATGTGCCTAAACGTGAACAATCTATAGAAATTAGGCGTTCTAGCATTGCAGAAGTCTATTCGTGATCATTTTTACATAAAATAATGCGCTCAGGTTGCGAATTTTATCGCGTTAATTATGTCGTTTATATAGCTGCAAATGTAACAAAAGTAGTTAACTTAGGTGTTGAGTTATTTTTGCAATTTGTTTTATAAAAAAGTAAAATACCTTACTCCAATTTCAAGCGGTTACTTGAATACGAGTTAAAAATTTCACTACTTCGACTTATATTTCATGAACATTAGGAGGAACCACGGCTTCGATCATTTCCAATGACGCATTCAGAAAAATCTCTTGATTTTAGAACTGGAAAAGTATTTTATTGGTAAGAATAGTTCACGTTTGAAAACGAAACCGCAGGTAATTTTCAAATTTAAAATTTAATTCATTTCAGCACAATAAATTTTAAATAGATTATCTGTTTATTAATATTCAGTCTGCATTGACTCAGCATAAATGCATTTCCAACTGGCAATGAAAATTATTTCGTCGTGTTTTTTTTAATCATTTTACGACTTTTTCTGTTCCTAGAATGAAGCGCGCTTCGCGCATTTTGTTTAAGGTTGCCATATGCGAGTGAATATTTCTGGCGAGGCTCGGGAGTCGAACAGACACCGTTGCACTAATCATTGTATTTTGCTACGAAGAACGGATAGCATATTTTCTTCGATATGCATGATCCAAATGAATGCCAATCGATAGCTATACTTCGATACAGCACGATTAAGTCGAGGAATATCACGATGGATTAGAATTGCATTGAATTGCATTTCAGCGTGTCATTTTCTTACGTTTTACTTTAAAAATCTATAGCTTAAAGTGAAATATGAAAATGATAACGTATTCATGCAAGATGTTTTTACTAGAAAAAGAATAAGACATCAGGCATCCATACATTTTCATTACATATCAACATGGTAGTAACAACTGTCAGAGCGTCATCTTATTTACTGCAACGTAATAGTTTTGAAATTTCATCAAATTAATTGAAGTACAGCTTTGGCTCCATTAGGAGTCGATTTAAATGGATTCCAAAGCCTCTGTCATCATCGCGGCTGACGATAATCTCCCTGTAACTGTCGGTGTAAAAACACAAACTGGTGAGATATTCGATAACTTATGGTTATATACGCAACTTTCATATGGAGAAACCTGCCAAAGTAAATTTCTAGCGTGTAAATTGCTGGCTATTGGCACTTTTCTACTCGGACATTTTTAATGCATTTCATATGGACCCTGAATTCTCAATTCTTTGCTCTTTTCACCCATTCCATCTCCAGCCAGAAACATTCCTAGGCCTCGCTTCAGCGCAGAACCTTCGACTCTTATTTTCTTCGAGCGCGGCGTAGGCGACTTACTCATTCCTTCTTTAAGGCTTTGCCATTCCTCGAACAGAATTTCTTTTGATATTTATCTTTGGAGTACCTACTTTCTCCAATTATTAATTCCGACCTTTCCCTCCCTCGTTTCTTTCCTTTCTCTCTCTTTCGAATGAACGTCTTTTTAATTTCTTTTGATGTCAAACAAATCAATGGAGCGCAAACGGAAAAAGCTTTGCGCGAAGAGTCCCGGAGGAAGTGCAGGGCTCTAAAGGGGCTGTTTGCATGACTCGAAAGTGTAAATAGTTGTTTCCATGGCGTTTTATTCATAAAAAACACCGAGCTAATAAGTATCTTTCTCATTCTTTGTCCGTTTGCACGCCTTTCGTTTCGTTAAATTTTTATTGTATCTAAACGGGATGCGTGAGTGAAGCTATAGCACTTGAGTATTATAAATGTTGGTCCTTGAAGCGATATCTTTAGCAGTCTATTTGCGCCCTGAGAGAAGATAAATGTTTTATAAATATTTTTTGTCGAACGCAAAAATTTCTGTTTTACTGTTAATATTTCGATAGCGATGCTATAAAAATAAGATCGCTCTCGCACTTCATTTCGGTGTCTTAAAACTGTACTAGATTGTTGGTGCATTCTCTCTACTGCACTTCCCCACCCTCTCTCCATTTCTCTTCCTTCCCATTCTCACCCTTCCTTTCTTAATATTCTCCTCAACTTCCCTCCTACACACACACACGCACACAAATAAATGTTTAAACTTGAGATCCAAGGCGATGGCATTCTGCAATGAGATTTTAAATTTTACCTCGTAGACACAGATACTATTAAAACTTATGGGTGATATGACCACCATTTTTATTATCCGTTTCATTTAAACTGATTGCAAAGGAGAAATATTAGCTCGAATTTGTTACTAATTTTTACTAACATTCTTCTTCGCGGTCGAGTAGTCACATGTTGCGAAATGGCTACCGGCGACCCTCTTACACTTTATAATGGAAGTTATTCCAGACAAAATAATCCAGGGGATTGAGGTACGGAGAATTTGGTCGCCTTTCGCTGGATTTTATGCGATTTGGCTCGTACTGCGTAATATACTCCTAAAATAATTTATTCCGTTATGAAGAAAAAACTGCAATAGCTGTAAGGATAAAAAATCTTGGGCTCGTGGGGAAGATAGCCGTGCATAACGGGCGACGTTCTCTTTAACACCTACGTATTTTAAGGATATACAATTATTTTCTTTTTCCACAATACACAACAGGAGGCCATTAGATTTTGCGAGGAATACGACGACAAGCGTTCTGATGCGATGGTCATTTTCTTCTGATAAAATTTGCTGTCACATTAAAATGTTACAAAAAATTTCTTCCTGCGCTTAAAACATTATTTTCACATCGTCCAATCAATTTTTGTTGGTATGAACGGGTTATGGCCAGTCGATTCTTCTTGGAGACTTCTATAAGGCAGGATAACTTGGCACTACGTTGTATCGTATGCATTAATATCCCTATTGCCATGATATTAATTTTTAGGCGTTCTTCACCAGAGAAGCGGTAATAGCAGAACGCCTTATGGATACGTCTGGTCCGTCCGTCGTAACTTTCATCTGCTAAACCGCTGGACGGATTTTAATTAAATTAAGTATGAGTGATCGTTATTAAAATTTATCGCCCAATTGTGATTTTTAACTGAATCTTTCAATTAGAACTTCCATTTTACATAATTACTTTAATAAACTTATACTCATATCTCGTTAAATGGCATCCGTCAAGCAACAATGAAATATCAAAGTTTTCTCTCCCTTTAAGGTATAGATTAAAAGATTTATTCGGATAGAGAACAACATTTACTACAAGAAAGTCCACGAGACCACGTACGAGTTATAGTTTCGGAGATAGAAATTCTAGAAAATCCCGAAAAAAACATCGCATATTTGGTTACATTGATCGCTAAGGAGGTTCTCTCGACAAACAACAATTAAAATCCATGTTTTTCTATCCCACGTCTTTATATGATCTGTGCGGTATAGTTTAAAAATTTTGTTCGGATAGAGGACAAGATTTACTACAAGATAGTTCCCGAGACCATATAATTACGACTTACAGTTTCGGAGATAAAAATTCGAGAATAGCCCTATCTTTTGGTACTGTTTCATATATTTTTTCCATTAAGAACGCCTATGAAATCTCTGTGTATCCCATTTATGGAGTATACTTTTCCATCTTGTTGTGAATGGTCTTCTTACGATGATGGTAATTCTACAACTTTCAATATCCGCAATTCTGACTGATCGCTTTCGACCACACCACCACTTTGTTGTAGAATACTTTGTTTCAAGGCGTTTATGTTCTATGACACACGGTGCTTGCGGAACAATATTTTCCTGGTCAGTCTTTATCCTCTCCTCTCGAAAATATGTTTCAATTTTAGCGTCATTTGAGGCATTATTGGGAGATCAATTGTAATAGGATCACTAATACTTGATTGTCCATGCAGCGGTTTAGGATGGGCGAGAGGTGCCCATAAGGTGCTCTACTACTACCGCTTCGCTGGTAAAGAAAGCCTATAAAACGACAAGCACGTGTTTGTTTAAAAAAGTTATTTAATGA
Organism: Tanypteryx hageni; assembly: GCA_028673005.1. Taxonomy (NCBI): domain Eukaryota; kingdom Metazoa; phylum Arthropoda; class Insecta; order Odonata; family Petaluridae; genus Tanypteryx; species Tanypteryx hageni. Next base: position 75,454,535 of record CM054114.1, read on the forward strand.
AAAACAAACAATCGTTTCTTAATTTAAAAGTTTTATTTTTGGAACTTTATTAGCAGCAAACACATCTATTATGTCATTGAAATTTATATTTATTGCAATATTATATCCAATAGACCAAATGGCCAGACCATTAAGTCTCTCTTGGCTCCTTGATAACTGGAAGTAATTTTTGATTGATTTTAATTTACTGAACGATCGCTGCCAAATTTTAGCCCATTCTTTGGCCGCCGCGAACGCCAAAGAATTCCAACTCTCGAAAAAAGTCGAATTTTTGCGTTCAAAACAAATTTGATGTCTATTCGAAAATTTATTGAGCCGTTTTTTGGTTCAAGCTCCAAGTTTCTACGATGATTTCTGCGGTTATTATCGGTTTAGCCTGTATCTTCACATACTCCAGATTTTCGCAATCTTCTTCACTTCTTTCATGTCGACTATCAGCTGTAACCTTTTCCTTCTTTAATCATGCTCTCTCTCCGCAGGTAAAATGCTATCTGTTTTACTTTCCCCTTGTACTCGGCATATCTTTCGCTATTCTCCAATTTTTTCGTTTTTAATCCCATCTCTCCATTTTATCTTCAGAATTATTTTCCATGCCCAGATTTTGAAGCTAAGTATTACATATGGTTTTCCCCGTCATGGTGGGTTTCCTAAAATTGTTGTTAGTACATTAGGCGTTTTTTATGGAAAGGTTTCGGGCCTCCGCCCCATTTTGCAAATTCTAATCTAAAAATTAGCCACTAATTTCTCCCTTCAATTTTAACCAATAACAATAATAATCATTCGACTCTCTGGTCATTACGGAAGCTTCATTTAGGCAGCACAATCTAAGCTGTGCGACAGGAAACCTCGTTCTTTCCGTCATTTTTTCATAATTCCTACTTCTCTAATTTCTCCCTAACCATCCCTACTTGAATCAACGTTCTTTCCCTTACCTCTCAATTTATTTTCGTGTCTCTCATATTTCCGTTTGATCTCTCACTCCCCTTCACAATCTCCTATTCCCAATTTTTCTTCTCCCTAATTCTCTTACTCTCTCCTCGTTATCCTCCCCTCTTACTATCCCTATAGCTCTTCATTGCTATCTCCATTTTTCTGATTTTATTTATCTTCGTATCTCCCTCCACATATGTAGCTCTATTCTTTATAACTCATCTTTCTCATCTTTTTATTCCTTTTATTTTCATATTTCTCATTTTTTTCTCTCTCTCTCTTTACCTCTCCGTTCTTTGGCTCTTTGCTTTATCTTTACGTTCCAATATTTTTCATACATTTTCACCGACTCTTTTCTCTCTCGCTCTCTTGCTTTTTTCTACAGTTCTTCCCAACCAATTTCACCGTTTTCTTCTTCTCCTTCTCCGCTAACGTTTCTCCACCATCGATCTCTTCTTCTCAGTTTTCCCACCAGAGGGAAGCACAATCGATGTCAGAATGATGCTACTTATCTCTTAACAGCGAAATACTATATCTCGAAAATAAACTTCGAAAATGAAGGAATTTGCTTTTTTTTTGCCCTAAGTTTCCCTGCATTTTTTCTCGGCTCCATTTTCAGTTCTGTGATTCCCTGTTTTTGCGCTCTCTCCGTTTTTTCTCCCTCCTTTATATTCTACTCCTCCTACTCCTATCATTTCATTCGATTTGTATTATCTCATATACGAAGTATCTGGAGTAAGTATTCCGATTGCGAACAATTCGACTTCGAGGTTTCGACGAATATGCGCGTCTTAGATGCCTCTGAGTCCAAAAGAGCGGTATTGCGATTTCGTCTGAAAGCAGTCAGATCCTGCGCGTGACCTTAGGAGGCAAATGGTTAGACAAATATTTAAAAAGTCTGTACTTGCGTATATATAGCATCGCCTTGAAAAGAAGCTTTTATCAAAAGAACCATGGACGGAAGGTGGTCATTAATTGTCAATTTTCACAAATAGTCCATTTTCTCAAGAATAGTTCTTAAGACTTTGATGAAGAAGGCCGAGACTTCGTGGAATACCACAATGAAACCAAAATTTAAAGTACGATAAATATTTTTAATAACTTTGGCTAATTTTACACAAATTTGTGTGGAATCAGCCAAAGTTGTTAAAAATATTTTTTCATAGGAACTGTTAATTTTGGTTTCATTTTGATAAAGATGCATCCATTTATATAGGTTTATGCGTAAAAATACTATGTAAGCCCAGTATCTAAAAATATAACTATCCAACTTTGCGGAAATAGGTGTTTATGTAACCAGCGAAATTATTTCATGTACTGGATGCGGATCCGAGAAAGTTTGTGCGTCGTTTGTTGCGCTTTTTACTTTTTTCTATTTCATCTTAACTGCTCTTCCTTCTTCCCTTATCTCATCGACTTTTCTTCCTTCTCTTTTTTCTCCTTTCTCTTCTACACTCTTCTCCGTTTCCTCCTTTTTCTTTGGCCTTTCAAAACAATTTCTTTCTATTGTCTTAACGTATCCTTCTTCCTTCCTTCTCCAATCCCTCTCTACGTTCTCTCTTCTTCATTTTTCTTTCGCTTATTTCAACTCTTCTTCTCAATTCATCCCTCTATATTTTTCCGTCATTTCCTCGTCTTCTCTACACCATCTCCTCTTTCCTCTTTTCCTCCCTCTCTTTCAATCTTCTTCCCCGCTCCTTCCCTTTCTATCATTCTTTTTTCCCTTCATTACTCTCCAACCCTTTCACTCTCCTTTCTCCTTTATCACATTTTCCAGATTTTTCGTTTCGCCCCATCCTTCGTCCTCCTCATTCTCCCTAATTATTCCCCTTCGTATTCCCCCCCTCCCCCGAATTTTCCGTCCCTCCTATTTTTTCCTTTCCCTCCCATAAATTTTGCGCCCTCTATTTCGCTGCGTGTGATTTTTTTCTCATTTCCTGCCCGTGCCTCTCAACCTCCCTCTGCCCCTTCTAATCTCGCCCTCTGCTATCTGATACGCGCGTTGTTTTCCTTTTCGCACGCGAACCTTAACGCCGCCGTTGTATACCAACAAATGCGTAGTTATTTATTTTTTTCGAGGGTCGGTTCCCCATATCTTCGAAAATAATATTTGTGTACGAAAGGCGTCTCTGAGAGAGAAAATGAGAATAAAATGTTGTATCCATCTCGTCGCGCGTGATATAACACTGAAAAAAATCGTAATTTCGAAAATAGATTTAATTGTTCTGCTTGAAGAGCGACCTTATCTTATATTTTTTCATCCGAATTTGAATATGGAAATAATCGAGTGTTTTGTTTTAGTAACCAATTCAAAACTCAAGAGATGAAATAATTAGGCATTTATCGATTATTTCCTGCCACCGGCAATCCAAATAAAATCCTCCCATTATTTTATTACAATGCAGCAGGTAGAGACACTTATTCCAGAATTGAGTCCAATTTTGAATGTATTGTTCATAAAATTATGTTAGGCTTCAAAGCCAGGTGATACACATAATATTAGCAACTGCCCTATTATGTAATTTTTGGAGCTCGGGTTTTCAGAGTTCGAGACTAATTGCTACGTTACGTACATTATTAAATTACGCTTTACTGGATAAGTGCTATGTATGATTCAGATAGCCATAAAGTAAGTGGGTATGATAGAACAGATTCGCATTTCAGAGAGGAAATGGACATCTTCGGTGAGAATTCATCTATCTTTGATAGTTAAATTATGATTGAGACAGTACTCTTTCTAAATCTATTGCAGTTATGGTTTACCAGACAATTTTTAGACTGCAGTAAATACCTAGATCACAAATTGCATCGGTTCCCTGGTAATTTATGTTTGGATTTTTATTCTATTGTTTAAAAAGAAACGATTCGGACGGTTTGTTGTCGAACCTCGTTAATAAATTGGATGAAATGCATACAAAGACGTCCATGTTAAATAAATAGACCCATTCTCTGTAAACTACAAACATGTTACTCTATTTGAATATTATCATTATGGTAGACGTTTTTGATACCTGCTGCTACATTGAAAATGCCTATGCATCGATTGAATTTGTTCATAATAAATAATGAGGAAGTCTCTTATTAATATTATGGTAATACATAAAAGTACTCGTTCACATATTTTGCTCGCTGCCGCCGCCAACATTTCCCCATCATCACCGTTTATGAGAAATATGATTAAAAGGGAATGTCGAGGATTTTTTAAAAGATAAAAATATTTATGAAGGCTGATATACTAAGGAGACTAAATCCAAAGGATTTGTCCCTGTTGACGTTCGTCCTTCATTTCTGTCATCTATTATCCCTGCTTTTGTCAAAAATCCCGATATAAAGTCTTTTATTTGGTGTAATTTAACCCGAAAGGGTTTGTCTACCTCTGAAATTTCATGGGTAATGCGTAATTTGAAATTTCGTGCGTAATATGCAAAAGTTCTTCTTAATATAGCTCCAAAATCAAAAGGCTTAAGAAATCATTCCATGAATATTTTGCGAGTAATGATCAAGTGATAATCTTTTTAATTATTCAAATGGATATATGAAATAATTATAGAGTTTAGTATCACTTTATTTCTCCATCAGATGCGGCAATTTTTCCTAATGAATATTGAAATAAGCGCACATTTTTCCATCTATCAATTGAAAGATAAGGATTGCTACTATTATATGTATTGGAAACCGTATGAAAAACACGAAGAAATCTATCTGATTTTAATAAAAATAATCTTCCGAAGAGTTGAGAAACTGCGGAACCATAAATGCCTCATGTGATGAAAATGGCTCATAATTTGTTAATTGACTTTAGAAAATGGCGTTATTAACGGCTAAATATCAGCATCATTGAACTCTCATGATTTATACGGCTTTTTCCGTAACCTGTTAACAAAGTCTTACAGGCAGCCGCGGACCTATCAAGCCTTTATCCGCTTAATACCTATGGAAATATTGGTGGATTACATAAAAAAGATTCTTATATATTTTAAGTAATTTATAGAGTGAGATAAATATATGGAAAGTCAGACTATTCAATAAAAAAGTGGCCATAAACAATGCGTACATCACCGTGCCGAAATGTGTAAAGACTGCAAGGGAAATTACCGCGGTAATGATCCTGTAGTTTTTTTTACCAACGACAGTCAAGTAAGATATTCCGATCATGCAATGCCCTCATTATAAACAAATTCTCTTGATGGGAAACGGAGATCTTTGCTGTCCACAATTACACGCGAATGTCATGCATGTGTCGTGTGATGGATTGCTCCTAATTTGCATCCTGCAGCCTGTTACAATTCGGTGTCCTCCAGCGAAGACATTGCTCGTCACTTTCTCCTCTTTTTTTTCTCTCTCTGTCTCTCCATTTGTTAATTTCAAAATTTTTCATTCCTATTTATTCGATCCAATATGATTTTTGCGAAATTCACCTCAAAATTCACGCTCCTAAAATTAGATTTCAATATGTTGCTGGTAAAACTTCAAACGATGCACTTTTTTAGTATGGTTTATTGCTTTATTACATTTGTATTTTAATTATAATACCGGTTTACTTGGCAATCCGTTAGTTGTCAGTTTAAAGTTAAATTTGGACCAAAATCATCCGCAAAAAATCAGCACAGCAGTACACCAAGCTGAAATATAAATATTTCATCTGGTTTACACGCTGATCTACAGATATAAAATTTGAGTGCACGTGATTGACGAGGTTCTCGCAGGATATCACTTTACCGAGCAATCCCCCTTTTCTCGCCAACTTCATTCTTATCAGTTATCCTTTTTAGTAAAAAATACTCCGTCATTATTATTCTAGAATTATTTTTCTTCAATTAGGCGAGCTCAATAATTCTCTAGTGAATTCCATGAGTAATTAAATAAATATGGTGGTTTTTAAAGGCACTTAGGCAACAAATTGCAATGCTTTTATTTGATATAAAAGGGAATTTGGCTAGCTTAAATTCAGTCATGAAGTTGGGGGGTGCCGGTGGTGTAGTGGTTAGGACGCTGGCTGCTACTCGCCTGCTGCTTGAAAAGGCAGCGGGTACGAATCCTGCGCAAGTAGGATTTTTCCAAGGTCGCCCGGCCCCCTGTTTGTGTGGTTTGAGGAGACCGCACAAATTCAGCTGTTCCGTCCTTCGGAAGGGACGTTAAGCCGTTGGCCCCCCTGGTGTTCTTTGGAAGAGCAGGAAAATGCCGGCACCGGTTTTCCCTCCTCCCTTCCCCGGCTATTCATTGCACTACCGCTGAGGTACCCTCTGTGCGTAGGGCAGAGGCGAATTGGCTGGGCACTCAAAACAAATTCAATCATAAATTTATGAATGACGTTTCTCGTTTAAAATTGTCAATCCTTTTGGTCACGTTCTATGTTATGATCAGGATAGTGGTTATTTTTTTTCTTAAATTTTTTGAAGATTTATTCTTTTCATTCCTAAATTTTACAATTGTTCCGGTTCCTCTGCCATGCACTGATAATTACGAAAACAGCCACCTAACCACAATAGTTGTATTTTTAAATACATTATATTTCTAAATACATTATATTTTTAAATAAATGCTGAAGAATCTTTCTACTAGCAGAAAACGTTGAGGGCACTAATTAATACTAATTCAATTAGTAACCATCCGATATCTTGCCTAAAAATCCGTTGTTTTGCTAATGTTAATAAAATTAACACACAAGTGCATTAAAAGTGTATTTACTCATCAAATTAGAATGCGAGTTCATGGCTATGTTTAACTTGTTAAAATAGATAAACAGATAAATTTCGAATTATAATTATTAAGTATATATATTAAATCGGTAGTTGAAGTAATAGATAACTAAATTACATGAACTAATTTCAGTGCGTAAATAATCAGAGAAATAAAAGTATTTAAAACTTTTACTTATCACGATTAACGCTTACTACTTATTTTTTTCTATAGACCTTCGTTCAAATTCGTCAAATAATTGACATACGTTTGGTGATATTTTTCTCCGTAATGACCATAAACGTCGGTATCCATGCATCAGTTTCTCATTTGTTTGCTGTAACGCGTTTTTCATTTGCTAGATTGCTCGTTTTACGGTCATACATACGAGATCGCATACGCAAGGTATTAGAAAAGAATTGTGTGAAACAGATAATATTCTATCGCAATCTTGTTGAAATAAACTGTTATTTATGTTGGTATATGTTGTTCTATTTATACATCAAGACACCTCTCCGGAGAAACTCTCTCGTAATACTCCGGTTTTCGTAGAAATATCTTTCTCCTTCTCTGCGATCTTCGAACGGATGATCTTATCGTAGAAACGAAAGCGAGGTTTGGAAACGTTGATGGATTATTGAATGTTGTTATCCTCTTGTCCTCCTAAGTCAGGATACAGTCGTAAAAATCGGAGGATGTCTTTTTTTTACACTGCCGATATTTTTGTTTACATATGCGGATTTTCTCCACATAACGGAGGCGCTGCGTGGCACACGTGCCGTAGAGTTTTTTTCGTGATATACAGGGTGTCCGAAGACTTTATGTCATAACTTCGTAATCTTATTCCTTAAGTGATTTTGAGTAAAAAATGTCATATAAACATGGGTCCGATTCTCATTTGTTACAGAGCTACGGGCAATTGAAATTATCTCGTACTTTAATTTGTACAACTTAACGACTGAAAAATGCATTTAAAAAATAATTATTCGTATACAATGTAAATTGTTGAAAAATGTACTATTTAAATAGTCATTCGTTTACATTGATACTCAATCCATTGTCACAACAATTGACCCGTTTGAATAGGAAACGTGAAACAGCACGAAGAACTGCAGGGTTATTAACGCGCCTCGCAGCATCGAAAATTCGCTGAATAAGTTCTTCCCTCGTGCTCGCTTTGGCTTTATACCCAATGTTTCTCATTTGCCCCCACACATGGAAATCCAACGGAGTGAGATCCGGAGACCTCGGTGGCCAATCCTGCGCACCGCCACGACCGATCCATCCGTTAGGGAACTTCTTGTTAAGGTACAGCGTAGCCCCGTCATGCTGGTAGTACATCTGAAGTCGTGTTTGCAGAGGAATGTCTTCTAAGAGAGAATTAATTTTCCAAAAAATCAGCATAAATGGCACATGTCAGACGTGGCGGGAAGAAGTACGGTCCAACTAGCTAAGACGTGGACTTCGCTGAACCATTTGAATAATGTTTTCCTCCTCATCCACATTAACTTGTACTGGTCGTTCAGCTCTCAAATACACACACGGAAATGAGTCATTTTCTCGTAAATGTCGGTAAACTTGAATAAAAGTACGTCGATCTGGTGTTCTTCTTTGTGGAAATCGTCGTCGATATTCGTAAACGGCAGCAACGGAGTTTCCATCGCAAAACCCGTACACGAAGTACATAGCCGCATACTCTTCATTTAAAAATGTAAACGGCATTATTGAAAGTTAATGATACCACACGTGTTACAGCGCACTACGTACACTGAACGCTAGCTTACGTTCTACTGACATGCTACCTGCGAGCTTATAAATTACGTCCACGTCTGTTATGCAAGCGTCATACTTCTCATTGTTGTAACAATGGATTAAGTATCATTGTAAATGAATAATTATTTAAATAATACATTTTTCAACAATTAACATTGTATACGAATACTTATTTAAACAATGCGTTTTTCAGCCATTAAGTTGTACAAATTAAATTACGAGATAATTTCAATTGTCTGTAGCTCTGTAACAAATGAGAATCGGACCCATGTTCATATGACATTGTTTACTCAAAATCAATTAAGGAATAAGATCTCGAAGTTATGACATAAAGTCGCCAGACACCCTGTATACTGCGTGATTTTTTTATTTGTGGTATGAGAGGATTGAAACATATTACGCCGGCTTTATGGGTATATTTTTGTATAGTTATGCGTGATTGTGTAATAGTGTGCCTTTTGTGAAACGAAAATGAGACAATATATATGAAAAGGAAATGGAAATATTTCAATTTCAGTGTATTCAATACAGCACTTCAATTTTCGCAACGTTTAGATATTTTACCTGCAGGTAGTTACTTGTACAGCTTAACCTTAAACCGTCTTGTATTAGTATATCTTAACCATTCATTTTACATAACTGTTACGATAATTTTATTTGACGAAACTCAAAGGTTTTAGAGTATTTTCAACGTATAAATAATAAGTAAATGATATCTTTGGTATGATTGAAAATAAGATAAAAATTTCAAATCCATAACTCCATGCTGGAATTTCAAAAAATTTGATGTTTTGGAATAAAACTAAATAAATCGAGCGTAGTCGCCGAGTGGATACCAAATTCTTACGTTACCGGCTGCCACACTTTGGATTGCGCATCATGAGTTCAAGCTGTAAATGATTACATCACAAACGAACACGATCGAGCGAATGTTTGATAAAATATCATCTTTTCAAAGAGACCCACAAAAGTTCTTATAGATTACTAAAATTTTCATATCCCACATCTGTGTAATTGAAACAAGATTGGAAAGGTGTACTCGATGTCGGAGTACACAGAGTTTCCAAATACGTTCTTTGAGATTCCACAATGTTCTCAATATTTTTCGCTCAGATGAGAATTTAACGAGAAGCAAGCGAGGCACGTTGTAAAATACGTGTAGGTCTTCATGTAAAGTAGTAATTATTGTCCGATTTTAACCAAAATTGGAATCGATCAATTAATTTTATCAAAACTGCCCATTTCCAAATTTCATCACAATATGTGAAGCGGTTCCCCAGTTGAAACAAAGGAAAATTGTCAATTATTTGTATGTCTCCATGTAAAGTGGTCGTAAATGTTCTCCAATTTTAACCAAAATTGATCGGTCAATTAATTTTACAAAACTCCTTAATACCAAATTTCATCAAAATACATCAAGCGGTTCCCGAGTTGAAACAAAGGAATATTGCAATGAAGTTTTCTCTGGTTTCCAGCCGGGTGGTGATTTGGTTTCCCAACGTTTCGATGGCTATCTCTGCTATCATCCTCAGGGTATCTGAAGAGCAGATGCGTGTGATCATCCGGGGTTTATATTCAAGTGACCACTCTTGTTCTTTCCGCTCATTGGCTGATGGTTCTGCCAATCAGCGCGCTGTTGTGCTAACCGTGCAATAGTGGGGTCCCACGCCTTGCTCAGGCTGAAACCGGTGTCTCTATTGAAATTTTGTGGGGTTACAGGTTACAGAAAAATTCTAACCTTGATATTGTGGTAACCCTGTTTAGTCGACCCGGTTGAAATATGCTATTTTGATTATGTATTTATATGAAAAAATATATAACATATTTGGCTAAAATCCATGGTGTCAGTTCTCTAAAAATTCGTGTAAAAGAAATATTATTTTACTTTTCACTGTGGTAGCCCTGCTCTTTAGCTGCACATTATGCATCTTGATTCATTATGGTATGCCGTACAAATCTTATAAACAAAATTTAATTGAAATTCGTTCAGCCAATTCCTTCCAAATCCTTAATTACTGAAAGATTTTTATTTGTAATTGTGGCACCTCTGGTTAGCGGATTCTGTCTAAATGTAATAATGTAGTTTTTATATATGTGTATATTATAAGTATTAAATTTGGTTAAAATGATGCAGAAAGTTGAACACAAACACGTGTTAAAAGAATTATTTTAATTCTTGTATTGTAGCAGCCTTGCTTCGTATATCTATACTATAAATCTTGATTTTGCTTTTTTATGCTGCACGCCTCCTTTGTACAAAATGTCGTTGAAATTGGTTCATCCAATGCCTTCCAAATTCATCATTACCGAAAAGTTTAATTTTGCAATTGTGGCATCCCTGCTGAATGGATCCGGTCGAAATATGCCATCCTGGTCATTAATTCATGTGCGTATTCTATGTATCAAATTTTGTGGAAATCGTTTCAGCCAATTCTTCCCTGATATATGCGTACGGACGGGCATCACGAAGATAATAGTGCTTTTCAGCATTGACGAAAAGCACTAAAAAGGGATTCAAATCTGTTGGTTACTGTCCTCTGTGCACTATCTCAATCAGAATTCCTCGTCGTCTGACTGGGAATGAATTTGATTTGAAAACTAAACGATACGTCGGTGAAGAATTGTGAATGGAAGGGACGATATCTGCTATGAATTATTTCTTTATCTTTTAGTTGCGATAAGGCAGTTAACATTCCCTTCAAAATGATATGCTAACTCGATCAAAAATATATTGCTATTCTTTAATATATTTTTTAGATGCAGTGTTAAAGGATATGATAATGACCATCATTGTTAAGAGTTTCGTTGAACATGGAATTTCATGGATAGTTTTTAAGTAAAAATATTCACATTGAAATGGAAGCTATCGAAAAGACGATAATTGTATATGAATGAGCAAGTATGGAATAGTTGGAACAGTATAGAGTAGTAATTGTGAAGTTTTACTATTTGGACCCTTCTTATAATGACTTCAAGTCACAGGAACTCTCGTCACCACAGCTTAGCTACAAACTTCAACATGTTTCATTTGTTATTTGTCCATATAATTACAAAAATTTAAAATAAGTAAATAATCTTCTTCATGAATTTAAGAAAAGTCTACCATAATTTGACATTAGATAGTTATTTGGAGTATTGTGATTAAATTCTAACCCTACTATGTTTATTTACAATAATGAACGCCGCTTGGTGGATCAAGTCCTATAAAAAGAAAAATTACTAAACTACAAATACTCATATTAAATACTAAAGTTTTTGACAATTTTACTTTTAAATGCTTTCTCGGTTTGAGGAATGGGCATAAGAAGTTCATCAGGTAAATCATTCCAGTCCCATGCTGTTCTATTAAAAAATTAATATTTACCAACATCTTTTCTTCGGACGTTTGTACGAAGTTTACGCGAGTGATCATTTTTGCCTTTATATGTCGGGGTTTTAATATTAAGTTTTAGTTCTTTCCAGGCCGGTTTACCGGTATACACTCGATAGAAACAAACTAACCATTTCACTTTCCTCCTCTTTTATAAAGTTTCCCACCCAATCTCCAATTTTTATTATGTAATTTGGGTATTATGCATTGAGTTGTGATGGGGATCCGCTGCCACCAGGACCTGCTCCCAATTGTAGCGTTTATGTGAATAATAGTAATGCTGAAATATAAGGAAGAGCTGGGATTTGAGGAGGCTAGGATACATTTGGTGGTTTCTTATTCACACGACTCCTGCATCCGTACCAGTGGTGGATCAAAGGGAAGGGCGATGGAGGCGATCGCCCTCCCCTTGGACGACCCCATTGCCATCCACTGGGTACATTCTTTAATTCATTCCGCGCTACATTCCTTGTTTCTACACCGAAGATTAAGTCTGTAAGACAAGGGAAAGAAAGGTTCTGATGGGGATAGGGATTTTCAAAATGTATGGTCGTCGGCAGAGGCGGAACCAAGAGGGGGGAGGGGCAATTGTGGCGATCGCCCTCCCCTTGGGAAGTTTCTGGATCCGCCCCGATCCGTACGCAACATTTAAATATTTTATTTCGATAAAACTATGCCTGTTTTATTCCTTATCGTTCATTTTAAATTAAAATTATGTAACATAATCACTGTGAGCTTATAAAAAATGCTAAATTTGGTTTCTCTTAAGTGAGATTATTGTACTCGTGTTGATTTATCGAAATATTTAGTTCGTTTTCCGACCTATAACTTATATTTTATGATATACGGTGTTACTATATTTTCTCTTTCCTAGCGCCAATCAGTTGAAGCGTTTTTCTGAAATTTTATTCTAACTCATACCTAAGTTTCGAAAAGGTTGCCTACCGGGACGAGATTGGAAAGGCGTACTCCATGTCAGAGTCCACAGTCTCTCCAAAGGCGTTCTTTACAATTTATGTTATCATGTTTAAAATAAAGTAAGTACTAATGGCTTAGTTTATTGTCTTAGCACTGAAAAAAGGATATATCAGAAGCGGTGTCAAGGAAATATTGAATTTGTGATTTACCAATTTATATTATAACTTGTGTAAATGCCCGTTGAAATTCAACGGGAAAATTGGAACTTGATATATTTAATTATATTGGAAGGAAGTCAGCTAAATCTGACACTTATACGAACGTTAGATAAGATAGATGAACAGGTTTTCACTTTAATATATTTTTTATATTTAATTGTAAGACAATAATAATATACAATTTTTTAACTAAGTTAAGAACATCTTTAACGTTTTATTCCGAAAAAATAGCTATTATGGACCCACCAGATATGTTGATCTTCTTTATGAACAACAATGCTGTGGATCGCCAAAGAAACGTTTCAATAAAAATGCAAAGTTTTGACAAATTTTCAACTATTTTAGCTTAATGTGAGCGAATTCGATTCGAAAACCAAAATCGACGATAAGAATAAGAATATTCATTTAATTTACTTTAAAATGCCTCTTATCTAATTTAATTTTGCAAAAGAAAATAAGTCTGCAAGGGTGAAAGAGATATATTTAAGATCCTTCTTATGGGAAATCCCATATAGTGTTCCAACTAACTAACAGATGAAGGCTTTTATTAATAGTTTAATTAGTAAGTTATTAATTAAACATTCCAAAATTACTTGAAACATACATCACTTGAAATAAACAGTAGTAATCGTTAAGTTTACATTCATTCCTCCGTTAAATTATCCATTTCTTTTAACTTGAAAATTTTAGATTTTTAATTGTTGTTTGCCGATAGAATTGCCGTGGCGATCGATGTAAACAAAATATGCAATTTTTTGCTCGAGATTTTCTCGAATTTTTATATCCGAAGCTATAAGTAATAATTGTGTGGTATTGCGGACTTTTCTGTAGTAAATCTTGTTCTCTAACGAATTAATGTTTTAATCTGTACCATAAAGATCATATAAGAGCTAGGGAGAGAAAAAATGGTACTTAATTGTTGCTTGACGGAAACCGTTCAACGAGCTATGAGCAGTAGTTTATTTAAGTGCTTATATAAAGTGGAAATTCTAATTGACGGATGCTATTGATAATCAGAATTTGTCGATAAATTTTAACAAGGATCACCAATACTTAAATCATATCCGCCCATTAGATTTGGAGATGGAACATACAGACGGACGGAGGCGACGTGCCCATAAAGCGTTCCGCTGCAATCATTTCCCTGGAAAGAACGCCTAAAAACCTTGAAATAAATGTAGACAGGGGTTATGCTTATACAGTTTCATTCTTTTAGAAAGGATGCTGGTTTTACCCCTAGATAAACGCCAAGAGGAAAGACAGGGGTATAAAACTAGGGATTTCAGAATTACGTAATATAATGCTATACTAGAACGGACAAGTTTGTTTTCTTCTCAGAATAAAGTTTCAAATTTCACGCACAACAAGATTTTACTGAGTAACACATGGAGAAAAAGCCCTGTTTCACTAATTCATTAATTAATAATTATTTGCATTTATGTCATTACCAATAGTATTATTGGGTGAAATTCAAGTGTTGACAATGGTCCAGAGATTGATAAAGTAAACCGATACGTTCCCAGCATGGTTTGAAGTATTTTGTTAAGGATGGTCGTGTCAATACCGCTGATGATCAACCTCCTTTAGTAAAATGTGTTATTGTGGCAAAACTCTTTCTTGGCACACGTCCAGATGCAGCAAGCATGGTGTTTCAAGATTAAATACTTTCTCAAGGAACGTATTTTGAGAAAAGTGAATTTTAACAGACATTTGGAACTAAACGGTCATATTAAAAAAGAAGACCTAGAAATAATGCACGAAGAAGGTTGCAATAAAAAGATGCACACCTTTAAAATTTGACAATGGCGGATTTAAAGCGTAGAAGATATTACTATATTTCCCGAAAGCCGTTCCATGTAGCCAGATAATTTAGAGCGGTTGGAATAGCGCGTATTTCCAAGAATGCATTCCATCCTGGCCGTTATTTCAAACCCGAGGGCAAACAACGAGGTTGAATTTACTGCGATTGCCAAAATAAATTCATTTTCCGCGCTGTACACTGGGACAAGGGGGAACACTTGTATTCATGAATTATCGATGACGCGAACAAAATGGATCGATTCATCCGCGGCTAAACACTTTCTTTTGGGTCCCAATTAAAACTCGTCGTTTTGGTCAATTAGTTAATAATGTGAGTCGGGAAACAAATTTAAGGCAGACGTCGCATCATCTCAATCCAAATTTGGGTGCATCGGTTGAAATTCTTCGCCGCGTTTGGAAGCGTATGTTTTTTGCGAATATTTCACATTTAAGTATGCATCAAAAGTCATTGGATACAGTTTCGTTAGTTTTCAGCATTTTGTAAACATTTTTCAGTTAAAATTTAATGTATTGGTTTGGCTACATATTGTAACGTTAAAAAAGGAAATGGAGACTACGGTGTACAGATTGGAATTAAAATTTAAAACTCCTAAACCGTAAATTTACCCAGAGAGCACTCACACGTCACGTGTGAGTGCTCTCTGGTTAAATTTACGGTTTAGGAGTTTTAAATTTTAATTCCTACATATTGTAAATTTACCTGTTATTTCTAATAATTTATCTTTAAGCATTGTTATTATATAGAAATAAATAACGTATTTGCCATTCGCTCTTCGACTCTTTCAATCATCTCAGAAGGTGTGGCGAGGCGAGTTGAGGAAATTCTAGATTTCATATCCGTAACGATTGTTTATTTCCAGTTGGAAATTTTTTCCAGTAAACACAGTCATAATATTTGTTTAAAAATCCCTTTTGGTCGTTTTAATTATCTTCATCCGCTCATAAGCGGCGATGGTATTCAAATTACGTAATTTAAATATTTATCCTCGCAAGTTATTAAAATCGGAAAATTCGTCCGCGTCCAAATACGCGGAATTCGGAATGAATTTACTGAAGGTCTTAAGCAGAATTACTACTGCTGCTTGATGTTGATCTTGTTCCTATAACGTGAGCAATTAGATTAAGCACAGAACTTGCGCAATGCGTCTTGTACCTTCTAATATGAAATGTACGGACGCCTCCGCTTTCCCGTTCTCAGGATTTCAAAGTTTTTCGGCCGTTTCGACTGCGACAAAATTGGTCTATCTGGCGCGAAACTTCAAAGGCGCCATTATAATTATTTCGGAGAAGAAAAAAAATTCGCTTTCCGTCAGACATAAAGCGCACCTGTCCTGGTTCGTTCAACCTCGCGGGAGGGTTCGAAATAATTATTCCGTTTACGCCGCGTCGTATGCAAGGGGCTTAATTAGTCGGTGAAATTGTATTCGGTGGCGTAGGGGTGGGGATCGGAGGTGGGGTGTGGAGGAGGAGCGAGTTTTCAGGGGGAGGGAGAGAGAGGGGAATGAGTAAGGGCTGTGTATCACGACGGGCCGTTTGCCGTCGGAAGGGTATGGGGGAAGGGAAGGGGGGAGCGGCGTATTAAAATGAGTAACGCTTGCCGCGTTGTTGAAGGGTCTGCGGAATTGAAATATGGCGCACGAATGTTGCGGGGTGCACTCCGGTTGTTGAAAGCATTGCGTCGGACCAAAATAACAAAAAAAAAGGTTTACGGCGAGGAAATCGGACGTGGTGTGTGTGTTTCGGGGATGGGTTGGGTAGACTAGAGGTGGGTGAGGGAGTGGGCGGTGGGGATGTGTAGGGAAAGTGGCAAAAGCTGCAGAAATTTTAACTTTCCTCTTGGAGGATTTATTGTTTATCTTGTGTTTCGAGCTTGAAACTTTTAGGGGATTAATGCTAGCGTTCCATAAATAAAAGCGGGTCGGGTCTATAAAAATTTACGATTGTTCGAATGCAGGGAGAGAGTCGCTTCATGTTGAATCTCTGAATGTGCGGAGTGTGTCTGATGGATTTGTTAGCCTAAAGTTGAAGATACAATCGATGATTCGTTGGAATAAATAAAGCTCTTCCATCGAAATTTTTAGCCGAGTGTTTACGCTTTAATTTATCACGGTAAAAGTTCACAACGGGACAATCTGTGGAAAGTCTATGGATTCCGCTCTGCGTGTAATGACGAAATACTTTTGGTTCTGATCTACTAACGTGCCAATACTCGATGAATGAATGCAATCCTGAAACACGAATACCGGGTACCACTGTATGTAAAACCTTCACGACCTTGGCAGGCGAATTACTATGCTCTTAACCATTGCACCAATCTATACCTACTTGCGTTATTCTGCCTGTAAAGTTGTATAAAAAAATTTAACTCTATATGTCGCTCAGCACGTATCGTGACTAGTGTTGTAAAATTCTCGGGAGTAAACCTTCGGAGAATATTCTCGAAAATATTCTCCAATGCGAGAATTTTTGAGAAATTTCTCTTAAATACTTGTTAAATACTCCTTAAAGAGTTTTACTATTTATAATAATGTCTTTCTTTAATACAACTTCAAGAATCAATCAAGTTTTCAATTGTTAAAATGAAAATTCGCTAAGGGTAAGAAAAAAGACAGAGGTTTAAATTACTAGAGCTTTTATTACAAACCTTGTGCTGCAGGATACAAATATTTTTAACTTTCTGGATTGAATACAATACTATTCAGAATCTGTACTTTCCGAATCTGTCTCATATAGTATTTCTATCTGTTCTTCTTCCTCATCCATATAATCTTTTTCGACTTCTTCTTTCTCTTTCTGCTTCTTCCTCATCCATATCCTCTTCTTCGACTTCTTCTTTCTCTTCAGCATCATCAATTTCTTCTTCCTCATTTCTCTGCTTCTGTTTCATTTTTTCTCCGGGGTATTTCAAAGGAGCATCATTTGGATTTTTAAGAAGCTTTATATTATGGGCTATGAATGTCAGCTTGCTTGCCCTTTCTTGTGTTAACTTGTTTCTTTTTGCATTATGAATGATACTGTAAGCACTCAGTGGCGGATTAAGGTATCTGAAGGCTCCAGGCGCAAAAAGTTCGGGAGGACCCCAACTGTTCATGAGGGAGGGAGGGGAGGGTACTCAATCTACAAAATTTTTAACTTACGAATTGAAAAAAATGTATGCAGCAGGTTAAACAAATTGAATTACAGACGCATAAATAGAAATTTTAATATTTATTATATAAACGCCAGCGGCAACTGAGATGTGCTTGCGAATGACGCATGGGGTGTCACAATCAGGGCCGGCCAAGTGGGGGGTGAAGCGGATGCAAGGCATCCGGGCCCCCGATTTTTAGGAACCCCCAAATTTTGAGTATAAATAATATGTTTACATCTTTAAACAAATTTTTGCTTTTTTATTAAATTAATTATCATTATGATTACTTTATAATTATAAGTAAATGTTCTCTCTAAGCTGTAACATTGATGTGTACAAAATGACAGGTTTATTTTGACATAGGGGAGCCCCAAAAACTTGCTTGCATCCGGGCCCCCGAAAGTACTTGGCTGGCCCTGGTCACAATGTAACCGTTACATTGTAACAAATCTACCTAAAACGAGATGTTTACGGAAGTAGTAGATTATACTGATTGTGAAATATTTAACTAAATAAAATACAATAATATCGAGTTTTCCCTGTTTTGAGGCCCCCGTGAGTGTTGAGGCCCCAGGCGAGTGCCTCATGCGCCTGTACGGTAATCCGCCACTAAGTACATTGGAACTTCTTTCAGTTGCTGCCGTTGTTGGTGGCATATTCAATATCTCGATCGCTGCTTTCCCTAATTTTGATTCATAACAAATACCTTTCCACCAAGTTGCTGCATCTACTGAGCCAGCTGATTTTGTTACATATGATTTTCTAAAAAAACTTTCTTTAGCTCGATACTTGGCAAGCTCTGCTGAGTGATCAGTGCCATACATTCTTGTGAATAATTTACCGATGAATTCAGTTCCTTGTATTTGTTCATCTCTTCTTTAAGGCACTCACCATTGAATTTTGAATATAGAATATTTGCAGCATAGAGAATGTCTTTTAGAGCCATATCTTTTCTTTTTTCGAAACTTTTCATCACATCCTGTTCTTTTTGTTTGGCAAGTGGACTTTCAGGAAGTCGTCTATTAAAATGATCGCTTAATTCTCTGAAACATTCGGGAACTTTGCTCATTTTTGGCTTTTCAGATTCAAGCAGCTTAATCCATTTAGCAACAGGACTTATCAGTGCATGCGGTTTTTGTACCCGTACCCAACATACATCTTCATCCAGGATTGAATTTCTGGTACGTTTTCTCAGTGTAGTCTCTAAATCTTCTTGGACAGCAAGGCGTTTTAGGACATTTTTTTATTTCAATAAGCTTTCCAAACAATATAAAATGGAACCCACCTAGTTTTAACAGGCAATTTAAGTGCACAAGTTTGATTTTTCTCTTTTTGAAATGCAGTAAAATGAGATCGTAAAACTTGCGAATTGTTAATTTCTTTCACAATAGTTTTACAGGTAGCTTCAGTTTCTTCAACAGATTTTAAGTTACTGATGTCACCAATTAACAAATTTAGTGTATCAGCAGCACAAGTGTACATAGCAATGTGATTGTTTTTTTCGTTAAGTATTGATAAGGATTTCACCAATGCTGCAGCATTATCAGTGACAATTGCACCAAATTTTTCAGTGTCTATTTCTGTCATTATGTCTTCCATACGGAATGCCATATACTCATCAGTATGGCATTCAACTTCGATTGCCACTATCTTGTAAAACACTGGTTGCGGTGTTGATATAATAAAATTTATAACTTATCCATTTCTTCGGTTGCTCCAAGCATCACACTGCAGTGCAAGAGAAGAGGCTTCAGCAATTTTTTTTTTTTATAAGAGCATCAACACGTTGATATTCAGCTTTCAAAAATTTGTTAGAAAGTGTCTACCTGGATGGCATCTTGCAAGATGGTTTTAATTTTTGCATGAAAGTAATGTAATCTTCATTTTCAACCAGTGAAAGAGGCGATTCCGATGAGAAAGTAGCTCGTGCAAAAAGTTCATCCAAAACTTTGTTTCAGTTTTATTCATAGAATCAAAATAGCGAATTATAGAGTTAGACATCTTGGCTGAACCAGATGTGGAAGGTGGTGATGTAAATGCACTAGCACTATCACAGTGTTCTATAGATGTTGATGGTTGAGGTGATCTGCTTCTGGACTCGGAGAATATTGCTGACTTTTCCTTGATGTAAGCAGGAGGCTTTAAAGAATTGGAAATATGCTTTCTCACCCTTGTCGCATTTTTGGTGTATTTAGCCTTGCAGTACTTACATTCATATAACACTTTATCTTTAACTGTTTTATGAAGGAAATAGTCCCACACATCACTTTTAGGCTTAGCTCTTCTTTCCATACTGATGAAAAAACAATCACACCTTGCACAACAGAGAACAACTGAAGAACAAATGTGTTATTGCCTCTTTTTATACTTTTTGTGATGCTTCCAAAGTTCCATAACAGTCAGGATTCCTGTCTCATGATTGTTCTAAAAAGTTCCATAACATTCTGGAACGTTCTTTAACGTTCTCAAACTATCTTGAATGCTCAAGAAAGCTCTATACCATTCAGGGTGATCTAAAAGTTGAATACACCCACTCCCCGCTTTAACGCTGTCCCGAATTGCGCACGCGTGTTCCACATTAATGCTCTTCAAAATTTCTGGTGTAATTTACGAAGTCCACTGCGCAGCGCCTCTGCGCATTTACAACACACAAAACGTCAGTATTTTGCAGTTGCTTGATGGTTCTGTGTACACTTGTCGATGTTTTTTTAGGTCAAAATATAGGGCGCACTTTGTTTAAATTATATTTTCCCTTTAAATAAAAAGACCATGTGATAACCAACGGTCAGAGGAGTAAAAGAGAGCTTAACTCTCGAGATTAAATTAGAGGTTTTAGGGTGACTAAAAGTTGGAGAGCGCCAACATTTGTTTGTTTTTTGTTTATTGCTCCCTTTTCGATTGTTCAGTTTTTAAAAATGTAATACCAAGATATTTGAATTATTCCTTTATTTGGTCTCATTCCATGTTCCATGTTCCTTTTATGAATCGATATTTCTTTATCGAAACGTAGTAAGGTTTCGATCGTTTCGATAAACGATTTTGTTTTTCTCTTATTGGTTGTCTTCTCTTAATTGAACAGTATCTTCAGTCATGATGCTTATGTTATTATGTTCCAATTTTTTTGTGTTAATAAAATTGTGGCTGTATAGTGACTATTGCCTCATCCTATAGCGCCGTAACTAGCTATTTTAGCACCCGAGGCAAACTACCAAATATGCGCCCCCTTCATAAAAAATTCTCTAATACCTATTTTTTTAATATATGGATTTTGGGTGAAGAATTAATAAATAAAAATAAACTATAAAAGATGTAATTTCCCACTATAAATGGACATTATTTAAATACATAATTATAAATATAATTACTTACATACATCATTTAAATACAGAAAATATAAATATTTTAATATTAAAGAGTCATTCTATGTAATTTTAATGCAACAAACTCATCAACAACATCATATAAATTTATAATTTCTGCTATGCGTAGTGTCTGGAACAAGTATAGTAGTGAAATCGCAATTGTCCTTGTGCCATGCAACGTCGCACAACTAACTATTAACAATTTTTGCGCCTCTTCTTTAGTTGCGCCCGGGGCAGATGCCCTGCTTGCCCCGCCCTAGTTACGGCACTGCCTGTAGACTCAGGTATCTTCTTCTACTCTAATTCCGATTCCTTAATGCTCCTGCGCGATTCATTCAACGTGAGATCAACATATGTTCCGTAAAATGCATTCTGTTCTTAATTTATATTCAAATTTTACTGTTCAATTTTAAATATAATTGCAATGAAAATGACGACCTATTCTACGCTACGTAATATGGTTAACAAAGAATACTTTGGTGTATTATTTATATAATACTACCTATTTTCATTTCCATTGATAGAATCTCGAGAACGAATTAAATCTTATAACTTCATTTCTCATGTAAGTACGAGCTCCGAATAGCGCTGTTTCAGCTAGCGCTCGATTTTCCTGGCACCAATTAAGAGCGTTAATCGGGGAGTGGGTGTACAATATATTATTTCAAGAGGAAATGAAAAATTAGGAAATTCTCAGGAAATAATCTTTTGGAGAATATTCTGAGAATATTCTCGTTCTCGGAGAATATTCTCTGGAGAATATTCTTACCTCACATCACTAATCGTGACTCATTGAATTATATCGGGATCACTGTCTTGATACAGGAAGAGCAAAACAGGCATTCAGAAAGCAAAGGAGACATTTATGATCTGATCTGAGTGTATGACAGGATGTTTGAATAAATATATTGGAAATAGGCGAATAAAAGCGTTTATATAGAGCGCATGGTTGAAAAGCATGGGCTATTAGAAGAGGAAATGTGATAAGATTAGAGTGTATTATGATGTGCATATGAGGTAGACGGGACAATATTAGTTGGACAGATAGAAAAAAGGAAAGGTAAACGAGGTTAATTATAGTATTAAGGAAAATACTGAATAAATGGGTGGGTCATATTTTGAAAGGTTACGGTCTGCTGAAAGAAACCATTGAAGAGATTACGCTGGAAAAGAGGCAAAGCAGCAGGAAAAGTAATTATGAGTATTTAAAAAATGATGATTATTAGGTAATGAAGAAGAGGCATTGGATGGGAGATATTGTTTGGTGTAAACTTAAAATCAACCGAGATGTAGAAAACTCATGATCTCGTGGTTTCTTCGTATCAATCATGGTACTGATCAATAAAGTCAATAGGGGGAAACAAGTGTTGACATATGAGACGCTTAGGGAGGGGGGTCATCATGGATGTTTGGTCGAAAATACCGCGAAAATTTGACACTATGCACTCCGTATGGTATTCTTCACCTTTAACAGCGAGAAAACCAAATAAAGAAATTAGAGAGAACTTCAGTAACTACGATAATAAGCATGTCAGTAAAGTGACATTATTGGGTAAAAAGTGTTTCAAAATGAAAAACATTATTCGGAAAATTATTTTTGCAAAAACGCACAAATTTGCAAGCTGGTATTGATAGAATCCTCGTTAAATAATTGTTTGGATAAAAATTGAAAAACTTATCTATGTAACTACCGTTCGGTTCTTTAGGAATAAGATGAGCGTTATTTTTAAATTAGAGAAAAGTCTACAATCTGTATTGAGTGATAACTATGCCTGTTGCAGTTCCGAGTTATTTTGGACGATATTCGCGAATTTTTTCCCCGTGAGTCGAAGAAATAGAGCAAAAAGAATGCTTCCGTAATTTATCCCCGACATATAAACACCTGGATAGGATTTTTTATTCTACTTCGCGTTCTCTTTCAGATCGAATGCAATATCAAATGTTCTCCTTACGGTTCAGGAGAACGTAAAACAACCTTTGCTGTGTTTTCACGATTCTACAACTCAACGTACGTATTTATTTTTCACCATACATGCGCTGCCTTTGTGAAAATATCACGGTTTTTTCGTTTGATCCTCGCGCTCGATGCTAAAAAAATCAACAGCACACACGCATGGAGATATTTCAAACACACCGTGTATCCTTTCATGAATTCGTTCAGAAGATACAATTTTTTCCATACAGAGTACCACTGAGGATTTCCATTTTGTATCCAAAACATATTTTGCGGTTTTAGGAAAGGAACGTACTTAACTTACACAATTAGCCATTTTAGTCTTAAACGTTATTAGCCAATTTTTGTCTGTCATCATCTTGGCAATCTATGTGTAAAAACTACAACTTAGAGGATTTCTAGAGGGAATGAAGAATTTAAATTTTAGAAAGTATAAGTAATCATTTGGCCAACGCTAGGAAGAGACGTTAGACAGTGCCGCCCACTCTTACCAGCTCTGTTCAATATTTAAGCCGAAGATATGAGAGGCATGGGAAAAGTAGGAGATTACCCTGTCAAATCAGGTTTGCAGATGAGAAAGCACTGATGACCAATTTGGAAAAGTGTTTGCAGATGCTAGTTGTTCCTTACATGAAAAGGCAAAGGCATTTGGAATGAAAATTAATCAGAGGAAACCGAAAATCGTGAGATTTTCCAAGAGTGGGGATACTTAGGTCAGGGTTACAATGAATGGATCAGATGAAATTATTTACTTATCTAGGGTGTATTCTGACTCAGGATGCACGAAGTACGAAAGAGATTGGGGAAAGGATGACAAGAGCAGAGGATGCATTAATAAGACGACGAGTATTGCTAACAGGAAGTCTGAATAGCGGTGTTAGAAAGAGGTTCATGTAAACTTTGATGTGGAGTGCAGCAATATATGGGCGTGAAACATGGTCATTAAGAAAATATGTGAGCAGATTAGAAGCTTTTGAGGTGAGAATATGAAGTATGCAATAGAAAGTTAGTTGAACTGAGGGAAAAAACAAATGAGGAAGTTTTACATCTACATGATACCCTGCAAGTCACCTTTTTAATTGATGGCAGAGGGTGCAGTGCACCAAAATTCCCTAGTTTTCCTACGTTACCTTTTCCTGTTATACAGTAGGAAAAGAGATGCGCTTAATTAGTGTAATAAGCTAAAGGAAGAAGAAATGGGTGGATAAAACTTTGAAAAGTTACGGTCTATGAAAGAATTCATTGGAGAAAGGATGAAAGGAAAGAGGCAAAGATGAAGGAAGAGGAAAAGTATTTTAAATTCAGTAAAAGGTGGGAATGGTTACGAGAAGATAGCAATTAAGGCCTTGGATAGCACAGATTGGATTGAGACGTAACAAAAGGTAGAATGACTATGATGTTGGTGATAAATAACAATAAATTTTGACCCTGGAAAATCTTAGAATAGTGGCCCGGTTTCGATTTTGGGAAACTATCCTCTTTCCTTTCTTTGATAAGTAAGCGACTATAGGACGTTTTTTATCTGCTCCTGAGAATTGTTTTATAAAGAATTCCAACCTGCAAGTATGCTTTTAAATATGGAAGCACTCAATTTTGCGTAATAAAACTTTAATCAGTTCAGCATTAGCTAAAGAATCAGAATTTGTCTAGGCTGAATTTACCCGAGCTGAGTTTAATTTGATTAACAATAAACGTGAATGTTAAGAACAATTACCAGTCTAACCTCAATCAATTTTTAATAATTTACCTCATTTGATCCATCGTGTGCTTTTGACAGCAGATTCGTGTAAAATTTCGTTATAAATAGGCGAGGGAAGATAGTCGTTTTGAGAATGCTAGAATAGGGCAATTAATAATATCAATACTTTCCGTCTATTTTACAGTAGTCTCAATAATTAGAGGTATACGGTGCCAGAGCAAACTCGGACTATACAAAATGATTAAATATATAGTTGTAAAAATAAAAAATATATGTATTTAGATATATTTATTATTAAAAACAATTTAAAACAAAACAGTCGTCTTTGGGAAATAACACCTTATAATAAAATATACGCATATTAAATTAATGATGAGAAAACCAGCAAGTCTCTTTTGTTTCTTTGCCATACATCATTTTTCGCTCTGTCTCTGAGGACACGACCTTGGATTAAGCCCAGCTCGGATTATCGTGAATCTACTAAATTACCTTTTTATAAATTTTGTATACTTTTTAATGACTTATTTTCAATCGGAGTATCCACGTATCTAACAGATGGTAATGCCAGTATGATTGTTACTTGTTAGTTCTCATCCATTTATACCCTAGTTTATCTTATTTCGGGCTAAAATGCTTATATACTCTTTTATCGACTTTTGAATAAATCTCTGTGATCTCTAGTTGCAAAAGCCACAAGGTTACTTATGAGGTGATTATAAATTGTCATAATTGCTTCAGTAAAATTTTATTTAATAAATATTTATTTAATCTAATTGAAATTATATTAAGATGAAATGAATACCATTTCTCATACAATAGCAGCATGCGAATCGACATTAATTTGCATTTGATTTTGTCAAAATAAAAACGCTTCTCTCTTGTTATATAAACATGCTCCGGCTATCAATTTGCTATTCATTCTAGTAAAACTTTTTAATGTGACAGTATGACGGTGATTGGAGATACTCCCGATTTATTTTTCAATTTATACATTAGAATGATGCAGATGACCGGAAAGTGTTCGTTCCCTTCGTATTTTCGGCCAAAAAAAAATTACTTGGGGCAAATCGGTTGTGCGTTAATTGGGGAGATCACGCCCGTCCCGTTAGCCGAGACCGTAAAACGAAATGGCATTTTATCGCCATTGACAGCATTTATTGCAGCTGTTGTTCTTCCCGAGCTCAAATTGCCCTATTTTGGTGGCGGGCAGGTTGGAAGAGTGGTCGTAAAAATCGGCCGCCCTTTGAAATTAAAGAGAAAAGGCGGTTGTCGTTAGTTTTTTCGAAGATAATTTGTTATACTTTTCAAAAGGTCAGAAAGTTTTCGGAATCTTTCCTGGACGCCGGGGATAGTGGTAATTACAGAGGCGAAGCAATTTATTTTTGAGGAAACTAATAAGAATAATAAAACGCGCATCACTGCGCGAAAGAATCCTTTATCGCAATTAAAGAATGTTCGATATTTCGATCGACGACTAGGCGCATTTTGTTGCACCATAATCGATATGATTTCTTTTGTCGTTTGCTCGTATTTTTCAAACAGTAATTCGAAGGAGAATTATCGAGCTCAACTGATATCAAATTGCGAAACTAAAAATGATTAAATATCCAATAGCCAATAAAATGGTGAGAAAAACGAGATGGATGTTTCGGTCGTCAGTGTTGATTCACCGACAGAAGATTTATAAAGGGAAAAAAATCGTTTCTACTCTTTTTTGGGATAACAAAGTTTTTTACTTTGAAGTTGAAATGGCAGTGAAATTGCAAATATTTCACTTTAAATTCAATAGAATCCTCGAATATCACAGTGCTTGTATCACATTAATGGCAAGCGCGTTTAAAGTTAACATCGATGCTCCAAAATAACACTTATGTAGTAATTACCAATGTACCCCATTATTTAAATCAAATTAATAGAAGGCTACGCTAAAGTACACATTGTTGCCTCTTTGTCATGGAAATAAGGTGGTTTATTATTCAGTACTGTATTATTTTGATTTATCGATGTAGATATTATAGCAGTGAGGATTAATACTGGCGCTATAATATAATAATAATTCAAAATTATATGATTTAACATTAATCTTATCAAATGATAACATCATATTAGGAATTTAGGCGATTGTGAGATAATTTGGGAGAAATAGCATTTCTAATTGTCACGGAACATTGGAAATCTTCTGTTCGTAATAGTGCCTTAGTTTATTTTGTAACTGAAGGTGAATTAGTGGACCAAATAAATAAAGTTTTAAAGGTTTCTTCTGATATTATCTCTTCATAATGAATGGAATCACAGAAGATAGGAGTGAAAGAATAAAAAACTTTCTTTATGACAATTTGCCTAAAAATATGAACTCGAGTCTACAAAAGGCCGAAGCTTTTTTAGTTTATAAATTCCCGCTGCAGAGATTTGCAGGTAACGTAATAAATCATCAAATATTATTTAAATTAATGACCTCCGGCATTCTGAAAATATTTTTGAAATTTAATGCTCCAGCACACGCGCTTGGTCTGTGAGAGCAAGCCCGCATTATATCGAACCGCAAAATTTGTGTGTTGGCGTCACTGTCTTGTGTGACTCAGCACCTTTCTATAATTTCTTGTTCTTAGTGATACCGCAAGGTCAGTCTGAGTCGAGCTCTCCTTCGTTGTGTGCTTAGGTCATAAACTGTTTGGTGGTCTCACAGACCTCCTGCGTGCACTCGCGTCTCTAATCCTCGATCCAATTATTTTCGTTATATATTAGTTTTATAGATAGATAGATAATCGTCTTTATTCGGGCGAAATTTAGACCATAAGGTCCATTCTTACATTTAACCCTTCGTCAATATAATAAATATAAAAAATGGTAAAGTAAGATATTACAATACGCAGGAAAACACCCACTGAGAAGGGGGGTGTGAAAAACCTGCGAAAACCCTAGATAGTGTACATATTATAATATAGTAATACAACATTAAATAGAAAGGAGTATGTACAGTAAGTCTTCGTATATACAGCATCGTTGTATACCGTCATAAAAATATATATTATTCGTACCAGGAAAATTTATTAGTGCTCTCGGAGATAATAAAAGTAAACAACGCTGTTTGACGCTGTAAGAAATAACAAGAGCCAAATTCGTCTCGAATTTCTATCTACGACGAGAAATCCTCAATATTTGGCTTTTAAGAGAATTTCACGTTGGTCTCGTAAATTCCTTAGAAGGCAAAAAATTCAACTATGCACCATGAAGAAAAAAATCGATGTTGACACTGGAAATGAAAAAAATAATTACTTTCTATAACGACACAAAAGGTTCAGTCGATGTTGTTGACAAAATGAACGTAACATACAATGTTGCACGAATACAAGAAGATGGCCGATGATTATATTCTACAAGCCTATTGAATACTGGGGCTATAAACGAGAGAGTAATTTATCATGGTAATGGTCAAGAACAAAAACCTCGAAGAGAGATGAGAGAACTGTCGCTTGCCCTAGTAAATGAACACCAAACACGGAAATCACTGAATAACACCATTTCTAATGAAATAAGGAATAAGGAGGAGAATTTGCAAGATTATTGGGTCATACCTGCAGACGAAAGCGCAAGAACCGCCTACGACTTCAAGGAACAGAAAAAGTAGATATTTTTGCAAAAAGAACAAGAAGTACATCTGCTTGGAAAATGTAAATACAGTGTGCAGCCAGTGTTGTGAAAATATCGAAGATTAATTCTGTAATTTTCATTGATAATTAAAAAAGTGAATTTGTTTTCAAGTGTTAAACTGAAGGAAGAACATTTTGATTGTTTGTATAATAAACATTCATTTTTTATCAGAAAAACAATTGTAATGTTAACAATTTTGTTCAATATTTTACTACATATATACATCTTTATAAAATAATCAAGTTCGTTTTATTTTTCCCCGATTATCTAGGAATTTCACTTAAAAATGACGAGGGGTCTGCCAGGCCCGCTGCGTGCACTAGAGGAAGAAAATAGGCGCGTGTACTGGAGGGTTAATAACCAGCGAAACTTGAATAAATACACCGAGATGAAAAATACCGCCTCTTTACCAACTTTTATATGGACTTCGCTTTTTTACTTTCTCCATATACATATAGGAGAAAGTATTGTATTCATGAAAAAAATCGACTTCGAGATTTCAATAGAAATACATGTTTTGAGATCCCCTGAACACATTTTGACCATTTTCTCGATGATGTCTGTGTGTATATGTGATAGCTTTTTTGTGGTTGCTCTAACTCAAAAACTATTAATCAGGTCAACGCGAAATTTTATATTTAACATTTTTATAAAAGTTTGAAGAACTGAATAGGTTTTGGTAAAAATTGGTCGTCCGGAAGTGGGTGTTTACTCTTGTCACCTATCCGTTATTTTGAAATATTTGCTCTAATATTTGATAAATGTAAACATGTACTGCAATAAACGTTGTAGGAAATTTAATTTTCCACAACCTTTGTTCGAAACATTTTTCCATGTAATTCATTGTTTATGAGATATCTTAAATTTTTATCTGCCACCACCACGCCACCTACCGACGACTAATGTTAACAATCGACACTTAGTTACGTCTTAGTAACTCTCCTTTTCTTTTCTTAATTGTTGGATCTTTGTGGCTATATCCAATATCAGAAAGCTATGGTTTGAGTTTATTTCTGTTCTTTGTAAAGTCTAAAATTTTCTCGCAGTTTCTTTAAATATTTCTTATTATGTAACCTACTTAGAATTTTTAGCAATATTACAGATATGGAGAAAGTCATGTCATATATATATATATACTAGTAGAATGTGCTTGCATACTTCAAGCAATTCATCTCACCTTGATAAAACAATAATTATTCAGACCGACGTTTCATCTTTACAAATATTCTTTTAATTATAAAGATTTCACCTCCTAAGCGATTTCCGTTTTTCCCACATGTAAAAATAATAGTTGAAAACAATCCCCAAATGTTGCAATTTTAAATATTTTACACTTTCTTCATTATAAGGTACTAATGCTACACATTTTAGCCAAATTTTAAGGTTGTAGCACATCTATAAGTAAAATAATATTTTTCTAATTGTTTAAATTTAAACAATTTTTAACGGCCGCCTCAATTCATACATGGTAAAATTGAAACGTTTATTTGTGTAAATTTAATACTCTTTAAATAATTTGAAAATTTCAGTTTCCTAGCTCATCCCGTAGTACATAAACAGTTATCCATTTGTTTAAACTTTAAGAATTTTTAACTGCCAAAAAATTAAAATATCAAAATTTGTATAATCCCTATTTCGTTTTTTTAGGAATTCTACTTACAAAAAAATTTCAACTCCGTAGCACATGCGGAAATATATAAACCTTGAAAATTTGTTTAAACAATTGCGAATTGCGACGTTTCATCATTACAAATATTCTTTCTATTCTAAAGATTTCACCTCCGCAGCGATTTCCGTTTTTTCCCACATGTAAAAATAATAGTTGAAAACAATCCCCAAATGTCGCAATTTAAAAAATTTTACATTTTCTTCATTATAAGGTTCTAATGCTACAAATTTTAGCCAAATTTTAAAGTTGTAGCACTTCTAGAAATAAAATAATATTTTTCTAATTGTTTAAATTTAAATAATTTTTAACGGCCGCCGCAATAAATATATGGTAAAATTGAAATGTTTATTTGTTCAAATTTACTATACTGTAAATAATTTGAAAATTTCAGCTTCCTAGCTCATCCCATAGTACCTAAACAGCTATCTATTTGTTTAAATTTTAAGAATTTTTAACTGCCAAACAAATTAAAATATCAAAATTTGTATAATCCCTATTTCGTTTTTTTAAGAATTCTACTTATAAAAAAAATTTCAACTCCGTGGCACATTCGGAAATATATAAACCTTGAAAATTTGTTTAAACAATTGCGAATTGCGACGTTTCATCATTACAAATATTCTTTCGATTCTAAAGATTTCACCTCCGCAGCGATTTCCGTTTTTTCCCACATGTAAAAATAATAGTTGAAAACAATCCCCAAATGTCGCAATTTAAAAAATTTTACACTTTCTTCATTATAAGGTTCTAATGCTACAAATTTTAGCCAAATTTTAAAGTTGTAGCACTTCTAGAAATAAAATAATATTTTTCTAATTGTTTAAATTTAAATAATTTTTAACGGCCGCCGCAATAAATATATGGTAAAACTGAAATGTTTATTTGTTCAAATTTACTATACTGTAAATAATTTGAAAATTTCAGCTTCCTAGCTCATCCCATAGTACCTAAACAGCTATCTATTTGTTTAAATTTTAAGAATTTTTAACTGCCAAACAAATTAAAATATCAAAATTTGTATAATCCCTGTTTCGTTTTTTTAAGAATTCTACTTATAAAAAAATTTCAACTCCGTGGCACATTCGGAAATATATAAACCTTGAAAATTTGTTTAAACAATTGCGAATTTTTAGCGGCCGCATTGTTGCACTTTTTAAAGATTTTCGCTTTTTCTAGTCGGTTTTGCACAAAATTCTACCTATGAAAAAAATTTCGAATCTCCAGCTTATCTGGAAGTGCCTAAACATTAGTATCCTCCTGTTATATGTTATCATTATATATCGACGACTCTTACAGAGGAGGAGGAGGAGGATATAGGAGGATACTAATGTTTAGGCACTTACAGATGTGCTGGAGATTCGAAATTTTTTTCTTAGGTAGGAGTTTGTGCAAAACCGACTAGAAAAAACGAAAATCATGAAAAAGTGCAACAATGCGGCCGCTAAAAATTCGCAATTGTTTAAACAAATTTTCAGGGTTTAGGCATTTTCGAATGTGCTACGGTGCTGAAATTTTTTTCATAAGTAGAATTCTTAAAAAAAACGAAATAGGGATTATACAAATTTTGATATTTTAATTTGTTTGGCAGTTAAAAATTCTTAAAGTTTAAACAAATAGATAGCTGTTTAGGTACTACGGGATGAGCTAGGAAGCTGAAATTTTCAAATTATTTACAGAGTATTAAATTTACACAAATAAACGTTTCAATTTTACCATGTATGAATTGAGGCGGCCGTTAAAAATTGTTTAAATTTAAACAATTAGAAAAATATTATTTTACTTATAGATGTGCTACAACCTTAAAATTTGGCTAAAATGTGTAGCATTAGTACCTTATAATGAAGAAAGTGTAAAATATTTAAAATTGCAACATTTGGGGATTGTTTTCAACTATTATTTTTACATGTGGGAAAAACAGAAATCGCTGCGGAGATGAAATCTTTAGAATTGAAAGAATATTTGTAATGATGAAATGTCTTTCTGAAAAATGAATGTTTTTTCAAGGTGATATGAAATGCTTGCAGTATGCAAGCACCAACTACTAGTATGTTATATCCTCCTCTTCCTCTGTAAGGAACGTCTATATAGAATGATATATATATATAATCAGTGGTTTTATATGTATGAATTATGTGATGTTAGGAAAAGAACTATTTATTATTTTTGTCCTTAAAGTTATGTGACTAAAATATGAAATATTCAAGTTTCACTCCTACTAATATCTAAAGCTGAATTACTCTTAACTAGCAGTATATTTTCGATAATTTTAAGCAATATAAATGGTTAACTCGGTATTTTCATTAATGAAACAAAAGATACTATCAAACTTCTTACTACTTATATACCAAACATTCTTATGTTGGTCACTCAGTTCTCTACTTCTGTCTGCCATTCTCACAACTGTAAAAAGATTAAAGCTTAAATACTTATAGAGGCCCCCACATCACTCAACAGCTGGTAGACACTTTTGCAAGTTTTTACGCCAATGCAAGCAGAAAGGTTATCATAATTAGATTATAGAGTTTATTCATATTAAAGTATTAACTATATAATAGTTGATACTAGCTGGGCTAGTTCGGTCTCAACCAAGAAAATATCCGCGTCCAGAAACAAGAAAACTGATCTGCTACGATAGTTCAGTGGTAGAATATCCGCAAGTGGATTCGATTGCCGGTCACAGCAGATTTTTTCTCATTTATAAAATATTCCCTGCATATAAAAGTTGATTATAAAGATTCATTTTTATATCCTCACTTATTTTTATGTTAATAACGAATTATCTCAGACTTACGTCACGGCAATCCTTGGCAGTCATTTTCCGCGTCGTATCATCGTAACGTGTAGAAATACTTCAATTTTGCATCCGCTTCTTTTTATCTTCGAAATTGTTCGCAAAAAATAAAAAGAAACGTTTTGCAATTTCCTTAGCAAGATTTCCCATTGGTACTAGTATTTTTGCTTAACATAACAACACTTTATTCGTTTTGGCAAATAAAGGATCCTCTATTTGAATATCCTTCCTCAAAACCGCTCATGTTCTCTCTCTCTGGATCAACGTGGAGGAAACACATTTCGTGTGTCAGAGCCGTTTGTATTTTTGGTCGGTAGATTTTTGCAGTAAAACGTAATGTTCTCATCTCGTTTCATCATGAGGCTTAGTTTTACTACGATCCCATGGGGCGAGATCGGTTTCCATTAGGATCTCTATGAATACGCGAGAGCGCCGAGCAGTCGTTTTATTGCACCGTTTAAACCTTCGGAGAGTTTTATTTTTCCGTGCATATGGTCTTCAAATACTAAGAACTAAATTCCGCTTTGGAAAACGGTGGTGAGAGATAGAGAAAGAAACAATTCCGATCTGAGAATAAGATTAAGCTGATTGCACAAAGCTATGTTTAAATTTTAATGAAAGTGATTAGGATCAAATTCGGATTTATGGAAAAAATTACATCTCAAAAGATATTTTAAATACTTAGCAATAACAAAATTTACCTATTGGAATATTTTTAAAAATCTTTGAGAAAATATATTTGCAATTTTTGTTATTTTTTCTGTTACGTTTTTCCGTTTTCGTCTTTAATATGTCACCAAGAAATTAAGTCTGAAAATAGGCAATCAGATTTATTGTATTCTTCTCTATCTGAGAATAAGTTGTAAAATTTTTAAAACAGTTGTTACTAAAAATTGTCATTCAAAAGAGTCTTACATCTTTTGGTGTCCAACAGGGATTTATCGAGCTCGTCTTATGGCTGAAAAAATTCAAGAAAAAGCACTTAATAAATATTTGTCTCGGATATCTCCAATAGCCACAACATGGTTATAAAAACCAGATGCGCTTTTCTTGCATAATCTAGTTTTGGGGAATTGCCACTGAAGACGGCTGCTTTGTAGCCGAAATGCGCATCTAGTTTTTTATAGCCATGCTGTGTCTATTAGTGATACTTGAGACAAGTATTTTTTATTTCTTGAATCTTTTGATATATTTTCGCTAAACCATTAACTGTTATCGCTATTATTAACTAGTATCGCTCGTTGAAACATTTGCAGTAAAATGAATGAAGGTTCTTTAAGTATACCTCCATAACAGCAGTAAATTACGCCGGAAAAATTCATCGCTGCAGCTCCGTCTTTCCCGAAAAAAACAGAACACAGCGTGGATTTCCTCATCGAAAACTGAAAGGAAACGAACGGATACGTGAAATTTTCATCCGACTCATTTATATCTCAGTTAATTTCATTTCATTATTCTCCTAGGACAGAGTGAATTATTCGAAATATCAAATTAAAATTTTCCATAACCTTAAGTTAAAAAAAATTCACCTTGGAGCGCCTAAGCGTGACAAAAAGTAAAACTCGGCACATTGAATTCCTCAAATCGAACGGAGAACCGAAAGCCATTTTTCATTCACCTGCAGTCAATCGTTCGACTGATTTATCCGTTTCTGGTTGCCGGAACGCGTCGCTTAGCGAAAATTTATTTTTGCCTTCCTCGCCAGCGAATATTCGATTGAGCGACATGACTTGTTTCCACTTCGTTGGTTCCGGCTAAACACCTATTTTATCCGTCAGTTAGTCGTCCGGCAATCATGATAGGTCGATTTCGACCGGCAGAGCAATAAGACCTCACAATTTGTCACGACCCTGTCCAAGGCTGTCCCGCTTCACTTCAAATCAAAATGGCTTCCACTGGCGAAATGTAGGTCACAGCAAGAACGTTATTATTGCATTCTTATATCGCATAAATGGCTTTTCCAAAATCAGGAAATGTAGAAAGGCAATGCATTTAGGTATTGTTAAGATTCCGCGCTTCATTCTAGGAGGGATTCCTTCGAGTTTTAATTTTCTATGAGAAGTTGGAACAGTTGTTGGCATTCATTTTATCAGTGAGTATGAAAGATTTTGAAGTCATCGTAAAATAACGACGAAAGAATGATCATTACAGTTAAGTTTTCCCCTTGACCAATTCGAAATTCAACGATTTGTGCAAATTTCCAAAGACTTTTAAGTCTTTTTTTAATTTGGGAAGATTATTTAATATAAAGATGCGAATTTACGATTAAAATAAATTTAAATTTAAGGTAAATGTGCACCCAAAAGGTAGGGAGGGGAAGAAAAGTAGGGGAGGGGGAAAAGAAATAGTTACATTACCCTAAACCGGTCTGTATTTGTGTACTTCTTTTTTAATTTTTATGGTTATAAGGAGGTTTCTCCATTTTAATTTTTTTGTACCTAATCAATTAGGTGGTACCCAAACGAAAATACATAACAAAATTACGCAACGAAAATTAATTCTACAAATATGCACGAAAAATCGAACATTTAGCATAAGCATAAGTATAAGCATAAGTCTTTATTAAAGACGAAATTAAGGCACATGTATTATCGAATTAATTGCAAATAGTACCATGACGTTTTCTGTAAATTACGTTTCATTTTAGTTCCATGTCACAACTTACGCCTTGCTGAATAGCGTCATCTGTTGCTATGGATAATACTGCCTCGAGCTTCAAAAACTAGGGCGGAAAAATCCTAAAAATCTATCGATGCACATTCGTCATCTTCTAATAAGAACGGTGATTTATCTCTACCAATTAAACGCCCGACTGAAATATTCCAGTAAGGGGTACAAATAACCCATTTTTATACACACGAAGTTTTATAAATTCAGAGATTGCTGATGAAAACGATTTCATGCCAGATTATTTAGGATTATTTATAATTGAAACTAATAGATCGTAGCTGGGAATTTATTTATTTTTCTATTTTTAATTTATTAACTTATTTGTGTATAAACAGTCGGCTTGCAACAAATTTCTGAAAATCGCGAATAAAAATACGATATACTGGAGTGAGATCAAGATACAAAAATTAATATTTAGTAAAGAAAGAAAGACGGTGCTAAGAAGGAAATAGGAATAATAAATTTACCTTAATTCAAGGAAATTACGAGACGATATATATGTTTTATCTGACAGAGGAAGTAAAGTGATTTTATCAAAACTTTGGTGATTAGAGGGAGATGTTGACTGAGTTATGTTCAGTGATTTCTCTCGCTATTAAATGTAATTCGATAAATTTCGAGATAAGAATGTAAAAGGAAGTGTTCGTTGAGAGTAAAAATTCGTCCACGTTTTCTTATACACGGATCCGTTCCTTCGTACGTCGACTGCCACCATTACTTAGGTTATTTATTAGCAGTGGCGGTTAAATATGTATTTATATTGCAGGATCCCAATTGTTTGGCCTCAGATGGTGTTCGCCCTCCACTGGTTGACTATTTGTATAGCGATACTTTTGAAAAGTGTTAATAATGAAAAAAAATTGTTACCTAGATCGTCGATCTAATTGGAATTTTTAGATTTAGCCGTGCTTTTCCATATTTGTATGCATGCCAAAAATCTGCAGACTTATGCAGATACTCTTCGACAGTTGGATCTAAAACGAATGACAAGTGATTTCCATTGAAACTGCCTGAAAATTATCGCTGATGATGGTTGTGTGGTTGATAAATGCACATTTGGTTCTCTGAACCTTTTAATGTCAGCAGGATTAATCTTGATCATTTATATATTTTCTGAGATAGAAAATTTCTCGTTATAAATTAAGGTATTGAGTTTTGTTTTGGTGGTATCAGGCTGATGAAATGGGTTTATATAATATTTCTAGTTTAAAATAGTCGTTTGAAGATCATTTATTGCAGCACATTATTACGATTTATTGGCATTGTAGGATTTTGCTATACATATTCACTATCTCCACCCTCCGTGGCAGAGAGCAAGCTTGGATAAATGTTTATCATTTTGTTCGCGCTCTCACCTATCCCCTACCTCACTTCTTAGGCAGTGTGTCGATGAGTTCACCTGATACGTGTTGTCAACAGTGACATTATTGTATGCGCTAGAATCGTACCGATATTTTATGCAAGTCATAATTTGCGTGGGATGATTATTTTTTAGGTAATGCATGTGTATATGCATTCATTTCTAGCGAAGAAAGTATATTTTCGGCGATGTGAAAAAACATGGACCACCTGCGAGCGGTATTTGTTGATCCTAATAAAAAACCACAACTCTCGGGCAACCATTAAAACGCGTCTTGATATAAAAGATTTTCGTATATCCGTCATAGTTTTTTGTCTGTCGGTCAAAACACACACACACACACACACACACACACACACACACACACACACGGACGCATCGAACGCGAATCTCGAATCACGCAGCGTATGACGTCACCCCGCGCCGGTCATCAAAAATCCTAATTGAACAGATGCATTTTTCACGTCATGTTTTGGAGGAAATTAGGTTGGCAAATGGGAGATGCAGTGAGGCTCCGGGCATAAAAAGAGAAACTCCCCCGCCCGTTAAAACGAGAAAAAAGGAAGAGGAGGGCCATTTTCGAGAAGCGGACAACCCAGAGGCCACTTTGATACGCCTAGTGCTATGTACTATCCCAGTGTGTGTGTGCGCGCGTGTGATGCATATACATAGTCTCTCTGTCTCGCGCTGACCGCAAATACGCGTGCGGGTGTGTCGTGGGCGCGCATCTATTACGCATTTTTTTAAGCAGAATGCCAGGACTTTCCGGCTTTTCTTTTATTTATATTTGAATCCTTGGCTGTCCGAGCACAATTGCGTCGCGTAAATTAAAATTGCCGAGAGATGGCAGCAGGTGCGACTCTTACTGCTTCTTCTCTATGTTGTCACCCACTTCTACTCGCTGCTTTGATAATTTTATTTGCGCCTAGACTGTAATTATAGCAGAGGTCGTTAGGTATAGATATTGTGGATTCGAAGTGCTGTTGATTTTATATGGAGAAAAATATAATGTATAAGTTGATCTGAAATTTTACAATATCTCGAATAGAAAGTTAAAATTCTGTAAATTGTTAAAGTATAATTATAAAAGATGCATGTTATTGTGTGAGTACAAATTGAGTTTCAAAGGACATCGTGAAAATTCTTAGTTATAAAAAACTTGTTTTACACTTCAAACAAAAGTGATGTCGATTTTCGAGATGTTGAAAGTTCGACTGGTTGGCCCTAACGAGGCTTAAATATATTTTCTCATTACGAGAGAGAAACATGTTTTCCTTGAAATGGGTTTGCTAAATAATGCATCATAAGCAAAATATGATAATTTGTAGCCTTTATCTGGCAAAAATTAAAGAAGATACATATATCTAGATGCAGGAGGGAAAGATAAGTAAGCCTCATTCAAGTAAAAAGTAAGAATGAGAGTGAACGCACTATTGTGTCGACCTTCTTATATAATTTAAAGTTTTATAAACTATAGTCCTTCTGCGAACTATAACCTTGGCGTGGTAGATGGTCATGAGTGTCCCGTAGACCTTGAGAGCCAACATGACTTCTCCTGGTAGGATCAACCCCGCCATTATGGACCAGACTAAGGGTAATCCGCGCAGCGTCTGTACCTCAGAGAGGCGGCTACAAAAGGTGTCTGTACTCTGTGGGTTAGCCTAATTAAGCGATTGTGTTACGTTAACAACACCGTTGAGTTAGGCAATGGGAAATCATCTCAACATCATGGCTCGGCTTATAAAAATCATAAACTTTATGAAGAAATTGTGTTGGTTAATAATTTCCTTCCTTTTACTTTTAATAATCCTAAGACTCATATTTGTGAAAAGACGTTTCCAATTAATGAAACAATTTACGAACAAGTAGTTTGAAATCCACTGATGACGGCTGCCATGTAATCAATATCCGCAACTTTTCAAATTTTGTGACTACTGACGTCTGCTTTTATCAATTGGATTCCAAAAAGCTTGATAACTCTTTTTCAATGACTAAGTAATTACCATATATTCAATGACATGTTATTTGAAGAAAGAAATGTAGGATTTACTAAAATATCAAGTTATACCGCTGTAAAATGTTTAGGTTTATAAATATATTTCGCTTGTAGCCGGCAGTTAATTGACCATTAAAAATAGAGACCAATTGAGCGATTTGACTGCCATATAGCAAATACAGAATCTTTTAGTTGAAATGAATTTAGTGTAAAGCTTTGAATCAAGAAAAGTTTAATGAAGAAATTCCATAAATATAATTGTGACCCTTTTTATGAAACTTGGCAAATTTTAAATGAGGTAGTTGTTTCTAAACTGTGGAGTTTGTCCTTGATTATCCAATTCTGGTTAATTTTAAAGTTCATATTAGATTTCATATTCCATTATAGTTGGAATATCGACTTTTTGTCTGTAAAATACATTTAGACGTCTTCCTCTAGAAAAATAATGGCATTATTAAGAGTTATATGAGAATTATATTCGAATATTACCTTAATGTTGCGTTCCTGCAAGACAATAACCATTCGGCCGTGAGAATGTGAATTTAGCATTTATATTTTTTAAGGTTTAAAAAAATTTGAAAACTTTTAAATCAGAGGAATTAATCCTTTTTCCTCGGTCTCCACAACACAAGAGTCGAATATATTTTTTCAGCCGTAAATCATCCGTAAAACCTCCGGAGAAGGACGTTTTGATAGATGTTGCCGAGGCACTAGGCGCCGGACGTGACGTCAAAGGCACAGTGCGCGCGCTCTCTCTCTCTCAGAAATAAAAATAACCACGCAGTAAACGGGAGGTTTCGAGAGAGCGAGGGAGAGAGAAAGGAAGAGATTGGGAGATAGAGGGCGAGGGAGATGGAGAGAGAAAAGGGACGGGAAGCGAGAGAGGAGAGAGTGAGCGAGAGAAAAGGAGACAGGGAAAAGGGAGACGTGTACGTATGTGTTGTGGATAGAGGGCGCAAGCAGCATTTGGGCGTTATTGCAGCCGCTGCAATAATACGCTCTTTGTTCGGCAACGGACCGACGGGATTGCGATAGTCGGCTGTTTTACTCAGCTTTGGCCGACGCATTTGTCTGACCGCTGACGTTTCGCATGCCCTCCCCGCCCCACCCTCCCTGCCGCCGCGGACCCCATCCCCAACCAGCTCTCCACCCCCCCCCCCCTCCCAAACTCACGTCACCCTCAACCTTCCTAAAAGGCTGCCTTTCAACGTCGCTCCTGGTAAGAGTGGTCCAGACGAGCGTGAAAATGTCCGTGGTGTTTACAGAATCCTCTTGATGAACAACTTTGGATTCCGTCGCACTCCATATGGTAAACTTGCAAGCGACTAGCGTTTCGTTGGGTTTGTCGTTTCGGCAAGTTTTCAAGGACACCGCCAATGCCTCGCCCTTAATCTCTCACGGGGCGTTATATGCGAACGATGGATGACTGTCCCACGGTAGTCCACTTTAATCAGCATAATTGAACCCGTGGTCGGTTTGAAATTACGGCGGTCGAAGAGCAGAGACGATGCGAGCGGAACGTGAAAATTAATAGCGTTATATGACTCATCATTCTTCTTTAAATTATTTTGTTCTTATTTTAGAATGGGTCAAAGTATATAAATACCTCGTAGGAATTTGTTCACAAGTAAATTTGTGACAATTATAATAATAATTATTATTATACTAGTACAAAAGCCCGTGAATATGACGGGTATGCGGGGATTAAATGTTAAATTTATGGCACTTCCCATTCTTCCTCCTTTTCTCTCTTCCATTCTCCTCCCTCATATTTTAAGTTTATATTTGATTTTTCCCCCGATTTTTCGACATTTCATACAGAGGTTGGTATGAAAAAAAATCATGAAGGACAAAAACCGATTGAAAATTTATGCGAAAAGTTTCATGAAATTTAAAACAAATAAACACTTTAATTCAGAAACGACTCCAATGCATTGTAATGATGGACAACTCAACATTTCAAATTACGAGTACATTGAAAATTCCTTTTCGTTTGCAAATTTTATTGGGCGGTTTAAAGCAAATTACTATATTGACAATGATTGTGATTAATTTCTTTCGATAATTAAGCAAGATATTTGACGCATGGCCGGCTCATTTATAGTGATTACTAAAAAAGTGTGAATTAAAAATGCTACTTAATAAGTTCTTTCGTCGTCAAGGTAAACAAAACACAAATCTAATTAAAATATTAGCGGTCGTATGTTCGTTCGCATTTCTTCCACGCTTTAGAAATGGCACTGCAGTAAACAAACTTAACGTTCAAATTAAGCCATCATTACTTCCCTTTCGATTAAAATGCATTTAAAATATATAAGAAGAGTTCTCACAATTGATTTAAAATACAATATCAAAGTTCATGTCATTGCTCTTAGATATAGACGTAATTTTGGTAGATCAGCAACAATGCTGTCGCCCTTAACTACGTAATTTTGTCGTCTAAAATTTAGTCAAATTTTCGTGTTAATAACGAATTTGTGGAACGATTCGACGCGTATTCGAAAATCGATGGCTGTAAAATGAATATCCGTTCTTTCAGGGGTCGTTTAGTGCAAGTCCCGTATTCATATCGCAATTCTAAGTGATTTCAAAATGCAAATGAAAAATGTGCTGCAACTGTGCAAACCGTGCAAACACACAGAAAGAAGGTCAGAATTCTCTTAATATGTATATGTATTAAACTAGCGTAATTTCCCATCAAATATGACGGGTATGCGTGGATTAAGTGTTAAATTTATGGCGCTTTCCATTCCGCCTTTTTAGGCTTGTTTCCAAAGGAAATATAGCCTTATGAAATGGTCCTGTCTGTATGTATGTGTGCCCCCTACTATCTCTGTCTCCCCCGGTCTCTCTCCTTTCTTTCTTCCTCTCACCTTCTCCCTCAAGTATTAAAACAAACCAAGCACGCGTTTCCTTACGCATATAGTATAAATATTGAGACGACAATGTAACATCGAGGTTTAACCAAGACACAGTCAACAAGTCAACATTTCGTTAAAAAGCTTCAACTTTTCCAATAAATATGATGTAAAAGTATAACTTGAGTGATTTTTAATAGTAGGCGGAATGTGACGATAAGAATAAGAAACGTTATTAATGTTTTTTTAAAACGATCTAGATCCGAAGATCGTAGGACAATTCTTTCTAATTTTAATTTGCAAAGGAGTAAAGGCCTGTAAGTTGAAAAGTCGATTTTAGGTGTTATCTTATGGGAAATAGAAATTATCTACTGCAGTCGAACTCGAGGCTTTTTTGAGGATTTTTTTCGTAAATGGCTTTTACTATAAGAATAACGCATTCCTACCACATTTCAATTTTTACCTATACGAAAAGTTTTTGAAAATTACATTATACGTCGTATTATAAGTCGTAAATAGCTCTTGATTCTCTCGCTCTTTTATAAAGCTTTTTTTAGAGCGGCGACACAGTCGAGCGTGAGGGACAAACATAGCTTATTATACAAAGAGACTAGTATAAAAAAACCCGTCAATTTGACGGGATGGTATATATTGTTTATTATTTAACTAAAAACCTCACGCTGAGACAATAGATAATGAGGTTTCGTCTTCGAGAATGGCATCATTTTCAAGGTAAGCCCTCATAAAATCGCTAAATTTTGCCCAAACAAGTCATTGAAACGTTAAATTCGAATGTTTGCGAACTGCGTGAGACAATCGGCGATAAGGCTAAGACCCGCTCATTATTTTCCTTTACGACTATCCCCGTTTGAAGATCGAGGGCCTGTCTTTCTTCTAATTTTCATGAGCAAAAGAATGAAAACTTGCGCGTCGTTAAATTGATGACGTGATGGAAACTTTCTATAAGCAACAGTTGTAAAATACGTTTTTTTTTAATTTGTAATTTTAGTAAAAGTTTTTATTTTACAAAGAATTTCTGCATGTATTTAAAAACTAAGCAAGAAATAGAAAATATATTAAATTTGATGTACCGTCATTTTTATGGGAATATTTAGGCGTATAAAGATGACTCCCCTCATTGGAAGAATACTTCATCACGAAACACACGAGGAAGAACTTACTTTGAAAATTAGATGTAGCCTTTTTACGGATGTTTTTGCCTGTATGTTAAACTATGGTAAAAATAGTGCCGTGACTTATTCTTGGATAGGAGATTATTCCCTGAAAATCAGGTTTCCCTTGTTGGGCGGACAGAAATCCCAGGAAGAATCATTTTTATTGTTAATTGCCAAAGAAGACGTTTAATATAACACCGAATTAATAAATATTAAAAATATTTGTCGATCTTGCCTTAGGGCTGAAATTTTATTGATGATATAGAAATCTGATTGCTCGTAAGGCTACAGTCTTATGTTATGAAAAGTAGAACACACTATCGTTGCCCTAGCAATAAGAGCGGCTGCTTTGTTTTCCTAAAGCAAGTAAGATTTTCCGACTTTTTCATGGCCTTCGGAAGTATTTTAAATATCAACAAACTTAATTGTCAAACATAAACTACGTTTATGGACTGAAAAAACAACGAATTATGAAGTTTCAAACAAAGTCGGAGTAGAGTAATCTGATTGGAGTGATAATAGAGAGAGGGAAATGGATTAACCAAATTTTGAGAGGCAACGGTCACTTGAAAGAAGGGACAAAGAGGTTGGAAAAGGAGAATTGGATTTATGGCTTTGAGATGGTGAAGCTAAAGGTCTTTGATGGGACATATTTGGTTGGATCAAACTTCGACCTTCCGAAATGTATAAAATTTACGATGTTGATGAGGAGACTGCTCTTTGCTCAACCACCATCACAAATCACACCCATCATTCACGTTTCTCGGTGGGCCTCAAGGTCCTCCGCAATCCCAATCAGCACCATTTGATCGGTGGCAGATAGGTCGCGATCCCCGATCGGTGCATAATTACGCGTTTCTCCTCCCCCGAGCGTGCCGTTGCAATTCGCGCTGCTTACCTCATCTCCGCGCTTTCCTCCCCAAAACTCGTCGACTCCGCCTCCCTCGTTCTTCCAGGAAACGTATCCGCATTTGTCCTCCGCAGAGCAGATATTCAGCGGGCGATAATTTAAAGACCCACACCTCCTTCCTTGAATAGATCCGGCATTACTATCTCTACAACCTGCCCCTCTCCACCCCACCCCCTCCCCCCTTTCACCTCTCTTTCCCCACCCCCTCTCCCTTTTCCCCTCTCTCCATCTCACCCCACCCCTCCCCCTTTCTCCCCACCCCTCCCCCACTTTATCCGAACTGGCAATTAATCTTCGTCTCTTTCTCTTTTCACTTACTGCACTCTTCGCCCTGGGAAGAAAACAATTTTCTGCCCGGCCAATTCCAATTTCCGCTCCTTTTCTCTCCCCCTCGCGGACTTTTTGATGATCCGGGAGATCTACTCGTTTTCTCTTCATCTCTCTTCTCTCTCTCATTTTCTTCTTTGTGAGGGACAAAATGCTTACTACTTTCTCGTCGCCAGCTTCCCCTCCTCTCTCTCGATTTTTCCTATCTGTTGCTCTTTCTCTCATTTGGTTTCCGTTATACAAGAGCCGAACTCTTTCTCGGTTTGCCTTTCATCAGGCGTTGTGAGAATAAACTCGTCTTCGCCAAAGACAACTTTCGCAGGGTCACAGCAGTCGAGTGCCTTCGTTTTGATAATTGTTTTGTAGCTGAGACGAACTAGCGAATAACGCGAGCGATTTTTCAAGTGCAAATGCAATTATCGGTGAAGTCGTTAAAAAAAATTAACTATGGCAAGTTAGGAAGGTGTAGGTACATTGTATCGCAAACAGATACGTTTGGTGCGATGGAGTATTTGATACTAAACAATGTATCTTTAACGA
Organism: Tanypteryx hageni; assembly: GCA_028673005.1. Lineage (NCBI taxonomy): Eukaryota > Metazoa > Arthropoda > Insecta > Odonata > Petaluridae > Tanypteryx > Tanypteryx hageni. The sequence continues at coordinate 75,499,336 of CM054114.1, forward strand.
ACGAACGCTATAATACAGAGAAACAACACCCGACTGTCTCTCTGTTTGCTAAATTTTTATCCTCTCCAAAATTGATGTATTAATAAACGTTTTTACCTAATTTCAGTGTAAAAATTAACGCTACAAAACGATATATCGGAAATGGTGCCAAAGAAATGCATATTAAATTTTCAAATTTCCGGTTTATTTTCTAATCAGTTGTAATTGATAATGCAATCGAAAATCGCTTAAAACATACCTCACTCGAGTGAAGTAGTTGTGATATTTACGATCACGTTTATTTCTCCGTTGCAGATAATGCATTTCATTTTACTTACTAAATGCTGCGTGGGCGCAAAAGGAAATGGAGCGTATGCACGTAATTATAGCAGATCTTTTTAATTTCAATTGCTAGGAAGATTGTTTTCGTTGACAATAATTAAATAGACTTGCAAGAAATTGTCTGTTCGAAGTAAACTACAACTTTCTTGCTTAATGTTATTGAAAACGGCTACTTCTACGATAAAAATCTATAGGGAAAGAAATATTCCATTTGAGTACTAGCTCTACAAATTTATCTGATGGCTTTTCGGTATGATTAAAAATATGATGGAAAGTTCATTTCCTGTTTCTAGTGAAGTGGCAGCATTGATTGGGTTATGTAAACCGTTTATATATTTTTGTGATTGCCTTTGTTCAGAAGTCTTTAATACCAAATTTCGTAAAAATCCGTTCGGTAGAAGCTTAGAAAGAACGTGCGTACGGACGGACGGACAGAACAAAGCTATTGGGCCAGGGGTGGGCAAAATTCAGCGATGTCTTGCGGTACCATTACGAAAGTGAAATGTGAACTATATTAATTTTATAACTGTTGGTGAAATTACTGCCAGAAAAACATTTATAGCGAAGTTATGGCGCTAAAACATTGCAAAATTATCGATTTTATAAAATAGGATCCTTCGCTTTCTATCAACTAACTTCCGATGTGAACGCTCATACGGCCCGTCGAAACAAGTTAATTTGTTAATTCGGGACGCCTAATCTCCCGTAACTGATAAGGTGGCCCGGCTCGTAAAATGTTTGCCCACCCCTGCATTATGTGCTCACCCTTGAAGCGAAACGCACCTAAAAATGTTCGAATTTTTTCGACACATGGTTTGACTTTTAACAAAGTCTAGCGTCACGTAACTCAAGGGTCAGCGACCTTCGCCCATCGAGCGGCTCGTGGGAACATTTTATGCGATCTACGAAGCTATGATAAAAATTGATCAGCTAAATTAAATATAGACAATATAATTTGTTTAACTCAAATTTCGGCTACAAAACCTTCTGCACTGAAGGTTTAACGTTGAAAAAATTCAGACTCGTTTTTCACTAGAACTTTACTGCAGAATCTTAAGGTAAATTCCTATGTCAACTCTTCATCTGGTCTGCTGTAGCATTCGCAAATAATAATGTGGCTCGTCAGGTGGAAAAAGTTTCCAGTATAACCAACGACTATGTAAGTTCTTTCGAATACAAGGTGATCTTTTGGCAGTAGTTGATGCCATTCGAGAAATAGAATAAGTATAGAGAAGGAATTATGCACCAAAGAAGTGGTTCCCACCTACGGCCCGTGGGCCTGGATGGCGCCCGGAGAGGGTTTTTCTGCGGCCCGCGAAGATTTGATAAAAAGCAATCCGAAAATTTAACACACAATTTCATACACTCTAATGCGGCCCGCCGAAGGATTCGCAAATGCCGATGTGGCCCGCCATGTAAACGGGTTGGGCACCACTTCCCCAAAGCATAAACTTTATGGTAAAAATAATCTGATTTTTATATTAACACGAGTTAAAAGATTCTAATGGATTACGTGTCAGTTCTTAATACTCAAGAGAGCGTAATACGCTTAAAAGCCTTAGTTCAACAATCGTTCGATACATTTTAAGTAATAAAATTTTTAACAAATTAAATAATTATCAAATGACTAATGCAACGACTAAAATCCAACTGAGAAATCAGATATGATAAATCAGAATCCTCCAAAAGCCATAAAATGCTTGTGAAAGCCAAATTCGAATTTCGCCTACAATTTAGCCATCGTCGGTGGTAATTCACCACTATAAATTAAGTAAATAAGGTAACTGAGTATCGAACGCCGCGGAAGAAGCACCGATCGGATAAACTGGCTCAGAAAATGAATGAATAGACGAGATAAAACTTCTGTGTTACATATATCCGTCGGTAAACTTCACGGCGACGTAGATTGGAAATCGGCGTTAAGTTAATAGTCGTTCTTGTCACTAGTCGAACTAGCGTTTGATGTGTGCTTTATGATGCGATACGTTTATCTTCCAATTCCGTGCACGCAGATGCATTTTGGTCATTTTTGCCCAACGATTCAGGAAGTGTTAACAAATCTGTTTACATTGCACGTGTTCGAAATGTTTTTATTGAAATTGGGCGAGAAATGCGGAAGTGATACACCCTTTGTGAGTCGGATGGTGTTGGACTAATAATTCATTAATATAATTTTAGTTCCCAAAAGGAAACACGCATCATGTATATTTCGAAAGCGTATTTGTTTCTCGAGTAGAATTGTTTTGAAGACAAACGACTTGCGATATAAATTTACAATAAAAATTACGTAGTTTCCGCATTAGTCTTTTGGTAAATTTACAGCGATTTGGATTTATATCTTTGGTGTTATTTGATTAGAAATTTCCGCGATAATGTTTTATTCCTAGGTTTATAAATCTTACAGCTATTACGTGGCGATGAAGGGATAAAGACAATTTTGAATCGATACCGACCGCAATGTTTTTTCATGGACGTTGCATTATGAAAAATATGATTGTCATGTATGATATGATACGACTTTTACGGAACGTACGAGTATTTAAGACAGCGGTGAAACTTCGAAAAAAAAAAGATCTTTTTCTTTCTCACCTCAACAAAACTTTTTAGTCTTTCAATTTTATTTTATTTTACCTCAAACGCACACTACCGAACCCAACCTCTTCCTCACTCTCGACGTCACCCCGAGTGACGGTGTCAAGGCACGCTCGCGACGCCAACCCCGCCTATCGTGCTGCGAGACAAACAAGAGAGAGAGAGAGAGAGAGAGAGATAGCGTTAGATCCGATGAAATAATGAATGGGATTGGCTTTTGGGCATATGATGGAGGAAAGCGGACGGTTTGAGAGAGTCAGTTTTTTTCGGGGGGGGGGGGGGGGGTCAGTGGAAATACATTATTACTCCATCCTGCCTCCCTGAACTCGAGGCGGTGCGGACTTTGGGAGAAAAAGGGAAAAAATAATGGTACGGACATGGGCATGGACATGATTAACTCTCCGCCTTTTTGGAGGGAGTGCGTTCGATGAAAGGATTTAAAAATTTCTGGTAATTATTTTCCTTATGGGGGAGAATGAGCCCACGGAAAGGATTTTGCACAAATTAGTCACGATTTCGTAGTTTTTACTTTCTCCATATACGAAATATAGAGCAAGTATTTTTTTCATGAAAAAAATCGAACTAGAAATTTTAACGGTAATACATATTTTAAGGCTCCCTGAACACTTTCTGAATAGTTTCGCGATGATGTCTGTCTGTCTGTATGTGATAGATTTTTGTGGGAGCTCTAACTCAAAAACTATAAATCAGGTCAACGCAAAATTTTATATTTAACATTTTTATAAAAGTTAAAAGGTATGATTAGTTTTTGTTAAAAATCGGTCGACCGGAAGTGGGTGTTTACTCTTGTCACATCCGTTATTTTGAAATATTTTCTTTAATATTTGATAAATGTATTGGAATAAAAGTTGTAGGAAATTTTATTTTCTACAACCTTTGGTTGAAACATTGTCCCATGTAATTCATCGTTTAAGAGATATCTTATATTTTTAGCTGCCACCACCACGCCACCTACCGAAGACTATTGTTAACAATTGACGCCTAGTTACGTCTTAATAACGCTTCTTTTTCTTTTCTTAATTTTAAACCGGAAGTAAATATTGACAACGATCCCAGAGCTAACAACATGTAATTTGCCATATAAATATGGAGAAAGGAATGTGTTGCCCACATTAGTTTATTTTATTTTGCAAATCCCGTCGTGACGATTTATTCGATTTCTTATTGTTGATGATTTTTCGCTTTTCCTATCCAAATGTCTACTTTTAAAGGGAAGCTATTTTCAGCATTATCACATTTATTTAGATATTGATATTTTAGGCAGTCGAATAATATTTCACTAATGAGCGACGAATTTAAAAGATTATCGGGGAGACGTTATCATTAAAAATATTAATTACCTCCCCAAAACCTTTTTTTAGACCGGCTCGAAAATGTATCGGCGGCGTTCTTTATCACATCAGTTCTAACTCTGAAACATAGACTTATTTCCGCCTTGAACTAGTTATCGCAATACGTGGACCATCATCGCATAATAAACAGAAACTCGTTATATTGCTTGGCAGTTCATCGCCGACGTGTATCCCCGTCAAACTTTGACAATTACTACGAAGCCGACCCAGTACTTTGACGAGCGCTTCGCCGAGGGCCTGCTAATGACACACAACAGCAATGAAACTTCGATAGGGGAATAATGTAATAGTATCCCGGACCTTAATTCGGTCACGTAATGAGTTCTCGGTCTGATATATTTAAAGACACATTGCGCTGGACGAGAGCGAATCAGCAGGACGGGTCATTACAGTGTGCGCGTTACTAGACCTTTGCCCAGCCCCTTAACGGGGGAGGAGGCATAGTTTGCCAAGTTTTTACTTTCGAATTACTTTCATGAAAAATGTTTATTTATGAAAAATTGTAACAAATTTTTTGTAAACATTGTCTTTTAAAAAATTTCGCCAAAATTATTTGTAATTTAAATCTTAATGTATAAAACGCTTATGTGTTTCCGTACAAGGATGGGATGTGAGGAACTATGATCTTTTTAACGTGTTTTTACCAGTTTTCCGACTAGGTAGACTACTAAAATTTGTTAGGAATGCTAAATTTGGATATCAAAAGGCAATAACGAAAAAAATCTTTAAAAAAGTCCCCAGTTCGACTCCAATAGATAATTTATCTTTCCCATAATATAACACGTAAAAATCGATTTTTAGATTTAGAGACTGTTACATTTATGCGAATTAAAATTAGAAAAAAAATGACTTACAATCTTCGGGCCTAGACCGTTTTAAAGAAAGATAAATAACGTTTCTTATTCCTATCGCCAAATTTCGCCTACGATTCCAAATCGCTCAAGCTATACGTTTAAATCATATTTATTGGAAAAATGTATGCTTTTTAACGATATATTGCCTTGTCATTGTTAAACCTCGAGATTGTATTGTCGTCTCTATTCTATATACTGTACTATTGTACTATATGCGTAAGAAAAGCGTGCTTTGAATGCTTTAATACGAGAGAGAGAGAGAGAGAAGGAGAGAGGAGGAAAGAAAGGAGAGACAGAGGGGGAGAGAGCGGGAGCGAGAGAGAAAGGGAGGGAGACAGGAGGGAGAAGGGAAGATAAATAGATAGTGGTCTTTATTAGGGCGAGATTGACACTAGAGAGTTTATTTTTCCAGAGATGGAGAGAGGGGGAGAGGGCGGGAGAATGGAATAGAATACTCGAATACAAACACGTAATCGAAGCAAAAGTGATCGGTGCAGCAAACTCATACACGGTACTTATTCCAAGAATCCCACTCACTCCATTATACACAAATTTACCATTCAGTTTCAAATGAATACAATTTCCCATACGATTGGATTTTTCAATGGCAATCAATAAGTCACAAGGCCAAACGTTTGATAAAATATGCCTTTACCTACCTAAGCCTGATATGTTGCTCTATCAAGAATAGGATCGTTTGATTCACTTGGTGTGGTGTCAGAAAAAACCCAGAAATTGGAAATTGTATCTTTAGAGAAATCTTTGATTAAAAAATATGTTAAAAAACTTTTTAATTATCAACCTTTAAGATCTGCTAGATCGGCGTATGTCATGCCGGGTACAGCACATATTTATATATTTTCCCAACAGCATTTTTTGCCGGTTTTTACTGCTTAAGTGATTTCAAGGAAATGGTCAATTGAATAAAATCGAAAAGTCTACTCTGTATTCTTCGAATAATTTCATTTATAACGTAGTTTTTTGTAAATATATATTGAGAGATAAATAATTATAAGAAAAAGATTTTTGATGCACTCTTTAGAAAAACGTAGCCTGCCACAAAATATTGTACTATTGATAATAACTCTATACATGCTGCTTGTGAAATGTCATTCAACTAGTGAAAATAGTTTTAGTGAAGTTTCATCTCACTATCTTGCTATAGTTGGGAGATGCGATTTTTTCTAAAGCTGCTGCGCTGCTGTCAGTCTCGGTCATAAATATATATAAGGTCGGCATTCAGACGATTAAATACAGATAATACGAAGGGTTTATCTTGGAATTAATGAATGGAGTTACAGGAGAGTTTAGAGCTCTCTTGAGTAGCTGTGGAAGTTTTTTTATCTCTGAACCGCGGTCGGAGTTATTTTCATTGTGACAGAAATCTTTTTCTCAGATTGGCCTGGACGTTTATAGAAGTTTTGAGTCTGTAAATATGAAAGTATCTAGGAAATGTAATCCATTTTGAAGATCACAGAAAATAATCGAGGAAGGTAGGAATTTTTGTTCATAAGGCATTCCTTTGTTGGAGAAGGGAGAATGGTACGAAGAGGGTATAATGGAATGAACAATACTGAATATGCAGTGCTCAATACCGGCTCTATCATCAGTTGATGGTCTATAGCAGGTATTCTCGGAAAGTTTCCCCACTTGTCTGATTACTATTTCTCGTCTTAAAAAATCCTTCTCAGAAGAGTCGAAAGAGTAAATGCCTAAAAATAGGTACTCCAAGTACTTGCAGAGGAAACGACTAAAGCAGCTGTTATTCTGTTCTCTTCCTCAAGTCCTGAGATTTTCTCAAAGAACGCATATATGGGTCAGAAAAGTTTCTTACAAAAGACTAGTGTATGCATCTCAAGCCATCTCATTCAATTTCAAATGCGTGGCAGTATGTTTAAGCAACACGCGAGCTAAGTCTGCAAATTTGACACATCTAATTTTGAAGTTAATGTAGTAGATCATTAAAAATATGAAATTTTATTGTTATTTTAACATTATAAAAAATGCTGATATTTCCTAAATATTCCCGCCACTAAAACTGATATTCCGAGATTATAACAAAACCTAAACGGTAATAAATACGGGGAGTAAGAGAATTATTGTTACTCCTCTTCGAGGTACGCACGCAAATTATATACCTTGTCAAGGGGTTAAGTACCGAGGGTTCACTTACGTCTAAAATATTTTCCCTTGATTCATCGCGCGTCGCTCATTCACCTACAATGAAATCTTGAAACTAAATCAAAACTCCTAAAGCCCGATACTAAACAATAAAAATTTTACTAAAATATATCAAATACTATCTAACGAAGGAATGAAATTATTAAAGTACAAAAGAAGCGAAACGTGGCGAAGTTCAATCTATGACAGCAAAGTCAACGCGACCTAGCCCTTCCCATTAAGCCGGAGGCTCCTTTCCTTCGAGTGGTTTTGGGGCGGAGTAAAAGCCTTGCTAGACCGTCTCAAAAATAACTTTATTGTTCCATTACCATGGACGTGATGCGTTCATTTATTGGCTGAACTGAGGGACTTATAAAAGGGGAATGATTTTGCTTCTAATAACGTTGAAAAGGGCATTCTGCTAGCGCATAAATTAACAGTATTAAGTTGCACGACGTGGTAATTATGGAAGCTAACAAATTTTTAAAATATTGTCCAATGTGAGCGTAGAAAGCACATAAGCTTTGGAAACTTTGTTCTAAAGCATTATTAAAGTGTTATGAAAAAGGAGCTGTAAAATGAATTGCGTTCTAAAATCAACAAAGATTGTCTGTGCATCAGGGGCCTAACTACGATTTTGGGGTCCCTATGCAAGTAAATATTTCGGGGCCCCACCTGTGTAAAAATAGCTATAAAATCATTTTCATATGATTTGAATTTTTTATTTTTTGTTCGGCATTTCAATTCGGAAAATCTCTCCATCAACGCATCGGTTTTCATTTTGCATGCTTCTAAACTTTCTACCGAAAGAAGTTATAGATACTGTATTAATATACTTCCGGGCATGCAAGTGCGTAAGTAACTTTTTATTAACTTTAAATTTGAAGAAGATTTTTCATTTGACGACAGCTATTGTCGATTTATATCATCAAAGCTGCACGCACGCACATAGATTGAAGCCAGTCTTTATTTAGTCATTATTAAATCCAATAGCTCCTTGGTTTCCATATATTTTTCAATCTCATCTTTCAAAACAGTATTTGTTGATAGCGAAAGAAGTTCTTCACATAAGCCTTAGTCAATAAATTTATTGAAATTGATGGATTAATATGATGTAAAGATCCTACGCAGATAGGCATAAGCTGTAATTTTTGGAACAGGAAAAAATTCTGCTATGACCGAGAATCGAACCCGGTTCTTTCACTTATCGGACAGATATTCTATCATTGAACTACCGTATCAGATAATTTTTCCCATTTCTGAATGCGGGTGTTTTTCTCAGTTTGGTCCGGTTCGTTAGTATTTGTTAAATAACGGAAATAGCGATAGTGACAAGGCACAACTCTCAAAAACCGTCGAGATATATGCGTTTAAATAAGTAATAAAAACACTTTTGCAGAGCTTCTTCTACCATTACTTGTTACTTGTTAGCATTCTCCGTATATTTCACGTTAAACACCGACGTAAGAAGTCGGCTTGGCTGACGGAATGCACGAGTTTGTAATGCGCTATATCTTTTTTATAATTCATTGAATTAAATTGTTGTTGCAGTCATCATCATTTCGTTTCACTTCGTTATTAAAAGTGAACCTCATTTTCATAGACGAGTCGTAGGTAAATGTAAGATAAATCACTCTCCGAACTGTGTGTGACTGCTCGGTTAAACATGCAGATTTCTGACTGACTTCGCAAAGGTTTTCGTGGGTACCACTAGATAGCTTATATTTTTCGTGAGCATGCAACATTGGAAAATGGTGGTGGTGTGCGTGGTGATGGTGGTGAGGGTGGTGGTGTTGGTCAGGGTGGTGGTGTCGGTGAGTGTGGTTGTGGTGGTGAGCGTGAAGGTGGTGTGCGTACCACCATGCACACCACCACACTCACTACCACCACGCTCACCACTACCACGCACACCACCACCCTCACCACCACGCTCACCACCACCACCACGCTCACAATAACGAAGTGAAACGAAATGATAATAAAACGATAGTTCAGTGGTAGAATATCCGCCCGGCAAGTGGAAGACCAGGGTTTGATTCCTGGTCATAGCAGACTTTTTTCTCATTTCAAAATTATTCCCAACATTTCAGTATGTGTTAGTCATTCCAAGGAATTCTCAAAACATAAATACCACTTGTAGTTCATAGTTGATCAATGTTAGAGAAACATTGGAAAACAAATTAATAGAGCATTATCAGGCTTAAAATACTAAAAGTATTATCAAAATCTCTTTCTGATATATTTTGCATGCATTTTCTAAATAAATGAATTTAATAAACGTTACTGTTTATACGCTGAAGGTGGGCACTGACAGCACGAGCTTCTTACCTAGTTTCATGAAAATTGGTCCATTGGTGCAAAGGTTGTTAGTAGGAACACACACACAGACAGGACCATTTCATGAGGCTGTTTCCTTTGGAAACCATTCTAATCAATTAGAGTTTTATATGTATGTATATTTATATACTAACATAAGATGCAGTGTTTTAATCTCGTATATTTCAGTATGATTAAATATTACGTCCATGCACTATAAGGGGGCATTCGCAGAGGAAAAATAATTTTTGTCGTCGTAAACCAATGTATTTAAAGCATTTCATACAGCGTATTTATACTTATCATTGAAACTATTCACATTCATCTGAATAAAAACGGAAGCATATGTGTGAGTTCAAGCGAGAGCGGAGGGCTGTTAGTGGGACAAACATTCATATTGGTGCCTGTTTAGGTTACACGTGACAGTGAAGATAAAGAGAGTGATAAGGAGAGGGAGAGTGACAGCGAGAGAGTTAGAAATAAGGAGAAAGAGCAAGAGAGAGGCAAATTAATAAAACGACTTAAAATCGGACCTTGGAGTGAATTCTTCTTGGTTGTTGTAATAGCTTTAAATCATCCGTGTTCAGAAACGAGAGAAAATGTTCTGCTACGATAGTTCAGAGGTAGAATATCCGCCCGGCAAGTGGAAGACCCGGGTTCAATTCCCGGTCATAGCAGACTTTTTTCTCGTTTCAAAAATTGTTCCATCTTTCACAGCTTATGCCTGTCTGCATAGGATCTTCGGATCATATCATTCCATCAATTTCATAGCTTTAAATGTCAGAGAGTGACGTATCCTGATGGCGTTTGAATAACACTAAAATTCACCGATTTCTAAAGCAGCATATATCAATATTCATTTATCATTCATACTTTAGCTTTACTCTGTGAAAGGTAACTGAGCTAAAAAACCGCGATTAATTCAAAAGTCCATCTCAGTTGATTAAGCATTTGCATTCATTCTCAAAGAGGTATTCCCATGTTGGCGTATAGAATATAGGAGTTTTAAAAATGTCTTTACTATTAGAAAACCCTACATAAAATATTCTTCGAAAAAATTTGATCGGCTAATCGCTAATGGATAGAAATGTTTAAAAAGTGACATTTTTATCGTAATAAAGGTGGTATCATTTTCAGTAGGTCAAAAATGCATACAATAAAAATCATCTTAAGTTCATTGAAATATATATTTTTGTCGGAGACAGCTTCATGATTATATGCTTAATGTTGTAGAGACATTTGGTTTTCGTTGAAGTTTAGGTTAGATTGCGTATATTTCGGTAACTTGACTGAAATTTACTTATAGCCCATTACCAAACCCTAACAAATAAATGTATAAAAACAATGTTTATCTTTCGTTAGAGTGCTCTGTTCTTATCGTCTGGATTAAAGGTTTTTATATTATTGCAGATTATTCTCTTCCTACCGAATATGCCTTTCTTTTTAATTTCTTTTCGGGTAGAATAAAGCAAACTTCGGTAGATCAAACTTTTGAAGAGATAATTTCTTAAGTTAACATTTTCATCATTCAACGAATTTGTACCACAGTTTACATTTTTGGTAAGAAAATATTTTCAAATATTCACCGCACGCAATTCTATTTAGCCATCCGTTTTACCGCTCTTTCACAGGAGATGGAAACACATAAATTCAATTCGAGGGAGTTATGTTTAAAAAACGGAAACATCTGCGGTAAGCCGTGTTGAACTTTCGTCTCCGCAGAAAAATGTCACACCGTGCAATTTCCGCCGAGAAAACAATCCAGAAACGATTTTTCGACTCCCGCGACCAAACCATTTGTCATCATCGGTTCCCTTGGTGACGCGCTGCAGCGAAAGACACCGAAGAAAAATAACGGAAACCGGTTGCCACCTGAGTTGCAGTGAGGTTTAGATAGGATATTAAGAGCGTCTGGCGAGTGTAACTTGTGTCGGAAAAGCTTCCTGTATTCCCGGTGAGAGCGCAAGTCCAAATGACCATCTCTCCTCTCCTGTCACTTGTTTTTCTTCGCCTATCCTTGGTTCTCATTCTGCTTTCTCATTACTACTTCCAAAACCTCACTTCTTCACCTCTAAATCACCTTTGTCTTCCTTCCTTTTTTCTATATTAATGAATATATGAATTTAAGTATGTACTTACGTATATCTACACACAGAAACGTGCATAAAATAAATAATATCAGACATGAATATTTGCAACTACATCCCTCAGCTTCAGCAACCAATGTTAATCGTTGAGGAACTATATATATATATATATGGATGTCAACAAGGTGTTGGGATGAGGAAACCCAGTGAGCACTCACCAATCAGACGACTTCAGGTTGGCGAGGCCCCGGGGATGTCGAAGCGACACACGTAAAATAACACAAAAACACAGAAACATCACAAACGTAGAAGCTTTCGGAACTACTCCTTCTTCAGCTACAGAGAGAGAAATATATATATATATATATATATATATATATATATATGTGTGTGTGTGTGTGTGTGTGTATCGCTCCATCGCTGACAAAGAGCATACTCGTATGCCCGAAAAGCTTACGTTTTCGTGTGTTGTTTTTTACTTTCTTCATATGTAGTATAGGGGAAAAGTATTGTTTTCATGAAAAAAATAGATTTCAAGATTTCAACGGAAATACACGTTTTGAGGTCCCCTGAACACGTTTGGACAATTTTATCGATGAAGTCTGTGTGTGTGCCAGTTTCTTTTGGGTGCTCTAACTCAAAAACTATTAATCAGATCAATGCGAAATTTCATATTTGACATTTTTGTTCAACTGATTAGTTTTTCGTAAAAATCGGCCAACCGGAAGTGGGTATGTACTATTGTCACTTATCCTTTTTTACTTTCTCCATATACGAAGTATAGAGAAAGTATTGTTTTCATGATAAAAATCGAATTCGAGATTTCAACGGAAATACGTTTTAAGGTCCCCTGAACACGTTTTGACTATTTTCTCGATTATATCTTTGAGCGTGTCTGTCTGTGTGTGTGTGTCGGTCTGTGACCGGAATATTGTGGGTGCTTTAACTCAAAAACTATTAATGAGATCAACACGAAATTTTATATTTTACATTTTTGTTAAAGAAAATATTGCTGATTAGTTTTTGGTAAACATCGGCCAATCGGAAGTGGGGGTTTACTCTTGTCACTTTTCCGTTTTGTTGAAATATTTTCTTTATAATTTGATGAATGTAAAAACATACTAGAATAAAAGTTGTAGGAAATTTAATTTTCTACCATAGTTGTTCGAAACACTGTCCAAGATAATGCATTGTTGAAGAGATATTTTTAAAACTAAATAATTTAGCAGCCACCACCACACCATCTTCCGGCGACTATTGTAAACACTTGACGCTCCATTTTATTTTCTTAAATGTTGGAGCTTCGTGCTATATTCAATATCAGAAGGCTACAGTTTGTGTTTATTTCTGTTCTTTGTAAAATCTTTAAATTTTCTCGCAGTTCCTTCAAATATTTATAATCATTTAACCCATTTAAGAGATCTTAAAATCTAAATACGGTTTAAGTTTATTTCTGTTCTTTTTAAAATCTTTAAAATTTTATCGCAGTTCCTTAAAATATTTATTATCATTTAACCTATTTGGAATTTTTAGAAATATTACATCAGATTTTTTAAATGTTTTATGTGTCTCTTCGACACCCCCAGCAGCTTGCCAACTTGGTAAGTGTCCACTGGGCTTCCTTCAAAACCTTTTTATTTAGTTATGTCCTGTATTTTGACTTGAAAATGCAGGACATCAAATGTTGTTGCAACGAGATTAGCCTTTTAAAACTACGGTTATTGAAATAAATTAATCAGATTGATTAAAATAATTATTATAAGTAGTATTTTAAGATTAAAATAATCAACTTTCAATAAAAATTAAAATCACATTTTCACGTTTACACCGCAATTTAGCAAGAAATACTTAACCAAAATTGGAAAAATTTTTATACCACCATGGTTAGAGCAATCCAAATACACAGAATTATAATTTGTGAGTGCCAGGTCCATTTTAAGCATCTCCAATGGTTTGGGGCACAAAATGTTGCAAACAACTGCCTCACTTTTAGTTCTAGGAGACGAAAAGTTTTAATCAAAACACTTTTTAATAAGTTTAGATGTGCAGTCAGTAGAACAAAACGACTGATTATGTTCAACTGTATGAGAGGCCCAAGTTCCTTCAATCACAGCTAAATTTCGTTCTTTGTCATAAAATGTTTCTTTTCGCATATAAGACGTCACTAATTTAGTTGACGAAGTCGCAATGTTACTTTTCATATGTCTAAGCGTTTTTAACTGCTGAATAATGTCAAACCTTCCACCGTTAGCCACTGAAAATGTTTTAAAATACATTTAACATCACTGCTCGAAATAGTTTTCTTAATGTAGGGATATTCCTTTTGTAAATCGCTATTGAAAACACATTTTCTCTTTGGGAGCATTTTTAAAAACATATACACTTAAATAAATGTACTGATATGCCAATCAACCTTCAGATGTTTCGTAATCAGAATAACTTGGTTTGCAATCGATATTGATCTATATATTCCTATTGAAATAGGAACTTTAATTTTGAACTAAATCGAGAATGTCATATGAAAAGTTGTTGCAATGTTTGTATTACATCAATTAATCTGTTAAAAAAATTTTGTTAGAAAATGCAGGACTTTTACGGGGGCAGTGAACGAAATACAGGACATTTGAGCGTCCTGTATAATAATTTAATATATAAGGGACAAGGTCCTGAAATACAGGACGGATGGTCACCTGAAGTATATGGAGAACCAGGTTTAACCATGAATAATCACGGGCCTGTCTACGGACAGACTATCTATGATGATGATATATATAATATACAGGGTGTTGCAAACATTATACCGACAAACATTCAGGGTATATTAAGGAGGTAATGATAAGTAAAAATCTTTAATACATCAAGTATGTGAAAGTGCTTGGTTACGGAGATATCATCCTTACAATAATGAAATAAAACGCCTGTATGTAGGCAACCGGCTCAGCACTGTGAAGGTGTGTTTCGCTACAGCCCGCTGAAAACTGCCCTGTAGTTGCCATTCGAATATGAATGTGGAATGCACTACAACTGATTACATCACCTCGGGTAGTTCCTTCCTCAATGCTGAAGTACACGAATCTACCGGGTGTTTTTAGAGCAGAGATTGCCTGAGCTATTGGAGTGTGTACCATTGGAGGTCCACAGAATCATGTGATTCCAGCACGATGGGGCATCACCACATTTAAGCCGTTCTTCCCATGACTACCTCAGAGCGACGTTCTGAGGTTGTTGGATTGGTGGTGGAGGTCCTGTTTTATGGCCACCTCTATCACCGGACTTAACTCCGCTGGACTTTTTCTCTGGGACCACATTAAGAGCCTGTTGTACGATATCCTCGTTGACACAGAGGAGGTCCTCATCGTCTGGATCGTTACAGCTTGCGGCAAAATTTGGGACACACTGGATATCTTCAAGCGGGTGCGTCGGTGTGGTCTGTCCTTTGAGCAGCTACTCTGATGATGTATTAAAAACTTTTACTTATTTTTACCTCCTTAATATACCCTGAAAGTTTGTCGGTATAATTTTGCAACACCCTGTATATATAACGGGTGTTCATTTAAAATGAGAACCCATGATAATTTTAATAACTTCGTGTAAAAGAGTGCCAGAATCATAAAATTTAGAAGTAGCAATAGTTGTTGTCTAACATTACTTGCACTGTCACAATAATGTTGAAAATGACCACCAGCATGTTGCATACGTAACTGAGTACGACGAAGCATGTTTGAAGACAGTGCCTGCAGCGTGATGGGTGTGATGTTGGAAATGATGTAGAATATGTTGGTTTTCAATCCATCCAGATTGCGTGGATTATTGTTATAGGCATTGTCTTTGATAAAAACCCACAGAAAGAAGTCTTACGGCGACTAATCTCGCGAGCGTGGTGGCCATATTCCTTTCGACATTATGCAATCTCCGAACAAGAGGGATAGCTCGGCCATAGATGCCCGTGAAGTAGGACTTTTGCGTAATCTTGCTGAAACCATGCTTTAACAATCTCCTCTTCAGTAAGGTGTCCCATGAGTTCATGGACTATGTCAAAGTACTGCTCCGAGTTTATGGTGTCTGTGAAAAAGATGGGCCCAACAATCCTTCTGCGGGTCATTGCACACCACACTTCAATCTTTACAGGGTGTAAGGAAGTTTCATGCGCTGCATGGGGATTTTTTGTACACCATAGACAAGTATTTTGAGAGTTTACATACCCTGTCAGATGAAACCAAGCCTCATATGAGAAGAAAGTCCAGTCTAACATGTGAGTGCCTTCATCCACTTTTTCCAGTAATCATTCACAGTAATGGTTTCGTTTTTCACAGTCTGGTGGCAACAGTTGTTGCATGGCATGCACTTTGTACAGAAACATTTTTAATTTATTCACCGCTGTATGACAAATTACGTAGGACATTCTCGTTTGTTGTGCAAGTTTCCTTAATTATTTGAGGTAACATTCCATCATAAACACTCGTTCCTCTACATTGAACGCCATGCTTGTTTATTGCTTGCACTGCGCATGCGTATTCGTAGTATTGCAGGCTGTCGACAAATGGCGACACCATGCGGGCAATAAAGATTATTATTTCTAAGCTTTGTGTTTCTAGCACTCTTTTACTCGATGTTATTAAATTTTTCATGGATTCTCATTTCAAATGGTCAACCTGTATATACACAAATTCCCCTTCATGTTTTGGTGTATTCCAGCTGTGAGGTTTCTCCAATGTTGTAGCAAGTTAATTAACCTCAGTTTTTTTGTTCACAAATGTCATTTCCAAATTTATTTCAACAACCTTAAGTTATTTTGTTCTTTTACATGTATTTTATTGTGGTTTCTGCGCGGCGACGTGTTTGACGGAATTATAGACTTTTTAATTTCAAAATCTACCCTATAAATGCCGTAACATTTGGTCCAACTAATTTATAATTCTTCTTCCATTTTCTCTCTCTCTCCTTTACCTTTCAGAATGTTCCCTCCCTTTCTAATCCCCTTCCTTTCTATTCTTACCCTCCACTCGCCTCCCCTTCCCCTCTCCTTTATTGCCTATTTCTACCGCCTCCACCTGAACTCTCCTTTTTTCCCTTTCGTTGCTCCAGCGTGTCTCCCTCTAGAGACCAAATCCTGGACCTCTCTATCCCCCTCCCTCTTTTTTCCTTACTACCCCCCTCTCTCTTGACTCAACCGCACGGCCAAATAGGGGACCTCCCCAACACCTTTCCTCCCTTCCCCTTCCATCTCTCTCACTTCCTCGCGTCCGCACTCAACCCCGACTCAACACAAGATGAATATTGGATAAACGTCCCTCGGTGTGTTTCCCGCTCTCTCCTCCCCCTCAACGCCCCGACACCCATTCCCGCCTAAATCTCCACTCCTCCCTCTCTTATTTCCATCCTTCCATTCCTTCCTCCTTTATAACCACTCTTCCGCCTCCTTCCATCCACACACCCACCCACGACGCCACCAAACGGAAAGTTAGATTTACCCCAATCCGACGTCTCCTGGTTTTTTTCATTTTTTTTTCGAGATCGAATATTTCTCGCTGAATCGCTCTCTCTCACTCTCACTCACTCGCCCAACCGATCGATTTCCACCGTCGGGAGCATTGATAAAAAATCATTCGGTTTTTATATGTATATATGCTTATTCTTTCCGCCAATGCCTCTCGTGTTTTTTTTATCGGCGAATTTTTCCCGCCGTTGGCGTTTACCCAGAGGGGAAGAGGGCGTCGGATATCTTTTATATTTACGTTTTGTTTTAATTAAATATTTTTTTTTCGCTCGCGTTCCCCATGCGTGTGTTTTTAGAGTCGGAATCGTCCGATGGGGCGGAAGAAAAAGGAATTGATTCCGCCGGTGGTTGTTGGGACGGAATATCGCGGCATGAATCCGTTCTGCGGCTCGCGTCGCTGCTTTCATTTTTTACAAGGACTGCCTATACACTGTAAACTGCCTCTCTTGAAATGTAACAAATCGGGATGTTTTTAATCTTGAGCTCGCGAAACGATTGGAATACTCGTTTGTTGTTCTTTTTATCGTATTCCGGTCGTTATTTCCCGAATCAAACTAATGGAATAAATACTGCGTTGCCGGCGAAAATTTTGGTGTGGGTCATTTTGCTGCTTTTTCTATTCATTGAAATTCTATTCATCATTACGCATAAAATTGATCTGGATGACCAAGACTGAGTATTTGTGGCAACTTGCAGGTTTCTAATGTTTAATTTAAATTACCTTTTGTCGCAATATCGAAAAATACAGCAGCTAGTAACTTTTTACTGTCATCTTAGGATGTTTTATTTGAAATGCGCTGGTTTTAAACATTTTTTGACGAAAAAAGGCTGTCGATATCGATCAATAGTGACGAGTTAGGAAATTTATTTCAGCAAACTTTCATTAATTTTCATTGAAGTAGGTATAGCATTTAAGTTACAGCAAGGAGTTTCTGAAAAGCCCTCTACTGGGTGCCATCCATCCTCACTAAATACTGAGACAACTACTTCTTAAAACGTTTGTTTCGCACAAATATTACTTGTTTTTTCGAGGTTTCTTTCGAAAATTAGGTTTGTTTCCCCCCCTACTTTTTCGCTTCTTTATACTTACTTGGTACATTTTTTTTAATTCGGGATCCATTCAAATTCATATATCCTGCCTCTTTTAAACTACCCAAAAATCCCATTTTCTTCCCCATCTCTTGCCTAGCATCCTCCCTAATGTGACGTTAGTAGTGCAACGTAAATGCTCTTCACTACATTAGTTAAGGTGACGTGCAACCGAGGCGGAAAAGCAAATAGGAAAAAAAGTCGTCTGAGTCTAAACATGTTTTAAGACAGGTACGTATTTTTGTCGTTGGTTTTTTTTCTTGGAGCGAAATGGCTTTGGTTTTAGGTAATGCTCTCCCGGAAAATTAGTGGAAGATGCAAAGCCGAGCGAAGGCTTTACGCTGATGCGCGATGGCACGCGTTGCATTTACTTAATGCAACGACGCTTGAGAGGAGGAACGCGTCCGTAATTTATCAGGATGGAACCGGGGACGCACACTGTCCTTTTGCATCCGCGCGCTATGCTAGATTTATTCCAACGCGAAATGACTAAAGGCATATGGAGTTAACAGCGCGAGGCGTGCGTAGAAGATGAATTTTCTCAACATTTTATTTCGGATGAAAAGTTTAAAGATAAACTGAATTTGACTGCGCTGCCCAACGCTTTTGCAGCAACAAAAAGTTTGCTTCATCTGTTAGATTTATTGCAAGTACGAAACGTTAAACTGCAGGTGAAGAAAATATTTCATTCATGGATCAGTGACCGGTGCTGATAAAACGAATCCGGGAGTCAGTGGAGTAAATATATGAGAAAATATTAACACAATATATTTCTTATTATCTAGTGAAATTGACATGTATATATCCCTGCGAAATCTATTGCTAATCTAGTTTCAAACTATCACCCTCCCAAAAGTCCACTCGATTAAATGCTTTTGAAAATTTTGTAATTTGTTGATTTAAATTTAATTAAAAACTATGTAATTTACACCATGACAAAGGAACAATTAGAATTTTTATCGAGACGAAAGTTCCAGTCAGCTTTTAATATTAATTTTATTTCTGAATAGCGACGAATGTTGCACTCAAGATTTTACAAAAGTGGTTGTTGGAAGGGATATTAAGATTTAATAAATTTTACCAACCGATGAAGTTCACTTCAATAGATATGAAATTTTCAGCTATAATATTATTTTTGCGTCGATTTATCCAGTTTCATTTACTTGAGAATTTCATAATCAACCATTAAACGCATCACGGCGTCACCATAGCGGCCGTGTTAGCGTGATGAAAAATGTTACGACCGGAAATAACAATTCCTTAAAGAATTATTAATTAAAATTATCTTAGATAATTCACAGATAAGAATTCTTTTTGTGGCACAAGACATGTATGAACATTTTTACATTACCTACAACTGATGGACCGATTTTTTAATAATTCTTAACCACTCTTAAGAAATTTTTCTTTTATTTTTGGTGTTCGTTTTAAAATACAAAATGTATATTCCTTGGATGAGATGAGTCAGTGTCAATCTTCTCAGCCGAAGAAAATTAATAACCATTGGCGCTTTTTATGTCGGGATCGTTAAAAATATGCAAACAAGTGGAACCGTTAATTGCCACGGAGATGTTTGCACATTTCTTCTAGATGCACTGTAATTTCGCGAGCACAATTTCGTCGCGGTTTTTCCTCACGCGAACTTAATTAAGAGATTCTAAAGGTAACTGGGTCACCTTTTATCCTCGTGTTCCACACAAAAGCGGTTTAATGGCAGGATAACTTTATTGTTCCGGTGGTTATTGCCACAGGGGTGGAAGTAGGTCGACCGAATCGTTCGTAATGGCCAACTTTCGAGGATTATTACAAACGTTGGTGCCTTTCCGGACTACAAACCGGTTTGGTCTCCATGCCATTCGTTAGAGAGGCCCGTAGCAATGGATTCGCGCCTGTTAACTTAAGTCATATATGCCCGTGTTCTTAGGTGAATATTTAAGCATTGACTCACATTGTCATATTCATTCGTCAAATTTAATTTTGATCCAAGCGAAGTATTTGGACTTTTGCCAAATGGTTTTATGATAAATTTTTACTGGATCAAAAGCCCTTAAATGATTAGAAGTTGAATATTCTGGACCTCCTAGTACATCTCTGTCTCGCTTGAGCATAAAAATTAATTTATCACATTATAACTTATCATTCATAAATGCTGACATCAATCTATACATCTAAGTAGGGTAGATTAAAGTGAAACAATTTAGCTCGCAGTTCATTTTACAGCCATTACTCTGCTGTTATTGCAGTGTACGGCAGATGGTCACGGCTACCACACGTGAAGTAAGCTATATTCCACCGGAAACTGTGTATCCCAGCACCTTTTCTTGCGAAATTTCGTAATATTATCTTGGAAATTGATAATACCCTTTTCACTAATATATAATTTCAATTAGAAGGGAAAATTAATGAAGTGTTATCCTAACGCGTTACTCTTTAATGTATTTCACCTCGTCACAATTGAAGCCGTACTCAATAAAGCGTTTCTGCGTGGCGATTGAACATAGCCTGCTGACCAGGGGCGGATACAGGGCTAAGCGATCTAGGTGACCGCCTAGGGCCTCGCGCCTCATTGGGGCCTCGCGCCTCGTAGGGGCCTCACGCCTGGCTCCTAAAGGCAAACTAGGAAAGAAGCGCGTTGATGGTGATGCGAGAGCAATCGCGCTCGAAACATCGTCTATAAAGCTTTCGCGGATGTTTATTTGGAGAATATCTACTAGTGATTAAAGGAAACCGATCTGGAGAGAGGAAGAAAGAAACACTAAGCATGTGCAGTCACGCACGGAATGCCGTCGTGGAGATAGTAAAGGCCGATTCACACTATGCAGTCGGGGGACAGCACAGTCGGGGTACAGTCTGCCCCTGAGCTGTGCATTCACATTACTCAGTCCGCAGTCTACTCCCGTTTGCCGAGTGGTTAATTACATTTTTGAAGTGTTTAATAAGAAGAAGACATTGTACATAATGGATTCTGACAGCAGTTCCGAAGAAGTTGTAGTACTTGCCGCCCTGTGTTAACAGGAGGAAAAGAAGGAGAAAGAGAAAAGAATATGGATGGAAGAAATATTTACTTTCAGACATCAAGAAGGTGAATTTCATACACTCTTTATGCAACTTTGTAAGAACTCCAGGAAACATCATCAATACTTTCGTATGTCTCTTGAGAAATTTGACTAGAACACCAAAGATTACTCTATGTGCAAACTTATACGGCAATAGTTTTTAAAATTCCCATTCGTTTTAGTTAATTTGTCAACGGTATGTACAATATATGAAATCATAGGCAGTGGCTCAGATGGGATTGGTCGCCATTTGGGACCGAGAAATGAATCTTTTTCTCTAAGCTTCAATTGTATGGACATTGCGAGAATGCACTTCCGCAGCGTTTCGACACCGAATTGGACAACTCTCTTAGGAAATGTGCTGCTCCGAACATCATCCGTCACTCCCCATTCAAAACTTGCATTCAGTATCAGCCGCTACGCCGAATTAATAAAGTTACCAATTCAGCTCGGACACTTATTCATTGATAGATAGGCAGGTCTCTCTTTCCCTCGTTCATATACAGCTTTAGTTCTTCATTTCACCGTTATATGTAGGTTTTTTAAGACTTAAAAATTTCCGCCTAGTCTTTAATTTTTTATTTTGTTTGGAATCCTTATGTTCCTGCTTTTAATGAATGGACGAATTAGAAGTTTTACGAAACGAGCATAGCTTCAAATTTTTTGAGCAAACTATTGTGCAGTATTGTATCGGTCTTTCATAAATAATTTTGTAAGTTTTTTAGCTATTAAATGGTTCAACAAACAATCTTATGCATGTAAGGGACTGAATAAATATATGAACATAACTCCAAATTTTAAACTTATTATAGAACGTTAAACGGTATGTATTTATAATATGAATTTGGAAGTATGTGAATAAAATAAGTTTCACTTTACTTATTTATATAAGCCTATAGTTAATAAATGTTATTTTTACACGTTTTTTTCTGTTTTATATTTTTAGGCAGCCTAAATAAAGATTATAAATAATATGAGCAAAAACCAAATATAGCGCAACTTTCTACATGTAGCCAAAATTAGTATAACTGTTATTACGTTTTCACGGAAATATTACAATGCGAAGTTACATCTCAAAATTTAGGCTGTCACAAGTAGACTTTCATTGAATGTGAAAATTGTACCAAGTTTCGTTAAAATTTATATTGTACTTCCCTTATCTTCGATTTTTTAAAGGTAAATTAAAATCATGGCTATTTATAGCAAGTGTCTGCTATACGATACGTTGGAAATGCGTTCCTGAAAACTGCGACGTATATCGGAACGACGTATAGCGAAACCTATATTCCCATAGAGATAACGATAAAAGTTGGGATTACATTCCAGGTAGACATTTTGTGACACATTTGTGCCATTTGTAGCCAGAATAATACATGATGATGCAGTACATAAGAGACTATGTTAAAAATAAGCTATGAAAATGAAATTAACAAAATTAAAAAATACGAAATGTCACCTGGGGCGATTCTCACGTTGAAGCAACACTGCGTCTGTATATAGGTTCATTGGGCAGTGAAAGGAAACCCATATGGGGTGGCAAAATGAAATTTATCACAAGGTAAAATTGTATTACAGGAATAATAAAGAAAATGAAATTTAAAAAGAACCTAATGAATTTAAAGTATAGTAACAATTTACATATTCCAATTGGAATTTCCCAAATTTCTCTTTTGGTTCTTTTCCAACGACGAATGTGCGAGGTGATGCAACTTATAACGAAACATGCTCCTTGATTCATTGACGACGTATAACGAGCGGACGTATAGCGGAGAATTACTGTGTTTTAAAGATGATCGTGTGAGTTAGACGTCACCAAAGTAAGATTTGTGGGAAAGATTAGTTTTGCAAACCATAGCTTTTCAAAATTGGAGATGAAAGAGATTTTCCCGGTTTCATTTACAATGCACGGCTTATTTTATTGGATAGTAATAACAAATTTAAATGTATGTCGTATATTTTCAATAAATAAATTGTTTAAAAATAATATTATTTCTATTAGAAAGGAAGCCAAATGTAACAAAAATATTTAGCTTTTGTCCACTAAAAGATTTTATTTCCATTGCTGTTTTATAGAAATCCCTAAAAAAATACCTAATTTTTTTCTGATCATTTAATTGAAAAATGCGTAACTAGTGTATACCTCAACTCTATCCCTTCCACCATGACGTGGAATGACAGAGGGAAACCATTGAGCGGGTCCATTCGAAGAGCGAGCAAAAACAAGGACAAAAAATTAAAACTAGCTCGTATTGTAAACGAAAATAATTCCAAAAGAGAGAGAGAGAGAAATCGAAGGATTTGACTCCACTCAATTCCCCTCGCCTTGTCACCCCCCTCCATCACCCTCCCTTCCTCAATATACATCCATCCATTTTCGAAGGCCATGCATATTCATTTGATACTCGCTTACTTATTCCCCTTTGTTTCCACGTTTTCCGTCCTTTCATCGCCTTAGCGACAGCTTTCAATTTGTCATGCAGCAAGGCCGAACGGCTTGAAGCTTTTTCTCTACGAGAAATCCCGCGGCATATTTCCCTTTTCTCTCTCCCTCCATCCTTTCCCTATTTTCACTTCCCCTTTTCTCTTTCTTCCACTCGCTCTTTCTTCGCCGCCCTCTTTCTCGTCCTTTTCATAAAACTTTTTACGTTTTCACCTTTTTCTTTCTTTTTTCTTTTTCTCTTTACTTCTCGAAATATCTAATTATAAACAAAAACAATTTGGGAGTTAGTTAACAAATACAGGCATCCCTCACATAAACGACCCCTTCGTTTAACGACGTTTCGTGGTTACGACACCGTGATAATGTGTCCCCTTTTTTGCGTCAGGACGTATATTATTCGCGGTTACGACGTTGGCGCCTATCCCTTGCGGTACTCGGCTTGATTTTTGCACAACAACGTTACGGATAACGACGCATTTTCGTCGAACGAATGAACGTCCTTATGCGAGGGATGCCTGTATTTTGTATTCTCTCTCAAGCAATTTATCTTTCTTTGTATCGCTTATCTCTCCCTTGCCACATCTCCCATTTGATTTCATTTAAACTTCTCTATATTCCCCCACTCCTCTTCCTTTCCTTTCCTTCGCATTCACCTTGTATACTCCTATTTCTATTCTTTCCCTTCTATTCCTTTCTTTTTCTCCCTCCTGACCTATCCATTTTTATCATATTACCCCTTCCCCCTTCACAATTTCGGGTCCATCCATCTCTATTTCGAACTTCCATCTCCCTCTCTCTATGTCTACCTCTCCCAATCTTATGTACCCATTCGCACCATCCTCTCTCCACTCTCTATATATATCCACATTTCGCAAAAATTCTCCATTCTTCTTCTTTACCTCTCATTCGAACTCCCTATTTCTCCAACTATCCGCAATTCTTACCTCTTCTGAATTATCTTCAGTTTATTCTTTCTCACCTCATCTCTCTACTCTCTTTATCTCTCCCTATCAACATTTTGTCTTTCCATATCTTTCCTTTGAAAACTATGTAGTATCTCTCAGCCACCCTGTCTCTTATTTTGTTCTATAAAAATCCTTGGCAATTTCACTTCTCTCTTCCTATCCCTTTCTCTACCTCCCGCTCTACCCTTCCCTCTCCCTTACACCATCCGTCCAACCTTTCTCCTCCCACTTTCTTCCTTCCTTCCGTCCCTCCCTCTCCATTTTTCTCCACTCTCCATCCCTCCATCTCCTTTCGTGTTATCTCTTTATTCTCTTTCTTCTTCCTTTCATCGTTGTGCCTCCCTCTCTATCTCTCTCATCCTCTCTCTTTATCACTCACACTTTCTCCTTCACCGCTTCCGTCTTTCACTCTTAACCTACGTCTGTCCTTCTGATTCCCCCTTTTCCCCTCTTACTTCCGCCCACCGACACTTCCTCTCTCTCTCTCTTTTCATCTCTCTCTACTTGCCTTTCCGTCGTTTTGTATTTATTTCTGCTCTTTCTCTTTGCTCCACTCTCCTATGAAACCTCCCACTCCCAGGGGAATATCCCGCCTACCTTTCTACCCAACTCCTTCACGTTGTGTCGAGTCGTTTCCTCAGGTTATATCCCTCCGCCTTTTATTCTCACGGGTTAGAACACCTATGTGTATCTGTGTGTATTGGGCGTACGTTCGACCGGTGGTAATACTGCCGAACAGCTTACCGAGCGCAACGACGATCGAGCATCCATTTTATGCTCTCGCGTAAAAAATGGAATATGTTCACTCCCTGAGCAATACCTGGTTATTGGGTGATCGTCGATGCATTATCCCTCGAGGATTGAGTGGAAAAGGTAACGATGGGAAATTCTTACTTTATTAATCCAACGGAAGTACTGCTGACGTCTTCAAACGAAGAAGTGTTTTGCGGTGGGAAAAATGCGAAAAGTTCTATTGGCCATTGAATTCAAGGAAAAGGTTAATTATTCGTGTCATCTTTTTCTTATATCTACCTTGAAAATGATATCAAGATGAGTATACTACTAAAATAGAATGAATTGTGAATGTCATGACAATATAGACAGTCATTCAGCATGTTCAGACAAGGATATTACGAGTATAACATCGAAGAAAATTGGACGAATTTAATATAATAGGAACATAGCACCATTTTTGTGATTTTTTTGTTAGACACTTCTGCTAACTCTTGAAACTCTGTAAATATTTAATTTAAATGGAACCAAGTGATTTAGTTAATAAGGGGGACAGACAGACAGAGACAACGACAAAACTATTTCCATTCTGGAAAGTAGGCTAACCAGAATAAAATTAAGCACATCTGATTTAATAAATGCTATGTAATACACGAAACCATATCCTTGCTATAAGATGAACTGAAATCTGTTAGGGGCTATTATTTAAAAGTTCATAATCAACCATGATAGATTAAATTTAAAATGGATAAACTGGAATTAATCAAGTATATATTTGTATTTATTAAAAATTGTTTATCCCCTTAAGTTTATTTCGTAATGTATGCATACATAAAAAAGAAAGAGTGATGTATTTAGTGTAAAAATATTTTTAAGGAAATCGTTGGTGTAGAATCATTCTGTTTTTCGTTTGCAGCTTTTTTCCCTAAGTACTTACCAAAGGTCTTTAATGCGGAATTTCCCGAGGCACTTTTAGCAGGGGACATCAATCCGCGGAGGCATGCATAGCGTGTTATTGATTAAGACTGGAATGAGGGAACACTGCGACAGACCCATTCCTCCATAGCAAAAAGCAAGAGATCATGCCCTTTAAGTCGAAAGAAATAGAGTTAGTTCTCTATCTGACCATGTCCAGCGTGGGTTCGTACTCTGTGACGAATTATTGGTTCCGATGTTAGTAATTACAAAATCTTTGGTCAGCAATCCTTTGTCCCTTTCTTATTATAAATGTGTCCAACAAGGGTTTACGATTGATGAGTTCTTATCTTTCGAGTAAAACTCTGACAATGAACTTAATGGCGGTGGCATGGAGATGGTAGGAATTAGGAAAAAATAATATTGGATTAAAAATTATGATTTCTCGCATATTAAAAGATAACGACGACTTTATAGGCAGTTAAAAAAACTCGGAAATATGATAGCGCCAAAATTGCAGGTCCTATGGCATAGCAGAAAAAACTTTTACCGAATATCTGAAGGTTAGATAAGTATACTCTTCGTAGCAGAAATTTTCGGAAAATCGAAGGTTTTTTATATGAACATATACTCATCGTTTTTATGGGTAGAATTAGATTGGAGTTTGTAATGGGTAAAATTTATTAAAATTCCCGCACGCAATTACAGTACATGAACCCACTTAAAGAATTAGAGGAAAGTCGATAAGATCGAGTGCATAATCCAAATTAAATTTTTATTATATTACTAATAATAAAATTATTTAGTGTCCCATGCATTTTGAACGATTGGGATCCCTTATCATGAAAAAGAAAAAGAAAGATTACACAAAAAAGTCTACGGAAAATCAGATAGTTATGGTAATAATGGTCGAAGATGTGAGAGGTCTCAATATTTTAATTTACTTGATTTATTCACGGGCGTTATTTCCTCCGAATTATCGAAAATATTTCCCCTACTTTACACTTATATTCGCATTTCACTGTGGAAGACAAAACTTTTTTTGGAGATATGCTATACACAACAGAAAATAGCATTCGTGTGCCAGAGAGAGAGGGAGAGAGAGGGAGGGAGAGAGGGAGTGAGAGAGAGAGAGTGAGGGAGAGAGACAGTGAGGGGGAGAGAGAGGGAGAGAGAGTGATGGGGAGAGAGAGAGTGAGGGAGAGAGAGTGAGGGAGAGAGAGAGAGAGAGAGTGAGGGAGAGAGAGAGTGAGGGGGAGAGAGAGTGAGGGAGAGAGAGATGGAGAGGGGGGGAGAGAGAGGGGGGAGGCTCAATTTTTTGGAGCGATTTCAACGCTGCGAGGACTTAATACGGCCACTTGGCTAACTATTCGTAGACGGCTACCATTAGATAATGGATCCCATTTGTTTACATTGCCATTTTTTGCGCTCGGCGCGAACGACGTCAGAATATTAAGCTTCGGCGACGAAGAGGAGAGGAAAGGGTAGAGCGAGTGATAGGAAGGGGTGTGTGTTTGCCAAGCGCTGTATTTCTGTGACGCATTCGCTCGAGGGATAAGGGTAATTTGTCCATCCTCTCAGTTTGGAATGCTCTTCTGCCGTTGTTAAAGCGAGACGTATGTACGCATTTTGGATAGGATTTTTGATGCCCTATCATTCGCCTTGGGTTATCCTTTGCCGAGTTGTTTATGTGTTTTTTTGTATAGTGGAATACAAATGTGTCGCGCAATAGTGGAAACCTTGGATGGAGAGAGAGTTGTCTGTGTGTTATGTGATAGATATTTTGTGGGTGCTCTAACTCAAAAACTATTAATCAGGTCAACGCGAAATTTTTATATTTGATATTTTTGTTAAAGGAATGAGTTAATAAGTTTTTGGTAAAAATCGGTCAAACAAAAGTGTGTTTACTCCCATCACTTATCTGTTTTTTGTAAATATTTGCTTTAATATTTGATAAAGGTGAAAAATTACTTGAGTAAAAGTTGTAGAAAATGTAATTTTCAACAAGGTTTGTTCAATCATGTCTCCATATAATGTCTTTTAAGAGATATTTTAAAAACTAAATTTTTTTTAACTGCCACCACCAGCGACTTTGATAAACAATTGACTCTTAGTTACGTCTTAATAACGCTCCTTTTTATTTTTTAAATTGTTGGAGCTTCGTGGTTATATCCAGTATCAGAAGGCTACGGTATGAGTCTACGTCTGTTCTTAGTAAGATCTTTGAAACTTACTTAAATATTTATTATCATTTTAACCTATTTGGAATTTTTAGAAATATTACAGGTATGTAGAAAGTCATGGGGTGGCCACATCAGATTCTTTTATTTAGTACGGTATATCGTTTTTAAAGATAATGACATCGCCATATGTATACGTCGTTGGTCAAAATAAATACTCTATTAAGAAGCATGAAATCGATCCAATTACAAAACAGTTTACCATTTCCCATTTACAAGCATTGTAATCGTTGCCATGGCAGTTCAAAATCTTCATTGTTGAAAATCTTCTTTTTAGGCGCGTTTCGCATCAAGCATGAGCGCCTATTAGCTTCGGTCCGTCCGTCCGTATGTTCGTTCTCGGTTTTTCATGAAATGTGATATTATGGACTTACTGTCAAAGACAATATGTAAATCACATTAGTGAATCACATAAGCCATTCTGGGGTACCACTTTACTGGTGACAAAAAATGAACTATTCAAATAAAACTTGTATAACTAGTAGAGTATTTCTTTTCCTATACATTTCTGTCGTAGGGGTAGCCTTTATCAAGAAAATCAGACTAGAAAGGCTATATTCGAGTTGAACTTAGAGAAATTCATGCTTGGGATACCTAATTGTTGCCACCGAAAACAATCTTAGTTGTGATTAGAGCAAATAATACCAGCTGTAATTTATAAAATACATTTATTTTTTTTAAAAGGAGAGGACACGGTAGTGGAATCACGGATTTTTATGAAACTGGATTCCAGAATCACTAAAAACCCCCTTTTGGGCGTATACGGCCGATTTTTTTTCCCGAAAATCGCGATTTAATACTGCAGTTTTACGTCAACTGGTATAAATTTATTAATGCAAGCCAAGTTGATCCAGTAATTGTTGGCGGAGGGCGTATATTGGGTGCGTTCGAAACATGAGGGCGCGAGATCGATTCTCTATTGGATAGCTTTATTTTCTTTCATTCCTCCTCCTTTTACACATCATTTTTCGTATTTCGCTTCAAAATTTAACTGGGCAGTCACATTCATACTTTTATTTTTTCCTATGTGTTAGGTGGTGGTCCGGACTTTTTTCTCAAATCATTCAACGCACGATTGTTTCAATTATTAAATCGCATATTCTTCATTGATTTTGGCACACACTACATCCTATAGTGATGCTTATGACATGGAAAGGATCCCAGAAATAATTTTTTCAAAGACTTCCTCCGAATACTTAAAATAGACCCATTAGGCGGAGATATATCAGGAAAAAGAATGTTGAAAGTATAAAGAAAAATGATCTGGTGAGAAGTGCGTTAAAAGTTAGTGGCTGGACTCCGACGAGAGCAGACGTGCTTTCACTTTTGCTCCCGCTGCTTCGCTCCTACCTGCTGTATCCCGTCGTATAGCTGCCTTTGGCTGACCATTAGTTTTTAAGAGTAGCTGTAGCGATAAGTACCCTTAGTTATTTATAGTTATTGTATTATTCTAATATTATTGTGTTCTTAGATTATTATTACTTCATTTTAATTACAAACTTTACGTAAATTTCCATAGTCTACCTTTATCATTTAAGTTTGCATCCTTAGCAGTGAATTTCCCAATAGTGCAGCCTCCTTAGCTCTAAGTGCTCCCTATTTAGTTTATTTTTAACGTATTTTACTTTATTCTTAGTCTACTTCCTTATTATATCTCTCATTGCCAAATTGAAATCGATACTTTCATATCGAAAGTAAATTCTTAAATAACTAAGCTTATTGAAGGCAAATTTATTATTATTATTATTTATTAATTTATTTACAACCTTCGCCGTATATCTAGTATACTCCTGTTTACTACCTTTCGTGATATAAAAATATATTTTTTTTTTACTTTTTTCATTTCCTTCTTAATTTTATAAACCGTCTTTACTATATACTGTGTAATACCACGTTTGTTAGTGTATATGTGCTTAACCATTACTAACGCCTACTTTTAGAAAAAGTTATTGTGATTAATCTTAGTATATAATATCATCTTCTTCTCGTAGATGTAAATTTTAGTGTTAATTCAAAGCAAAGGTCTACTATTTGTGTAGTTTCAGCACTCTCCTTTCACTTCCTTTTAGCCTAGTTGACCTTGACTCATAGCGTGCACGTTGAAAAACCATAAGTTGTTTGTCTCCCGTCAAGTAAGACCCCTACTGCGTGGCTAGCCGAGCTTAGGACTCTTATCGCCGAATTCTTTCCCTTCTTTGTTTACTAAAAGTCAACGTTTATCTTGCCTCAGACCAAGTAACCTATTCCACTTTCGCACCATAGAACGACCCGATTTGCTTTTTTTATATATAAAGAGTAACTTTTTTCATATATAGAAAGAGTAACTTTTTTAATATATAAAATCCTAGCGCTTCTATTTCCTTTTTAGTCCTAAAGTACGCACATTAGGTAAATTCAATTAACTTAGTTAGGTATGGCTTCCCATAGGTCTTCTGTTGCTCTTTTCAAAAGCTCTGTTGAATGTGAGCTGCTCCAAGCACGCATCACAGAACTCGAGAGGATTGTGGCGGAGCTCCTCTCTAAGGTTAGGGAGTTGGATGCTGCTCCGAAGGGGGGTTAAGATGCGGGGACCTCCGAGTCGCCTTGCCGTACCAAGGTGGTACCTCGAGCTAGCTCGAGAGCGAAGGCTGGCTGGGTCGTCGAAGAGAGAGCCGTAGCCGACACTAACCCGGAAAGGGTGGATTCATCTTCCGAGCCCGACGGGTGGAAGGTGGCTACCAAAGGTCGCGGGAGAGTGGGGCGGCCATGGCGGGGAGACGGGAAGGCGGAAGCTGACTCTATCCCCGTCAAAAACAGATTCGAAGCGCTATCGGAGGATGGTACGACGAATTCTGTGGCCGCATCCGCTCCCCCCGATTCGAGGGATGCCGCACCTAGGGGAGGTCGGGTTGGGAGGGGGAGAATCTTAGTGATAGGTAGCTCGAACGTCCGGCGTTTAGTGGCACCGTTGAGGGAAAGGGCCCGCCGGGAGGGAGATGAGCGGGTGTTCTCCTGGTGTATTCCAGGCGGAACAGTGCCACAGGTGACGAAGGCGGTTCGGGCGGCGGTAAGTGGCACGGGATGCTCCAAGCTGCGGATAGTGGCGCATGTAGGCACCAATGACGCTGAGGATCGGGGTTCTGAGGAGATATTGGATTCCTTCGGGGATCTGTGCTCTGAGGTTCACCGACTCCTACGGGTCATGGGTATCGACATGCGCCTGACCGTATGCAGCATGGTCCCGCGGACCGACCGGGGTTCGACGGTTTGGAGCCGAGTGATCGGCTTGAATCGGAGACTCTGGAAGTTTTGCGAGAACATGGGAGTAGATTTCGTGGAACTCGGGCCGGTTCTCGAATCGTGTAGGGTGCCCCTGAACCGATCGGGAGTTCACTATACTGCCGTGGCAGCCCAGAAGGTAGGTGGTAGAATCTACGAGCATTGTAGAGCTTTTTTAGATTAGAGAGTAGGCCATTGCGTAGGTCAATCTCGGGGTCATCAAAAAACTGCGATAGTAGGTCAATACCTAGGTCGACGTTGGGACTCAATAAACTCTGCGCTAACAATAGCAATGATAACGCCTCTCTTAGAAGTCGCACCATCCATAACACAGAAAAAATTCAGAAGCGGCCCGAAAGCGACTCATTAACAATTTTAAATATAAACTGCCGTAGTATCAGGAATAAGACAGCAGAATTTCAGAATTTATTAGAGGAAACTGAGGCAGATATAGTGATAGGCACAGAGAGCTGGCTAACTTCGGATATACACGACCGAGAAATTTTCCCCTTAAGATATAATATTCACAGACGAGATAGGGTAAATAGGAACGGAGGTGGAGTTTTTATAGCGGTGAAGGACACGCTTATCAGTTCGCCAATTGAGTTTACGGAAAACAGAATAGAAAGCATTTGGTGTACAATCAGCAGGGGAGGTTTAGGAAACATCCATGTATGTGCATGCTATAGGCCGCCAGGTGCAAACGCAGAAGAAATTTATGAGCTAGAGGCCCAAATCAACTCAATACAGATAAAAAATAGCAAAAGTCTTACTATAGTAGGGGGAGACTTTAATCTACCCTCGATAAATTGGCGCAGTTGCAGCTTCACACCACCCGGTAGAAATCGTGAGTCATGCGAAGCACTAATAGACATCTTCAATAAACATTCCCTTATTCAGGTAGTCAGAGAACCCACGAGAGAGGACAATATATTAGACTTAATAGCACTTAATATCCCTGAACGTGTTTCTGAAGTAGTTATTGAAGAAGGAATCAGCGATCACCGAGTAGTCCGAGTTATCTTGAACATAGCATTCGTAAAGTATCGCAAGCCTAAGCGAAAAGTGTGCATATTTAAAAATGCTAACTTTGCGGACTTTAAAGAGAAACTTATTAAAGATTACGCAACTTTCAGAAAATTAGCAAGCACGAAGAACGTTGAGGAAACTTGGAAAGCTTTCTTATCAGTAATTAGAACAGGTATAAATACGTACATACCAAGTAAATATATTACCGATAATGGAGAACCTAGGTGGTATAATCGGCAGGTTAGATGTGCTCTCAGGAGACAAAGAAAGCTTCACTCAAAACTTAAATGCGCCAAAAATAATATGTCACAGGAGGTAATAAATACAATTTCAAACAAGTACAGAAATTGTCGGACTTGGACTAAAAAGATTATGCGCAAGGCATTAATGAACTTTAAGAAAAAGATTCTCTGTGAACATCTAAACGAAAATCCCAAAATCTTTTGGTCTTATGTTAGAGAAGTTCAAGATCGACGCCCAACCGTAGCACCATTAAGAAACGACAAAGGAGAGGTAGTTTACGATAGCATTGATAAAGGAAACTTGTTAAACTCATTATTTCAAAGCGTATTTACGACCGAAGTGGAGAAAAGGAAGGTCGATCCACCCGAACCAAGCGAAGAGAAGATGAACGATATACTTATATCAGCGAAAGGTATAGCAGAACAGCTCAAAATCATAAATGCAAATAAATCCCCGGGACCGGAAGAGATACCAGCTAGAGTATTAAAGGAATTAGCGTTAGAAATAGCACCTTATCTCGAAACAGTTTTCAGTAAGTCACTTAGTCATGGCGTTATACCTAAGGAATGGAAATTAACGTTTATAACTCCGCTACATAAAGGCGGGAAAAAAGACGACCGAGAAAACTACAGGCCGATTTCGCTAACCTCAATATCTTGCAAGATTCTAGAGCACATCATCGTTAGTTCTGTGATGGACTTCTTAGATAGCCAGGACTTGCTCAGTAAATATCAGCACGGTTTTAGGAAGGCAAGATCTTGTGAAACACAGCTCGCTCTGTTTGCATATGATATACTACGATCCGGTGATCGAAAGACCCAGCTAGACGCGGTTTTTCTTGACTTCAGGAAGGCATTCGATAAAGTCCCTCATATTAAGTTATTGAAAAAATTACAAGCCTGTGGAATAAATCGAAAGATAATCGAGTGGATCAGGGACTTTCTCAACGATCGGGAACAAATGGTAGTCATAAATGGATTTAAATCAGATTCGGTCAGCGTGTCCTCCGGCGTTCCACAGGGAAGTGTCATCGGTCCCCTATTATTCCTTATATACATAAATGACTTAGATAATGTTATTACAAGTAAAATCAAGTTATTCGCGGATGATACGGTAGTTTACAGAGAGATTAACAGTCCTGCTGATCAAGCATTACTTTCTAACGACCTACACGCAATTCTCGAGTGGTGTAAAGAGTGGCAATTAGAGCTGAACTTAGGTAAGTGTTCCGTCATGAGATTCTGGAGAAACAAAGAAATTGAGGCGATGAATTACAGTATAGAAGGCGTACATCTAAAATTATCCGAATCCGTCAAATAATTAGGTGTCATTTTAACAAGTAACCTCTCGTGGGACACACACATACGAAATATATCCGGGAAAGCTAAGCAAAAACTAGGATTCATCAAACGGATAGTAGGTAAAAGCGAAGAAAAAGTCAAAGAGACATGTTACTTTTCTTTAGTTAGACCGCTGCTAGAGTATGCGTCGAGCCTATGGGATCCGTACGAGAAAGGATTAATCGCCGAGTTAGAGAAAGTGCAGCGAAAAGCTGCTAGATTCGTCAAAAATTGTTATGATAGAAATAAAAGCGTTACAGGCTTGATACAGGACTTAGGTTGGGAATCACTAGCTGAGCGCCGATCACGTGCTAGGTTAAAACTTCTTGAAAGATTTAGAACGAGTACATTCTCCAGCGACGTCAAAGAAATAATAAGAACTCCCACCTATATCGGTAGAATGGACCATCCTCGTAAAATAAGAGAGATAGCCTGTAGGACAGAGAGATACAAAGGCTCATTTTTCCCTAGAACGATAGCTGAGCAGAATAAAACTTGCGATCAAAAGTAACCTCGCGTAGGGGCGTAAACCAAGGCCTAATTTTGGAGTTTTCCCCTTGGTGTTAATACACCCCCTGCCACACACCCTTGCGGTGGCTTGCATTATAAACTGTAGATGTTGATGTAGATGAAAAGTACAATACTACAAATAATTAAAAATATTTCTTTTATGAATCTGTGAGTGACTGTATTGTCTGTGAGTCTTCGTCGTTGTCTTTGGACACACAAATCTATTGGTAATTTGTGTGCGATCTGTGGGTCTTTGTTTGTTTTGTGTGACTTTTACGGAGTCATTTCTCAAGAATCAAGCAAAAGTCGAAGGATATTTTTTTGAGTCTATGATTATAGCATTTAAAATATTTTTCGTCATTTTTCGAAATATCTTGTAAATCAGTCAACCTTTTACAGTTCATTTAAAAATCATTTTCTCCCTGCAATTGCAGACTTTGAAATTTTAGGATGGAGTCTTTGCGAGATCCAACTTCAACAAGATGCATCCTGCCTATCGATGATGAAAATTCGGGGAATATCTCGTTTATTCTGCAGCATTTTACCCTCTGACTGTTTATCGAGTTCCCCCTCAGTATCGTCCGATTTAACCAATAGTCTTTCGCGAGTGGTGTGCCCTCTCCGCGGAGAACAGACCGAACTAGCGGACTTCCGATCTGACAACGTCGCGGACTGGCAGTCGGCAGTCACGAGTGTCGAGCCTGAGGGAGAGAGACAGAGAGAGAGAGACACAGAATGAGAGAGAGAGAGAGAACTAGGAATGGGACATGGAGAGAGTGGAGCCTTAAACCGGCCAGCGGAAGATTTTCCTGTTAGTCCATTACTTTTTGTATCGTTTGTTATCCCTCCAAGTGGACAATTCTATTAAGTATCTTTGTATATTTCTGCTTTGTTTAACGTCACTCCAATATAGTTGTAAGCATTTCCTTGTCATTTTGCCATTGTGTTATATTTAATTTCCTGTTGGCAGCAGCAGTGTCACCGAAGAGGTATCGTATCGTTTTTATATTCCAAGTACTTTGCGAATTACGAGAGATTAATGTAAAATGAGACAGTTGCGTCTCATTATTGGAGGTCCCACCGAGATCCGAACGTAGGTTCGTTATTTTGTATTCTTGTAATCTGAAGTTCATTAATATAAAGTTGTCTGA
Organism: Tanypteryx hageni; assembly: GCA_028673005.1. Lineage (NCBI taxonomy): Eukaryota > Metazoa > Arthropoda > Insecta > Odonata > Petaluridae > Tanypteryx > Tanypteryx hageni. The sequence goes on from CM054114.1 coordinate 75,535,504, forward strand.
CTATTTAACTTTGTTCTTTGGTTTCATGCTGTTTAATTTTCACTATGGAAAGGTCTAAGAATGCTTACGAAAAACAATATTCCACCGCTGCATCAGATAGGGCTGAGAGAATGCGTTCTCGCGCAGAAGACTGGTCGAATGTCAATCCGCCTGTGATTTCCTCTCCTTCGCCGTCTGATCTTACCCAAGTGGTTAATGTTCTCTTGTCTAAGCCACCTCCCTACGTAGAGCTTTCAGCCGAACCTACCTTCGCTTTTCTTTGCGAGCTACGCTATGTTCTCGAACTAAAGTTCGTCGCTAATAATTATCTTTTGATTCTCGCCCTTACTAAAATCCCGGTTACGTTGAGGGATTTCTGGTTTAACGCTATTTCGCGGTATCTATCTTGGGAGAAAGTCGTTAATAAAGTCTGGGAAACTTTTTTCTCGAAGAGAGAATTTGAACGCCTCGTGTCGTTGAAAGTCAAGCGATTCCAATGCCGGGATGAAACACCCCTTTTGTTCCTTTAGTCAGTGAAGGCAGCAATCGCGGTTTTGTGTCTTAATTATTCAGAGTTAGAGATCATCGAACTCGTACTCGATGGTGTCAATCCCCTGACGCAGTCTACTTTCCTTTTCGTCGGGTGACCTAATAATCTAGCCGAGTTAGACGACTTACTCACGCGATCCGATAAACTCCTCATGAACAGAAAAGAATATTTTCGCGAAAATCCATTATCCTCGGGAGTTTCTTCACCCACAGCGCCCCGAACCCCGCCAATGATTAGACTTCAGCCTAATCAAAATCGCCGTTTCCGGCGACCTCATCGCCCGGTGATTCTTATCATCACAACCAGCCCCCAGATGCAAATATGGTAAAATTAGTTGATATCTACAAGGCCAATTTCCAAAACTGCTAAATGCAGTCACCTTTTAAGGCATCATAAATGGTCTCCGGACATCTATGTATGTCAGCATGGCACAAAATTTTTATTATTTAATCTGACCTACCTGTATCTAACCATGTCATTTTCATGTTTGTTGGTAATGATTACCACTTTTATTGTACACTAGCCCCAATATGGCTAGGATACCTTAAAATATTTCTCTATCTATGTACTACCATATGCAGTGTGAACTACACAGTGATTTTTTATTTTTTTTTTACTGTGAATTTCTTGGGGCTCTACTTGAACAATGTGAGGCAAGCATAATTTATTTACCAGTCGTCCACTTATATAGTCTCTCTTGTACTTTCATAACTGTTGGTCAATGCTAGTGTTGGCACCTTTTTTCTCGCCGTTCTCGTCTGTCAATTTTCAATTTTGCCCTGTTGGCAAATAATATTTTCTTATTAATTTGTAACTTTGTAATAATATTGTGTTAGTGTGCTCTTGAACTTTTGTGATTATTTTTGACTCTTAAGTTGTGCTTCAAGTAGGGTTTTCACCTTTTTTGACCCGATTCCCGAACATTCTAATAAAACTTCTAAAAAACTACGAACATAATTGAACATATCACGAACAAAACCGAAAATAACCGGAGTGTGTAAATTAAATTTCCTAACTGGATTAATTATACTACTGAGAAGTTTTTACACACATATTTCCGTGGCTATTCAATAAAATTATTGAAATAGTAATAATTTTAAAAGGAGACAAAAAACACTTTTGCAATCAGGACAATCTTTTACTTCATGCAAATAAAATACCTTTAATTTTGTAGCAAAAAACTACTCTGCCTGAGTAAGCTGTAGTATTCCTTTACAAAGATGCTAATAAACAGCCCAATGCTCAATATAAATATTAAAAAGAAAGATCTTTTTTACATTCTTTAGATATGAATATATCGAAATTATTGGAATAAAATTTTGGTGCCCCTTGGATAGGCGCTTGAGGAAGTCGACTCACATCTATATTTGCAATTTCTTAGTCTGTTTATTAAATTAATAGGTAGAGGTTTTATTATAGCATGTTACATGGATGAGAAAACTTGTTCACATGAGTATGTGCTTGCAAATCGACAGATGTGACACTGAGCAAATTTTAGAAGTTGCGGAAATTTCAGATGAGGCAACAAAATAACTAATTTTTAGAAGTCGAGCCATGATGAGTAAACAATGGTGGGAAGGGAATATAAACGGCAATACTTGGTATGTGTTGGGTTGAAGTTTTGGGCACCCGAGCCATCAGACATGAAAAGGTTTCCTTACAATCACTCGCCCACTAAATTCCCCGCTTTCAAACCCATTTATTCATTCAAACCTCACAAACTAAACCGATATATCGACGCAAATGCGATAAAATTTTGAGATCATTCTTTTAAATTTTAGATATTTCAACAACGAAATTATCTTAAAAATTGTTTTAAGCGCCACGTTTGGGAGGTGGATGCGCCAAAAGTGGCGCATGCGCAATAGGTTGGGCACCACTGACCTAGAGTGATAAACTATAACTTTACATATACTAAATGAATATTTATTTGTCAATTAAATAATTAAATGAAAATCGTTGTTTTTATAAGAAAAATGTATGAGATGTAATTTAAGTGAGGAAAGTAGGATTCCTGATTTATTCTTCGTCGCGAAAGAGGAAAAATAAGGCCGGTAAACACAACTGCGCAGAGAAAAATTTTAAGTTACCTCTTGAATCTCGGATTCTGTAGCATTTCCTTAATACTAGCGTAAATGAGTTTTCTCACTGATGAATTTACTTATCCTCATTCCACACCACATTTTATGGGTGTAGTACATACGGCGGATACCAAACACCTAAAACTTTTCCATATTACCTAACTGTTCGGTGTTCGGTATAGCATCGGTACCAAACACCGAACAGTGTGTCTGATTACCGAAGAGTTCGGGTGAAAACTGAACAGGTGGCAACTCTAGCTTCAAACTCTGGTGTGAGATTTTTAGTTTGATAAACTATCGTTTTTTTCTATTCCAAGTACTTTGCGAGTTACGAGAAATTAATGTAAAATGTGACAGTTGCGTCTCAATTCGCTGAGGCGCTTAACTTTTGGGCCGACCTTCTTCGCGGAAGTGGTTTAATTTCTGATCCTGTTATCGCCTTCGGTCGTGAGATGTACGATCGTATTTCGGGAATGAAACAAAACAAAAGTTCCGTTACCTGTCGATGCATAAGCAAATGAATGTTTCCCTTCTAACTCTCCCAATCATAGCTCCCGATGATGATTGGTGCTTGTAGATTATTAATGTTTTTAATCAATTAACCGAATTTCTGGGATTCATAAAAGGAATATTTTTAATAATTTATATTATTGTACTTTTATCGGACTTCTCACCAGTTCACTTTTTTATACTTTCAACATTCCTTTGCCTGATATACCTCCACCTAATGGGTCTATTTTAAGTATTCGCTGGAAGTCTTTGCAAAAATAATTTCTGGGATCCTTTCCATGTCATAAGCTCCACTATAGGATGTGGGGTGTGCCAAGATCAATGAAGAATATGCGATTTATTAATTGAAACATTGTTGAAACAATCGTGCGTTGAATGACTTGAGAAAAAAATCTGGACCACCACCTAACACATTAAAAAAAAATAAAAATATGAATGTGACTGCCTAGTTAAATTTTGTTGCGAAATACTTGTCCTCTCCTTGTTAGTTGTGCATGCAGAATTTTGTAAGCGGAAGGAAAGAATTATTTACGACGAAGAAAAGAATGCAAAACGTAAATATTACAACTACTTAACTCAAATGAGGTAATGTTTATGTAATTGTCGATTGTTTGACCAATTACAACTGATAAGAAAATAAATCAGTAAAAAAATGAATATATTCCTGGCATCATTTCTGATATACCGTTTTGCAGTATTTAGCCATTATACTAAAATTATGGAAATACGTTTATTAATGTATCAACTTATGGGAAGAAGTTTTTAGTAGACAGTAAAACATAAGCGGTCGCGGTGTGCGTGTGTGTTCGTTCAAAGTATATCGTTTAGTTTCAAATATGTATTCCATCGCACGAAACGTGCTTATTTGTGACACACTTTACGTACACTTTCCCAACTTGTTTCCGATTAAAAACAAATTTCTACGCCAATTTGGCACCAATATGAATTTAGTCTTCAACAATAGTAAACTTCAATCTTCCTGCTATAGAACAATTTTCATTATGAGTTTTTATCTCAATTTTAACTTATTTTAAATTGCAATTTTATGAGGCCCTACACAGATTTCATTTTTTTATGGGGTATTGAAATGGAACAATAGGTTCAAAAATAACCCAACTAAAAGTTAATACTTTTGAGATTCTCGTTATTTCCTGTTGGTTGTACCCAAATCCTGTCAAATTTCAGGTCTCTAGCCCATCTGAAAGTCCCTAAACATTAGTATCCTCCTACGTGATATATCAATAAGTAAGAAGCAGCTATGTAGTAAAGATATGCATAAATTCATGTATAGGTTTCCTACTTTTTGTGTGGTTATTTATCTCGTTGGCATTTGACATTACGGTCTTTTTCATTCCTCTCGAGGAAGCGAAATCACCTAAACGGGTCCTTGGTTATAGGAAATGAACGAAGGCAGGGTGGAAAATCTTTCTTTAGCAGCCAAATGCGAAATCATTGATAAAACTCCCTTCATCGTTCTCGCTGGAATGAAAAAGTCACCGGAAAAAGGAAATGATCGATTTTTTCGCGAAGCGAGTTTTTTTTTCGTGTACACCACGGTAATTTTTTTCTCTGATGCGGAAGAATTTGAGGAGAGGTTTGAGAGCTTGTTGGAGAGGAATGGAGAGATAGGGGGAGAATAGCAAGAACGGTGACGGTATTGAGAGCGGGTAGGGAGAGGGGAGGGGATATGAAGGAGGAGGGAGAGATCAGGAGAGAGACAGGTGGGAGGTGGTGAGTGAATTATAGAGGGAGGAAGAGATGAGGGGGAGGGGAGGAGAGTGCAGAGGATGGTAGGGGACAAAAAGAGGCGTGTGGAGGAGAGGACGGAACGGAAGGAGTGTTCGAATTTGGTAGGGAGGGAGTTGGAGGAATAGGAGGGAGGGAGGAGGAGGTAGTGGAAGGCTGGGTGACACAGGAAGAGGGAGGAGAAGGGATGTTTCTGGAAGATGTGTCCCTTAGTGTGTGAGAGGAATTTTAGGTGTGGGGTGTAAGAGAATTGAGGGGAAAGACTTTTTTTCGGAAAGGAGAGGAAGGAGTCGCTGAGGGACATGGACCCATTGAATAAGGCACAATGCCCTCCAGATCGAACTCCGTAGGACGGAGGAAAAGGTCGGAAGGAAAAAGGTCGTGGAAAATAAGCGGGAGGAATGAAGGGCTTCCTCTTCACTCCAAACACAATTTTTTTGTCATTCGCGAATTTCTTTCACGTCGGTTCTTATGTATGCGTGCGTGCGTATGAGTGCTTATATGAATACAAGTGTTCATGTAAACATGCACGCGCAAAAACCCACGCATAAATGCCTGAATGGGTATTCGCGTGTAATAGTGGATTTTACGGTAATTACCTCACCAATCTTTAAACACTATTTATTTCTGATTTTTGCCTAACTTTAAACTCATCGTATTTAACACACATTATCTTGCGGTTACGTGCGGTACAAATGCATTGCGTTTCGCATAAACGGAAACGTGTATACTTTAAAAAATAAACTGAAAAAGTACGATTGCGGCGGCAGCATGGGCCGGTAATCTCGAATTTCATCGTGTAAACGATTTCATTCTACAGTTTGTGGTATAACCGGGGAAAAACTGTTTTGAATCTTAATTTTTGTACCGTAATTGATTTAAATTAACTTGCATTAGATGGATTATGTACATACAATGCTATTTTAATCAGTTTATCGGTATTGGTGTATTATTCTAGCTGAGGTCATGAAATTTTTAAGTCTCGTTAGAACGCGGTCAAGCGGAGAGCGCGACATATCGTAGTCTGTTTGTAGAACATTTTGAACATTTTTATAATAATTTATACAGTTTGTTTAGTTGTAAATCGTTAAATTGATCAAAAATATCTCTGGCTTCGCATATGCCATTGAAAGCTATAACCTCGTGAGACATTCTGAATTTTTTACTTTTGTATATTTACTCGCAATCACAGAAGTATCTCGTATTGATTGGAATAGTTCTCTCTCTTTGGTATTAAAAGTGAAATCAAAATCCATACATTAAAATATTTTCATCCTTAAACGAGACTGCTATTGAGCTCTTTTAATGAATCTTCCTCAAAAGCTCTCCAGGGGAATTAAAATTCACTAGGATAAAACAAAATGTAGCAATATTCATAGAATGGATGGACATTAGAACAGCGAAACCAGATGTACATACCTACTGTGTAACTCCCTTTAAAGGATTCTGCGGTTATTGAAACAGTCCATTAGTTTGGTGTGCTGTTTTGGAATTTCATGTTTGCTACGCAATTTTGAAGCAATTTATTTTTCAATGAGAATTATTATGATTTTAAAACTGCATTATTGGCCATCGAAATAAACACTCCTAACGTTCGTGGTTTGTTTTGCTTTTGAGACTATTCCTTTCCAATACGCTTCATGTACTTCACTTTTTCCTGCATAAAGAGCCGCCGCCAGTTCAGTCCCAGTCAGAAATCCTCAATGTCACGGAATAGAGAAAGGGAGAGTGCAATAAATATCGGTTGATATTGGTTCACACGCGGCTTTTGGACGTGACATGATCATGTAACCGTTCATGGAAAACCTACGTTAAATTCTGGCTTCTTTGGAGGTGAAATAATGCCCCTTTATTGAGAAGTTTATGAAAAACTGCGCGCCATGCAGCTGGTAAAGTGTACCCAAATCCTGAATGTTAGGAGCTACGTTATTACATCGACCAGCATAGCATTTCTCAGTGAGGCAGCGCTTACTTTTCGTTCCGTGTGGGGATACTTCCTCACCAAAGATTTGATGGAATGGTAATGAAACGAGTGATAAAATGGCGATTTATTCCTAAAAATAACTTTTATATGGCGTAATAAAAAACATTCAATTATAAATTGTGGATTGTGTCAAGTTTTAGAGCACTATAAATTTAATCCTATGCACTATGCAACACTCATAACACCTAAGCACTATGCAACACTCGTAACACCTATTCCGCCTTTGAGGACGGGAATCAAGTCCATATGAGTGGCAGTATCGAGTAACGGTAATTTACGACCAATCATAAGGAGATATAGGTATTATACTTATTGTTGATGTTAACGAGCTAGAGACTAGATTGATTCTTCACGAGAGTGTTGAGAAGGCGAATTAATTGAACAGAAACTTCAAATAAGTTATAATTAGATGAAATTAATGGGTTATGTGATCCCTATGCCTCAGGCATAAGCTGGAAGGATGGCAAATTTGGTTTTCTTTGATGTATCTCTTTGAGGACATCCGTTGGTGCTGGTTGATACTAGCTTGGCAAGCCCAGTCCTAACCTAAGAAAACATTCCTGTTTTGAAACAGGAAAATTACTCTGCCACGATAATTTGGTGTTAGTATATCCACCCGGAAAATTGAAGACCCTGGTTCGATTCCCAGTAACAGTAAATTTTTAATTTTGTTTCCAAACTTTCCAAAAGTTATAATGTTGGTGCTAACGAGTTAGAGAGAATCACACCATCATATAGGAATGAATACCGTAAATACCCGCGTATAATGCGCACGTTCATATAACGCGCAGGGAGGTTTTCAGCCTCGTAATCTACGATTTTTCTATATACTCGCGTATAGCACGAACAGATTGTTTTTTAGCGTTACCGTTCCAGAATAAAGTAGATGGTGTAACGTGGTCTAAATCAATGATCGATTTAATGGTATTATGTATTGGTAACATAATGAAAGTGCGAAATGAAATTTTCGAATAACGTCCCAAAAGAACTTCAGCTAACTCAATAATTACATTCTCTATGATTATTTACAAGGTGATATTAGGATATACACAATAAATCGAATTATATTAATTTCATAGTATGGCATATGACATTGTTTGAGCTAATAAAATGAAAGAATGTCGATAACCAATGTCGAAGTTTTTTACATACGTTTTTTGTCACGCCTGAGGTGGATGGGTTTGCCTAACCTTCAGTTTGACCCTTATTAGAACACTCTGTAGCACGTAAAAACGATAGCAAATAACCATAATTACCTACAGACTCTAAGAATCAAGAATAAATCACGTATAAATGCTGAGAGAAAAGTATGGAACGATAACTTGATGGCAGCTCTACAAGAAGCATCAACTCCCAGCGTACTCAAAGGCATCAGCTGCCATTCTTTTTAATTTAAGTAGTACCAGTTCCTCATCACCAGGCCGAGCGCCGGTGTAGGATGACGTCATGCGTAAAATAGCTCATCATTTTGCTAACAAAAGGAAAGATGAGTTACAATGTAGCAAATCATATACAGTGAAATTTTAGGGAATTTTGAATGTTATTTAGAGGCAGCATATCGAATTATATATTGTAGCCAATAACTGAACGGATTAACGTGCACGTCTTCAGTTTCAGTTCAGTTCAACTTAACTGGATGCAGTAAAAAATTATTACAAAATAGGTGTTGATTAAATCACATATGCTTCTATCAAGCTAATTTTCACTGAGCATAGATTTAGTATTAAGCATAGACAGATACGTGTTAATTAAATACAAGTTCATTAAAGCTATACATATTCTATCTTTATGACATTTCGCTCCCTTATTCTTATTATGAGTGAAGATAATTTCTTAACGCGCTTATTTAACCCATATTTATGACAGACAATATGGAAGTTAAAAGGCAAAGCTACACTGCAAAATTCAAACGGAAAGTGATCCAGTATGCTAAGGAGCATGGCAATTGTGCAGCAGAGCGATAATTTGGACCGGGGGAATCCGTCATCAGACAATGGAGGAAATCCGAAGAAATCATTAACAAAATGCCTAAAACAAAGAGGGCTGAACGCAAGGGAAAAATTCAAAATCCTGAGCTGGAAAAACACCTGATGAAATGGATTACGGACACAAGAAGGGATTGCTTAGGTGTAAGTACCTCAGCTGTTCGGGTTCAAGCTCTTAGATTAGCCAAAAAGCTCAACATAAATGATTCAAAACATCCATGCACTGGTGTCATCGTTTTTACAAGAGAAATAATTAGTCAATACGCTGACGCACAACTATAAGTCAGCGTTTACCGGAGGATCTTGAAGAACAACTCCTTAAATATCAATCCTATATAATTAAATTGAGGAAGGAATTTAATTTTCCACTAAGCCTAATTGGAAACGCAGACCAGACCCCGCTGACCTTCGATATGCCATCGCAAACCACGGTCAGTGAAAAAGGCGCTAGAACCATAAGAATTAGAGGTATTGGTAACGAAAGAAATCGATTCACAGCAATCCTCGCATGCAGAGCTGATGGCACAAAACTGCCACCATATGCTGTTTTTAAGCAAAACTCTTTACCTAAAGGCAATTTTTCCAAGGGAATTATCAAAAGAGCGCAAGTTAAAGGTTGGTTTGATGAGAAGATAATGAATTACTGGATAGAGAGTGTTTGGAAAAGAAGAACTGGTAGTTTACGGAATCAGAGGTCTCTACTAATTTTAGATGCATTTAGTTGTCACACTAAACCAGCGGTAAACCGGAAACTACAAGAATTAAACACGAATCTTGCAATAAATCCTGTGGAATGACATAAATTCTACAACCAGTTGATGTTGTTATTAATAAACCATTCAAAACACTTATGAGGCAAAAGTGGTCCTATTGGATGGTCAATAGCGACCATAGGTTTACTAAAAGTGGAAATATGATGAAAGTTGATATCCCTACGATCTGTCAATGGATTGTTGAAACGTGGAATGAATTGTCCACGGATGTTATTATAAAACGTTTTAAGAAATGTAGCATCAGTAATAGTTTAGATGGTAGTGAAGATGATATGGTGTGGGAGGAAGACGATCACAGCGCCACTGCAACGGAGGATACAAAAGATACCAAAGATGACGATGCGGTTTTTAGGTATTAGTTGGGTACTTAATATGTTTTAGGACGGACAGGCTCGGATTTAGGTTATGGGAGGCCCCTAGACTATAGTGCAGAGGTTCCCCTAGGGGTTCGCGAGAAGACTCTGGGGGTTCGCGGAAAAAAATCCTTAATGGCGTTTGCACAGCGTATTTCATTGCACGGTGTATGTTAATCATTGTCTGCAGGGTTGGGGCTGCTTCAATTCAAAGAGTATATCTCTCCTTCATTTGTTTAACATAGGATTGAGTGTAGAATATATTTAGTTTAGTATAGGACAATATTTAAATGATACAATTTTAGTCATTTTTTGTTTGTGTTATTTACACGCAAAATTGAAGTATTTTATTTTCATACCTGATGTATGTTTAAGCACGTAACATCCCCCTTGGATGCGCTACTAATATTTAGGTAAGGAAGATGATCCTTTAAAATATTTATTTTTAAGAGGTGGCTCGCGAGAGTTGGATTTTTATGAAAGGGGTTTGCGAAATAAAAAGGTTTGGGAACCCCTGCTGTAGTGGTATGTGAGGTCCACAGCTCGCAATTTACGAATATATATTGTTTAATTTTAAGGAGAGACGCAATCTATCAAAGTCGTAATAATTTATTGACATATGAACTCAAAATATATTTCATAGGTATACTGTTAATTAGATATACTTTCGCGGGCCTTCAGGCGCGAAGCCCTAGGTAGGTTGCCTGGCGCTATCCACCCCTTAGCACAGATTAGGGAAGATATATTGTGCGAAATACTGCTGGGTGATAAAAATTATATTCTTCGCAGAAGATACGGCCGTACATAGCAAAATAAATGATTAGAACGACCAGAAATATCTGCAGAAAGATATCGAGGAAATTTCGGAATGGTGTCGGGAGCCGCAGTTGGATACCAAACTCAAAATTACGAATTTCAGGAAAAGGTGAGGCTCAATCTATGGAGTTCCCTTATAGACTCGATGGAATAGAAATAATACGCTTTAAAATATCTGGGATATACGTACAATAATACCCCGTTTAACGCTGTCCCGCACAACGCTGATTCGTTATAACGCTGTTTGTTCTCAGACAAATTTTTATTCTCCATAAGTTTTTGTGGGTGCTTTAAATCGAAAATTAATTATATAACTTTTAAAATTATATGTTTATGTTATTCTTTAGTGTTACGCTATGAAATAAGTAATAAAAAATTACAAGATGTGCGACTTGATTTTATTGCACATTTTCAGTATGCAGCAGAAAAATTTCGGTCTAAATAACTGAAAACAACTGGCGAAATCATGAAACCAACCACAGCAGAAACACCAAGTTCTCGGACTGCAGAGCAACGTATGGTTTTGTTTACATATCTCACAAAAATTGACACCTATTGGTGGTATTGGGCGCTGATTATAAGGGGAGGGTGTGTGTGGAATCTGTTACAGTGTGAAAAAATGACAAAAAAGCTGCGACAGCTATTATATTGCAGTATTTCTGGTATCTGCTACATTGTGCATTTAAGGATTAATTATTTGCAGTACAGTTTTTAGAGTATCGGAGAGAAGAGCGGCTATACTAATATTTTGAAAAAATATGTGATAAATTTCGATATTAGGAACGCGTATCCACAATTACTGTACCAAAACGACCCCGCATAACGCTGATTCATTTAGCGCTCTCGTTTTCAGGAACGCATTCCCAGCGTTAAACGGGGTACGACTGTATTCCTCGGGAGGTCGAAATAGCCCTGAAAAGGTTCGAACTGATTGAGCCGAAGGTTGAGTACGCTTCTAGCATATGAGAACCACACGAGGCCGCGTGCTCAATTTGGAACAAATGTAACAAAAGACATCAACATTCGTAAAACAAATTAAGACCCTCTGTTTAGCGAATTTTTATTATTTAACAATTTTTAATAGGATCTTACTAGCAGTGATGCAGTGATATCCATTCGCGTGATATTTCGTTGGTTATTTTTTGCGATTTATAAGGAAAACTCAGCTTAAGCATTCAGTTTTTCTGTCTGTCTGACTCGCTAACTTCTCCTAAACGAAAGCAGATAGAAACTTAATTTTTCGCCCATAAATTCTGTATTATGTCTCGTTGTGAACGTTTCTCTGTTTGTTCGTCTGTCTAAATAAAAAAACCGCCATATATTGTCTGCTTCAGCAGCTCTTTTCTTACTTGTTCATGTTAAGTGGAAAATTAGACTTCTATCCTTAGATTCTAAAAATCTACTTTCGGTGAATCACCACTTAAGACGCCTGTTTTGCAGAAGAAATGCGCATCTGGTTTTTATGGTCTTGTTATTGTATAGGAGATACCTCAGATGAGTACTTATTTTTTCAGTACTGTGCTTATTCTTGAATCCCGGATGTAGCTTATAGAAATAGCCTTTTGAAGAAATCAATTCACCGATTCCTTTCGCTCTTCGACGGCTAGAAAATTGAGGATTAACGTGCCTCCCGAGAATACAAGTATACTCCCGAGAATACAAGTATACTCCCGAGTATACTTGTATCTCTCATACTCCGTGGAATACGCGTACCTCTAGTTGAGTAACTCTGGGTCACATTAATGGAAAGTTATTTTTATCGGAGTACACAGATTTTCAAAAAATATTATTTGCGAGTGATATTCTTCCGGAAATTTCTCTAAAACGACAAAAACTACGGTAAAAAAATTATGGGGTCAGAAAAATTCAACCGTGTCAATTATTATACTGCTAAATTATAATAATAAACGGCTGAAACTTGGCAACTCTCGCTTTATGAGGAAGAACAACAATTGTAAATATTACATATAAACCACTATTACGCTCTATGCATATCAACAGAGGTACATATTCAAAGGTCATGTTCTAATAGCTCCATCATCAAATTTTGCTTGAGCAATATTACTGTAGATCTCCCAAATCTTATATGTATAAAGTAAATCACGTGGTTTATGAGATTAATGATGAGGACATACATCTTCCTGATGCGTCTGCTGCAAGCAAAGAACGCATATAGAAAAAGAGATAACTGTGGGTGTTTTGGGAGGAAAAAGAAATTTCGCCTGATGCGCTGTTTTTTTGGCGGATGAGAAAAGATAAGAAAGATAAATTTTTTTGTCTCGTGTCGTATTTAAGGGCTCTTTACCTCCTTCCCAACCCGTTTTTTCTTCCTTTACCGTCCTTTTATCCTCCTCACACCTCTCCCTCCCATTTTTTTCCTTTCTCCCGTCCCTCCTGGCTTGGCCTTTTGAGACCACGCGGCTTTTCCCTTTTGACCCCTCCCTCCCACCTCAACGAGGCGGCTGCTTCTGCTGCTACATAGGTTTAATTGAGAAGAAAAAGAGTAGGGTGTGGGTGGATGGGGAGGGTTGGGTTTGTTTTGGCGGAGGGCGAAAATAAAAGGCAGAGAGAAATAGAGACCGGAGTTTGGCGCGGGTAAGGGATCCTCCTATCTCCTTTTCTCTCGGGTCCGAGTGAAAAAAGACCGCACACTTTACCTGGCATTCTTAAAGATGGGAAGCGAAAGAGAGGAGTTGGGGAGAGAAGGGGTTGGGACATGAGGAGGAATAGGCCGGAACCAATTGGTCAATGAGGAGGACGTTTGTAGATAAAAAAGGCAAGAAAAATGGCGAAAGAAGAGGATATCAAGAGCGCCAAAGGGAAGAGGAGGAATCGAATGGAGGACATTTTTATGTTCGGACCTCTTTCACTCGTGTGGTCATTTGAGTGTGAAAGAAGATTTTTTTGGCCATTCGTGATGCCCTCTAGGATACGTTTAATTGATTTTCACAAGTCATCGTCGGTTGTTTTTTGGGTTGACAATCCTTTCTCTCTCTTTCGTCCTAATGTGACTTAAAATTGGGTTGTACCTAATTGAATAAATCTAATTGGGGCGTAGGTGTTGGTTTAGTCGAGGCTATGGAGTGGAGACGTAATTTAAAACTTTTTACAAAGGAAAGGTGATATAAATATAGGCTGGTTTTAGTAAACTCAGCGATTGTAATGACTAATTTTGTTCTCAAACAGTCATGATAATTTGTTAAATTCAACGGTGAAATAGAAAGATTTTCTTAGGAATTTGCGAATAGGCTCTTAATTATATTCTGCCTATGCATAAACAGTTCAATAAGCTATACCTTTGTGATAGAATTAACTTCTTGGAAGAACGTATAGTTACAAACTTATTATTATAAAACACCGGATCTGTATGTATTCAACTCTGTATGACATTGGCTGCTGTCGCTCTGATGTTTGGGTTCATGTTTTTTAAATTTCACCTACATTCACCACAATTTCTCTCTTTCCTCTCTTTAGATTATCTACTTTAATATTTCCCCTCTTCGAGCAATTACTAACTGACTGAGTTTAAATTATAAAATTTATCTCTTTTCGGATGATGACGCAAAAATAAAACTGCAGATATTCTGTACAAATACATGAACCTCCAATAAGCTCTGGGGCAGGTATTCATTCTGGGAAACGCAAATTGAACTCTACGAGATGCGAGAGCACAGTTTCCTGCCATTAGCAGTTCCGCGTACTCGTTCCACGGGTAAACCACATCCTGTCTATTTTCCCGTATTATACGCCGTTTAGCGAAAAATGTGCGGTTTTTTGCCAGAAGAAAGCGTTGATGCTTGTGCCTCTGGAGTGAAATCGATCCTGTGAATCCTCTACTTCACAAACTTGACTGTTATCATCGGAGTTCCGCGGGTGCTCAATTAGATTTCAAGGAAGAAAATAATTTGATAATGGGTAAGGCATTGAAAAGCGCATGTGATCTCACTGAAACACTAGAGCATCCCTTCCCCTAGATGTATTTGCTAAATCTTCTAGGTTAATCTTAAAACGGCCATGTGTGTCTCTATGAGGTTTGTGTTCTCTCATACGAGTGACTAAGCTTAGTCGGCTCTAGAATGATTTTTTTGCCTCAGTTTGTCAAACTATGTTCCAAAATCAACCAGTAATGAGTGAAATCTTAAACAGAAATGTGTTGGCGAATTCTCAAGGAAATAAAGATGATGACTGATTAAAACGATATTCAAAGTTTTTTATTGAATTGATAAAGAAAGGAGATTTGAAGAGAAAATTATATCTTATCACAAAAATTTGTATAGAAAAGCAAACTTGTATAAAGCAACTTACGTGGATCATTTGAAAAGATTTTTTGCTAGCGGGATTGATTTAATGCAGATTAAATTATTTTAATTTGTAAGATATGAAAACTTTAAACTAACAGTTAAACGTGACCCGCCAGCTCAATACAAAATTTACAGGATAATTTTTCAATCAACTTCCGAAATAATTGGCAGAGATGAAGAACTGGAAATATATTTTTGGTCCAAAAATATACGCACATTAATAACGGCCTAATAAATCTACTCGCGCTTAAAAAGTTTCTTTGACATTTGAATCGGGTCATTTCAAATTATCAAATCGGAGGCCCACTATGCCGCATCAAAGAGACACGCCGATATGCTAGGGACGAAGATAAAAAATTTCGCATGCTAAAAATATCGCATAATCCTCAATGAATATCCATACATACATTTAGGTCTCGCTCATTAAAATATCGGACATCAAAGCGGAGAAATTTAATTGGCTTATCGAAAAAACGCATATCTGTCACGAATCAATAGTGCTAATTTCATATCGGCGTTGAAATAAAGCAATTCCGCTAGGTGCACACACATTTATATACGGACGGAACCATTTTTTTCCAGATTTAGCTTCGGGTCACGAGGAAGCGGAAAAATACAAAGACTTCGTCAATAATTATTCCTCGGTTTAGTCGCTAACGCCCGTGTGTACGAGTCGGGAGGATGGGGAATTTAGGGATGAGACGGAGCAGGAATATTCTGCTCTCCCACGTTCCACTCTCACCAATGTTTCGGGGTAAAAATCGGGTTGCGATGATTCCAATGTCAAGTACTGTGCAGACTTGCCTCTTTTCCTCCCTTGAAACTTCCATTTACTACTCCTGGGTTAATTATTTTATGAAAATTTAATCTAAACTCCATTCGATATTTGTGTATGTGTGACTATATTCCATTTAACTATGATTGTCTTTAAATTTATCAATAGATTTTAGTGACTTATTTAAATAATTTCCATTCACCTACAAAAGTTCTATCCCCCTTAATTGTTCGTCGGAGATAATCTTTCTTGCTCTTTGTCTGTATTGCTGCCATAGACTGATTCAAATTAACTACAATTTTAATTTCTTCCCTCTCTTTCTACTTTTACTATAATATTATTGATTATTTGTAAGTTACAAGCAACATTTACTTATCAAATTACCTGTATATCTTCGGACATTTTCATGCATATTTCTTTATTTGGTTCCATGTCGTTTCACCCAAAGCGCTCCACCCACAAGAAGATTAATCCAAAGACCTTTCACCCATAGGTTTTTCGCATAACAGAATTCTTTAGTATTTGTGACCATAATTTCATTTTGTAATCGTATATTGTATTATTTTCATTGAAATATCATGTCCCAAAACCTTTAAATAAAACATATTACAACAGTTGATATTCTTCCATGTCTAATTTCAACCTGTAAGGGCATAACTATATAAAAAATGGACTAAGTGAAGTATGAATAAATGTCTGTGCTTGTGAAACACTGTATGTCAAATGTATTTTTAATTAATCATTTCATTCCGTGATAGGATACAGAAAGTTCATTATTCTAAAAATAACAGTTTGCATAATGTAATTTACTTTATTAAACTAATAAATAATATATTAAATATAAAAAGATGATGTTATGTTAAAAACGGAATTTCATTCTATGCTTACTAGGGCATTAGCCAGTCTGAAAATTGAGTTTTTTTGTGTTATAGGATTCGAAACGTTTCTGTATTCAGAACTATCTCATTCTAGAATGCAGAAAATAGGCATATCACAAAAGAACCGATAAAGAAATATATTTTTGCAATAGTAAAATTATACAAGATGAACTTCCTTTGCTAAATAAATCTTTCAATAAAAATTAATGTGATAAACATCAAAAGCGTGATCTTCGCACTATTTTTAACACATGAAATGCAGTAGTTCTTTCGACTAATCTTAATGAACTCCGTAATTCTCGATTTCAATTTGCTGGGAATATGAAGATTTTCTCCCTGTTTTCTTTTCTAATTCATTTATCAGTAAAATAAACCGGATGAGGCTTAATAAGAAATATTATTTATTAAATTTCCAGAACTTTGATTAACTTAAATGTTGTTTAAACATTTCTATCTGATACAGAGTGTAGTCCAAATGATTTCGCTTGAGAATTCAACGTAATGTTTTTAACGTTTTAATGGTACTTACACTCACGAATAATGTTTTTGAAAAAGAATACGCTTTGTATTTGTAATTTCGACGGTCAATAAATAAACTACTTCATAAAACGAGTTTTCATAAATACGTAATTTCACCTACCTTAATAGTCCATTTTATAATAAAAGTTTTCTTTCTTTTACTTACTTGAGATTCTATTCTATTAGTAAAGAATTCCTTCTATAATGGATTCATTTGAATTTTTAACATTTAAACTGAAGCATGGACCAGAAACAATGGGTGAAAGATCTTTGGGTGAAAACTTATGCGGGTGAACCGGATTATGGGCGAAAAATCTATGGGTGAAAAGGCATGGCTGAAAGTTCTTTGGATGAAAATTCTTGTGGGAGAAGTCTGTGGGGGAAACTTCCGGATACCCTCTATTAATATAGCTCACCTATCACAAATTCACCCACATTAACGCATCATCTCTTTCCAACGCTTTTCTTCAATATTTTCTGTCTTCCCCTTTCCCATTTTTTAAATTACTCTCATGAATTTTCTCCGACCTTTTCTGTTATAAATTATCTCCTACTTTCCATCTTTCAATATTTTCTCTTTCGTCCACTGCCGTTTTTAATGTGCGTATATTTTTGGACTAAAACTATCTTCCCAGTTCTTTATCTGTTCCAATTATTTCGGAAGTTGATCGAAAAATTATCCTGTGAAGTTTTTATTGAGCTGTTGGATCGCTTTTAACTGTTCGTTTAAAGTTTTAATACTTTACAAATTAAAATACATAATTTTATCTGCATAAAATTATCTCTTACTCTCCCTCTTCATCTAATACCCTCCTTTCTAGCTCTACTTCTTTCTATCTCTACTTCTTTCTAATTCTTCGTCAGTCCTCCCCTCCTCACTCCCTATTGAATGTGTTCTTAGACTCCTATCTTTCTCATCAACCACATGCAAATATTTGTGCTTAATTTCAATGTTGTATGGCATATCTCTATATATTTTGATGTAAATATTGAAGTTTATGAAAGGGTCATGTGTAAGAAGGGCTGCATAGTCTTAATTTTGCACGAATCAAGACGTTTGTCTGTCTCTCTCTCTCTCCCATCCTCTCTCATTCCCTTGCGGTCTCCCTCCATTCCATTCTATCACACCTTCTCTTTCCCCACTTCTTCTCCTCCTCCCTCTCCTCACTCTCATCACTCTCCTCCTCACTCTCCTCCTCACTCTCCTCCTACCTCTCCTCCTCCCTCTCCTCCTCCCTCTCCTCCTCCCTCACCTCCTACCTCTCCTCCTCCCTCTCCTCCTCCCTCGCCTCCTCCCTCTCCTCCTCCCTCTCCTCCTCCCTCTCCTCCTCCCTCTCCTCCTCCCTCTCCTCCTCCCTCTCCTACTCCCTCGGCTCCTCCCTCTCCTCCCCTCGAAACACACCATATCCTTAAAATCACCCCCTTCATCTCTTTGCACCTCAAATTTCTTTCTCACATTCCTACTTACATTTGCAAAGCCGGCAAACTGCAAAACCAACGCCGCAAAGCATCGATACCGTTCATAACACTAGCCCACTGGCCCCCATTCTTGCCAAGGGCCGTAGTTCCTCTGTTTCAATTAGACGGACAAATCTCCATGGAATCAAATATAAAGATGTACCCCTGGGCCGACCGTTCCATTTCTCTCTCTCACGTGGTCACTAACTCCCTAACCTATTTCGTCAGGGTAACCATCTCCTCGTGCATCCACCCGATTACGCCATATGTATTTCCTTCGCTTTCCTATGTAGCTAACTCCATCTACTTCCAATACCTCCCCTCTGCCGTATCATTGCTCTCTCCGATTCTCACACTTCATCTCTCTCCATATCAACACCGTACACTTATTTCTTCCCTTCTTTCCGTTTACCAACCCACATACTCTTTGTTCCTCTCTCCGTTATTCTCTCTTCCTCTAATTGTATTTCCTTTCATCTCCCTCTCCTTAACTCTTCGTCCACCCGTTACTCCCTCCCTTCCTCTTTTTCATCCTCCATATATCCCTCCCTCCTAACCCTTCTTATCTTGCCTGCTATCTCTTTCTTTCCATCTCCATCCATCCCACTCCCTCCCCGCTCTCTCCCCTATCTCCCTCCCCCTATATCCCTCCCCCTCTCTCCCTCCTCCCTCCCCCTCTCTCCCTCCTCCCTCCCCCTCTCTCCCTCCTCCCTCCCCCTCTCTCCATCCCCCCTCTCTCCCTCCCCCTTTCTCCCCCCTCTCTACCTCCCCCCCCCCTCCCCCTCTCCCTCTTCCTCTCTCCCTCATTTACCTCTTCTCTCTCCCGCATCCTCTCTCGTCCTATCTACTCTCCTTTCTTTTCCTTTTACTTCTCTCCATATCCCTTCTTTTCTCCCTATCTTTCCCTAACCTCTCTCCCTATCTTCCTCCCTCTCTCTCCCTATCTTCCTCCCTCTCTCTCCGTTTTCCTCCTTTACTCCCTCTCGACACGCTCCTTTATTCTTGTCTCTTCCTATCCTTTAACTCTCGCCCCTCTATCCTGCTTTTCCTATCGCTACTAGCTAACTATCTTCCTCTGATTTTCTTCTTTTGAACCTCTCTCCAGTCTTCTACATTCTCAAACCCTCTTTTTCTTCCGCAATTCCTTTTCTTTTTATTCTCAACTTATCTCCCTCCTGCTTTCATCTTTCTCCCCGTCTCCCAATCGCTATCTTCTCCAACCTCTTTTCTCCAACATTTCTTCCAACCTTTCCTCCAACCCTTTCTCTCAACACTTTCTCTCCAAGCAGTTCTCTCCAACCCTTTCCTCAGACCCATTTTCTCCAATCCCTTTTTCTCCAACCTCCCTTTTCTCCAACCTCCCTTTTCTCCAACCTCCCTTTTCTCCAACCTCCCTTTTCTCCAACCTCCCTTTTCTCCAACCTCCCTTTTCTCCAACCTCCCTTTTCTCCAACCTCCCTTTTCCCCCAAACAGGTTTTCTCCAACCTTTTTCTTCCATCCCTTTTTCTCCAACCCTTTTCCCCCAAACAGGTTTTCTCCAACCTTTTTCTCCAACCTCCCTTTTCTCCAACCCTTTTCCCCCAAACAGGTTTTCTCCAACCTTTTTCTTCCATCCCTTTTTCTCCAACCCTTTTCCCCCAAACAGGTTTTCTCCAACCTTTTTCTTCCATCCCTTTTTCTCCAACCCTTTTCCCCCAAACAGGTTTTCTCCAACCTTTTTCTTCCATCCCTTTTTCTCCAACCCTTTTCCCCCAAACAGGTTTTCTCCAACCTTTTTCTTCCATCCCTTTTTCTCCAACCCTTTTCCCCCAAACAGGTTTTCTCCAACCTTTTTCTCCAACCTCCCTTTTCTCCAACCCTTTTCCCCCAAACAGGTTTTCTCCAACCTTTTTCTTCCATCCCTTTTTCTCCAACCCTTTTCCCCCAAACAGGTTTTCTCCAACCTTTTTCTTCCATCCCTTTTTCTCCAACCCTTTTCCCCCAAACAGGTTTTCTCCAACCTTTTTCTTCCATCCCTTTTTCTCCAACCCTTTTCCCCCAAACAGGTTTTCTCCAACCTTTTTCTTCCATCCCTTTTTCTCCGAACCTTTTCTCCTCCCTTTCGTACTCCTATCTCTCTCTCTCCCCGAGTTTCGCTCTCCCCCTGTTTCGCTCTCCCCCAACTTCTCTCTCCCCATTTCTCTGACATTGGAGCTGCGGACGGCGTCGCCAACCACTGCTGTTTCCTTTAGCACGTCCGATGCTGTTACCCTGCGGTCCAAACTGCACCCGCAGTGCACAAATCCCTTGGTGCTAATCTCTATCGTATACCAATTGGGATCGGATGTATTGACTTGGTATAAAGGGAGGAGGAATTTGTATGTGTGTGGGAGCGAGCGAGAGGTTTGGGAAATGGGAGGATGGGTTATTGCTCGCCACCTCGTGTTGATATCTTGTCTTGTTTAATTGTGTTTGCGGGGTGGCGCGTTGTTTTCCCGACGCTCCTACTCTCCCCATTCTCTACCTTCGTTGATTTCAATCAAATTATTTTTAAAAAATGGGTCCGATCCAAAAAATGACATATATATATATATATATATATATATATATATATATATGTGCATTTAAAAAATCGACGAGTGGGAAATTGATTGCGTGGAGATTGATGATGTTTTGTTTGGCGTGTCGCTTTCGTCATGCCTCGATTTTGATTATTTTTTATCAAAGCTGTTAATCGTTTAAAAAACGTAAATGAATTTTCATTGGGCGTAGCTTCTCGTAGCTTTGTCTGAAATATATCTGCCGTGACGGTCGATGAAATGCGCATTCGGGGACAAAATTCCAATAGAACCTGTAAATGCTGATCGCTGACTTCCAAAATAACACGAACAAATGAAACACCTAAGTGCATTAGAAAAATCTTTCCCTTCAATAGGAGGAATATGTGTAAAAGATCAGATTACTGTTAAAACGCTGTGAATATAACGAAGTTCCGTTGCTAAGATGAGAGCATACGATAAATAGATATATCGGGTGAAAGTAATAAAAATTTATATACTGCGTATATTTGGTTAGAATAACAACATTACAACAATATATATGGAATGAAATGTGACACTTGTATAGGTACTTTTATTTGGGGTACTTCTTGTTCTTGAAACTTGAAAATAAGTTAGTTCCTATCACTGAAACATTTATTACATAATGCATTCCGTATCTTTGCTTAACGTTCTGATAAAAGGCCGCATAAATTATCCTACAATATTTATTTTAAATCCAAAAAAGTGACGCTAGGACTATTGAATTTAAATACATGAAATTATTAGGCGTTTTGTTTCCTTAAGATTAGCTACGAGAATTACTCATTTAATGCCGGATATAAATTAAGGTAAATATTTGCCTGTCTTAAAACCCCAATTGGAGAAGATTATAGTATTCCTGTAGTTCATTTACGAAATTATGCATTCAATCTGTAATCGCATGTTTTTTCCCAAAATAGAATTGGAAAGCATTGTTCTTTGAAGCTTGTGTTGCTAACATGCCACAATTCCCAGAATAACGGCAAGATACAGAAAATCGCATCTATGTTACGCCGAAAATATTTCGTGTCCAAGCACTCGAAGCATAGCGACTTTCCCTTCCGCCTTTGACCAAAGGAAAGGAGAAATAAACAAATCGTATTCCGAAATTGAAAGGCAAAAATGGGAATATTTTCCGAAATTAACTTCATCCCTTTTTCCGTGAACTGCACCGGCCCTTGAAGGAATCACGGGAGTTATTTTAAGTCATTCGTACCATAACAACAAAAAGAAAAAAACTCGAGGCCGCCGCGCTGTTTTTTTTTTATAGAAAGATTTCCCGTTCAAACTATTCCGAAAAATGGAATTGAAATGGGGAAGTCTTTCTCTCTCTCTGCGAGATCCTTCAATCAAATTCGCCGTTCCTTTGGTAACCGCGAACACCACTGCGGAGGAAGTTCCGCGAAGAATTTCAATCGAGTTTCTTGGAAGTTTCTTTTTGGATGGATTGGAGATGGTGGTGGGGGAGGGTAAGGGTGGAGGCGGGATAAAGAGGGAGTTGAGTGAGGAGTGGGCGGGCCCTAGATTCTTCGAGGCCTCGAGCCATTTTATGGAATGGAATTGTTCGAGGAAGGGGGGAGTTGAAGGGGAGAAGAGGGAGCCATCTACAGGCGGATCCGATGAATTTGTGTTGAAGGGGGATTTTATCCTACGTCAAATTGACGGGCTGCTTCTGTCCATAATATGAAAGGAATTATTATTATCCCATGCAAATAATTTAATATTATTTGTTTTGTTTTGAAATATTCTGCGAAATTTTAAAATAAATATTGTTTGACTTTTCTCTAAATGTAGTATGTAAATATGTAGCATGTAAAGCCGATCGTATCACTTTTTAATGATGAATGTGAAGATTTAGGAAAGCGAAACGTTTTATTTGATTTCTTAGCGAAAATTATTTTTGCCATTTAATAAATATATTGTAACAAGCTTTAATTAATGAACTTAATTTCACTGTAACAGAAGTTCCAAGATAAATATTATCCTGTGTATATTAAGGGAGCTTAGTACAAACATGCTAAGAGGTAATGCGATGAGTAATAATTAACTGTAACACAGACTGCCTACTAATGATAGAACGTTCACAAACATTAATCGTTCCTACCGATATTACAGCAAAGTAAATTATAGATAGAATAGGAATAGGTCTGAATAGGAAAAGATCTGCTAAAAAAAGATTGCCGTTTTCTTCTTTCTCTTTCAAGTATCGTGTTTACTAATTCCAAAGAAAATATAATATTAGGAAGATATGTGGACTGTAGTAACTCTTTTAGGAATAAGAACTCATGGAAAACAGATAGAAAATATGATGTGGCCATCACATGCCTTTTTCCATATCTGTAATATTTCTAAAAATTCCAAATAGGTTAAATGATAATAAATTTTTTAAGGAACTGCGACAATTTAAAGACTTTACAAAGAACATAAATAAACACAAACCGTAGCCTTCAGATAGTGAATATAGCGACGAAGCTCCGACAATTAAGAAAATAAAAAGAAGCTTTACTAACGTCAGATGTGCTATAATGTGTTTACAATAGTCGCCGGTAGGTGGTGTGATGGAGGCAGCTAAAATGATTTTGTTTTTAAATTATCTCTTAAACAATGCATTATATGGAAAAATATTTCAAACAAAGGTTATAGAAAAATATATTGTCTAAGTTTTTATGTTTATCAAATATTAAAGCAAATTCTTAAAAAACGGATGTGACGGGGGTAAACACCCACTTTCGGTTGACCGATTTTTACCATAAACTAATCGACTCTTGTTCCTTTAACAAAAATGTCAAATATAAAATTTCGCGTTGACCTGATTAATAGTTTTTGAGTTAAGAGTACCCATAAAATTTCTCTCACATACACACTCAGACATCATCGAGGAAATGGTCAAAACGCGTTCAGGAGACCTCAAAACGTATATTTCCGTTGAAATCTCAAAATCGATTTTTTCATGAAAACAATAGGTACTTTCACCTATACTACGTATGGAGAAAGTAATAAAAACACAACAATACACATCAATCCCTCACAAACAACACAGATGGCCCTGCTATCTGGAATTGACTGCTATAAATACTAGGAGTACCCTCCCGCACGGCACTAAACTGGAATTAAAGAATAACCGCCATCATTAAAAGCCACCAGGCCAAGCAGTGGAAAATCCTCACTGAAAAGATGCAAAAAATACGCCAACTGACGAAATGATCTATCAAACGCAATTGTTTCATGACTTTTTAAATTAATTTATTAAAATAACTCTCACTATCAAAATGCTGTATAATATAAATGAATTCGAATACAAAGCCTATTTCAATTAAAATTCCATCGTTAAATGGCTTTAGGCCGTCACCCATATCGTTAGAATTATATGTAGTCGAAATGTTAAAAGCGTCGAGCGGTGGAATTTCACAAAATAGCGGGATGCAGACACGAATTATTTCGCGGGGACCCCGAAGTAAAACTACGGCCGTCCACTATTTGCATAATTGCGCTGCAAAAGCGAACACTGACTTTCAGAAACGGTTTCAGCACGTCCCAAGTTATTATTTCATTTCGCCATTTCCGGGCGGGCGAATATGGTAATTCCAAAAGCCTGAACAATGATTTCCGAAATACTATTAAATATTTATCGGGCAATGACTGCATGCGGGGATTGGCAATTTAATTTACATTCTACGAATTTTGCCGGAGTAGTCGTATATTAATAACAATCAAGCCTACACGTCGGCTCGTTACGTGTTATGTAATATAAAAAGCAGTGGATGCCAGCGAAATAATTTAGATTGTCATCTTTTATTTAACAATATGAACACGGTTTGTTTATAATATATAGATTTTACCAATCGAGAAATTCAAGGCAAAAATAGATTCATTCTGGTAATATTTCTGAGTTGTAATTAAATTTTTAAACTTTTATTTTAATAGTTTTCTCGACGCTTTCTGTTATTTTGCATATAATTTATTGAAAATGAAAGATCTAAGGGATTTTTTTTAGCATTCGAATGATTGACTCAAAGCATAAAATGACATACTGAATTTTTGGAAATCTTTTTATTGGTTAAATTTTGTGTTTAATATCTGAGATAGACAAACTATTTTCGCCGAAAGTATTTTTTCAAAAATTTCAGTATCACGTGATACGAACGCATTTCTTTTGAAATTTCATTCGGATAACGAACTCTCTCGCTGGAGTATTCACCAGAGGTTATTTTATTCTTTGGGAAACATTCGGCGCCAATAACTTCACTCGGGCGCTTTTTTTTTAATTTTTGCAGAGCTGACTGAACCGGAGATTAAGGCAGAAACCGGCTATAGGCAGAGGCTCCCCCCTCTCCCCCGCCTCAGCCGCGAAATATGCTCTTGGGGGGGTAAGTGAGTTGAAAACCGTTCGTTTGACGTGTTTAAGTCAATGAGGCGGCGAGGATTAGGTTACAAAGCAATTGGGGCGACGGGGCGTAATTGGATGAACGGAACTCCTACCGACCTGCGCCTCGCCAGAAATGTTTTGCAATTCGATCAGTGCGAAATTTTAATCACCCAGAGAGAACCGCAGATTTCTTGTTTGATAATTTTTATTTATTTTCCCGATAGGATTTCGAGAGGGACGTTCTTCGTTCAATTTTCTTTCCATTCAAGTTACCTTTATGTTCCACGTAGCGTTTTATTTTTGTTTCTCCCCCCCTCCTCGTGAAATCGCTACCGCGTTAATTATTTATCGATTCGAAAAAATAGCATTTTCTCAGGGAGGAATTTCGCGATTGTTTTTCATTTATTCTCGTGAAAGTCAAATCTGGATTCAACGTCTCGTGTTGCCGTTGGCATGGAAACGCTATAGCAGAGGCGGCAGCATTGCAATTCGTATAAGCCAGAAACTCAACTAAAATATTCTTGTTAGTATATTTTTGTACTTCTTTTAACAAATTTTTAATGATTAATTTAAAATGTTGAGGTTAGCTGTTAGAATTACATATTAACAGCTTTAATTCAGTAAAAGAATAATCTATCTCGACTTATAGTTAGAAGAAAAAATTATGAGTTGATTTTTCGAACAATTATATGGTTATTTACCGTTTTTCATCAGATTTGATAAAATAGTCAGTTATTTTCGAACTCTTTGCGATAGTAGGCAATTCTTTAGATAATTAAAGCAGAACACTTAGTTACCAATTGACAAATATTGGTCAGAGAGTAAATACAAATCGTTTTTTTTTTCTACGGAGAAAACCATATTTGAACAAGTTTTCCGGACCGTCCCTATTCCTGTATTTACCAAATTCGTATCGGTGGATGACGCACTCGTCAATAGCAACTTCGCGGCCCCTAGTAACCTACTTCTAACGTGTGGGTCGGTCCAAAAAAGTTTCAAAATGATGAGAAATTAAAAAAATTCCGTATAACTAAGCTCCACGTAAAAAAAGCACATAGGAACGCTAGATGAGAAGTTTCTCAGTTAATCTAACGTATCTTAGTACGTTTTCACGAAAACGTTCTTTTGTCGTCAAATGACATGTTCCACGTTAATTTTATTGAACTAATATTTAATAAAATACACAAAAATTCTTTCTGAAATGGAATGGTATCGTTAAAATCACTAGTTTCCTTGCAGTGCAATTTTCAGTCTATGCAGTTTCTTTCCCCTCCTTAAGGCTCTAGAAAACTTTAAAGTTTTGAACTGACGCGTCGAGAATGGAATATCTTAAATAATCTTGTTTTCCAGTATCGAAAATACAACAGATCGAATTAAATCGATGGAAGGATAGGTTACTTCCCCTTCTTCACGCTTCTCCCAAAAGTTCAGAGATTATTTTTTAAAATTATTTTTTCAAAGCATGCTTCTCTCGAAAACTAGTCTTGAAAACTTCTTTTCGTGGAAGAATATTTTTTTAGCGACCTGCTGATTCCCTCTTGCCTATGCGCAATGGATATCTAAGAGGAAGTGCAATGAATAGCTGGTCAGTTTCACAAGCGTAGGAAGGAAGGTGACTTCCTCTATTATCAATTTTAGCTCAAGAATTTGTTGTAACGGTGCATCCTACACCTTATGCCATTATAATCTTACTTGTAGTCTGATATTATGGAAGAACCGATTTCGAAACGCATCAGCCGAGGTTCTTAAGGCAAAAACACCGACGTATCATAACCATCGTTGAAAAATAAATACATGAATATGATATTTAATGGCTATTCAGTTCAACCCTGTGTATGCCTCTGAAAAATACGCAGTTTTAGAAATTTGAAACAATTCGCTGTTCTTCCTGTATGATCGATTAAGGAAAAACACCTTTTAAAATAATGCAATACCGCCGTTGAGTGCAGTCTCATAGAAAGACCCAGTCAATAATTCAGCCCTGTTTTCCGTCGCTTTCCGGGGAAAACGCGGATTCCGCAGTCACCGTGAGATCGATACGCCATCTCCCGTCATTTCTTTGAAAAACGTCTCTTCCGACATTTAGGCGTGGGTCGGGTGGATGATGCAGGAGAAATAACTCAATTTTATTATTTTTCTTTTGAGAGCCCAACTTTTTTAACGGTCTCTCCACCCACCTTTATCTTTTTCGTAACTGTTTTCTGGTTTTAAACCGGAGCATTATGCGTCGAAAAGTGCGAGAGTATTTTTTTACGAGGCATCTCTCGTCTTGCAAAAAAACTTTCTAAATTTATAGGTGGAAATATTACGACGTTCCCTTATTATTCCTTAGGATTTTTTTACGCGATTCAATTTGGATGTGTGTGTGTGTGAGAGAGATTTAACGCCACCTGGAGTTTCCTTTGTAATATTTACCTTTAATTAATCACGACTCGATCATAACATATTTTTGTACGCGGCGTAAAATTTTTATCGAATTTATATACCGAATAATTTAGATGGAGAGTTTTTTTTTACGACCGCAACATTATGGGCGTTTTTCGCAAAACTGTCGTTAAAATTTTGTCGATTAAATCTATTGGGAGGCATTTTTATTTTACTCCGCAATATATTCGTAGGTTCCTCTAACTCTAAAACGATGGATCGGAGAATGTGTGGGCGAAATTTGAACTTATTTTGTCCGAGAGAGTTTCCCAACAAAATCCAATAATAGGCAGCTTCTCTCGCCACGTAATTGAAACGATATCTTCCTCCCTTTAAAAACAAGTTTGCACGCGGTTACGCGTGAAATTATCGCGCGTTTCAATTTTTATTTTCAAAGCTATTATCGTTTAATTCATGACATGCTTTGAGTAATTTTTCGTCGGAACCGAAATCGAAAAATTGCGACGCGAAGCGGTTAAAATGTACTAATTCATTGACTCTTATCGCTATATAAATTTACACCAAATTATTCTCAATTTCTAAGGAAAAGTACCTTTTACATATGGTGAAACACCCAGTAGCCTATGGAACCACCACTGAGGACGACTACTTCTCAGTTTGAACGCGCAAATGACACGTTCCACCGATTAATGGCTACAGGAATCAACTTTTCATTTCATTATTAGCCAGTAACTGAGTTTTCCGACTAATTTAACAAACGGATTAAAGGAATAGACCCGGTACCTACACACTATTACGCACTATTTCGCACTTAATGGCGTTCATTTTTCTGCCTCGATATTGATTGCAATTTACAGTCAGCCATTGTTGGAATAGCACCAATCACGGCTACTCCATTGCCGAAATCCTCACTTCTTTACTGAACCGCTTCGTCGTCATGGATACTATCTCGACCATCAATTCACATAAAATGTGATTCTTTTTACTCTGTCGAGCCACGCGCTCTTTGAGGATGATAATTTTATTTTAAGGACCAGGAAAGGCCGATTTCGCGGAACAATACGGCAAAAACCACGCGAAGAACTCGATTAGAATTTAATTCGAAGACGATGTTGGATACACGACTTCCTTCACGAAGATAACAAGCGTCGTAACGCGGCGCAGGAGTGGAAGTTTTCTCCGAATGTTCGATATGACTGAAAACTGTTTGAATCTGTAAGTGGCAAATGCTTAGAATCACTCAATTGCACATTGTGTTAGGTGCAATACCGTTCCGGCTATGTATATCTTAGTAACGGGATTCTATGCACGTGGCCATAACCATGCCGAGTTACATTTACTCGTGCAAGGTTTTTTCAACACAGCGACATAGCCACACCAACATAATGTTATGAGCCTCCTTTTAACCTGAAATAGACCGCGCAAATTCAGCGTTCCGTCCTTCGGAAGGGACGTTAAGCCGTTGGCCCCCTTGGTGCTCTTTGTAAAGAGTAGGCTAATGCCGGCACCGGGTTTCCCTCCTCCCTTGTGATCGTGTTCGGTTTGGAAGGAGTTATGGCTATAATAATCCGAGAGGTTGATTAGCCAAAAATACACACACACACATTTAAACCTGAAATCATCAGTTTCTTATGGCTATATATATTCTTGTTATAATAATATGCATTTATTTTTGTTTATCGTTCTAGAGCAGGGCCTTGTCGCTAATTCTTGCAGAGGCTACGCCACTAATTTATTAGTCAACAATTTTCCATCTGCCGAAGATTTGCCAAGGGCATATAGATTAAACATTACGAATATCAACGTGTTAACAGCTCATTCTCCGTTAGGCAATGACTGAGAAATATTTTTCTCAGTATTGAAGAAAATCAGTGACAAGTATTACTTGTTAAAAGCTATGATAATTTGTTTTACTTGGGTTACCACAGAGTAAAATCTATTCAATAATTTACGTCTTCTATATATTTGTCAGAAAAAAAAACTGTACCATGATGGTTTTTTAAAATCATCCTTGATTTGCGAGTACTAAAGGTTTCGATTAAACTTGATGCATGAATTGGAAAAGAAAACACATCCGCAAACCACCTTTAAAAATATTTTATGCGCATTTAGAATGCGTGCGCCATTGAAAGAGAAAACAGAACCAAAATCGGCCAATTTCGACGCCATCCGTTTTTGGATAAAAGCATTCGAAACACGATTTTTTTCCGACGACACATTAACGAACACTAACTCATTTTTTATTTGCGGAAAAAGAGAAATATTACGCGGTGGCTCTCCAAACGTAATCGCTAATAAGCGACGCCATGAATTTCCTACGAGGACGACAAACAAATAAAATTAAATAAAAAAAACAGAATATCGGATTAATGAAGGCGTTTCGGAAAGAGGTGTGTAACCACAGCACGAGTGTGAAAAAAAGGTTACCGATGTAACTAAAATAATAATAAAAAAGGACTCGGTGGACGGGGGGAGGGAGAGGTGGATAGCGAGGCGCGTCACGTATTTAAGGTGCCGTTGTGGCGCTAGTGGCGGCGGTGGAGTGAAAGGCGATTTTTAAGAGCGCCATAAAAACCGAGGGTGTGGGTTGGAAAGGAGAGGGAGGGCGCGGGAGAAAGGGAACTATAAAAAACAAAAGAGAAGCGAGAAAAATCTGAGGATGAGGACGTAGGATGAAGAGAAGGACGATAAAGCGAGATGGAAGTATAAGGACTAGCCGATCTGGGGGATCGGGGACAAATGACAAGCGAAATAAGAACGATGATGCGAAATGCGATAAAGAATATTTTTCTTGAGAGGTAGGGGTGATTCAATCGTGGGAATGGTTGTGAAAAGGGAGGAATATGAAGGAGGGAAAGGAAAGCGAGGGATAGGAATAGGAGAGAAAGGTGAGCATACAAGGTGGATTCGCGAGAGAGAGAGGGGGGAGTTCACTTGTTTCTGCCTCTCCCCCGTCACTCTACTTTCAAATAAGCGTGTATCCGGATTTCCCTCGGGAACGAAGGCTGAGTGAACACCAGCAAGAGAGCTCAGTTGGGATGGAGGGAGGGGGAATGTAAGGTGAGGTTAAGGAGAGAGGGGGAGTGAGAGATGGAGAGAGAGAGAGAGAGTGAGCGAAGAATCGAAAGGGTAAGGAATGTAAGCAAAGGAGAGGGAAGTGAGAGACGTAAGGATTAAGAATGAAGCGATAAGGTAAGAGTAGGATAGGTGAGAAACAGAGAGGGCGGAAGAGGTGAGAAAGTAAGAGAAGCGTAAGAAGATAGCGATGAAGAAAAAGATTAGGAGATAGAAAAAGGGGATGGAAAAATAATGAGAGGCAAGGAAAAAATAAGAGAGGAAGGGAATAGAGGGGGATAAAGGTGTAGAGATAGGGTAGAGGATAAAAGGGGGAAGAGAGTAGGGAGATGGGAATGGGATGGGGACGGGGAGGGAGAAAGGGAGAATTAGGGCGAGGTAGAGAGAGGAGGGGGGAAATAGAGGAGAGGAGAAGAATGGAGGTAAGAAAGTGCGAAGAGAAAGGAGCATAAAGATGGAGGAGGGTGGAAACTATGTAGAGATGAGAGGAGTTGAAGAAGTGAGGGAAGTTGAAGGGAATGAGACATGTGGGAAGGGATATAGTACAGGAGGAAGTAAGCAATAAAGTATAAAGGGATATACACGCATCCCGCGCAGAACGACGTATATTGGCTCCACGAAAAAACGTCGTTATGCAAAAATCAAGCTGAGTAACACGAGGGACAAGCAGAAAAACTGGCGCCAGCGCCGTAATCCCGAATTATTATCGTTGTTAAACAAAAAATGGCCAAAATAGTACGGCGTCATGACCGCGAAATATCGTCAAACAAAGCGTCGCTATTCGAGGGATGCTTGAATTAAGAGAAAGTAGCAGGAGGAAGGGGAAAGGACTAAGAAATATGTAAGTAATAGTGGGGAAAGCGAGAGATTTAGTGAGGGAAATTACAGAACAAAGAGAGGATAGATAATGTAAGAAGGTGGAAGAGAGATAGAGAGATGGGATAGAAAATGAGGTCGTAGTAAAGGAGGTAGGATAGAGGAGCAAAGGAAGTCGGATGAAGAGAGAGAGGGAGAGAAGGGGGAGAGAGAATAGCAGGAGGTACGGAGGAGACCAAGTCTGTTCTGGGAGAGGGTAAGAAAAGATTTTTGGTCTGAGGCGTTTTTCTCTGCCAGGCCCACAGTGCTGTGAAGGGGTTGGTGGTAGGAGGGGTAAGTGGGCGGATGGGAAGGGGGGTGCAGAACTCTCCTCTCACACTCCCCCCACTCCCAGGGGGAACCAGGCGAGGTTTCGCGAGCAAAACTGCCGTCGGAATGGGTTGGGCCCATGGGGATCGATTTCGTATCGTTGCGAAGTGGAGACCAAGGCAATTTTTACTGTTGTTTCAGTGTGTCCTATCCTTTTTTCTGTCTCCATTCTCCTCCCTAGCGGAGGTGGCGGGACGGGAGGAAGAAGAAAAGGTATATCAGGAAGGAAAATGAATGGAACGGCCGAGAGATTGAGGTTAGTGCGGCGGAGGGGTGACAAAATAAAAATGTGTGAAACAAAAGGGGAAGAGGCGAGGCGCCGTGTAAGAAACGCGAGACTCCTTAATCAGACGGTGTTGCTTTCCAAAAGTTTCTTTCTCGTTTGTAATACGCCGCGACACCTTTTATACTCCCTTATACACCCTTTACTTACAATTAGTTTGTTGCTCATTTTGTTGGGCAATTCTCCGACTCTCCGCTGCTGGTGCTGCATGCTGGCGTGCCGCTCTAACTTGTGAATGCTACTAAGGTAGAAAGACTAACCTGTGACCGATTCTCGTTAAGATCTTATCGAACTATTAGATCGACTAAAGGAATGCGTGAATGATTTGTTCGGCTGTTTGTCAGATATTCTTGATCTATTTCCTGTTTTTTGGATGTTGGTTAATACATGGTAAAGAGCAGCGCTGTAACTAGCTATTTTAGCACCCGGGGCAAACTACCAAATATGCGCCCCCTTCATAAAAAATTCTCTAATACCTATATGGATTTAGGGTGAACAATTAATAAATAAAAATAAACTATAAATGATATAATTTCTTACTATAGATGTACATAATTTAAATAGATAATTATAAATATAATTATATATTTACACGCACATAATTTAAATACAGAAAGTATAAATATTTTAATATTAAAAAGTTATTGTGTGATTTTAATTCAGCAAACTCATCAATAGCATCATCGAAATAAAGTTTCTGGAACAAGTATAGTAGTGAAATATCCCGTCCTTGTGATATGCACAACTTGCCTTTAACAATTTTTGCGCCCCTTTAGTTACGCCCGGGGCAGATGCCCCGCTTGCCCCGCCCTAGTTACGGCGCTGGTAATGAGAGATGATACTATGTATTCATTATCGACATTAGCATACTGCAAAATGTGCTCTGTCATGCGTACTTATTTTAATACTACATGCATGGATTCTATCAAATACACGACAAACTTCAGTATCATTACTTGCGACTTTTAGATGATTCATTGCAAATGGTATTAACTTGATAGTTAGCCTTATGTGTGAAATGCAAAATGCAAGTTAATTTAAAATTAGTTTTATACTCCTGTTGTGGACAAGCAATTTAAAGTTAGTTGATCTAAAATTCAAAATTGTTACATGATTTTCAAATGAATTTTCTGAAATTAAACTTTTCCTGAGTTTTTCAAAGATAAAAAATAATCGTCATATTTGCGTGGTTCCAATTGAACATTTAAAAGCCAAATATTGAATATGGAATTTTCAATGACCATCACATTAAAAATGTAAACAATGTCCTCAAAATAACAATTATTTTGTTGGTATATGATTTCAAACTCTCTTTAATTTGAATTGCTCGATTATTAAGTATATTTTTGATATATTAATATATGATGCCACCCTTTTCGAAATATTTGCGTTACTATACAGTTTTGCAAGTATTAATATTTACTTTACCGTTATTACGAGAAATCATGTGATTTATTATTAGTTTTCATTTATGAGTTAAAGACTTGGAAAGAAGCACTTCATATTACTCTATTTTCCGATGCATTTTTGATCAGAAGTTAATTTATAACTTTCCCGGTCAAAGAAATGCAAAATAAAAGCCAAACACATTTTTTATTATATTTACAAATCCTCAAAAATTGACAACAATATAGTAAATATAAAAATTTAATTATCAATTCCATTTAATTCTGAAAATTTTCGAGGAAATACTATTACAGAATTTTAAAATTTTTAATTTTCTGAATTATTATTAACTGTAGGTTAAGTATAGAATTGAAGCTCAGTTTGTCTTTAAACTATATTGGCAAAAAGATCTCAGATATTGCAGGAAAACCTTATGCAATACTAGCCCATTTTACAGATGGCTGTTATACAACTCTATAACACCATGTCGTTGAGATTTTTAGTGGCAATAATATCAAAGCTAATGGTAGGGTTGGATTACACGGATAAATATTTCTAATTCACTCGAAAAAAATCACGCAAATTAGTGAAGAAATTAAGTTTACGATGCCAAAAATTCATACTGGTAAAGCAAACTTTAGTGCACATCGGCTGTTTGAATGCTGTAATAGAAGAGAGATGGAAGTCTCCGTTTTTTATCATTCAAAATTTATCGGAAAGCTCGCTTTGCGCGTCTAATCGTGTTAGGAAGAGGGGATCAGAAACACTTGCCTGTCCTTCCATTAATGCGACGTAGACATCTAGCGCGATATTGTAACACGAATTAAGTCTTATTCCGTGAGCATAATTCGAGTGCTCGAGCAACAGTAGGATTTGAAGATGCAGTATAATTAATTGGCAAAGCATTAATTTTATATCAATAGCTTTTTTTCAGCGATTCTCACAGCGTTAAGCTTAATTAATTCAAGTCTAGTTACCTCTTTGTAGCTTGGAACAATATCGAGATTTTATTTTTTTAAATTCCGTTATCTCCTTCTGAACTCTTTCAAGAATGGATCATTCCAATCTCAACCGTTGTGCTCTGTTCTCTTTCATGCAAACAATGAAAAAAACTAGAACTAAAGCAGCGAAGATATTTTTATTTAATGGGACCGGCGCGGAAAAATTAATTAGAGCTCTGTTTGAACTGGGATAAATAACGAAACGTTTGGAGAGAGATAAAGAGGAAAAATGTATAAGGCGTCTATTCGTTTGATTTCCGGAAGTTTTTCAGGAACAAATATGTAGTCGAGAGGGTCTCTCTTGCGCAGTGAACAACCCCCTCCCACCGTTTCGTATCTTCAGCATTTTCCGTCTTGTTTATCGCATCATTGCCTTCTACCGTCCCGTTTAACATTCCTCTTCTTCCCTTTCCCCGGCTCTCTTCCTCCCTGACTTTTATTCCCACTGACCCATCCCATTTGCAGTATTTATCTATCTCTGCCCCTCCGTCTTTCTCACATGCTCTTCTCGATTCCTCCATGTCCTCTCTTCACTCCTCTCCCTTTCTTCTTCCCACTCTCCCTCCACTCTTTCTCTCTATCCCATTACACCATACCTCTCCATTTCTTCGTCTCTTTCGCCCCTGCTTCCTCCCTCTCACTCTCTCCTACCTCCCATATCCTCCGTCCATCCTCGTGCACTATATTTCCTCCTCTCCTATTCTCCCTATCTCCCTCCCCTTCCTCTGACCTTCTCTTCTCTCACTTCTCCCTCCTTTATTCCATCTCTCCTCTCAGTCACTCCTTTATATCTATCTGTCCCTTCATCTATCCTTATCTTCTCCTCTCCTTCCTCTCTTTTCTTGTTCTCTATCCTGTCTCTCCATAATTTCTTCCCTATCTCCTCTCTTTCTCGCTCTCTCTCCCTCCCTCCCAAGAGGGAGCTCTTCTCCTTCCCTCACTTCTCTCTCTCCTTCCTCTTTCCGTCCTTCAGCTCCTCCCTCACTCCTCCTCCACTCTTTTTTCCTCTATAACTCCCCTTTACCCCACCTCTTCTCTCTTACTCCCTCTTTTTTCCCTTCCCCTACCTCCTCTTCTTCGCCTGTTAAACCCCATCCCTTCCACGACCGCCTCCCCAAAGCACCATCTAACGGACGGACACGCAACCTTGCCCTCTCCTACTGCCCTCCACATCTGCTCCTTCCTCTCCCTCCACCCTCCTCCGCAGCATCACAACTCCATTAATATCCACTAATTACACTGCGTGTGTCAGAGACCAGCGATGCACATTCGTTGTAAAGGATGGAGACGGAGGGTGGGAAGGGAGAAGGGGTGAAGGAGAGGAGAGAGAGAGAGAGGCTCTCATAGGTTTAGGGTTAAAGGGGGCGACTTCAAATTCTCGTTAGCGGAGAGTTACGGGAGGGGTGGTGAAGGGCTGTTTGAGGATTAAACTGCTGCCGCCTATGGTCTGTGTCGCAACTAAACCACGCTGTCTGTTTCCTAGACGCCACGAGAGAAGAGGATAACTACCGGGATCGGTCCCCCTATGAATGAGAAATGAGCGCTTAGCCTGCGCCCTCTATGAACGCGTTCGTGAAGGATGCTCCGCGGGAAAATGCGCAGCTACGGAGATGGCATTTCTTTTTTTTCCTGGTACGCTCAGATAAATTTCGAAATAATAAACTCGAAAGATTTATCAATTTTTGACGGAGATGCAATTCTGAAGGAATTTAGCCTCGTGAGATATTCAGACGTCTTTAGCAGAAGGAGAGAATTACATAGTATTGGATTAATATCTGGGCCAATTCGCCGATATATGGAGATTTTAAATGACCTTAAACAAGGTGCTCTCGAAATATCTTGCCCTAAAACCTGTCGGAATGTGCGCTTCCTCATTAATAGCGGTGTGCATTTGTGGTAATTGGATGTGCCGCAATTGGGGTAGGTGGGACTGAAAAATGCGCGTGATATTTGGTATCCTAGAAGAAGCTGTTGTGCCACTTTAAAAGCTCTTTAGCCAAAACCTTTTATTTCATTGCTGCTTTAACCTATTCCATGTCTCAAATCAAGTTACGAGAGCACATAATGATATTTGCAAAAATAACAAATAAATAAATCCCAGCATAATTGTATTGTATATTATCATCTAAAGTTCAATAGTTCGCTGCCTTGGTAAACAGCTAATATTTCTATCTCGGATTTAAAGGGAAATAGATAATTTTAAAATTTATATGATTTGATTTTTCTCCTAGTTCATGTTTTTTGAGGAATCTCGTTTTATAGGCCTAATCATTTTCATTAATTATTTCCATAAATATATTTAAGTAA
The DNA here is from genome assembly GCA_028673005.1 of Tanypteryx hageni. Classification (NCBI taxonomy): domain Eukaryota; kingdom Metazoa; phylum Arthropoda; class Insecta; order Odonata; family Petaluridae; genus Tanypteryx; species Tanypteryx hageni. Next base: position 75,572,759 of record CM054114.1, read on the forward strand.
AATATTGTAGCCTTTACGTCCAGTATCCATTTATAAATGCACATTTATTTCAAGATTTATAACATTTAGGTAGCACTTAAGTGACAGACGCTTCACAGCTGATTATTCGTACGTGATTGCATTGTTAAAGAACGTATAGTATATCTTTCATATTCACATTGCTTGCCGTACGCCGTTTATACGAATATCTCAGAGGGTCAATTTAATTTTCGCTATGGTTTCGGATCGGAACGCTAGGAAAAAATTCTCCCTCGCACTACGGACATGTGGCGGTCTGTTTGTTTCTCATGCATCATTAAACGGGATCGCAAGCGACCCACGACGGACTCGTATCTTCTGTGAACATGTCCGTGAAATTTGAAGCTACAATTCATGATTTCTTATGCATTCCTTCATTCAGCTGGACGACTTTTTCGGCCTGAGCCAGGTACTATCGCGTGTCTGTGTGTGAAGCGCACTTGAAAATTTATCTCGCGCTTAGACCAACCTGGGACCAGCACGACAGAGGAATTCCATTCACGCAGTGAGAGAAGCGAGAGGAGGAGCTATGGTCCGCCTGCATTAGCCATTGAAGAGATTCTGCGACGCGTAAAGTCAGAGCTTCCTACGTTCTTGTGTAGGAGAGCAGAGTTAAACTCTGAACGATTTTCTGGCAGAATGGCGCGCTTAAGATAGCCAAGGTAACGTAATAATTAAGATCTTGGCACACGCATTTCCAGTTCATTAACAGCCGGGATAAAGGGGAAATTTTAATAGTGGGTTGAGTAATTGTTACAGTTTGATTAGAGCAAAAATTTCAAATCTCACAATTGCTTCTCACCTTTTCAATAAATTTTTAGTTTTGCTTCGTAGAGCGATTATTGCCAGCTTTGAAACAACGTATGGAATAATTAAATTGGCTAAAATAACTCCTCTTTAACATTAATGTGATATTATTTTTAGTTCTAAGGTGGTTACAGCAGCGTACCAATCAATGTGTTTACAGGTAACGTAGGTGGATAGGACATTGTGTTTAATTTGGAGCAGTATTGTGATTCTTTATTGCATATAAGTACGAATAAGTCAAGTGAAAATATATCTTATTCGTATTAATGTTCTCTTTCACGGAAATTCTAAAGGAATAAAGGAAATTTGGACCCAGATGCTACTAAAAACGAAGGATTCTTATTGTTAATAGAGAATGTAGAAATGTTTCATTACATATTGTAATTTAATAATGGTGCAGACTAAATTGATAATTTTTATTTTTCATTTGCAAGTTTGTGATTAAAGAATAGGATATTTAAATAGATTTTGAATTAAAAGTATTAAATTTTATAAAAATTTATTTAAACGCCTAAATTTTTTATAATCACTTAGCAACTCTGATAAACCTGCATGCATAATCATCAAATCTGGGAATGTGCAGAAATTTGTGAGAAAAAATCAACTATACACACTGAAAAAGTACGGAAAGCTGACTTCAGGTGGCGCACTTTCATACGAATCTGTGATTGTATTTAGAACTAAAATATTAAAGTAAATAATTTAGGGTTAAGAATTATCTGATTCAAGTTTTGGCCTTGAATGTGTCAGTATATAGCCATTATATTGTTTTAAAAAGTAAAACTTTATCATTTAAACGAAAATATGATAATTGAAAGAGAGTGAAAATGGTTGTTGCTTCTTGTTTCCGCTGTAGCGCAGCGAGGTCTGTCGCAGCTGTGTTATTTGCTACAATGCATTCCTGTATATCCGCGTATTTATTGGGTAAACACTACTCGCAGTTATTCTAGAGCAGGAAAATGCATTTCTTGATAACGCCTGAGAACATGGGTTTAGGCACTATTATTCTTAACATCCCTCTTCTTGAAAAATGCTCGGCGATCTCGCAGTATTTCCTTCTCACCGGCTTAGTGCATCATGCTCTCAACCGTTGTTCGTCCCAAGGAGACCAAGCTTTTCATCGCAAGACGCTCCATTGTTGCGAACGGTGGAGCCATCTGCTTTACTCCCACCGAAGAGTAGACCTCGACGCTTTCCGCAGTCATTTTTTTGCGAGGAAGAATTAGGAGAGCGCTGCTCCGAAAATCTCGGCGGATTTCGTTTTTACTCTGGGTAAAATGCTGGAACGAATCGATTTTACGCCCATTCAAGATACCCACTTAAAGCGTTAGAATTTCCGTTTTTATTTGAAGAAATTAATTGAGCTTGACTCATTCTCTCCGTGCTTCGGTAGACGCGCGCTCGGGAAAATTTATTTTGGAGTCGCACAAAGGTTAAACGTGTCAAACGATTTTTTTCAGTTCTTAAGGAAGCGTTAATAAATAAAAAGCAAAATTCGATTGCAATGATGTCTTCAGAAAACTTAGAATAAGAGGTTTTGTTCATTTACTGTGCTTTTGATGATTACTCTCGTATAAGCAAGAGAGCACATAAAAATATCGCAGATTAGATCTGAATGTTTTATTACTATTACTATAGGTCAGGGGTCAGCAACCTTTTCTGTATGGCGGGCCGCATTCATAATGTGAATGCTTCGGAAGGCCGCATTGAAAGTCACGAGAGCTTCGGGCGGGCCGGATGAAAGTTTACATCCAAAGTTATCCAGAGATTCTGTGGCCTCATATTAGTAAAAATCATATCTGAATAATTTATTAGCTTTAAATATTCATCAGAAAAGGTTTTGAGACTAAAATGTTACTGTTTTTTCAGAGCGAAATTTTCTGTTAAATTTTACCGATCACTTCTTCATTATGGCTTCGCGGGCCGCATAAAGCCGCGGGTCGTATGTTGCCGACCCCTGCTATAGGTAAATGGAATGAATTTAGAACTAAAATTAATTTAAACCAAGCTCGGCAAACTTTGAAAGGCAATCTAAATATAGGTAATCATTTTATAATGAAGAATAAACATGGTTGAACTTTACAGATACAGAGAAGTAATTACGGTCATGTATTATTATAAAATATACATATATACGGTAAAGTAAAGACTCTATATATCCCAGAATATTATTTTCTATATTCTTCTATATTTACGGAGATTACGAGAGATTGATGAAATTAGTTAAAACAATATATATTGCCGAACATTTGTAGGAGCAAACAAAGGCAAAAAATTGTACAAATAAGTTTCAAGCTGAAGTATTAACGGGAAAATTGTTAATCAAATCCATAGCTTAGGAAAGTATTAGCAAATCATTAGATGTTAACAAGCAATTCTTTTATTTATTGCTCGCGAAATTTGAAATGTTGGATCACGTTCAAATATAAAGGGAGTAGTATTATATAGGATATGACTGTTTAAAGTTGAGAATCTGAAATAAAGATCTTTTGATCTAATAAAATTTAATGAATATTAGTTGGAAGAGAACGAAATAAAAATATATTTTGAAGGGAATAAACGGAACATACAGAAGAAATGTGGGCAAGGAAAGCAAAAGCCTGATGAATAATTTCGTTGGAAACATTGAAATAATTCTTATCAACAATTTTTTTCAGATAAAAACAAATTTAAGTGGTCCTTATTTTAATGAATAAATTATTGTAATAGGGTCTATTATAATATCTGAAGAGAATAATTCAGAATAAAAATGTATCGCTTTAGTTTTCTTTAAACATTGCTTTTAGTAATTGTTGGTAGCTCAATAACTTTGGCTCAGATTATTAAAGATAAAGTAATTTTTTGGCTAAAGGAGTACTTTACCTTTAATTGCTTTTAGTGAAAATAAGCAGATTTAATATTCATTGAAAATAGATTGAAAAAAGAATGCATTATTAAAACAACATAAATATAAACAAAGATAATTGGGAGCAAATCATACCTTTTAAATAACATTTTTAGCATTAAAAAGTAATCAAGGGGTTACATTTGTCAAACATTTCAGGTTGTGCGGCATTTGGTTTAAAAAAATCTCTTAAGGAAGTCAGGAACTGTTAAAGAAAGCCTCTCACCCCCTGTTTTTTCAGATGCCATCCTCAACCAGCCATGTATGTAATCGGTTGCCTATGCTCGACTCTATCGGCGGTGAAAATAAGGAAGATTTTTCGGTAAGTAATTACAATAAATATTTTTCAAAGTGTATAGTAATGTATATTTTAGCAATTTGTGTGCGATTCTTGCATATAGTGCCCATGTTTCTGCTCTGTTGGCAATAACTGGTCGAGTGCACTAATCGATTACTTTATTCAGAGGCCTCGGGCGAGATAGCACTCCGTTAATTTTTGTTGAGATATTTACAAAGTACATGTTAATTATTTTAACGCTCTCTAAAAATTATTGATAATGAAAAGTTAAATGAAATGCTATCAAGATTCTAGCCTGTTCTTCGATATACATTTCTATCCGAAATTTATTCATTTGCAAGTAATGCATAGATAAATGATCGAGATAGCGCCCCCAAAACTTTGGTGCCCCGGGCAGGCGCCCGGCTCGCCCGTAGCTCGGGCCGGCCCTGACTTCACTCCTTATGCGTAGAGGTAGGCTACTTTTCAACATAACGTTATTACATTCAGATGCGTTAATTCTAATTGTCCCGTTTATTTCTTATATGATTTAGATATGTTACGTATGAATAAAATTTCAAAATGTCGCGTGAATTTATAAATACGGCCGTCTCTATACCATGTTCGTAGTACAAATTTTCTTTAGTATTTATCTGGTATGTAAAATCCAAATTTAGCCAAAATCCGAACACTAGTTCGAGTTTTCGACGTTCGACGGCAATGCTATAAAATTCGACTAAAACAGGTTTGGGAGTTTAAGAAAACGTTAAAAAGCGAAATTATTTATTTTCATTGAAATGAAATTGATCCGTGGCGGTTAAAATTCTCCATCTTGAGCGCTTTGGTGATTGAGTGCTTTGATTCATTATAAAAACGATTAAGGATAAAAATTTTCCAGAATTTCCTCATGAAGCCCTTAGGTAACGTAAATGTAAAAATAAATGCTACCTCGAATCACTGCCTCACTCTCTTTCGCGCTTTTATTGCGTCAAGGATTGAAGGTACGTGATGTATGGCGTGAAAAAATGTTGCCTTTGAACTTAACTTATCACTCGGCGTGTGTGTTTGTGCGAGTTCTTGTTTCCCCCCCTTCTTTCGAAGGGGCATCTCCTTTTCATTTTTCCCCCTTTTCAGGAAACCTCGGCGCACACCTTTCATATAAATGGCGTCGTCTGATCTGTATCGGATGCACCTCGTGCATCGTTTGAACTCTTTTCCTTTTTTTTGGATCTTTTTATTTTCGAATGCCCTCCGATCTCTCTTTCCTTCTCCCTCAGGTTTCCTTTTGAGCTCCAACCTGAAAAGCGTTGCGGAGGGTTCATGGGATCGCAGGAGGGTTTGAAAACCTTTCCGTCGGAAAAAAATGTGTAAAAATCATCCTGCCTTTTTCCATCGCTCAACCCTTCCCCAAAAAGTGCCTTGGGAGGTTTTTTGAGGAGGGGAAAGAAGGGTGTGGTGGCGAAATAACCTCTCCTTTTATCCCTTGATCCCAACTTCCTGTTTTCCTCTCTTGGAATCGCCACCTCTCTGTGTAACATCCTCTCCCACCCTCGGATACATCCCCGCTTTCATTTCCCTGGGAGTAAAAACCTCCGCACTCACGCACCATTTGCTGCACTCCTTCTGCTGCCAACGCCATTACCCCCGTCCTCTTCTCTCAAACCCCCCTTTTTTTTAAACCGATACCTAAGTGAGATTCGCCCTCTTCCCCCCCCCCCCCCGCACTTGTCTTACATTCACTTCCCCACCCTCTCAGTCTCTCCCTCTCTCTCCCTCTCCAATCATCTTGATATATGTTGCCAGGAAGCTAGTAAATTATATGCTCGGATGGATGATTTATAACCTGTCGCAAAGTTTGGAGGTTCGAGGATATTCGCGATGCATGGTTTGCTTTTGTTAATTGACTGAATGAATACGTAGCTCTTCAATAGCTATTGTTGCTTTATTCTTGATTCATTCAAGGAAGAGTTATTGAATTTACCTTATGAATGGAATCTGATCGGTAAATGTTGCACCTTTAATAGCCAGGAAAAATGTTGGGAAAGCTAGTTATGCATTTCCACTACAAAGTAGCTGTCGTCATTGGTGATTCACCGATAGTGAACGCTAATTCGAATCTAGACTATATGCTAGATTCTAATAAGGGTATAATATATTAGAATCATCTATGGGCAAATGCCACTGCTTAGAAGAAAAGATTGAATTTTGATTTCCTTTACGCAAAACTACTCAAGCCATTTCAAATAGCTTTTTTTGTGCAGAAAGTATTTGAAACTAAATTCTTTATTAAATGACTGTTCTTATAATGTAGTACCATTTCATAAAAGAATAGAGAACTATTTGTGTCAAATTATGAGCCTATTTTATTTCTAAGCTCACTTGAATAAATTTACTTATTTGAGTAAACTGGTGCCATTTGTTGAAAGAAATTATTTCCTTTCGCAATGCCAATATGGTTTCATGAAAGAACGGAATAAGCAATTTCTAGTCTGATAAACCTAATTTAATACCACCTGGATAATCTTTTAGTTTAATTTAGCGTGGTTCCTGTATGTAGGTTTACATATTCAACCCCCAAAGAATATGTTATTACTAAGGGCCGGTTAGAATGAAACGCCCGGGCCGATATAGTATAGGCAGTCCGTCCTTGAGCAAATGTCGATAACGAACCGTGATTAGTGTTTTAATGGTCGCAAATTGAAAATAAATTGTGATTGTGTTGTTTTCACCAAGCATTTCAGAGAAACCAAACTGTATTTGGCTTCTTTTAAAATCTCTCAATATCTTTTAAAATCACAAAATACAAACTTATGGAGCCTGTTAGATATTGTAAGTTCTTTTCTATGATTTTGATAATTATTCTTAATTTCGTCCATTGCGCGAAGAGCAGTCGTAATAATTTCCGAATATGATCTATTCCTCTTATTAGGTTTCAAAATTAGGGGAAAATAAAGTAATGTACCTCCCACGTTTTCATTTTGAAATAAATTAGTCTCTATGGGCAATGAAGTTTGGCGGGCCTACTCTTAAAAAATACTCGTAATATACTCAAATCCTTAAACTTAGATTAATTGGAATTTCATGAGTCAATAGGAAAAGGTTTAAAATAAAAAAACTTCCCATGCTCATTTATTTAACTTAAGTAGAAAAGGGAATAATGTAAATAGTAATTGTACTTAGTACGTCATAATCTCTATATTATAATATTCCGCGGTTATATTTATGTTACTTCCTCACTTTTTTACCCCATTCATTTGTATGAAATTAGTTAATTGTATATTCTTTGAAAGGAAGAGCATAATTATATTTTCATTAAAACATTTTTCATGGATAAATGACATTTCCTTGATTATAATATTAACTGAGCCTAGAAATACCAGCGTCCCGCTCTTTATAAAAATTCATGCCGAATAAAATACCTGTAGGGAATGATACTTACGCACTCTCCGAAATAAATATATAAAGATCACGAGGTTAGTCTGAGTGGAATCATAAAATAACCCCTTAATGAATTGGTGATGAGATGAGAATGCTCTCGTGATGGCGGCATCATGAAACGATTTTGTGCGATGAGTTGCGACCGTCACAGCGCCCTCTACGTGGCGTATCCATTAATAACCGCCACTTTCACTCACTTTCTCTTCCTTTCTTTCCTTTCTACTTCCCTCTTACACTATTACTCTCTCCTATTTCCATTCCTCTCCCCTCCCACCTCTATCTCTATACCTACATATACCTCCCTCTCCCTTCTCCATACTTTTCTATTGTATTCTTCTCCCTCCTCCCATTTCCTACAACTCTCTCCCTCCATCTTTCTCTATCTTCTCCCTTTATCTTTCTCTCTCCTCTCCCATTATCTTTCTGTCTTCTCTCTCCATCTTTCTCAATCCTCACCTTCCTCTTCCCTCCAACTCTTTCACTTTTCTTCCTTCTCCCTCATTCTCTCCTTTCTTCTCCCTTTTCCTCCGACCTCTATCCCGCTCCTACTCTCTCTCTCCTTTGTCCCATAACCTCTCTCTCCCTCTCCTCCCCTCACTCCTCTATCTCCCTCTTTCCTCCCTCGACACCCCTTTTGTACCCTCAGAGGGTGCTCTTACTTGAGGCGCCTCTCTGCCACAACCGCACAAACCACGCTTCGCACCCTTCCCCTTTTGTCTCTCTCCTCCTCCTCAATCCCATTCCATACGTACACTCTATCAGTCTCTCTCTTTATGGTTCTCCGTTCGTCGCACCGTCCTCGTATCTCCGTCTCAGTTTCATCGCGAATCTTTTCTTTGTTTAACTCCAATGCCTTTTTCTCTCTTTATCATCCTTCAGAATTTCTTTCAGTTCTTTATTTCTCGATTTATTTTCTTTAAACAGTCTGTTCTCCTTTCATTGCGCAGTCCTCTTTATTTTTCTCTTTGTTCTCTTCCTTTTTTCTCTCTGGCCTTTTCATTCTTCTCGCTCATTTTCTGCATTTTCGACTTCAGCATCAATCGAATAGTCAATCTTTATTTTCTCTCAAGGTTTTTTTCTTTCGTTTTCTCCGCATAGTCGCCATATCCTCGTATTTGTCGAGTGTTGTTTTTCTTTCTGCCTTTTCTACCAAAATATTATTCTTTTATTTCAATCCCTTTATTGCCTACCTTCTGTTTCACATTTATCTAATTAGTCTCGTTTTTTCTTTCAACAAATTATCTTTCTTTAACTAGTTTTCTCCATTTTCACCTCTTCCTCGACTCTTAATCCCATTTTTATATTTCTTATGACAGCTTTTCTTTCTCTTCTTTTCCTCTTATTTAATTTTTATATCACAGTATTCTCTTTGTTTTATACGTCTTGCCTTTCCTGTTTCCTCAATTCTCCATTCATCTCCCATTGCCTCTCTCTCCCATTCTCCCAAACCCAGTTAGACCTGACCCTCTCCTCCCTCTCCCTCCCCATTGGTCGCCCTCATCGCCTTCTGTGGATGCATGCCAGGGCATTAGGTCCCTGAGGCGACTATCAACCCCTTTCTGCTCCACCCCACCCACCTTGTCCTCCACTCGGCACCATAAGGCCACAGCTGCGGGAGCCCGCGTCCGGGACGGTCAATCCCACACCGCAAGCCTTCCCTCTCTACCAAACGCACACACACACGACCCCGCTGGAACACGTGACAGGTTGCCGAGGCGTTCTTTAAGTTTTGGCTCTCGTGCAAACAAACCCTTACCGCGTCACTTTCTCGCGGGGAAGCCCGCGGGGGCCTCGGGTCGAGGTCGGAAAGGGGCGTGGGGGCGAGGCGTGCTGGGATGTGGGAAAGCTCGTGCGGCATCGGCTCCCTCGAGCATTTTAATCTCGGGGTTCCCTCCGTCAGAGGTCGCTCTCGTAGGCGCACGGCGGGAAAATTCACTTTCGCCATCGCGAGAGATAATTCGGGAAAAGCAATACCCGTGCGCGTGCCAGTAGGTGGGTGGGATGTCTGTCTCTCGGTAACGTCGTCGAGTTTAAAGCGCGTTCGAATTACGCCGAGGGGACTCCTAGACGGGTTTGGGTGGAGAGGGTTGTTGAACACGTCGGGCTAAAGGGTGATTTGTTACTATGGCTGTATATCATCATACATTGTTGCCGTTGATTCAGGGTAACTCTGTGGAAATTCCCTGTGATGGGACGCAGTTGATAAATTTTATTCTCACTCTAAATGAATTATAAGCGTGTCGTGATAGTGCTTTGGGAACATTTTTATATTTATTTACAAGAACGACACTTCTATAGTTCCACTATTTTTCGTTGGTACGCAATATAGACTAATTATAAATGTTTCTTCGATAGAAATTAACGGTTTTTACTGGTATAAATGAGCAATTTTATTTAAATTGCACATTAAAAAGAATTTTTGATATAATGCGCGTGTTGCGTAAACTCAAATGAAGTTGGAGGATTGCAGAGAGCGATGGAGACTTCCAAAGTTTAAAATTATTCTGACGGAATCTTGGTACATTTCTGAGGAATATTTATAGGGTCTTGACCATAAAGCATTTCATGAATAAACTTAATTAATTACCCCCGATAAAATGTGCTAGGTGTTTTAATTTTATTCTAATCTCATTTACCTTAAGTGGCATATGGATGCAGAAATTTGAGCATGCAGACAAATTTTCGGTATTTTCACTGGAATTTGCGAATGAATAATTGAGCTCTTTCAAAATGAAATTTTTTTGTTGTCCTATTGTGGTTATGTTATGGCTTAGAGACGAATTTGTGATCAGTAGATCTCATTTCGTTATGCAGATAATGAATATATTCGGCGCGAATTTCAAATAAGATGTATCCATATTCAATAGCAATTTTTTTATCTTTCATTAGCTCTTAAAAAATTCTTCTTTAGGGTTATACCAAGACATTTTGAATAATGACGAAAATATGAACCAAAACCGATTTCCAGAGCATAATTCTATCATGCTGAAATTTGTTGTTTTTAGAATTTACTAAACCTTTTCATGAATAAAGACGTTATGTTGTTATTAATAATAACGACTCGATTCCAACAGATTTGAACTACCAATTCATTACCATTTTATCGTATGCTACACATTAAACTACGTGCGATGGACTGTTTAATATTTCATTCTGGTTTGGTAATTGAGGAACGTCGCAGCACAATTGAGACAGTACAATTGCAGAATACAGAACTCCGACTAGTATTGTCTACGTCAAAAACAATTGGAGTTTTTTCCGAACATCAAGAAACTCGAGCAGGGGATCATGTATCTTGGAAGTAGTCTTCACATCGGAAGAGGCCACGTGATTGGCTCTGGCCTGTCCCTCTTGGTAGCGCTCCTATCCACTCCCACTCCGCTCTCCCTCCTACCCTTCCCACCTTCCTTGCACCTCTAGTTCCATTTGAGACCCCAGGTGGCTGGGGGAGGACACTCGGTCCATGACGTCATCAATATTCTCAGATAAGAGAAATGGCCGATGGTTTGTGGCAAATCCCTTTCGTTCATTTTTTATTTGCCTGCCTTTAAAATTCTTATTTCTTCCCTAACAACTATCTACAAAAGCAACTTTTTGCCGTGGGAAGTAAGTTAAGTCTTATATAGTTTTTCTTTCGTAAGAATCTGGATGCATCGAACAACGGATGCTTTATAATGCAGTTTGTTTACTTTAGTTTCATTTCCCCATTTTGTTTAAGTTGTTAAACAGAGAATCAGGTACATCAATTACTTACAAACAATAAGAAAGCCAAGCACATACTTAGTGCCTATAGCCCGCAATACTTGTGTGTGTGTGTGTATATATATATATATTCATACATACACACAGGGCCGGGCCCAGACAGTTTGCCGCCTGAGGCAAGTCATAATATGGCCCCCCTTCAATTTTTTTAAGTAGCTCTTTTAGTTAGACGTCAGTTGAAAAATAGACAATACGCAATAAACCCACCAATTTAAAGAAACCAAATTTTCAGGATAGGTTTTTCTATATGAGCGTTAGACATGGTATAAACTTAATGGATGTAGGATTTTCTGCTAGGGATTAACCGGAAAAAATCTTTAAAGAGTACATACATGCTGCTACAGATGTAGGCAACCAGCAACGCACTTCAACTACTATTCTTTACTCCAGTGCTTCTCAAATGTATTGACTACAGGACCCCCCAAATTCGATTTCAAAAATGTCAAGGCTCCCCTGACCCAATAATAAAAATTTTGTACTAAATAATTATATTTTTTATTGGAAAAAATATGAAAAAAATAAATGAACGAACAAACATTTTTGATAAAACTTATTACATATACATTTTCCACTATATTTAGAAAAATCTAATTTCTTTACGTGGAAAAATACAATAAAAATAATTAAAGCAAACTTAAAATGTATTACTACCTTCCCAAATTATGTACTCGCTAATGAGATGGATGTGATCGCATATATTGACACAATAATTCAATATCGGGTGTAATATTTGAAATGGCAATTCTCAGATTTGCCTCCAAAGCCTGTGTCGATAGGCATGATCTGTGCTTGTTTTTAATTACCAAAAGCGATGAAAATGCAGTTTCGCAAAGATATGTTGAAGCGAAGGGAACTATGATATTTAAGGCAGCTTTTGCGATTGAGGGATATTCTTGCTGTCGTCTTATCCAACAATCTGCTAGTTCTCGTTCATTGAATTCTGATTTAAGGGATGAATCTGATCTTATTTCAATCAATTCTCCTTGAGCCACCCACGTAATATGATCATATTTTAAAGAAGAAGCAAATGGTGTTCTTATCCAATCGTATTCTTTGTCCTAATTTAAATTAGGAAAATCTTTTTGAAAAAAAAAATTGTGATTTGGCAAGGTGATCACATATAGCGTTCTTGATAGATGTTGAGAGCGAAATATTATTTTCTGTAAGAAAATCATTAAGGCATGTAAACATATCAGTGCATTCTCGCTCAAAACCTTTTGACCATGACAAGAGCTTCTGTTGAAAAGCCTGTAGTTTGCTATTCAGGATCAAAATGTTAGTACCTTCCCCCTAAAGAGAAAGATTGAGTTCATTTACTTTCTCGAAGAAATCTGCCAAATATAAAAGAAAACACATCCACTTTTCATCGCTAAAATGAGAAGCTAGATCTGGTTTCTTATCATGAAGAAAAACTCGAAGTTCGTCACCGTGTTCTACAATTCTTTTCAATACTTTGCCACAAGAAAGCCATCTTATTTCGGTGTGATATAGTAAAGTTTCATGAACAGACCCCATCTCTTTGCATAAAGTATTAAATAGCCTCGAATTGACAGCTCGGCTTTTAACAAAATTAACTATAGTTATAACTGCACTCAACACTTCATTGAGTTCACAACCAATTTTTCGAAAAACTAAATGTTCTCTGTGTATAATGCAATGAACATATTTCGCATTTCGACATGATTTTTTCACTTCTGCAATGAATCCCAAAAGTCTTCTTGTCATGGCTGCTGCACCATCTGTGCAAACACCTACGCATTTTGGCCATTGAAGCTCATTCTCTGAAAATAATTCATGTACTTTTAAAAATATATCTAGTCCTTTTGTTGTCCCGGCAAGAGTCTGGCAAAAGAGTAAGTCCTCATGAATTTGGAAATTGTATAGGTATCTCACAAAAACCATTAACTGAGCATAGATTGTAACGTCTGTAGATTCATCAAGTTGAATTGCAAATGTGTTACTCTGTTTGATACGAGATATAGGGTTTAGACTTGATATTATCCCCAATACAATCTATTCTTCTTTTAATCGTATCATTTGAAACAGGGATCGACCCTAAAGTCTCAGCAATTTTATCGCCATGTACAATTTCACACATTTTTATTGCTGCTGATAATACAAGATCCTCTCCAATTGTGTAAGGTTTTTTGTTTTTTGCAATTAATAAAGCCACCTCAAAAGATGCCTTCAGTAATTTATCATTCAATTTGTCTGTTTTGTGAGTAATTGGTTTTGTCGTTGTAAATCTGTTGCTTTCCCTTCAAAGAAGTCTAGTGCCTTATTTTTGTATTCACTGTGCATGGTATTTAGATGCCGAATCAATTTTCCCGGCCTCATACTTTTATTTGACAATTGGTTCAAACAGATTACACACATTGGCCTCTCTTCATTATTACATATTGAGGATATAAAACCATATTTTAAATATGCAGGATCATATTTTCGAATTTTTTCATGTTGTACATTTTATTTTGATACAATTGTTCTTTTTTAGCACCAAGTTATAATGTTGATGATGTCGTGGAAGGCTCTGGTGAACTGATGTTGATGGCACTACATCTGAAACTTTTATTTCTTCACTATTTTCTCTTGTTTTCGTTCCACTATTAGGTGTTCTTATTATCCATTTATCCATTTTAATGGGTTATAAATTAATCCATCCAAATAGGTACAACAAATAATTAAAATTATTTTAAAATAGGTAATATATTTAATTTTAAATAGAATTTAACATTCAAATGTATAAATCATATAAACTTACAATTAGAACTGAACTGGAAGATCAAATTTTGCGTACTGAACGTTTGTGAACTTGATCGACAACTGTTTCTGTGGAAGTTACAAGCTAGCTCTCTGCGCAACAACAACAACCCACGCAACGAACCAAACATTAAAAGATATATCTACATAGTTGCCATGTTGCACTGATACGCTCGGTTTGACATAATATTGTAGAGAAATTTTAAATGTTCGAAAAGGGTCTAATTTTATACTCATAATTGGTGACAGCGATATGTAATTGAATGAAATAAGTCAGTACTGCAATAATAATGCTCTTTTTGTTAAAGGAATTTGACATTCGTTTATTTTTTGTAAGAAGTTTTTTTAAAAATATATTAATAATTACAAAAAAATGTTAAAATAATATCGCGGCCCCTTAACTGAAGCTTCACGGCTCCCTGGGGGGCCGCGGCCCACAGTTTGAGAAGCACTATTTTACTCCACTAGAAAGACAGCAGTTGGTGAAAAAAGCTCCTAATGTTATTTGCTCTGCAATTCCTCCCTCCCATGTTTTCATAAAATTTTAATTATATTCCATTTAACTTTATCTTTCATCCAACAAAAATTTGGCATTAAAAGGCAAAATTGAGACATTATTGTTTATATACCTTGGTTACATTATATATTTATCTAAATGTATTTTATTACTGTAATGCACCTTTACAGAACTTTTATTGTAGCAACAACTATAAACAAACTATTATTGTTGTTCGTAGCAACGAGTATGAACATTGTACTTTTTATTTAGTTCGGGAACATATTTACCGGAAGAATTTCCATTAATACGAACGGTTATCTACATTACAATTCGTAAGAACGTCTATATCACGTATGTATTTTATCTTAATTTTTCATTGTAGCTTCCTTACCGTTTCATTTTCGTAATATCTGTTCGTTGGTAATGTAATTCTTCTGGCATTTATCGATGGAACTGAGACATCATCAAAACGGTGAATAAATAGTACCTCTTTAGAGTAAATACCCAACGTCATCGGCGAAGATAATTATGTGTCATATGGTAACACAGTCATTTCAACTTTGGCGCATCTTTTCATGTTCATAAAAACTATACTTTCCCCTATGCTACATTTGGAGTAAGTAAAAATCCTATCACATTCAGACAAACAGACCGACAGACACTCAGACATCATCGTGAAAATAGTCAAAACCTGCTCAGGGGACCTCAAAACGTGTATTTCCGTTGAAATCTCGAATTCGAATTTTTTCATGAAAACAATACTTTCTCTATACTACGTAAATGGAGATAGTAAAAAATAATTCTAAGATATCTCTGATACCTATGAACTGGGCCGGGAGGGTCCATGGAGGTCCGGAGGGAACGTGAGAATATGTGAGAGTAATAGGATTTCGAGTTCAACAATGCAATCGGTTGGCAAGGCGACTTCTCCTAAAAACGCTAAATTTAGTCAAAATATGATATTAAAACGTTAAATTCGAGAGATTTAGATTCAAAAACGATAATAATAAGAAACTACTGTCATTTTTCTTTAATGCTGTTCTAATCCGGAGATCGAAGGTAAAATATATGAATTTTAATAAGCAAAAGAAAATAAGCTTGCAGGTCGAAATGTCGATTTTTCCATGTTATCTTATGGGGAATGGAAATCATTCTCGAGAATCGAACCCGGGTCGATTTTGGAAATTTCTTTTTCGTAAATGGCTTTTTACTTTAAGAATCGAACATTCCCACTAGAATGTCAATTTTCTAGCTGCACGAAAAGTTTGTTAAAAATAGCATTACAGTTCCGCTTTCCCACCCACCAACTACGACGAGGAAGTCATTTTTATATATTAGATTAATAGTTTTTATAACATTGTATTTCCAAAAATTCTCTGATGAAACTTTATTAGTATACGTAAAAAATTTATTTTTTGGCATTTCACCTTACTTCCGAAATAATCTTTGGCTCTCCTGGGGGGTCGCGGCCCATAGTTTGAGAAACACTGCTCTAGCGAACTCGAACAGGCAAATCCACTGATAGATGTTAGCACTCGGGGAGACAAAACAAGCTGAACTGCGAAAATAACAGAAGTGGATGTGTACGAATTTGAATAGGAAGGTATTTAAACTTTGAAGAACGGAAGGCTTATACTCGGACGAGAGGGAGGATGGTTTGTAGACTGGGATAAACACGAAATACTTTTCTAAGAAAAAAGTCATGTGTCATGTGTTTCGCTAAGAAATATAACGGACAAAAAAGAATTGGACCGAGGTCGCTGTTGGTCTTTTTTTCAAGTTTTGATGATGTGTAAAGCCCTACAATACGTTGATTTTTCGATTATTGGGTAGTATTATTTATTCCAAATCGCGATTTTCTTTATGGTCAAACTTGGCGCCCATTGCGAGAGGCGCCTGTGGCGGTCGCCTCGCCGCCTCACCTATCGGCCCGGCCTTGTATGTTGTGTGTGTGTGTGTGTGTGTGTATATGTATATATATATATATATATATATATATATATATATATATATATATATATATATGAGTAATCGGTGCTTGCATACTGCAAGCGCTTAAAAAAAATCACCATATACCAAGATCAAAACTCGAAAATAAACCAACGCGATCTCCAGAGCAACAGCACTTCAGTGACGTTGGGCCTATATGTATTAAATAATAAACTCCACCAGTAATAACAGTATATGCATAATTTTTCGTGAAATTAAGGCATCGATCCGTAATTTCCAAATTCTCTGGCAGTCGGCTCGTGTCCAAGTTTTCGTATTTCAAGTTTAGTGACTGAGATCGCACTGCGTGAGCAATAAGAATAACCATCATTAAGACATTAAATTTATGGAAAAATCAGGATATTCTCTGTTAAGATTATTGCGTCAATATAATGCCTTTAGCGCGTATTTAGATAAAAATATCGAGAAATAGGTATGACGCCATTATTTTTAAAAATTGAAAACAGTAAATTTTCTCGAAAAACTACGAAAAACAACATTAAAATACTTTTCACGTTTTACCGTCACTGCTATCAGGGTTGCTTCTCCTATTGCGATCACTTACAGCCCTGCAGAAAAATAAACCTATTTGCTCCTTCCTACAGTCGATAACCCAAATATAATCCACATGTTTGTGCTTTCAATAGTACGTGAGAATTACAATTATCAATGATACCCTCAATCGCAGTGCGTGATGCAATTAGTGTTTTGGATAGAGTAAAATCTTACATATTATCGGAAGAAAATATTGATGATCATGTTTAATATGCATAATATTGAAAATAAGAGTTTTATGCTTATGGAAATTAACTTGATATTAATTTAATTAAAGAGAAATAAAAAATATATTTCCGTAACTCGGATTTTCTCTAACTCGAATAACTTTGCTTTCCTTTGAGATTCTAATTATATAAGTTCCACTGTATTTATACAAATATTTAAAAATATATTTCCAGAACTTGAATTTTCTATTACTTGAATAATTATTAATTTTCCTTGAGATTCGAATTTTGGAAGTTCAACTATAATTTTCTTTAAAACATTAAATCACAGCAGTCGTAGCGTATAACTTCATATCCCTTTAAAAGCATTGAGGTCGTTACCATAGTATTTAAAGATTTTCATTGTTGAAAAGAGGAAAAATTCACACTTTTTTTCCGATTAAAAGCAGATAGTTACGCTTATTTGGTAAGTATTTGATTTCTGCTTTCAAAAATTAAGACTTCCGTTTTTTCAGATTGACAACTGTTCTCTTCACGAATTCGTATCTCAATTTAAAGTAATTTAAAAATGCATTTTTAGAAATCCTTGCACTGAATACCATGCTTTTCTTATGGGGTATTGAAATGGAACATTGGTGTTAAAAAGATCCTTTACTAAAATTAAGTAAATATGAACTTTTTTGTGATTTTCGGTTTTTCTCGTCGGTTGTGCCACTCGATCGGCCAATATCACAAATTTCTAGCCCTTCTAGAAGTACTTATAGACTATTGATAGATTAGCCGACGTTTTCCGGGACCCAGAGCAGTGTAAAAATGACCTAATTAAAATAACATGAATATTAAAATATTAATTTATTTTATTGTGCTTACGGCAATTATTTTTTTATCATATGTAAAGTTTATTGGTATATACCTTCAGGAAACACTACGTTTCTCGTGCAAAATAAAATCAAATAAAGATGGGCAACTTTACCTGTGTAAATTTTTCCTGTTGTTATGTCAAAGAAACACTCCTATTTATGTGAATCCAACCAAACTTTTAAAAACAAAAACTATAAATATTCGATTTTAGTCCTTGAAACTAAATACGAATTAATAAAACAATGAAACACGAAAACTCTTTTGCAGCTGTGCTTAAAGGAATGTATATGCGCGTCATTTTAAATTTAGATAATGTCATGTTTCTATAAATAGTGTAACAACAATGCAAACATTCTATTAATATTACAAATTTAATTTCTTTTTTTTATTTCTCTAGGAAATTACAGTCAGAAAATTACTCATTCGAATGTCAATTGTTATAAAATGCAAATCGAACACAATAAATAATTCATTATGACTTCAATGATTCCCCTCATTAGCCTAAATTAGACGCGATCGTCACATTTCGTGTATCTG
This sequence comes from Tanypteryx hageni, assembly GCA_028673005.1. NCBI lineage: Eukaryota > Metazoa > Arthropoda > Insecta > Odonata > Petaluridae > Tanypteryx > Tanypteryx hageni. The sequence goes on from CM054114.1 coordinate 75,591,313, forward strand.
TTACCATTGAAAAGCATTAAGCTCGCAACCGTGGCAATTAACATTTTCCATTGTTGAAAACCGTAAAATCCCTTTTTCCAGGATAAAAGTTAATAATTAATAATTCAATACGTATTCGAATTCTGCTTTCAAAAATAAGAAAACATTCTTTTTTACATAGAACTGTTCAAGTCCCGAGTTCGTATCTCAATTTTAAATAATTTAAAATGCAATTTTATAAAGCCCTGCACCGATTGAACTTACTTTCCCATGCTTTTCTTATATGGGAAAGATGGGGTAAAAACAACCCCTTAAATGAAAAAATAAAAAAATACGCCCGAGATGCACACCCTAAAGGTTTTCCTAAGTAAGCATACCAAGTTTCAGCTTTCTAGGTCTCTTGGTTTTGGAGTTACAGCGTTAACACACAAACACACATTTACTTTTATTTATATGATATAAGTGCTTATGGAAGAGCATATATATATATATATATATATATATATATATATATATATATATATAAACTTAAGGAAATGAAAAGGTAGTGATGAGGGTGGCAACAAGGTGTTGAAGGAAGCCCAGCGGACTCTTACCAAGTCGGTGACCAAGATGGCTGCTGGGGCGTCGAAGAGACACGTTGAAAACACGAACACTATATATATATATATATATATATATATA